>CM062918.1:98706019-99332061 GCA_031878705.1 Tapirus indicus
TGGCAACTAGCACATCACTGAAGCAATTTTAGCACAGTAGTGAGAGAAGAATCCAAATTACACTGGTTTGGAAAATGTGAAAGTGGAGGCAGCAAGCATGAACAATTCTTTCAAAAACTGTGCCAGTAAACAGAAAAAAAAAGTAAAACGTTAAAGTAAGATATTACAGTCAATTGAAGCCAAGGAAAAGACACTGGGAAGGATTATTTACATTTCTTTTTAAGGATGGGGAAAACTAGGATATGGTTTATATTTGGGAGAATCAATGGAAAGCAAGAGAATGGAAATAAGGAAATGAGGAAAAGAGGATTTAATCTATGAAGCAAGGTTTTGAAAACTCAGAGGGAAGGAATGAAGAGAATAGTTAGATTGAGCCTCGGAGAAGAGCTGGGACATTAGTTCCACTGAAACAAAAGGAAGGTTAAGATGAGTGAAGATATAAATTTCAAGACTCCTGATACTCTAAACTCCATTTACTTGGTAAAATAGGAGAAGTCACCTGCTAAGAGAAAAAGAAGAGGACAGTGTAAATCTGACTGAAGAACCCTCTTCATGAACTAGATTAGTATAAGTAATTATGAAAGAAGGGTTTTATTTTGTTTTTTAACATACTTACACCCCACACAAATCGCTTGTTTTTAAATGAGTCAAAGATAAGAGGACTTTATCAGAAATTTAAATACTAAGAAGAAATATCAGGGAGTAGAAATGGAAAAGAGAACTTTTTTCCAAAAAAGCCTCAACATCATCTTTCTACCTATAATAGAAATTTTAGTACCTTAAAAGGTACGTAGAGTCTTAAAATATCATTAGAGATGAAATATGTCCTCTTTTCTCATCTTCTACACATATACAACTTTGCATTGGTATTTTACTTTGCACTTTCTATTAATACTGGTACGAATCAATAAGAAGAGTAGTGTTCTAAAGAACCTGAAATATATGACATCATGCTATGATATCCTTGATAAAAGGATATCCATGAAAAGGCAAAAAGGAATAATCATAATAGCTCCATTTACTGATTTCTTATCCTGTGACAGACACTATTCTAAGTGCTATTTGTATTAACTCATTCAATGTTTACAACAACATTTTAGATTAGATAAGTATTCCAATTTTACAGATGAGAAATCTACCTAAGAAAATTCAAGCAATATGGGGCTCCATAGCTCATATTCTAATTACTAGGCTAGAGTGCATATAATATAAAAAGCCCTGAGGTTGAAATGAGATCTGGCTTCAAATCTAAGTACCATCACTTACTAGTTGTTTGACCCTAGAAAAATCATGTTCCCTAATCATAGTTGCTCATCAGAATAATAATCTGCCCTGTGTAACTCAGATGCTAGCTGTGAGAATCAGAGAGACAGGTGCTTTTACAAACAGTAAATATATATGATGTCATTATTATTAGAAAATAGCTGCTAGGTAAAATGCAAATGGTATTAACAATATCATTTTCTGAACCCTATCAGAAATTCTCCCACCTTAATTTACACTGCCATGGCTCACATGCAAAATAAATAACTTTTTAACATGCAGGTTTCCGATTGTTTTCTGCCAGCTTCTCTTACTAATGTACTTACTAATGAAGATAGACAAGTTACTTAATGGGCTCTGAACTAGTGTTATACACCTAAAAATTGGAAATAATAAACCTCTCTACATACTTGCTGGGAAGATCAGCTGAAACAAAACATGTGAAGCTCCCACCATAGTGCCTCTGGCACATATTAACAGTAGTCATGGTGGTGGTTTTTGTTATCACTAGTTCTACCATTCAGCAGAATCACAAAACAAACCTCAAATTTAAACAGGGTGTGTGTAGGTCTGTGTATGTGAAATAATTCAAAGGCTCTTATACAAATCCATAGACTGTGGCGACTTTCCCTCCATCATTCATGCTGCACTTGACCGTGATAATAAACATAATAGCCAGAATGTCTTTATGAAATTTTAATTAAGTTAAAACAGCATTTTCTTTTTCCTCCACATTCCCCTAGTGGCTCCTTTCATCTTCATTTCTCTCAGTCAAAACCTGGTCAGTCTGATTCTTGCTTGCTGACTACTCCCACTATCTTTTGAAGCACAGAACTTTGAATCCACTCTTCTGATAAACCTAAAACTCCTGCCATTTTCTGCAACCATAACCAGATTTCTAGACCTCTTTCCTGGAGTAAGTTCTATCATGTCAGTTCTTTATTAGAGTTCAAGATAATGTTAGTATACAATGCTCTATTACATATCTTTGTTTTAGTACAAGCATACTAACCTTGAGGTGAGACTGAGGGAAACGGCAAATCCAGGAAGAAAACGTGAAAGAGAAAGTTAGAAAGAATTAATAAGGACAATATTCAGAAATATTATTATTCACAGACACAGGTAAAACATAAAGCACAGGATTAGAGAAGGGGAAGGAGTCACACAGATTCTGCACAGGAACTAAAATTTAGTAATTTCAGATTTGCAATTTTCAATAACTATATTTGCATATTAGATTACACCATTGTACCTTAATGTAAGTTTTTAAAGGAAAAAATTTTGTCTAAAATTTACCATTTCCTTGGGCAGGGGCAAAAACCAATTTCTTAAACACAAAGGAAAAGAAAAGAAGGTTAGCTGCTCCCCTTTTCATTTAAGTAGCTAATTGTGATTTCAAAACTTTAGTCAGTTTGGTTTTACACACACCCACCTTACAACCAACTACTCCTTTACCCACCCTGCTCCATTTCTTGGATCCAAGTTATCCATGAACAAAAGCAAAAAAACACTGACAGTTTCAATTATTCTGAAGAATACAGAACTCTAATTTATTTTCCAAATAAATTTGAAATAATTTTCTCAAATGTGAGAGTAATTATTTTTCTAATACAACCAATATTTCTCATTCCAAATCTACCAAAATCCACTTCAAATGGTGCAATCTAAAAGCAATAATGAAGAATATATGGCTCTATACACATCAATTCATTTCCAATACTGCTCAGTAGTAAGAGATGCAAAGTAGCCATGCTTAATATTCCTACATAGCATGAAGCCCCTGTGGTTCATTATTGCTTTTTATAATAACAAGCAGATACAGTTTTCCCTTTTTAAAATTTAATCAATTTCACTGAAATTTAGTATTATCCTCCAAATACTTAGACTTCTAATGGCCTGTGCCATCCAGATTGTCTTCAGGATCAAAATTTTACTTTAAGAATCTATAACAAGAGGTTTTTTCTTGAATGCCAGCACCATTTCAATTTGTACTTTAATGTTTTCTGGTGTTTCAGTACTTAAAAAGAGAATTTATAAAAGTCATTTTGAGAATAATTAAAGGTAAGGATGACAAGATTTATTATCCCCATTATATAAGATAAAGAGACAAAAAACAGAGAAACAAAATGACTTCCTCATAATCACACAGTGAGTAAGTAGTAGATCCAGGATAAGAATGTATGTCTGCTGACATATCACCTGGGCATAACTTCATATGTTCTATGATGCTTATAGATTCCTAAAGAGAATCTACAAAAATCCAAGGATCTTTGGCATATATAAAACAATGGAGAATGCAGACAATGTTCAAAGTAAAAAGAGGCCAATCTCCAAAAAAAAGATCATTGGGAACAATCATTATTATTGTTGGTTATGACACAGTAAGTTAGAATAATTTTAGATCAACAATGACACTAACTGAAATCTCCTATAGATTTATATAAGGCTTAATATAAGACACAGGTATATCCATGGGGAAAAGAATTAAGCTTATTCCTGAAACAGTGAGCAACCTGAAGAACTTTTTTGCCTGTCTTACTGTTCATGAGTCATATTTCACTTTGGCATCAAACTATAGCTCTTGGGAAGTAATTTAGGAGAAAACATCTATACATAGAATAACTCTATATAATTCTAATCCTTACACTTCTAAGTAAAAATTTAAGGTAATCACTAAACACAAATTCCTATCAAGACTGTAGTAATAAATTATAAGGTGCTGTGCCCACAAGAAACTTTAGAAGGATTACCTAACAAAATAGGATAGAATAGAATTGACTGTATAAAACTGTGTAATTTATTCTTCTTTTAAATGAAATCAGTGAAATTTATCAAGGAGGAAGAAGAAAGAAACAAGCAGCTTCCCCAGAAAGCAAGCTGAAGCAAGCAGGATCAGATAAAGAACCAGTCATCTCCAGTTATAATACTCTTAGCATCTTTCTTTTTCTTTCTTTTTTTTTTTTTTTGGTGAGGAAGATTAACCCTTAGCTAACATCCACTGCCAATCCCCCATTTCTTTTTTTGCTGAGGAAGACCGGCCCTGAGCTAACATCTGTGCCCATCTTCCTCCACTTTATGTGGGACACCTGACACAGCGTGACTTGATGAGCGGTGCATAGGTCCACGCCCAGGATCCGAACCCATGAACCCCAGGCCACCACAGCAGAGAGCACAAACTTAACCACTATGCCACAGGGCCGGCCACCCCCCCATTTTTTTTAAACACAGTCCATTCCCCCTCAAGAAAGAACACATAACCATCACAGCAGCAGCAAACATTTCTCTTCACTTCAACTACACTAAGGCCATATTCTCTGATACTGTACTTCATGGAACAAAGACACATAACCAGAAATTTAAAAGCAAGGAAATTCTTCTCTAAGGAACCATTTTCCTCATGAATTATATACTAGGTTATGCCAAAGAGATATATAGCTTAATATTAATTTCTATATCTTTGATGACATTAAATTGAATATCAATTGAAGCTTTCTTTAGGGAAAAATATTTACAAATATGTAGGTTTATATTTTCAGGTTATACTGTGCCACTGATGCTTGAATATACTGTGATACCAATATAAAATAATCACAAACATAAAGCCTATTTTCCCAATGAAAACGTCCAAAAAAATTTTTTCAGGTCAACCTAAATAAACTTTCAAGATATAGGTAAAACAGTCAAATATCTAATTATAATAGCAAATATATTCATTTGGTTACACACCTGTTTAAAACGGAATACATGAGAAAATAATGTTAATTTGGAAATACTTCCCTCTACTCCCACATTCATTGAAACAATTTTATTCACCCTCTTTGCGTGTATCTTCAATAGCAATTCACCAAGCATAGAAGATGCACCATTATTTACGTATCACTAAGAAAGAAAAAAAACTATACCAATTAAATTATACCATGCCATTATTTATATACGTATCCCAGTTTCAGAGATGTTAAAATGTAAAAGTAAAGTTAGAATTGGAATTTCATTGTAACAAAAGAGGAAAGAGGTTATCCATACTTTTGTTTAACCAGAAGATCAAAAAGTAATCGCAGTGAATATTAAATTATATAAGAATATTCTATGCATGTGAATTTACTTACACTTTTACAGAAGGAAAAAGTATCTGAAGAATTGTGAACAGATAAACATAAAAAAAGAATATAAAAATAATATTTTCAATATAACTAACAAGTATATAATGGACTATTAAATCTACATCTGTTTGATGAAAGGTCTGAATATATGGGTGATAGGAAGATAAAAGGGAGGAAATGTGGGATGATTGGATAGTGAAATGAGAAAAGACCTCTGCTCTATGTTTTAACATATATATTTATTGGGTCCTCAGTAATGTACAGTCAAGGACAGAATGTGATAGATTCTATAAGAAAAGTACAAATAAAGAAAAGAGAAATTATTATCTAAGGGAGGTCAGTAAAGTTTGTTTTTGTTTTTTTTTCCCCAAGGGGCCAGATTCTCACAAATGAATAAGGGGAAAAATAATTTTAGTCAAGGAGAAAAAAATAAGAGAAAGGAAACAGGAAAAAAGGCACTCATCTTCTAATTCTGAGGTCCATTTTTTAAGAAAACAGAGTTAATTCTACTAAGACTATCAAATCAAAAATTGGAAATATCATCCTGTAAACTAGTTCAAGTTTGCCAACACATTTTAGAAGATTTATGAAAAATAAAAACAACTCCATTTTCATTACATAAAATTTCAGATACTAGTAACCTTTAAAAGAAAACCAAAAACTCAAAAAGCCATATCTCTTGAGCCATGAGATTTAAGCCTAGCAACTATCTTCCCTAATTTCTCCAAATACCAGCAGAAAAATTTTCTCTTACACACACATGTATGCAAATAATATCCCAGATTAAATGTCACTCTTGACATGATAGGAAAATGACCTCATTATTTGTGTTCAAGCTTAGTTCAGTATGTTGATCTTGACCTACAGAAGTACAGATTCCTCTCACTTAACAAAATGAGGTCAAAAGTTACTGCTTTAGCAGTTCAGACAGTTAATTCAGGAGCTAACTACGCTGAGCCTAAATTCTGAGCATCTGAGAACACCCTTGCTTTAAAAAAAGAAAAAAAAAATCAACTAAAGTAGCTCCAAATCTCATGAATAGATCATATACCACTTTTTAAATAAAGCCAGCTGTTTATAAATCAGAATGTAGTTCCCTTGGAAACAATATCATAAATACAGGTTAGGTTTTCTTGCTAGTCCATAAAATTTAAGTTTAATCATGATTAAAAGTCCAGAACTAATATAGTTCTAGATAAGGTCTGGAAAAGATGGTTAGCAAAGAAAATAAAATTAACCCTCACAGAGTAGAAAAACTAAGTTTCCTCCATTATAACTACTTACAAGACTGGCCTAAAAATGCATGTGTGTATATATCTAATCATATATATATACACACATATATATATAAATGAATAACAAAGCTGATCTCCGGTTCTCTTGCCTTCTTCAGAATAGTCATAGTGGCAGTACAATATCCTGGCTTTCCCTCTCCATTTCATATCTCTACCGACATCAGAGTTCTAGGATCTGAAATTAGCAGTTTAGGATCCCAAATTACCTAATAGCCTTCCAACTAAATGAGCTCTCAAGCCATTATCATTTAATATTGGTCTAAAAAATTGAAAGACCAGACTTAAGAGTCCATAGTTCAACAAGAAGCCCCTTCTCTATGATAATCCTCTTCCTGGGGCACACATTAATTGAGTATGTTAAATATTACTTCCCAGCAGAGTTCAACTAGACCTTAATTTGAAACTCATCACTGAAATTTCTAGCTACTGGACAAGCTGTGGAAGAATGCCTCTGCTAACATCATCTACAAAGGAAACAACAATAGCTGCTCTTTGTTGGAGTCTCGGTCTTCTGGGGCCAGAAGTATCTCTTTACTGAGTCCAGACTGACAGAATGGCTAAGAGTCAGACATGTGGAAAAACTGGCACCTGGAAGCAAAGCAATCCACATGCCAGTTCCAAAGCATCTGTCCTCTAAGAAAGCATTTCAGCATGTGGGACAAGCCTTTGGCCTCAGCAAAATCCTCAAGTGAACAGACTCTGAATCATCTAGCTGTCTATATCCTCCCCTTGTAGAAGGTGGACTCCTTAAGGAAAACTGAACACAGGAGGTTCAAAAGGAGAAAAGGTAGAAGAGACAGATTCTGGAATTCTTGGGCACAACTCTGCTACCATCTACCTACTTATGTGATATAGGACCAGTCATGTAATCTCTCTCAGCCTCCTTATCTGTATAAAAAAATCTATATAAAAACCCTTTCCGAAAACAAACAAAAAAGTCATGATGCACGAAGGGGTAGCTAAAATCAACAGATATAACTGTTAAACAAATTACATTAAAATTTGGGGGCATCTTTCTTAGAAAGATAAGATCTACCTGATACACAACAAATGAAACACATGAGGCTTACAGAGTTCCTACAGGGAATCTTCACCCAAAATATGTGCCAGTTTGCTTTTTAGTGTTTCTAATAAAGGACAGAAAAAGAATTGCTCACTGAATCCAAATGGGGTAAGAGTAAAGCCAGCATTTCAAAGTGAAATATGACCATGTCTGCCACAATACAAATTTATTTTTAAAAAGTCAAAATATATTCCTATTATTATCATTATTATTATTTCCCTGATTAGGGGCAAAAATCTGCTGTATAATGCCCCTTTCAAAAAGTGAAGGGGTAAGATCCATTCCAGACATTTGGGTGGGGATGGGATGAGAGCAGAAACAAAGGACAACAGAGAGGATTAAAACAAAGGAAAAGCAGGATTGAAACCCGTGTAGACATATCTGAAAATAACAACATAACAGAATAATTTATGACTGGTTTAACTGGTACCCTCAAATTACTGCCTTATTTTAAAAGAATCAAAATGGGCACAGTAAGGTAATCACTCCTGATCTGTGGCAATAATTAAAACAGTGAGGAAGTCATTTTTGGATTCGTAAGGTATTAAGAAGACCCCAACCTTGATCAGGGTCCCTAAACTGCTTCTGTTCTAGCACCTTCAATCCTCATTTGATTTCCCAAAACTTTAAATCTTTCCAAAATGGTTGCTTCTACTATAGGAAAAAAAAGAGGAAATAAGTTTGCAAATAGCTATAACAGTTTGAATGCTTTTGGCTGCAAATGACAGAAAATCCTGTTTCAAAATGGCTTAACTAAAAGCAAATGTACTATCTCACATAACAGGAAGTCTAGTTTCAGGAATAGTCCCTTAGGGTTCTGGCTCTGCTTCTCTGGTTTTCCTGACTCTGTCACCCTCTGGATGGCTTCATCTTAGGCTGATAGAAGGTCACTGCAGCAGTTCTAGTCATCACATCCGGACAAGATAATATCCACAACAAAGGGGCCACCTTTCTCCTTGCAAGTCTTCCTTATAAGAAAATCGTTCCCCAGAAGCCTCTCTGTAGTTTTCCCCTCAAATCTCTTGGGGATCATAAGCTCAATGTCTAACTAGTCACTGGAAAAGAAAGTTCTATTACCTTGACTGACTGAAATGAATCAGGATCTACTCCTAGAGCTGGGGGTGTAGGAAACTACAAAACTTGGGATTGTGTTAGGATAGAAGAGAAAATGGATGTTTGGTTGGTATAATTTATTCTCAACTCCAAACAAAAAAAGGAAAGGAGAAAACTAAAAGCTAAGATAAAGTTAATTTAAAAAGTCGTTCTCAGATCTGTGGCCCCTGGGGCTAGGGATGGGAAGAGATTTGCTGCAAAGGGACATGAGAGAACTGCTGGGGGTGAAGGAAATGTGCTATATCTTGATTGTAGTGGTGGTTACACTGGTGTATATATTTGTCAAATCTCAAACAAAAACCTTAAAATGGGTACATTTTATTGTATCTAAATTATACCTCAAAAAAGTAGGTTTTGTTAAGGGCTTCTGAGGACTTCTAAAGAAAAGAGTCCCTCCTTGAAGTGTCTGCTCAATCACCTTATCAGAAGGTCTTTCCTGACCACCCCATAAATATAGCAACCACTTGCATTCTCACATCTCCTTATCCTCCCTACTCTGCTTTATATTTCCCATTGTATTCATCACCATGTGACATTTACATCATTAGTTTCTATTGTCCATCTCCTCCCAACTGGCTTATAAGCCCCATGAAGGCAGAGATTTTATCTTTTTTGTTCCCTGGTGTGTCCAGAGCCCAGAACAGTAACAGCAAATAAGAGCCTCCATAAGTAAAAAAAATTAATTCATTAATTAATGAAGAAGGAAGGAGCACATTTTGTGGCAGAGAGGAGAGCAGGCTGTGGAGAGAAAAACTAAACTCACAGATTGGATATTATTTTCAAGAGCTTGATAACTATAACTCCTACTTAACAATGGTATTTTTAGAGATACATATTTAAAGGGAGAGCAACCAGGCAAAACGAATAAGGAATAAAAAAACTTCAGGGCTTTCTAAGATTAAAGGTTTATAAGAAAGTATGCCCTTTCTTCTCATCTTTTAATTCCTCTGCTAAATTTCAAAACACACCCCAAAATGAAATCTACGTCCATGAAAATCCCAATTTTACATTCCCAAAATCAGGAAATAGAGTAAACCCACATTTTCTATTCACTATTTAGGTTATACAATAATAGATTCTATTATTCTTTTGATCACTAATCAAAGGCAATCCTTGATAACTAAATTATATGAAAATCAGAAGATGGTTGCTATTCTCTAAATACTATAAAAGTTTCTAAATGGTATGTTGAATCTAATCTAAATGAACCTCACATTAGAGTGACCTGAGGATTTCTGCTGCAAACACCAAATTTTGCAGTTTCATTAGTATTTCTGTACTAGAAAAAAGGTAATAAAGCAAATACAAAAGCAAAATTATGAAGCAAACACAACATATGGCATGGACGATAATGCTCCCAGTATAATGCCATGACATGAGTGTTTGGCTCCAAGGAATAAGCATGAGTGAAAGAGAAGACAACGAACAATTCTTTCAGGAGTCTGAAAACAGACTAATACCAGAATTCCATCAGCCTACATTACTAAATATTTTAAACATTACGCCAAAGAAAAGCTATTCATTATGAATCTAAGTAGAAACTCGAATATGTTCATTTTAGAAGAGGATTTTCAACTATATTCAGTTCCTAGGGCTAATCTAAACCCATCTACGTACTTACAAAAGGACATTTCCAAGCTCTAGTTTTGTTTTTTTCCTTAAATTGACCTATAAAGACTATCCATCACCAAGTGATGACTTTCTTGAAGTGTTACCTTCAATAGGCTACAGTGCCCAGTTACTTGATCAAACTCTAAACTGGATGTTGCTATGAAGGTATTTTGCAGATATAATAAAGCCCCTAATCCATTTAAGTAAAGGAGATTATCCTAGATAATCGGAGTGGGCATAACTGAATCCTCTGGAAGGCCCTAAAAGCAGGGCTTAGGTTTCCCCAGGAAAGAAAAGAAATTCTGCCTGTGGACCACTTTTGGCCTATGCCCACAGGAGTTCTACCCTGCTAGTGATCTCCTCCTGACAGCTTGCCATACAGATTTCAGACTTGCTTAGCCAGCCCCCCACAATCATGCAAGACAATT
This sequence comes from Tapirus indicus, assembly GCA_031878705.1. Lineage (NCBI taxonomy): Eukaryota > Metazoa > Chordata > Mammalia > Perissodactyla > Tapiridae > Tapirus > Tapirus indicus. Next base: position 98,716,893 of record CM062918.1, read on the forward strand.
CCTTGTAATAAATCTCTTTATATTTATAAATATATCTTCTACTGGGGGCCGCCCGGTAGCGCAGCGGTTTAGTCCGCGCTTGGCAGCCCGGGGTTCGCGAGTTCGGATCCCGAGCGCCCGCCGACGCACCGCCTGCCTGCTATGCCGTGGCGGCGTCCCATATAAAGTGGAGGAAGATGGGCACGGATGTTAGCCCAGGGCCAGTCTTCCTCAGCAAAAAAAGGGGAGGATTGGCAACAGATGTTAGCTCAGGGCTGGTCTTCCCCACAAAAAAAAAAAATATATATATATATCTTCTACTGGTTCTGCCTCTCTGGTTGAACTCTCACTGATATACACCACAGTATGGAATATGATTTTAGAAGTAATACTGCTTAAACTTAACTGGAGAAAATATTTTATATTTGCAGATATATGAGTGAGCATACATAATCCTCTTTTTAAAACCGCAGTAGGTCAAGAGAGTGGGACAACACTAAACCATCTCCTGACAGAAACTACTGTTGTTCTGTAAGAGCAATGTAAGGGACTATTTGTGTTCCTCAAGACCACAAAGAATAGGTCTAGGAATTCTTCATGATTTAATCTAAACCTTTTAATACTGGAGATCCTTACATAAGAAGTACTAGGAAGCTTTAAAAGAATACTAAGAATTTTCTTTAGTTCAATGATTGTAACAGTCTGCTTTTATTTTTGCACTTAGAAGGTTGCTGAACACCCTTTAGAAATGAATTCTACATCCTGAATTACGGTGGAGCACTACAGTTGCATCAGTTAAGGAGCTACTACTTAAAGGGCATTCCAGCATAAAAACAACCACAGAAACGATGGGGTAGAAACAAAGACTAAGACAATTATAAACAACAATATCAGAATCTTACCAGACAGAATACACATTTTATCCACAAGCAACATACCTAAGAGATATAGTTCAACTTGATATATAAACGGCTGTTCTTTAATTCTGATCAAGCAAAATTCCCAGCAATCCCCGGCAGGAGCGAGAGCAATAGCAGCAATTCACTCGAGTACAGAACTGTAGCCTTACATAACACTCACTTTCCCAGGAAGTCCCAAACAAACCCCCCTGACGGTGCAGGGACAGAAACGTGGCGTGGAAGGCACAAATTGCGGGAGACTGGCTTTCTGAGAAACAGCATGGCCAAGAGGGGACACACACATGAACACACAGAGACCAGAAGCCCAATGGAACAGGACCATGACAAGACAAACCAAAAGAGGTGAACAAACTCAAACGAGAAATTACAGGGAGACAGACACCCACACATAGGAAATAATGGAATGGCAACACAAGAAGCAAATGGTTAGTAAGAAACACAGCAGCCACATACATGCACCTAAGTACTAAATCTGGGAACAAAAGCATAATATAATACCAACTATTTTTGACTATTTACTCTTATTTTAAACTGTGTTGTTCAGTAACAAATTACAAAGCCAGTAGCAAAAACGGAGTTTTTACAAATGTTTCTTTTTTTGGTAACCAAGAAACTTTGTGTCAAATCTTAAAAGAAAACTACAATGCTGCATGCCCAGAGGACAAACCTGTATAGAGCTTTTCAAGCTTATATTCTGTGGAAAGAATATATCATTTACAACTCTTTCTCAAAATATGAAAAAATAGTGGCTAATAAAAGCTATCTGGTGTGCTTTGGATATCAAATATAGATTTAATCCTATTTCTTACTCTCACTCAAATCATGTCCATCTCCCAAAATCAGTATTAGGTCCAAAAACGAATCAAAATGTTTTCAAGCATGCTGTCTGGAATAGCAAAGCAATTCCTAATTTTATTTCTAATACAAGAAATCAAACTGAAACTTTATCAAGGAATTTCTTTTCTGAAATATTAAAACATATTTAGTGGGAAGTCAGTTATCCATCAAAAGTATCATATTTTAAAATGTATGTAGTACTGCTACTGACTTCAGGCCAAAACAAACGCAAAGAGAGGCATGTATTTATGTGAGTATGTAAGACGTATGTGTGTGTGTGTGTGTGTATGTGTGTGCGCGCGCACACACACGCGCGTGCGTTCAGGGGCTGGGGGAGGATACAGTGCAAACATGGATGAAGACATAAAAAAATGCACATAATCTGATCTTGAGATTCTGCTAATTTGTTAATTCTGACTTAAAAATTTTTATCTGTTTGTCTTATTCAGAACCAGAAAATATAAATAGAGTTAATATCAAAATAAGAGGAAACAAGTAACTGGTTAAATCAGCCCATGTTATTCACACTTTCAGTATAGTGAAGAATTGTGAGAGTTGGATATCATTGTTTTAGTTTCTTGAAAATCAAAATTCCATGGGTATAGAATAGGAGAAAACAATAACTTCTAGGGGAAAATATCAAGTCTTAAATTCAAGTAACACCAAAATTTAAAACTTAATAACTTATGAAAGGAGTCCAATATTCCCAACCTTCAAGAACATGAAAATAAAATATTCCTAAGAATCAGGCTCCAAGGAGCCACACAGTTTAGTGCCTTCATTCTGTCATTGACAGTCTCTCTGACTGTTCAGAAGAATATGGGTGATTAATGAAGTTCTACTGGAAGAACTGTTTCTATGCACCTGTGAATTTATTTTAAATATATGGAGTAAAAGAAGAGGCCAAGAGGCATATCTTTAGTTATATAAAACACCCTAATAAGAAAAAAAAAAGATGAAGAAAATTTCAAGAGAGCTGTCTGACTGGATCTGTTCAAACATAGCTTATTTAGAAGAATTCAAAGTCAGAGCTCCATAAAAATCAAATCCAAGTCTCCTAAATTGTCCTCACAATATCTCTCCTTCTTCTAAATTTGACCTAGGTACTGAAGTAATAGCCTGCTTCTCCACAATACAAATTGTGAAAAGTCTAAAAATTCATAACCCAGAGGAGTATCAGCTCAACAAAAAAGGTCTAAATCTATGAAGAAATATTAAATCCTTGAACTTGGAGCTCATTTGCTTCTTAGATGAATAAATAATTAAAGACCAAGTAGCTATTTGTACTCTCTTGATTAGCCAGTAGTAAACTTCAGTTTCTTAATCAAGGAATACTTTCTCTCTTTCCAATCAATGATGTTGAAGTCCATAGTTTCCCAATTTATTCCCATTCTGTGTTGCCTTTTAGAGACTGCAACAATGAATTCACACTGACTGAGAATAAAAAGTAGACATAAAGTAACATCAAGCACTTAAGAATCTAAATTCAGAGAGGCAGATATATTTTAAAAAGTATGCCCCCTAAAATACATAGTTTTAAAACCATACTTGAACATTTCTAACAGAATGAGTCCCCATTCAGCTTCCCTTTCCCTACCTTTCCAACTCAGTGATCTTCTTATCTTTATCATTCTTCTCATTTTCCACCTCCTTCAAGATTTCCAAAAGGCGGTCAACTTCTGCCTGGGCCTTGCTAGATTCATCTTTGTACCTGGCAATCTCTCTCTCCAATTGCTGTATTCTGTCACTCATCTCTGGACTGGCTCTGGCTTCCAATGTTGCCTCCTGGGCCTATAAAGAAAAGTGTTCAAATTCTATCAGACAAACATGCAATGGCAGAAGGGAAACCATGTCCCAAAGAACTATCTATATTTCAATTTAAATAGAGTATTATCAAATATCTAATAGCTAGTCTTCAATTTCTAAGGTTTTTGTCTCCTTAAATATTACATAGACAAAATATTAGTAATAAATGAAGAAATAATCAACTTAGATCCTGAATGAATTAGTTATTTTTAAAAAGTACATCTCTGAATATTTATTATTAGGTCAAAAATCATCATAAGCTAAGAGATGCTTCAAAGTCTAGTGAGATGTACTACCAAGCCATCAGACTACTATTGATCTCTCCAAGATAACATCAAAAAGCATTATTACCAGAGATTCATTGCTAATCTTACCATAGCCAGTACCAATGCTAAGATCTAATTTCCACTTGGGCCTCACTTCCCTTCCCTTCTCCTATATACTGCTTTACCTAGCATGTATAAGTCATATGACTTTGAGCACCTACAATCATATACAGTCATGCATCACTCAATGACATGGACATATGCTGAGAAATTTGCCATCAGGCTATTTTGTCATTGTGTGAACATCGTAGAGTGTACTTACACAAACCTAGATGGTATAGCCTACTATATACCTAGGCTATATGGTGCTAATCTTAGGCGACCACCATTGTACATATGGTCTATCAACTAAAACATCATTATCCAGCACATGACTGTAGATACTCCAAGTGTGATGCCATAAAAATGGAGTTAGGTTAAGAAAATGGCTATCACCACATAGGTACCTTCCTAATGCAAGGAATCAGGACTTTTCAAGATAACATGAGACAAACCCAGAAATCAACAACCACGTTTAGAACTGAGAAAAGATTTTTTATTCAGGATCCTGTTGCAATGGCAACTAGAACCTTCAATGCATTTTGGAATACAAAGCAGTTTCAATAATCAAAAAGTAATTTTTGTATTCAATTTTCAATTTTCAAGTATTCAATTTTCCTCCTGAATCTCTAAAGCCAAGCGTATACAGTGTATTTAATGAGAAAGCAAAGGTTAAGATATTTTATTTTCCCTTACTCAATGAACAGCAAAACATACTTAGCCCCTGAAAATGGATTGAAAAAATATTAAAGGGGTAAACATATATTCTTTGCAAATACTTCGGAAAATGCTGAGGCAAAATACCTTGAGTAAAAGACAAATGTTTCTATAAATTGGGCTAAATGTTTGTCAAAGCCAACAGCTGTACTTTGAAGATTAAGTCCTTTACCAATATCTTTTGTTACAGGTTTAATCAGTTGTGAAAATCCACAATTACTAACAGTGCCCTTTAAAGGAGATTCCATTGGCAGACATGCATTTTAGTATGTTAGCAAAATTCTCCCCTAAACTGGTGTAGTTAAAAGCCACAACAAATTAAAAGCAAGGGGAGAGAAAAGTCAATAAGGAAATACTGGACTTAAATGAAAAACTAGACGCAATGGATTTAATAGATATATACAGAGCACTCCACCCAAAAAAAGCAGAGTACACATTCTTCTCAAGTGCTCATGGAACATTCTCAAGGATAGACCATATATTAGGAAACAAGGCAAACCTCTATAAATTTAAGAAGATTGAAATCATTACAAGCATCTTTTCTGATCATAATGCTGTGAAACTAGAAATCAACTGCAAGGAAAAAACTAGGAAAGGGACAAAGATGTGGAGACTAAACAACATGCTACTGAACAACCAATGGGTCGTTGATGAAATTAAAGGAGAAATCAAAAGCTATCTGGAGACAAATGAAAAGGAAAATACACCATACCAACTCATATGGGATGCAGCAAAAGCAGTCCTGAGAGGGAAATTCATAGCAATACAAGCTCACCTTAACAAACAAGAAAATTCCCAAATAAATAACCTTAAATTGCACCTAACAGAGTTGGAAAAAGAAGAACAGACACAGCCCCGAATCAGCAGAAGGAGGGAAATAATAAAAATCAGACCAGAAATAAATGAAAGTGAAACCAAAAAAACAGTAGAAAGGATCAATGAAACAAAGAGCTGGTTCTTTGAGAAGATAAATAAAATTGACAAACCCTTAGCCAGACTCACTAAGAAAAAAAGGGAGAAGACTCAAATAAATAAAATTAGAAATGAAAGAGGAGAAATTACAACAGACACCACAGAAATACAAGGGATTATTAGGGAATATTATGAAAAACTTTACGCCAACAAATTGGACAATCTAGAGGAAATGGACAAATTCTTGGACGCGTACAACCTCCCAAAACTGAATCAAGAAGAAATAGAGAATCTGAACAGACCAATCACAAGTAAAGAGATTGAAACAGTAATCAAAAACCTCCCAAAAAATAAAAGCCCAGGACCAGATGGCTTCCCTGGAGAACTTTATCAAACGTTCAAAGAAGATTTAGCACCTATCCTTCTCAAACTATTCCAAAAAATAGAGGAAGATGGAATACTTCCCAACACATTCTATGAGGCCGACATCATGCTGATACCAAAGCCAGACAAGGACAATACAAAGAAGGAAAACTACAGGCCAATATCGCTGATGAACATAGACGCAAAAATCCTCAACAAAATATTGGCAAACCGAATACAGCAATACATCAAAAAGATCATACACCACGATCAAGTGGGATTTATACCAGGGACACAGGGATGGTTCAACATCCGCAAATCAATCAACGTGATACACCACATTAACAAAATGAAGAATAAAAACCACATGATCATCTCAATCGATGCAGAGAAGGCATTCGACAAGATCCAGCATCCATTTATGATAAAAACTCTCAACAAAATGGGTATAGAAGGAAAGTACCTCAACATAATAAGGGCCATATATGACAAAACTACAGCAAACATCCTACTCAACGGGGAAAAACTGAAAGCCATTCCTTTGAGGACAGGAACAAGACAAGGGTGCCCATTCTCACCGCTCTTATTCAACATAGTACTGGAAGTGCTGGCCAGAGCAATTAGGCAAGAAAAAGGAATAAAAGGACTCCAAATAGGCAATGAAGAAGTGAAACTCTCACTATTTGCAGACGACATGATCCTATACATAGAAAACCCCAAAAATTCCATCGGAAAGCTACTAGAAACAATCAACAACTACAGTAAAGTGGAAGGGTATAAAATCAACTTACAAAAATCAATTGCATTTCTATACACTAACGATGAAAAAACAGAAAGAGAACTCAAAAAGACAATCCCATTTACAATTGCAACAAAGAGAATAAAATATCTGGGAATAAATTTAACCAAGGAGGTCAAAGACCTATACAATGAAAACTATAAGACACTATTGAAAGAAATCGAGGAGGACATAAAGAAATGGAAAAATATTCCATGCACATGGATTGGAAGAATAAATATAGCTAAAATGTCCATTCTACCTAAAGCAATCTACAGATTCAATGCAATCCCAATCAGAATCCCAATGTCATTCTTCACGGTAATAGAACAAAAACTACTGAAATTCGTATGGGGCAACAAAAGAGCCCGAATAGCTAAAGCAATCCTGAAAAAAATGAACAAAGCTGGAGGCATCACAATCCCTGATTTCAAAATATACTATAAAGCTACAGTAATCAAAACAGCATGGTACTGGTACAAGAATAGACACACAGATCAATGGAACAGAATTGAAAGCCCAGAAATAAAACCACACACCTATGGACAGCTAATCTTCGACAAAGGAGCAAAGAACATACAATGGAGAGAGGGAAGTCTCTTCAATAAATGGTGCTGGGAAAATTGGACAGCAACATGCAAAAGAATGAAAGTAGACCATCTCCTATCGCCATATACAAAAATCAATTCAAAATGGATCAAAGACCTGAAAGTGAGACCTGAAACTATAAAACTCCTGGAAGAAAATATAGGCAGTACACTAATTGCGATTGGACATAAAGGGATCCTTTCAGATTCCATGTCTACCCAGACAAGGGAAACAAAAGAAAAAATAAACAAGTGGGACCTCATCAGACTAAAGAGCTTCTACAAGGCAAATGAAACCAGGATCAAAATGAATAAACAACCCACCAGCTGGGAGAAAATATTTGCAAATCGTTTGTCTGACAAGGGATTAATCTCAGTAATATACAAAGATCTCATACAACTGAGCAACAAAAAAACAAACAACCCGATCAAAAAATGGGCAGAGGATATGAACAGACATTTTTCCAAGGAAGAGATACAGATGGCCAATAGACACATGAAAAGATGTTCAACATCACTAATCATCAGGGAAATGCAAATCAAAACTACACTGAGATATCACCTTACACCGGTTAGAATGGCTATAATCACCAACACAAAAAACAACAAATGCTGGAGAGGTTGTGGAGAAACGGGGACCCTCATTCACTGCTGGTGGGAATGCAAACTGGTGCAGCCTCTATGGAAAACAGTATGGAGAGTCCTCAAAAAATTAAAAACAGAAATACCGTATGATCCAGCAATACCACTCTTGGGCATCTACCCAATGGACCTGAAATCAACCATCACAAGAGGCGTATGCACCCCTATGTTCATTGCAGCATTATTCACTATAGCCAAGAAGTGGAAGCAACCCAAGTGTCCCTCAACTGAAGATTGGTTAAAGAAGATGTGGTATATACATACAATGGAATACTACTCAGCCATAAGAAAAGACACAATTGTCCCATTTGCAACAACATGGAAGGACCTAGAGGGTATTATGTTAAGTGAAATAAGCCAGAGAGAGAAGGACAGACACTGCATGAACTCACTCATATATGGAATATAAGTGAACACACGGACAGAGAGAACTGATTGGTGGTTACCAAGGGGAAGGGGGGTGGGGGGGGCACAAGGGGTGAAGGGTTACATCCGCAAGGTGACGGACAAACAAAAATGTACAACTAAAACCCCACAGTGTTATAAACTAAGACATCAATAAAAAGAAAAAAATTACAGGCCAACATCACTGATGACTAACAGACGCAAAACTCCTCAACAAAATATTGGCAAACTGAATACAGCAATACATTAAAAACATCGTACACCATGATCAAGTGGGATTTATACCAAGGACACAGGGATAGTTCAACATCCACAAATCCATGTGATACACATTAACAGAATGAAGAATAAAACCACATGTTCATCTCTATTGATGCAAACAAAGCATTTGACAAGATCCAACATCCATTGATAAAAACTCTCAACAAAATGGGTATAGAAGGAAAGTACCTCAACATAATAAAGGCCATATATGACGAATCCACAGCCAACACCATACTCAACGGGGAACAACTGAAAGCCATTCCTCTGAGAACAGGAACAAGACAAAGGTGACCACTCTTGCCACTCTTATTCAACATAGTACTGGGGGTTTTGGCCACAGCAATTAGGCAAGAAAAAGGAATAAAAGGAATCCAATAGGCAACAAAGAAGTGAAACTATCGCTGTTTGCAGACGACATGATTTTACATATAGAAAACCCTAAAGAATCCATGGGAAAACTATTAGAAATAATCAACAATGACAGCAAATTTGCGGGGTACAAATTCAACTTACAAGAATCAGTTGCATTTCTACACTCTAATAACGAACTAACAGAAGGAGAAATCAAGAAGACAACCCCATTTATAGTCGCAACAAAAAGAATAAAATATCTAGGAATAAATTTAACCAAGGAGGTGAAAGACCTATACAAAGAAAACTATGAGACATTACTGAAAGAAATTGATGAAGACATAAAGAAATGGAAAGATATCCCATGCACATGGATTGGAAGAATAAACATGGTTAAAATGTCCATATTACCTAAAGCAATCTACAGATTCAGTGCAATCCCAATCAAAATCCCAATGACAGTCTTCACAGAAAATGAACAAAGAATACTAAAAGTCATATGGGGCAACAATAGATCCCGAATAGCTAAAGCAATCCTAAGAAAAAAAGAACAAAGCTGAAGGCATCACAGTCCCTGACTTGAAAATATACTACAAAGCTATAGTAATCAAAACAGCATGGTACTGGTACAAAAACAGACACACAAATCAATGAAACAGAATTGAAAGCCCAGAAATAAAACCACAAATCTACGGACAGCTAATTTTCAACAAAAGAGCAAAGAACCTACAATGGAGAAAGGGAAGTCTCTTCAATAAATGGTGCTAGGAAAATTGGACAGCCACATGCAAAAGAATGAAAGTAGATCATTTTCTTTTGCCAGACACAAAAAATTAACTCAAAATGGATCAAAGACTTGAAGGTAAGACCTGAAACTATAAAACTCCTAGAAGAAAACATAGGCAGTACACTCTTTGACATAGGACATTAAGGGATCTTTTCGAATTCCACATCTACTTGGACAAGGAAAACAGAAGAAAAAATAAGTGGGACTTCATCAGACTAAACAGCTTCTGGAAAGCAAATGAAACTAGGATCAAAATGAAAAGACAGCCCACCAGCTGGAAGAAAATATTTGCAAATCATATATCTAACAAGGGGTTAATCTCCATAATATATAAAGAACTCACACAACTGAACAACAAAAAAAACAAACAACCTGATCAAAAAATGGGCAGAGGACATGAACAGACGTTTTTCCAAGGAAGATATACAGATGGCCAACAGGCACATGAAAAGATGTTCAACATCACTAATCATCAGGGAAATGCAAATCAAAACCACATTAAGATATCACCTTATACCCATTAGAATGGCTATAATCACCAAGACCAAAAATACCAAATGTTGGAGAGGTTGTGGAGAAATGGGAACCCTCATTCACTGCAGGTGGGAATGCAAACTGGTGCAGCCTCTGTGGAAAACAGCATGGAGATTCCTCAGAAAATTAAAAACAGAAATACTTTATGATCCAGTTATCCCAGTACTGGGTATTTAGCAAAGATCCTGAAACCAACAATCCAAAGAGGCTTATATCCCCCTATGTTCATTGCAGCATTATTCACTATAGCCAAGAAGTAGAAGCGACCCAAGTGTCTCTCCATTGATGACTGGATAAAGATGTGGTATGTATATAATGTAATACTACTCAGCCACAAAAAAACAGAAAATGTGATACACACACACACACACACACACACACACACACTCTGGAATATTATTCGGCCATAAAAAAGAATAAAATCTTGCCAACTGTGACAACATGGATGGATTTTTGAGGGCATTATGCTAAGTGAAATAAGTCACATAGAAAAGACAAATACCATATGATCTCAGTTATATGTGGAATCTGGAAAAAAACAACAAAAACAAAAAACTAAGCTCACAGATACAAGAAAACAGATTGGTGGTTGCCAGAGGCAGGGGTTGTGGGGTGGGTGAAATTGGTAAAGGGAGTCAAAAGGTACAAATTTCCAGTTATAAAATAAATAAATCATGAGGATGTAATGTATAGCATGGTGCCTATAGTTAATAAAATTGTATATTTGAAAGTTGCTAAAAGAGTAGATCTTAAACGTCCTCATCACAAGAAAAAAAAATTTTGTAACTATGTATATTGACAGATATTTACTAGATTTACTGTGGTGATTGTTTCACAGTATATACAAATATCGAATCATTATTTTGTACATCTGAAACTAATATGTTACATGTCAACTACACCTCAATTTAAAAAAAAGTTTTCTCATCACACACAAAAAAATGGCAAGTATGTAAGGTGTGGATGTGTTAATTAGCTTGATTGTGGTAATCGTTTCACAATGCATACATATATCAAACCATGGTATACCTTAAATATATAAATTTTATTTGTCAATTATATCTCAAAGCTGGGAAAAAAGAGTCAAAATGCATATTGCAAATTCTAGGGCAACCTTTTAAAAAATTTCAAGAAACAGAATTGATACGCTAAGAGGGGAGAGAAAATGGAATTATATAAAATGCTCAACTAAAACAGAGAAGGCAGAAAAGAAGTGAAAAAAAGAAATGAACAAACAAAACAAATAGAAAGCTACAATTACAATCTCCTTCTTGAAGTAGGGCACTGCAGAAGCAGTAATAATAAGAAAACATCAGTAATTATTTAAAATGAAAAGAAATAGTCGTCCAGAATGAAAACAAGGAAAAATCTGAAAAGAAAAATGGTCATGGGTAGAAAAACAGGTAATAAATCAAAGAAGGGGAAAGCCATCAACCTCCTCTACCCAATGTTTATTTTTTCTCATGAACCTAAATATAAACCTAAAATATAGGAGACCATATAAATAACCAGCTATAGGTGGATCATGATAACAGTGAGATTAAAAATAAACAAAAGGAAAGAAAATGTGGGATTGTCATAAACAGGGGAGTTTGGAATATTAATGAAAAACATTACTCTCGATATTTACTGCTCAGTTTTATAACCCTAAATATTTAACAGCTTTACCTTCAATATTCAGGTATTAAATAGAGAATCACCTCCATCTTTTTAGTGAGGAAAAAAAAAGCCAACTATCAAATCTGAATTGGTTAAATCAGAATCCTTAATCTTAAAAAAAGTATTTTCCTACTTAGTCAAAAGTAACTTTAAGACACTGGATTTTCTTCCTTTCCTTAGCTTAAGAATATGATTTTATTTTTGGCATATCCTAAATGATGGTTCATTACGAGGGCATCATGCTGAATGCACTAATATACAGAAAGAGATCAAAATTTGAAGTCTCAAGACTAGGCTGGTACCCCTTTTTCATTAGTTATGATATGAACTGGACCCAGTTAACGTAACTGCTCATAAATCTCAGTTCTAATTCTCCCAGAGTTGATAACAGGGAAAATAAATATGAAAGTGCTTTGATAACTATAAATTGCCATATAATATTAAAGAGGTATAAATCAAAGAAATGGACAGTCAACATCTGCACCATATCCTGATATTTGCCAGTGTGGGTAAATGTCACTGTTAAATTATCTCCTTCTAGGAAGCCTGATGCTAATGGAAGAAAAATGTCAGATAATTGAGATTTTTACATTATAGTCTTGTATTTCATCCATAGCTATATATTTTAACATTCCTCTGAACTGTCAATTTTCTCAGAGTTTGGGGATTCTCAGGAGTAAAATAAAATAGGGTAAGAATACTAAGAGACTAATCAAGGTATAAATGATATTTTGAACTTTAGGGGATTATTACTCCATTGGTAAGTTATTCCATATAAACACTGTAGAGTTTTCTACTATGTTCTTATTTAAAGCAAAGTAAGAAAACAGAAAATTTTTCTTTAACCTTTTTCAACTGAGATTCCATTTTCAGACACTCCTCCTTCTTCTGCTCCAAAGCAATCTCTAGTGTCTTAAGCCGTGAGTCCTTCTTCAGTCCTGAAGAAGCCAGGGAAGAAGCATGCTCTTTCAGATCCAAGAGTGACGCCTAAAAGAAGCAACACACATCTAGAATAAATACTAACTATAAACAAAGTGGAGGTTTAAATTTTTAAATTTATTTTCTTGGTGGCTTGTAGTTTCTTTCCATTACCATATACTGACATATTTCCATTTCAAGGACATGAAATATAAAACAATATTAGCTTTAGCTTTCAAGTCCTAACTAAAATAAGACAAATTCCCAAGAAATAACAACTGAATAGTGATTTAAAGAGTTCTATGAATACATATCCATGTCCACAAAATAAATGGAAGTAGGTCAAACTTTGTATATGTAAACAGTCAAGCTTATTAGCTACATTGACTTAAATTTAAAATACTTTTCCCTTTTAGAAGAAAAATTCTACTAGGACCTTAAGTTCCATAAATTTTCCTAAAGATATTAGAAAGAAAATACTGAGAATGTCCCTAAGGCTCATGCATTATTATCTGATCACAATGCATTAGGCATTTTTACTATTTAGGTCACACAATGGGATTCTCCAAAAGCAAGATCAAAGTATAGTAAGTCACCTAATTGGTCAACAATCATTAAGATTTCTCTGCCAATGTTGAGATGCAGTTTAAGAGGCACTTTAAGAGCTGTTGTAAAACTGTCCTCCTCCCCCATATTCCTTTTGTCTATCACTTTTCTTCCCATTAGCACAATGTCTCTCCAAATGTAACTGGGCTTCAGTTATTTTAGGATCTATAACAATGTCATTAACAAGTAAGAAATCAACTCTCAATACACTGAAAGAGATTAAGACTTAGAAAATAAATGATCCAATCTACTACTCTCTGCAAAGCTTCCTGAAACATCCCTTAAGGTCTTCCCAAAAGGCCTGCTCTAAGAATATTAAGAAAATCTTCCATCAAATAGTTTTCTATATGTATTATGTAAACACCAACAACATAAGCACACAACACACTGACTATGCAAACCAAATAATTCCATTTTGGTGATCTTAACCTCTTTCTCTGAGAGATCGCCTTGCAATAGGCTGACTTTTTCTTTCAAGTCTTTAAGATCTTTTTTGTAGTTATCAATTTCCTCTTGTCTCTCTCGCTCATCTCTGTCACGCTGCTCCTTTAAGCGGTCAATTGTCCGTTCCTGATAAGAAAGCACATAAATATGTGAGAAAATTCCTTTCATACTTATGACTATAATTCAGCTTTTAGCTGATAAAATTTCACACTTCCATCCTCCATTCAAAAGACAGTGGTAAGTTGTTAATAATTTCCTTTTTAAAGAATTCATCCTTCCTACCCATCTTGCTTTAACCAAGATCTGACTTTGTTCTTTTGATTCCCCTAGGTTTCTTTTCCTATAATCTCAACTAGTATTAGATTATTAGATGTCCCTAAAGTCTTCTTTTGGAATTATCCCATTTATTTAATTCCCAAGTAATCAAAAACTTATATATATACCCTAAGGACAATAACTAACAAATATTTCTTCTTTATAAATATTTCACATGTTGCCTACAAGGCAATGAAAACAACTCACAAGTCACGCACCAAAAAAGGAAAGGTTGGGGAGATTATGATATGTTGAGCTTAAAGCATCAAGAAGGGTAAAGAGAAACCATTAAAACTTCTTTCTGTCAACAGATACTCGGGAAGTTTGAAAGTTGAAGGAATTTAAGTATATTTCTAGGTATTATTTCTGAATACATTCAGAGATCAAGACTTGATCCCTGGCAGGCAGCCTGAAGCATTCTGAGTCCAAGAGGCTTAAAAGAACAGTGACCCTACTCTTTTAAAAACTTCCAGCGGCTGGCCCGGTGGTGTGGTGGTTAAGTTCGCACACTCCACTGTGGCGGCCCAGGGTTGGCAGGCTCAGATCCCGGGCGCGGACCTACTATGCACCACTGATCAAGCCATGCTGTGGCAGGCTTCCCACATATAAAGTAGAGGCAGATGGGCATGGATGTTAGCCCAGGGCCAATCTTCCTCAGCAAAAAGAGGAGGATTAGCAGTGGATATTAGCTCAAGGCTAATTTTCCTCGCAAAAAAAAAATGCAATTAAAATGACCCATCAAGATTCCTTAAACCTTCTTCCAAGACATTGACACTTATGTTCAGCCACTTCTTAGTCAACCATTTCTGAAAAACTAGGTTTGCTTATAAAGGCAAAAATGAAACAGCAAGGCCAAGACTAGAAAAACAGCAAGTACAGTGTATTAATAACTAAAATCCATGACTATATTAGGTACCAATGCGGCACAGCAAATGAGAACTAATTATACGTTGCCTCTTGATGGTCAATGCCTGATATTCCCACATCCCTGAATTCTAGTGACCATATAAATAAAAAGAATTTTTCTTTTTCTTCAGAAGACAGTAAATGGGGAACATACAGTTAATTCTTTAGAAATTTCAGCCATTGCTCTCTAGTGTGGAATCCATCTTGCCCAGCAATAGATGCTTAAATTGGCAACAGTGAAATGGATTTTCTTTCCCCCTACACTGTACATGTCAGCAATAGTACAGAGAGCTCTTTTCCCTTTTGCCCAAAGGGATTTCTTCTCACTTTTATATCCAAGTCTCATCACTAGAGAAAATTTTAGATTAATGAGAAAGCAGAAGAAATGTGTCTATGAAGAATCTGGACCAGTCACTCACTTTCTCCGCAAGGGCCTCCTCCAAAGTTGTCAAGGCAGTGTCGGTGTTCGTGGTGTCAGCCTGCAAGGATTTGACTCGTTCTTTCAAGCTGCTCATCTGCTTTTCCTTATCTCTAAGTTGCTCTTGAAGATTTTCAATCTGAGTGTGCATATACATTTAAGAGAAAAGAAGGGAATTAAGAGAATTACAAATAGTCACAATAAAAATCATTTTAAGTTGGAAACAGGTAGATCAGGGTTGTCTCTGAGTGTAAAGGTTTTAGAACTGCACGCAAAACTTTAAACCCAGAATTTACAGCCAGAACAGAGAAAAGATGCACACATGGGTATGGGCACACATGCATATACATAAATCTCTAAAAAAAATAAGGAAAGTAAGTAGAGAAAAAAGACCCAACTGGATTACTTCCAAAATGACAGTGTAAATGCTGAGAGGGATTCCTTCACAAAGAATCAAGGGAGGAGAGAGAATGAAACAGCTAGACAGTAAGAAAAACAAATCAGCTGTATAAAGGAAAAATTGTTCTTAAATGCTAGTGTTAAGCTAGATTTTTATATCATCTTTTATCTAAACAGCAAGCATTTTCAATGAAATTTCTTATTGTTTTTCATTCCTTCATACACATTTATATGCATTCATTTACTCAAAAAAGTATTTACTTAATTCTATATTATACGCCAGGCACTACTGGTACAAAAAAAGAAATGAACGTACTCATTTTTATTATAAGATGACAAGAGAACTCCCCATTACGTAGCTGGATCCAAGCTACTGATGGGCTTGTGTGCCATCCTAAAGAGCACAAAATTTATTCTATGCAGATGGGAACTATTAGTGATTTTTAAGCAAAGAAATGGTCTGGTCAGTTCTGTATTTTAGATAGATAATTCTGATGACTGTGGAGAAGTAGTTTAACGGAACTTGCATAGAGACATGAAAAACAATTAGGAGATTTTATCAATTCAGGTAAGATTTTGGAGACAAAACGAGCTAAGAGAGATGGAAAAGAGGGGATGGGTTTGAGAAATATTGTGGAAATAGCATGTTATCACTAGGGAGATTCAAGTATACATAATGAAAAACATTAAACAAAAATACGAAGGAATTGTAGAGACATATTCTTAATAAACTAAACAAAAATAATAAGTAAGGCAATTATTCTAGAACTCACAAACTTAATTCATTCTTTCAACACATATCTGAGCTCCTGCTACGTGCCAGGCACTTTTCTAGGCGTAATTCATTCTTTCAACACATATCTGAGCTCCTGCTACGTGCCAGGCACTTTTCTAGGCGTTGAAGATATAGAAGTAATCAAAATAGGCAAAAATCCCTATCCTCAAAGAGCTTACATCCTAATATGGTAGACAATAAATGAATGAATGAAACGAACACAGTATGTAGGATGGTGATAAGTTCTTTGGAGAAAAATGAAGCAAGAGAATATAATCATAATCTCCTCTTGAGCTAATACCAGAACTAGCTGGTTTATTTTACATGGCTTTCAAAAAGCAACATAAATGTTACCTCCTTTGGGAATACTTTCTTGCTCTTACCCCATTAGATGATCATTGTCTCTACTCCATTACACTAGGCATGTTATATATACATACACATACACACACTTATCTCCACTCTTTATCTATCTATATATTTATCACATTTATCTCCAATCTTCCACCTATCTATATAACATTGATCCCTAACCATATTGTAATTATTTGTTTTATACATGTCTCCACAAATAGACTGGATCCTGCCCCTCTACCCAGTTTTATATCTTCATATCTGGCACACATCAGTTCTATAATAAATATTGGTTCATTAATCAGTAAATGAATAATATATAAGCTTGGTCCTTTACAAACTATATTAAGGCATACACATAAACTCCTGCCAAGAAAGGAACTACAAAAGAACCCTAGATCCAACCTTCGGATAATTTCCGGCATTAATCAATTCAGTACAAGCTCTTTAAGTGCCTGCTTCATTCCACAGGGGAAGGAAAAAAAGTCCCTCTCTAGAGTCAATAAGAATTCCACAAGCAGAACAAATAAGTTAAGCAAAAAGATTTAGTAAATTGAGAACATGGTACCACGAATACTGTGAGGCTTGGATTTTCACTCTTTAACAAAGAAAAAATCACACAGGTGAACCACTGAAATGCCTAAAATGGGCTCCAATCTTTTTTATCACCAATAAAAGCCCAAAGCCTATTTTGAGAGAAAAGACCATCACAGACAAAAAGCATTAATCTTCCTTTAATCAGACACTACTACAGCAATCTCCTATGGATCGATATGGATCAATGGTCATGGTAAATTTACAAACGGTAAAGAGAATTTTGCCACTCAAAAATCTAGTACTCCATATACATATAGAATGCAAAGACCTGGTGTTCACATGTTTAACCAGCTGTGCAGATTATTCCAGTTGCTAACATAGAAACCTTATACAAAGAAAAGATATGACCATGCTGTTGATTAGACTTTCTTATCAAGAAAGAGCAGTACTAGAACCATTATTTAAAATGAAATTTTACAGAACCAACCAATTTTTACATACAAGAAAACAGAGATTTATTTTATGAGCCCATCTAATATACAAATAGCCCTTACATGCATAATAATACCCTTCTTTCTCCTCCATCATTAGCATCTAAGAAAGAAACTGAGAGGTTAAACTGTTAACAATTCCACTTGTATAATTTATATGTAGTCAAACTATTAAAGGAATCCATTATTCTTTGCTGGCAAAAACTTTTCCTAATATACTCAGTTGCAGAAGCTGCTAGTTTAGTAAAATCCACATTAACAAGTTCTCCCTAAGCTACTTTCTTTCAATTACCCAGCTGTCTAAACAAATTGTTGAGTTGGAGGGGAGGAAAGAATGGCTATTCTTGGACTCCTATTTACTTCTAAGAGGAGGAATAAACATTCCATAGTGAAAGAAACTGACAAAATGAAGGAAGAACAGTGGACACTAAAATTGCCTCTTCTGGGCAAGCTGCCATCAGTGAAGAAGATTTGAAATAGACACAGATATGTACAAACTAGCTGGGCAAGCACTGAACAAACCCAAAAGATGCTGTGTGTGGTGTGTCGGGGAAGGGGTGTGTACAATAATACTTTTCATTTACCCAGGATCATGATGGAGAACAGTTGAGACCTACTGCAAGATCCTTTTACATATCCTCACATGGGTTGTGATTCAACTGTGCTTTTCTGATCAAGGATCTCAGGGTTTATATGCATCACTAACCAGCTGGTGTATTAATGCTGCCATATTATTCTTGCCATTATTCTCCTCTTTTTCACTAATCTAATGCAGAGGTTGTAAAGGCTGTTTACTCCGATAGTCCCATATCATATCATTTCAGTATTTATTATATAATTTCTATAAAACATATAGTGGAAATCCTATTCTGTACTCAGTTCAATTACCCACAAGATCTGAAATATATGACTTACAAACAAAAAGTTTAGAATACAACAGCCAAGAGAAAAACTGGATCAGTTAAGTGCATCCTTGAATATTAATGATAAAGATTATTGTTTGGAATCATGTTAAGTGAAAAAATACTTCTTTAAATATGCTCAGAATATCCTAAAAAAAAAACCTCTCCATTTTATAGGAACAGAAACCACAGAATCCCTAAAATAACAATGTAACAATAACAAAAACAAAAATAATAATAATGGTGGTGGTGGTAAGGAAGAAGTACTGGTCATAAAAGGGACCACTAACACTTACAAAGAGTATAATAGGTACCTGTCAGGTATTGCTGTAAGAAGTTTATATTTAACAACTATTTAAGCATCACCACAAGACTATGAGATAATCACTAGGCAATCTAGCTCCAGAATTCTATTCTTAATCACTATGCTATAACTAATATGTTCTATGATGAACAAAAAAAAGAAACACAATCACACAAGGGTGACTCAAGCATCTTTCCATAAACTATGGAAAAACAGCCTATTTTAATAATATCACGATATGGAAATCCTGATCTCAAGTATCGTTGGCTTTGCCCACCAGCTTTAGTGTTTTGTGTTTGGATATATGTTTCTCCCACGGGAGAGGTACTTTTGCATTTGCAGTGGTTTGCTAAATCCACTCTTCATTCTTTGCTTCAATAGGGGATAACATTTTAATGTAAGTGACCATAGTAATAATATACTATGTTATCCCCTAACTTTCAAGGGGTAGAAGGAAACTAGTTTATTTATATACATGGACTAGGGAGCACTTGACAATGAAATAGCTAAAAAGCTTTTCTCCTTTTTCTTATTTTTAATAACACTGAAAATTAATAAAATGAATGTTGCAGAAAATGACATATTTTATAATTCTATTGGCTTTTTTTCTACTTTTAAATACTCTATCTGATATAGAAAGAAATCATTAAGTACCTATTCTCGTGTATTCAATTTCTACATGAGTAAAATTTTGTAGAGATTGAAGGAATTGGTGTTTATTCTATGTATCTGTGTCCTTGATGATAAACAGGAAGGGGGATGATCAACCAGGTTTATATATACAGTTTATCATCACAGAGAAGAACTAACAATGAAGAATTCAAGAAGGAAATATTTTTTTAAATAACTATTTAGAGAAAGAAGACATTTTTCTTAAAATGACCTCTCTAATCATAGTATATTTCTATTAACTGGGTTTGAAAGATAGAAATAACCTAATTAGCATATTATAAAGAACCTTTCTTCTCCTCATAGAATTTCTATTTTACAAAGAGAGAATAACCAATGAAACCAGAGGAAGACTAATGCCAAATGCATGCTACAATGTGAATTCATCAAATCTGCATACCAACTCCACATTGGCACAAATTTCTTGACATCTTTCGTTTTGGTTTTTATCAGCATTGCCAGTTGTCAGGAACCATCATGTTTCAACGTGGGTAATTTATTCTTAGTCAAGTGGAACTGATTACTCTGCCTTTGCGGCCCTAATCACTGGGTAAAGGTAAAATAGACTTCCTCTAGGATATACTTCTAAGGACAAGGAATCCCAAAACACTTCTTGCAATCACTTGGCTACTTTAAACATCATTTAAAAGAAAGAATTTTTTTGATGATGCCTCTGCAGTTGTTCTAAGCAGCCATCAGCATCAAATGTATTGAATGAAGCAAGTTATTCAGAAAGGCTCTGATCTTTACCTTCCTGATTAGTAGTACCTTTCAGTATCAATGGTAAAAGTACATTCTGGATGAACTGGTCATAATCAGCTGGCAAAGAGGGATCTAAAAAGGAAAAATTCAGTAAGTCCCCTAATTTCCAGGCAATTGTTTATCTACCACCCTACACTCCGGGAAAACGCACTAACAAGGCACAATTATAATTTACCAAAATGAGCAGGTTTTTCCCAGACTATTTATATTGGCATCTAAATTTTACTTGTCCAATCATGTGTTTCCAATGCTTAGAAGACACAAGAGCAACAAAGTCATGAGAAACTCTAAGTAATGTTTTAAACTCAATTTGGGTTGTTAAAAGCTTCCATATCTATATTCTCAATTACTGTTTACAGTCTTTAATAAATACAGCAGATTTGGGTTGGCAACCAATTATTTCTATGGTTGAGTTTCCCTCTCAATTGTGCTACTGTCTCATCATACAAGTTATGGAGTGGAATAACTGTAAAAACAAATAGCTATGTCATACTGGGCAAGTTATTTAATCTTTCTAATTACTTCATCTATAAAACAAAAGACCACTAATATTCCTTTCAATTCTAAAATACAACTATATTATTATGATGGGGAAGATGAAAACATCTAAAAAGTAATAAACTTCATCAGAGTACTACTATATTTTATCTTAAAGACTGTTCAAATTGAACTGTACAGGAAGTATAGCTATGATCTTTAGGAAATACATTCAGAGTCCACTGCTCCAGACAGATTTTATTAATTGCTGGGTGGGGAAGTAAGTTCCTTGATACACTTGCTCATGGCACAGATAATGGAACTAGGGATCTCTTGCATTAAAATAACTAGATACGGCCAGCCTGGTGGTCCAGTGGTTTAGGTCGCACTTGGGCAGCCCGGGGTTCGCGGGTTCGGATCCTAGCCACCAGCCGACGCACTGCTTGTCAGCCATGCTGTGGTGGCGTCCCATGTAAAGTAGAGGAAGATGGGCATGGAAGTTAGCCCAGGGCCAGTCTTCCTCAGCAAAAAAAGAGGAGGATTGGCAATGGATGTTAGCTCAGGGCTGGTCTTCCTCACAAAAAATAAAAATAATAATAAATAAAAATGACATGAAGAGGGGCCGCCCGGTGGCGCAGCGGTTTAGTTCGCGCTTGGCAGCCCGGGGTTCGCGAGTTCGGATCCCGGGCGCCCGCCGACGAACTGCCTGTCAGCCATGCCGTGGTGGCGTCCCACATAAAGTGGAGGATTGGCAATGGATGTTAGCTCAGGGCTGGTCTTCCCCACAAAAAAAAAAAAAAAAAAAATGACATGAAGAAAAGTTCACTTATAATAGCATCAAAAAGAATAAAACATTTACAAATAAATTTAAAGACATACAAGACTTGTAAATTGAAAACCTCAAAACATCAATAAAAGAAATTAAAGACAACCTAAACAGGTTGAAAGACCTCCCGTGTTCATTAACTGAAAGACTTGATGTTGTTAAGACGGCAATACTCCCCAAACTGATGAACAGATTCAATGCAATCTCTATCAAAGTTCCAAATTCCTTTTTTATGGAAATGAACACAATGATTTCAAAACTCAAACAGAATTACAAGGGACCCCCAAAAGCCACAACAATCTTGAAAAAGGAGAAAGGTAGAGGATTCACAGTTCCCAATATCAAGACTTACTACAAAGCTACCGTAATCAAGACAGTGTGGTATGATACAGAGATAGACATATAAATCGATGGAAAAGATTGAGAGTTCAGAAATGAATACATGTCTATGGCCAACTGATTTTCAGCAAGGGTCCCAAGACCATTCCATGAGGAAAGAAGAGTCTTTTCAACAAATGGTGCTGGGACAACTGGATATTCACATGCAAAATAATGAAGTTGGACCCATACCTTAAACCATATACAAAAATTAACTTGGAATGGATCAAATGTAAAAGCTATAAAACTCGTAGAAGAAAACGTACGTGGAAATCTTCATAACCTTCAATTAGGCAATGGTTTCTTAGATATGACACCAAAAGCATAAGCAATCAAGGAAAACAACAAACAAATTGGACTCTAACAAAAATTAAAAATTTTGTGCAATGAATGCTATCAAGAAAGTGAAAAGAGGGGGCCAGTCCAGTGGCGCAGCGGTTTAGTTCGCGCTTGGCAGCCTGGGGTTCGCGGGTTTGGATCCCAGGCACCTGCTGACGCACTGCTTGTCAGCCATGCTGTGGCAGTGTCCCATATAAAGTAGAGGAGATGGGCACGGATGTTAGCCCAGGGCCAGTCTTCCTCAGCGAAAAGAGGGGGATTAGCAACGGATGTCAGCTCAGGGCTGGTCTTCCTCACAAAAAAAAAAGAAAGTGAAAAGATGTTGCCCAGAATGGGAGAAATACTTGCAAATCACATATCTGATAATGGGTAAAGTCTCCAGAATACATAAAGCCTTCTAGAACTCAACAATAAAAACAACTCAATTTAAAAATGAGCAAAGGATTTAAATAGATATTTCTCCAAAGAAGATAAACAAATGGCCAAAAAGCACAAGAAAAGATGTTCAACATCATTCATCATTATGGAAATGCAAATCAAAACCACAATAAGATTCCACTACACACCCATTAGAATGGCTATTTAAAAAAGAAAAATAAGTGTTGGCAGGAACGTAAAATCATGCAGCCACTTTAGAAATAGTTTGGCAGTTCCTCAAAAAGTTAAACATGAAGTTAGTATCAAATTCTATTCCTAGATATATACCCAAGAGAAATGAAAACAAATGTTCATACAAAAACTTGTACGTAAGTGTTCACAGAATCATTATTTGTAATAGCCAAGAAGTGAAAACAACCTAAATGCCCATAAACTGATGAATGAATAAACAAAACATGGTATATTTCATTACAATGGAATATTATTCAGCCATAAAAAGGAACGAGGTACTGATACTTCCTACAACATGAATGAACCTTGAAAACACTATGTTAAAGAAGCCAGACACAAAAGCCACATACTGTATGATTACAATTATATGAAATATCCAGAATAGGCAAATTCACAGAGACAAAAATAAATTAGTGGTTGCCAGAGGGTAAGGGGTTTTGACTGCTAACAGGTATGGGTTTCTTTTTGGGGTCATGAAAATGTTCTGGAATTGGATAGTGGTGATGGTTGCACAACCTTGTAAGTATATAAAAAAGCAACTGAGGGGGCCGCCCGGTGGCGCAGCGGTTTAGTCCGCGCTTGGCAGCCCGGGGTTCGCGAGTTCGGATCCCAGGCGCCCGCGGACGCGCACTGCCTGTCAGCCATGCCGTGGCGGCGTCCCATATAAAGTGAAGGAAGATGGGCACGGATGTTAGCTCAGGGCCAGTCTTCCTCAGCAAAAAGGGGAAGATTGGCAACAGATGTTAGCTCAGGGCTGGTCTTCCCCACAAAAAAAAAAAAAAAAGCAACTGAATTATACAGTTTAAAATGGTAAATTTTATGATATGTGAATTATAAATAAATTAGGAAAAAAAAACCCATCCATCCAATTAACCCCTTAGTTTAGCTTAAAAGTCAAAGTTCCACAATATCCATCAATGAAGTGTGAAACTACTATAAGCCTGAGATTTATCCTGCTTTATTCTCCAAATAACACATATCAATTTAGCCAAGTTTGTCTGTTAACGGACTTAAAAATTCTTTTGCATTCAATGTATCATCTATGCACAGACTCAGTCTGATTATCTTCTAGATGGAAGTCTCTTCCATGTTAGATAACTAATATGCAAAAGTTTCCTTCTAGACAGTTTTACTTCTCATCTAAGGTGAATCTCCAAAATAAATATGCAGCATTAATTCACCTTCTGCTGTCAGTCCAAACACCTTATCCCTCTGTACCCTTTTCCTACGAATTATTTTCATACCCTGTGATAACTCTTGAATCGGGTAAAACAATTTTAAACTGTTTAGAAATCCTTCTGGTTTAAGGTGACTTCTGTTGGGAGCAATGAATGATAGCAGAAGCCCCATGAATAACAGACTAAAATACTGAATAGAACCTGGAAACAGAAAAATTCTGCTTCC
The DNA here is from genome assembly GCA_031878705.1 of Tapirus indicus. Lineage (NCBI taxonomy): Eukaryota > Metazoa > Chordata > Mammalia > Perissodactyla > Tapiridae > Tapirus > Tapirus indicus. The sequence continues at coordinate 98,741,632 of CM062918.1, forward strand.
ATTCGTACTAATAAGGCTGCAGTGTCACAGGACAACAGAAAAGAGAATAAGAGCTTTATCACCATACCACACACAAAAAATCTCACCCTCATATTTTCTTTTTTTTTTTTTTTTTTTTTGTGGGGAAGACCAGCCCTGAGCTAACATCCGTCGCCAATCCTCCCCTTTTTGCTGAGGAAGACTGGCCCTGGGCTAACATCGTGCCCATCTTCCTCCACTTTATATGGGACGCCGCCACGGCATGGCTGGCAGGCAGTGCGTCGGCGGGCGCCCGGGATCCGAACTCGCGAACCCCGGGCTGCCAAGCGCGGACTAAACCGCTGCGCCACCGGGCGGCCCCTCACCCTCATATTTTCAATCCTTGATCCAATGCTTTTATTCATTTGGAGCAGATATTTTCCAAAGATGGGCACAACAATATGTCCCACCTTGAACGCTCTTCTACAATTTGGCTTTGCCAGGCCTTCAGTAAGAAGTAGAGTCTACTTCTTGACCCCCCCTGAATCAAGGTAGGTCTTTTGACTACGATGACTGACAGAATACAGCAAAAGGAATCCTCTGCCACTTCCAAGTTAATTGCTAGGATAACTGTTAATTGGCCAGGTGGCTTCTGCCTCTAATATCTATGACTGGAGAAGTCAGGTGCCACATAAGAAGTGTAACTACTCTCATCATGCTGTGAGATACCCAGGGCATGTGCAGAAGCCCTGAGGCAAAAGATGCCATGTAGGCAGGGGCCAAGGAGTACCTAAGCAGAATGTATCCCAGTGAAGAAGCCATCTTGGTAGTGGATCATCTAGCCACAGACATGCTCAGCTGTCATTAAACAAATTAGGGACAAACCACCCAACTAATCCTCCTGAATTTCTGACTCACAAATAAGTGAGCAAAATAAAATGGTTGTTTAAGCCACTAAGTTTTAGGGATACTTTATTATGCAGCAATAGGTTTTTCTCCACCTATGTACTGTAAAACTATTCTATCACTATTGTTGCTTTTGTTGCTTTAATCACTTATATCTGAAGTTTATGGTTTCTAGATTATCAGAATGTAGGGATAAGGGGAGTTGTGTTTTGTTTTATTGTTTTTATTTTTTAGAGAGGAGTGTTCTGGAAGTGGAAGGGATGGTGAGGAAGAACATATCATAATTAAAACATAGTTTTAAAACAAGGTAAACTAAGATCCTCCCTTTTTTGAGGGAATAATTCTTCGATCATTATAAAATGTCACTTGTATAAGATCAGCATCATTTACAAACAGTTACTTGTTGACAATTGGAAGTTAAATCAGACTGTGCAAGTTCAACTATCTACCTCCTTCAGGTTTACTTGAAAAAGAGAGGGGAAAAACGTTATGGAGCAAAGTAAATCCATATGGAGTATATTCCCCAGTAGAAATATCATCACCAATCAGACTTCATTTACTACGCATTCTGTTTTTTCAATAAAATTATATTTCAAGAATTTAACTATACATATTCTCCACAGAGAAAAAATTTTAAACTAGGTTCTATTAAAAATTATAAGTAAAAGAAAGAAAAGGGAAAATTCTAATGCCTAAGTGTATTAAGTTTCCAACTTAAAATTCGATTAGGGCCTGACTTGGTCTTCTCTTAACTTAGCTTCACTAACAGCTGGGTTGTGACTTAAAAATAGTAACATTTAGAAAACATTGCAATTAATTCTTATTAAAAATAAAATAGCACAATTTTTAAAACCAAATATTAATTTTCTCTAAATTAGTAAAAATTGTTTTTGTTTTTGTTTTTTTGTGTGTGAGGAAGACCAGCCCTGAGCTAACAACCATTGCCAATCCTCCTCTTTTGCTGAGGAAGACCGGCCCTGGGCTAACATCCGTGCCCATCCTCCTCTACTTTATATGGGACGCTGCCACAGCATGGATGACAAGCAGTGCGTCGGCAGGCACTCGGGATCCGAACCCGCGAACCCCGGGCTGCCAAGCTCAAGCTAAACCACTCCAACACTGGGCCGGCCCCAGTAAAAATTGTTTTTAATGATAAAAACATATTCTCCTTTCCATTTTATGATATGGAAGAAGTAAGGAAGCTAACACTGCCTTAGTCAAGACTCCACAGAAAATAAATAGAATATATACAGAACCTATTCTTTCTGACTTCCTACTCAAAACAGCAGATCTGACTTAAAGAACCAATGTAGGACCAAAAAGACAAACAAAAAAAGGCTCCTAATTCTATAGATCAATCAGCTTTCTGCTACTGTTAAATCTAAACTCTCAATACCAAAACCTAGGAAATTGGAGAAGCAAGCAAGGCAAACTACACAGAAGTTACAGAATCACAGAAAGAGAACGATGATAACATCTGCGTCAGCAAATTGAACTCCAAGCTACATTATCATTTATAATCAATCAAGCAGGAAGCTGTACAATTTTAACACAGATTTTGAAAGCAGCTCAAATTCAAATGCTCAATTACATTTTCCGGGTCAGTGATTTATTACAAAGATAAGAAATTTACTGTAACACAAAACTACTTTAAACCATACGGAAGAACCCTGGGAAGGAGGAGTCCAATACTAATCCCATTGCACAGCATGCTTGGCCATCTGCTATTGTCCCATTTCATTCTCTGAGCACAGGGTTACCTGAGTGCATACAAATACATACACTACCTAGAAAGCTAGGAGACTATGGGTGGGCAGTGGTGGCCCAAACAGAGACAAAAATAGTCCAGAGTATGACTCACAATCCAGCCATTATCACAGGTGCTACTGTTCTCAGAAAACAATGATTTTTTTTAAAAAAAATGCATATCTAATATGCCAAAAGTAATGTCAAAGTAATATACTGTTTACTGATATTCCTCCTTAAATATTAAAATATTTAAGTATTACTTAAGCATACAATTATAAATATTTGTGAAAAAAATGATTAGAGAATGCAGATGCCAAAGAACAAGAAGAGGATGAAAGCAGAATAAGTGTCTGAATCAAGAAGCAAAGCAGGTTAAGTGTTGTGCAGAATTAAGACATCTCTCCAGGAACATCCGAAGTTCTCCCTGAAAGGTTATATATACTTCGATATCCCACTGCAGACAAATTGCTAAAGTTTTTGACAGAAAATATTTAGGGGCAGAGGAAAGAAAAGTTGAACTCTATTCATTAGTTTTCTAAATAAACTAACAGGACAATAAAGATGAGTATATTCACTGAAAACTTTCTCATTATGTAAGAACTGGGAATAATTTTCCCAGAGACCAGGTAATATGAGAGTTCACAATAAGAAAGAAAAGGCATTCACAGACAGGGCTCTACCAGAAATTTTTAAGAATCCGTATTGCAAAATATTTGAAGAACAGAGGCAAAATCCCAGAGCACAACGATCTGGAAAGGAACATCACTCCACGGTTTTCGTCCACACTGTTCTCTTGGCTTGGGATGTCTCACCCCTTCCCCATCTGCCTACCAAACTTTCACTCATCTTTCCAGACTTGGCTCCTAAGACTTACTTAGACATCTTTCACACAAGGTCAAATCTAAAACTCCTTGCATTGTGCCCTACTGTACACCATTCATATCATAACTTCAACTCCCACAACTCTGGGACTTTGAGAACAGAAATCACATCTTCTTTGTCTTTGTACTCAGCACAGTGCCTAGTATATAGCAAAAGGTACCATGCTGAATGCATGAATGAAGACAGTTTAGGAAGACTGGGAAGATCACAATAACATAATTTTGACTGTGCAACTATAAATGTACTCAGTAAGGGGGGGAAAATAGGAGAAAGAGCAAAGAATATTCCAATGTATACAAATATATACATTGCTTAGAAAGCTAGAAAAATGTGTGGCTGGTGGCGGTCCTGAAAAAGTCAAAAAAAGAGAATATCATGTAGCTCATAACCCAGGCATAACTATAAGAAAGAATTATACAGAGTGATCTCTCCAACTGACAGATTTTTAAGACAGATTTATAAGAGTTTGGATGAAGAACAGAGAGGAATATGAATTTATGAAAGGGCTAGAACTACAAACAAACTAGGCTTACAAAAAAAAAATTCTACAGACAAGAAAAAGAGCTTTTAGATTGTTTTGATAAATATATCAATCTGACAGCAGTTTCTTACATTATACCACAAAAGTCTTTTCTGGGCCTAGTCAACATTTTATCACTTATATGAAAGTAATTGAAGGAGATAAATAGACTAAACAATCAAATCAAGATTCAAAAAGATCCTCAAAGAGTAACCGGCTGAATCCAGCAAAGTAAAATTTATTAAGAATAAACAATATTAACACCTTACATCCACAGTATGTAACAGATTCCAAGGTACTTTCATACACATTATATCATTTAACAAAAACCCCCTGAGGTAACTATTATATCCCATCTATAGATGAAGAAACTGAAGATTAGTGAGTTTCAGGGAGCTGCCCAATATCATATTTCAGCTAGACCCAAGAACAGAACATTAATAATGTTCTAATCATCTCTCTTGCAATTAGATCCAAAATTCCAACTGGACAAGTAAAGTATGGAGGAAAAATGAGTTTAAACAAATAACTGCCATCAGAAAAATTAACCAGGGTAAGTAAGAAAAATGGGAGAAACAAATTTTTCACCTAGAAAAATAAGATTTGGGACTGTCAAATAGCAAGCTCCCAATATCTAGAAAGCCATCCTGCAGAAGAAGGATTACACTTGTTCAATATGGCCCGAAGCTAATCTCAATCAGCAAATACTAAAAATAGCCAAATTCTGGTTCAAGGAAAGGGGTCAAAACTGTTCAAGTCATTCATTCATCATAATTGGACATATCTGACCATCAGCTGAATAAATCCACTTGCCAGAAACTTCATAGGAAAAATTTAATCAAGCTGGACTTTATCAAATGAGGTTCTACATCTGTATCAGACATTGTTTCAAATGTACAAATGAACTTCTAGGGAAAGCTGTTTCTAATTTTAAGATTATAAAATTAGGAATAAATTTAAAATAAAATATAGGAAAAATTCTTTTTCAATGAAGATAGATGTGTATATATATAGTGAGAGGTTTTCTTTCTAAGCATTTTTATTACTAACATTCAAACAAAAAGAAACGTATAAAGTATATAACAAACACCCATGGACTACCATGCAAATTTAACCAAAGTTAATCTGCCTCTAGTTATTTTAAATTATATTACATAATACTTAATATATATATATATATGTTTGTTATGAAGTATAATAAAAAATTAAACACACACAAACCTATTACTCATCTTAAGAATGAGAACATTATCTAAACTACTTAAGATATTTATATATTCCTCCTTATCCCATCTTTCTGCCTTCCGTAGCTCCAGAAGAAATGACTCAGCTGAACTTTTATCCTAAATATTCCCTTTCCTTAAAACAAAAAGAATAATACATTCCACTGTGTAACGATATCACAATTTACTTACTCACTCTCCTGTCAACCAACATTTGCATAGTGTTTCCTCAGTTTTGTTTTTTAATCCAAACAAGGTTTGGATTATGAGCATTCCTACACATGTCCTCGAGTTCATCTAAGGTAATATGTATCTGGGAGGTATGCTCATGCTTAATTTAATAAGGTAAGTGCTTTCCAAAGTAGTTGTACCAATTTAAAAACTCAACAGCATTGTGAGAAATTCAGTTGCCACATTTACCAACACTCGATACTGTCAGACTTCTTAATTTTTACCAACACAGTATAAAATGGTAGGTATAAAATGGTTTCTTAATCTGGTCTTAGTTTACATTTCCCTGTTTATTGATTACAGTGAGGGTAAATAACTTCTCAAATCTATATGGCCATGTATATTTCCTCTTATTATATATATTTTATTAATACATACATAAGCTGTGGAAGTAGAAAAACATGCATCTTCATCTAAGGTATGGGGGCATGCATAAACACCAAAATGAAGTGTTTATCTCGGAGATAGAAAGGAGGGGAATACTATCAAGGAAAGATATGCCAAGGAACTTCAACTGCACTTGAAATTTTACTTCTTAAATTGAGTAATTACCATTACTTATTGTATTATTCTCTATACTTTTTTGTATCTCTGTAATAATTAAATTATAAAATAAAAAAAAAGATAATATAAACACATGGTCAACAAACAAGAACTTGGGAAATATAGCATACATGACCTTTCTTAAAAAAGAATTCAAAGGAATACTTGGGCAACCAAGAATTAAATAAAAATTTAAACCTTGGGAATAGTTAAGCTATGATGCTAAAAGACTAGTAATAAACATTTAATTCACTTAAACACAGAAATAAAGGCTAAACAATATGAATTACAGTTATAGAAAAGAATGATTTTCCCCCTCGAAAAGCAACACAAGTAAATCTGTATTATGGACTCAGCATAAGACAACAAAGCTTACCAACAAAAATCAGAAAGGAGGGATTATAAATAAACTAATTATTTTTCATAAAAAGTAGTCAATAGATATGGCTTCACTTTAAATTTGTTAAATCAAGACACAAAAAATTAAATACACTGCTTAAAGTAATAGAGAGATTAGGGAAACTAGGCACAACTTATAAACTTTTCCCACCCCATTAAACTATTGTAATCAAGGATAGTAATGACCTTCGCTTTATTAAACCCAAGAGTCAATTCTCAATTTCCATCTTATTTAATTCATTAGCAGTATTTGACAAAGTTGATCATTCTTTTCCTCTTTGAAACTTTCTTGACTTCTGACACATCACATTCCACTCAAAATGGTAACAAGATTATTTTTTGGAAGAAGGAAATTTGACAAAATGATACTAAAGTTCATCTGGAAAAGGAAACGAGAAAAAAGTCAGAAATTTCTCCAAAAGAGAAAGTTAATAAAGTAGAACAACCCCACTAAACATTAAAATGCATTCTGAAGCTATAATAATTGAAACAGTTTGGTACTGACACAGAAAGAGAGGCAGATAAACGAAACAGACCTGAATCCAGAAATAGGCCCAAGATTATATCATAATTTGTGGCATTTCATATCAGAAGAGAAAAGGTAGATTACTTAATAAATATTATAATGATGACTGTCTGGCCACATATAAAAAAATAAAGTAGAATCATTATAGCAATATATAAATTCTATAAAACAGTATTTAGGTATAAAGAAAAAAGAAACTTTAAAAGTTCCCAAAGAAAGCATGTATGAACCTTGGCATGCATAAGTACTTTCTGAGCATGACCTGAAATTGAGAGGAGACAAAGGACTTTTAAATTTGATAATTCTAATACAAATATCATAAATGAAGTAAAAAAGAAAATGACAAATAAGAAAATATATTTGTAAAACATGAGGAAAGAGGCCAATCCACTAACAGGGAAAGAAGTCCTATAAATCAATAAGGAAAAAAATAAACCATCTAATAGAAAAATGTAGAAAAAAACATGAATATGTAGCTTCCAAAACAAAGAAACCCTATGAAAAGATGTTCAACATGAACTCAAATTTAAATAAATACTAAGCAAGAAAATAGATATTATCTACTAAGTCAATAGAAATTTAAAAAGGTTTGGTAACAGGGGCCGCCTGGTGGCGCAGTGGTTTAGTCCGCGCTTGGCAACACGGGGTTTGCAGGTTCGGATCCCGGGCACCCGCTGACGCACTGCTTGTCAGCCATGCTGTGGCGGCGTCCCATATAAAGTAAAGGAAGATGGGCACGGATGTTAGCCCAGGCCAGTCTTCCTCAGCCAAAAGAGGAGGATTGGCGAGAGATGTTAGCTCAGGGCTGGTCTTCCTCACAAAAAAAAAAAAAAAAAAGGTTTGGTAACAAATGTTTGACGAAGCTGTGCAGAAAGACATTCTTAATACAAACAAATACAAGGTTTCTGGAGAATAATGTGGCATCTATAATTTTTTAGATGCATACAATCTCAAATCATGAATGAGAGGTATTTATATCATCATCTGTTATACCATTATAACAAAAATACAAACAAGAAAAAGACCTATAAACATTTACTTACAAAGCTATAGGACATTAGTTAATGGCCAGGGTTCACAGGTTCACATCCCAGGCACAGACCTACACACCATTCATCAAGCCATGCTGTGGTGGCATCCCATATACAAAATAGAGGAAGATGGGCACAGATGTTAGCTCAGGGCTAATCTTCCTCAGCAAAAAGAAGAGGATTGGCAATGGACGTTAGCTCAGAACCAGTCTTCCTCACCAAAAAGAAGACATTAAATTTGTTTATTTTTAAATGAATAAAAAGTATGATTCCAGTAGTCTTAAAAAAAAAAAGATGTGTAGCACATATATACCTAAATGTGCATAGATATTTTATACCTAAATGTGCATAGATATTTTATAGGGTGCAAAAAGAATTGTCAACAGTGGTTACATCTTCAAGGAACTGCATAGAGAGGGTCAAAGGATAAGGGGAAAAATTTCATTTCATTTGTTTCTGTACTTCTTAAATTTTCTTTTTACTTTGAACATATACAACTTTCATAATTTTAACATTACTTAATTTTTTTAAAACATTGTCAATTCTTAGTGTTTTTTTTAATTGAGGTATAATTGACATATAACATTATATTAGTTTCAGGTGTACAACATAATGATTTGATATTTGTATATACTGCAAAATGATCACCACAATAAGTCCAGTTAACATCTGTCACCATACATAGCTACAAAATTTTTTGTGATGAGAACTTTTAAGATCTATTCTCTTAGCAACTTTCAAATATGCAATACAGTATTATTAACTATAGTCGCTGTGCTATACATTACATCCCTATGACTTATTTTATAACTGGAAGTTTGCATCCTTTGACCTCTTTCTTAGTGCTTTAAAAGATTTATTTTTCTAGATTTTAAAAGAGTTGAATACATTTATATTCAAATATACTAGTTGTTCTATATTATATATAAAAATCAGACAAAAAAGTTTCAGAGGCCAAACTTTCACAATGACCATCCCACTCTCTCCTCTAAAGAATATTTCAGAATTATTTTCCCTATTACGAAATAACTTCTGGCACACTGGAAGTCAGTAGCAAAGCTATACCAACAATCTACAGTGGGAATAATCTAGGCTTGACAGCAAGCCAAAACACTGATGTATAACGGCCAAGAAAAAAAAAATACTCAAGTTGTATAATGTGTTTTGCAAAGCTAAAGTGTTTCAAAGTCCCCAATTAAAAGCAATATAGGGGCAGTTCCTCACAAGCTAAACACAGTCCGACCACATATCCAGCCATCACACTCCTAGGTATTTACCCAAATGACTTGAAAACTTATGTCCACACAAAAACCTGCACACGAATATTTATAGCAGTTTTATTCATAATTGATAAAAAACGGAAGCAGCCAAGAAGTCTTTCTACAGGTAATTACATACACAAACTGTGGTACACTGAGAAACTTAAAGTATCTCTAAACTCACCGTGAACATTTTGTTTAATCTTATGTGGATCTAAAAATCAAAGCTACTTGTATTTTATCTGCAAACAATGGTCCAGGAAATATACCACAAATGTTGGTTCTGGTCATGTTAGTACAGTAACTTCTACAACAAAGTAAGTAGACAGAACACAAAGGGTCTAAGCACTGAAAATGAGAGGTATAGAGGTAATTCTCTTAAAAGAAGCAGTACTAATCTAAACCAGTTTTGAAAGTAGCTGTGTTATCCATTTGATAACTGTTTTAAGACAAATCAAAGTCTGTAACATGACAAATTAGTGAGGCAGCATAGTACACTAGAAAGAGTACAATTATTAGCCTTCCACCGCCTCCTGCGAAAGATAAACATGCTAGACAAAGAATAATACATGTACTGTTTGTATGATGTTCTATAGTATCAAAAAGCTTTAACACATATTACCATCTAATCCTCCCAACAGGGAAGTTGTTGCAATAGGAAAAGCTGCATTTTGGAATAAGACCAACCTTGTGTCAAAATCTGAAGCTACCACCTTTTAGCTAAACAAATTTGTACAAATGAAACTCTCATCATATAATACGTCTGGGGTTTGTTTTTGTTTTGGGGGTAGGAATAGGAAAGCATGGGACATGGGATATCAAGGTATATAAAAGTCTTTTATTAGTGGGTACTGAAATAGTTTAACAGGTCAGGACTAACATTTTTTAATTTCCTTTAAGAAATAAGAGAAGACAGTTCAGAGTACATTTCATAAAGTTAGAGTAGGTACATTTTGTGAAAGTTTTATTTTAGCTATATCCTCTAAAGATCTATACTACATGTAGATACAGATGAATGTGCATACTGTGTCACATGTAAAATATATTTCTTACTAATACTTTAGCCAATGACTATGATACAGCAATCAAGATCTAAAAGCCATTGCCAAAGGGTTACCAAGGATTAAACAAGATTATAGATATAAAGTGGCTAGCCTAAGTGTTGCTGTTCTATTTTTACAAACTATGATTATCTCTGGATAATGAGGTGTTAATTCAAACTTCAAACCTCCAGTCACAGTTATTAAAAACTTGTTTTAAAATGTTTACCTAGTTAAAAATAAAACATGCATTACTTCCAAACATCCTTTGGGTCCTAATCAATATACTTGTTACTTGGCAAAATCCACCAACATTACAAATGCATATCCTTTCACCTAGCAATTCTACTTCAAGGAATTTGCTAGAAATATACTTTACATATGAATAAACTAAATATGTACATTTTTTTTACTGCAGCATCATTTTATGTAACAGCAGAAATTTTAAGCCAACTAAAATGTCCATCAGTAGAAACCTTGCTAAATAAATTGTAGTACATCCATAAAATGCTGTTGGTAACAACCAGGAGGAAGCCATTGGAAGGAGTTTCAAAATACATTAATGAAAAAAAAGAAGAGGAACAGGCAAAAAGGAATCTTAACATCTGTGTTGAAAGAAATATTTTTGCTTTAAAGGGATTATGCATAAAATGTTTCTGGAAGAATACAAAAACAAGTAAACAGAAAAAAAGAAAATACATATTTGTTTGTATATACGTAGATTGTTTCTGGAAGAATATATTAAGAAACAGGTAAGGGGAAGTGAGCAGTTGAGGAGAAAAGGTGAGAAGAACACACGCGTGTGTGTGTGTGTGTGTAAAAATTTTAAACAATATATTAGAATCCACTAACAAGATATAGTCAACTGATATTTAGAGTGATCACATTTTTATGTTTACTTATAGAAAGCAAATGAAAACCAAACTAATATAAAATAGGATAAATATAGGACATGGTCCTCTACATAAAAGAAAAGCTGCATTTGACGTTTAGTAGAGAAAGTTTTATTCCTTGGCTATTGTTAGAGGTTAAAAATAAACTGGGGCCGGCCCAGTGGCGCAGCGGTTTAAGTTCGTGCTTGGCAGCCTGGGGTTCGCAGGTTCGGATCCCGGGCGCCTGCCAACGCACCGCTTGTCAGCCATGCTGTGGCAGCGTCTCATATAAAGTAGAGGAACATGGGCACGGATGTTAGCCCAGGGCCAGTCTTCCTCAGCAAAAAGAGGAGGATTAGCAACGGATGTTAGCTCAGGGCTGGTCTTCCTCACAAAAAAAAATAAAATAAACTGGGACAATATCAAATATTTCTAATCTGTCACCTCAGTGGAGATGAACAATAAATACTAGTGTCTACTATATAAAACTGTTATCTCTAGCACTTCTTAATTAAGCTCCAAAAAAAAAAAAAAAAAAGAGACAATTATTACTACTTTCCTTATCTATTCCAGAGTTAGCCTCTTTCCAATAATGACTAAGGTAAAAAAGGAAAAGAAATTCGTTCTTTCCTTGACACATACACATTATACGTTAATTACAATAGCATGTTTTCCTATTCAAAATTGTAGTCTTATTAATCACAGAGATGGAGTTGCACCCTTCCCAAGACCACGTATTCTACTAATTCACGTCATTATAGTTCCAATACAAGAGAAAAGATCAGAAGAGGCAGAAAATGTCAATACTAACACTTTGGCAATTTACAAAGAACTTTTCAGAAAGAGTAGCATAGAAACTACTACTGAAGATACTAACAGTTTACTTTAAAATTTTAAAAACTGAATATGCATAACAGTTTTAACAATCTACTTATAGCAACAACCGTTTCAATTATTAACCACAAAAATATAAATAGAGGAATGAGAAAGAAACCTTGACAGCATTTAGGTATAAGTTAGTGGTAGGAAGATGTATGTCAGATGTAGGATGCTGAACTCAGAACACCTGCACCTTACCTTCTTCTGAAGAACATTAACCTTTCGCTCCTTCACATCCAGCATGTCCTTGAGGTCATGTATCTCTCCAGCCTGTGTCCCCTTCTCCTCAGCCATATCCTGAATTTGTTTTGTCTTCTTATTGAGCATGGTTTCCTTCTCTTCCAAACGCAATCGGAGAGCATCCACCTAAGAATGTAAGATGTAAGATTTTTACAAATGATGGGAAAAGAATTCAAAGACTTGAAAAGAAAGGAATGTAATTCCTTTCAAATAGATGTGTATAGTTGCCCAAATGATACTTATATAGTAAGCTTTCATTAGAATCAAATAAAATACCACTCTAAATATAATTATTACTACTTAGAAATCAAACCCTAAAACTTTGTGAGCACTTTTATAATAAAAATAAAATTTACATCAGTTAAATTTATATCAGGATAAACAGAACTGAATCAAGGGAACAAAATGGAGAATTGTTATAAAGAGGTTGAGTTTTGCTACTTCTATAAAAGTTGCACAATCTACAACTATGTTTCTCAAACTTTCTATGCATTAGAATCACTTGGAGGGGGTAAACAGACTGCCAGGTCCAGCCACCAGAGGGTCTGATTCAGCAGGGTTGCGGCTCAAGAATTAGTATTTCTAACAAGTTCCCAAGTGATGCCACATTGCTTTAGAAAATGTAAAACTGGAAAGAAAACCATAAGCACTACCAAGCATGACACCTGCTGTATCAGATAACACAATCTAGCTGTAGGACGTGATGCTTTTAGGGCAGACAATCCCATAATTCACTTAGATATTTGTACAAGGCAAAGCAAAGGTCTACTTTTAGACCCCCAAGGGTAGTCAGCTAAAGTCTGGTGTCCAGTTATCTTTATTCCTGAAGTTTAACAGCTTTTGTTCAATAGAACTTTAAAATAAATAAAAATCTAATCATAGTACTTATTTTTAATTCCATTCACAGCAAATTTCATTAATCATACTCACACACCAAATATTTTTGGTTTTCTGCTTTTCCACTAAGGATTTACAATTTAGCAAATATTACAAATTTAATTATAGCAAAACAAGGAGGTGGGTTTCTTTCATCTTAAGACAGTGCTGTGCAACAGAAATATAATGTGAGTCACATATGCAAGCCACATATCAAATTTTAAATTTTCTAACAGCCACATTAAAAAGTAAAAAAGAAACAGGTAAAATTAATTTTAATAATACATTTTATTTAATATATCTATAATATTGTCATTTCAAACATATAATCCATATTTTTAAAACTCCTAAGTTATTTTACATTCGTTTCATACTAATTCTTCAATGTTCAATGCACATTGCAATTCACATTTACACCACATCTCAATTTGGACTAGCCATATTTCAAGTGCTCAATAGCACATGTGGCTGGTGGCTACCACACTGCCAGTGCAAATCGAAGATACCAAGTATATTTCTATAAAACATCTTTATTCTCGAACTTGTCCTATATTATCTTTCCTGTTTGAATGTGGATTAACAGTTAACAGTTTAAAGAAAAAACAGGTAATACGGGTAATAACTCACATTTGGAGTACATCAAAACTCTCAGGAAAGATCTAATACTTTATTTAAACTATAAGGTATCTGAGAACCAGTACTGTGTGTATGGTGGTACTTAAAGCTCAAGTAAGTATTTTTTTTTTTTTTTTTTGTGGGGAAGAACAGCCCTGAGCTAACATCTGTTACCAATCCTCCCCTTTTTGCTGAGGAAGACTAGCCCTGGGCTAACATCCGTGCCCATCTTCCTCCACTTTATATGGGACGCCGCCACGGCATGGCTGACGGGCAGTGCGTCTGCGGGCGCCCGGGAGCCGAACTCGCGAACCCCGGGCTGCCAAGCGCGGACTAAACCGCTGCGCCACGGGGCGGCCCCTCAAGTAAGTATTATGGAAAATTTCCTAAGAGACTAGTCTCATTTGAGACTGCTATAGTTGAGTCATTATGTACTTGCAAATTATGCTGGACTGTGCTGGGGGAAAAAACAAGTAAATAAACCAGATTTCACTCTGCTAAACTACATTTCTACCAACCACTTCAACGCCACCAGTCTCACCAAGACAGAAACTGGGGAAGCAATCTTTTTAGGTACCATTTATAATCCTTCACCACAAGTTCTACCATGTCCCCTCAATAAACACTCTTTCACCTCTAATTTTTCTCTGTTCTGCTTCAATAAATGATATATGGTTAACCTTATTATATTCTGGAAAGGTCCACCTAAGAACTCTGAAAATCTTATTTCTGAAACAATTCTTTTCTTTCTTCTAAGCCTACTAAATCTACTCTTTGTTCATAGCATAACTTCTAATCTATCATCCCTATCTTTTTCCTTATTCATGTCTATTCTCGTTTTACTTGTTTTTCTCCCAGCCTGAACAATCCTTTCAAACACAGCCTCATATCATCTCCTTTTTTTAGTCATATTTATTTTACAAATCTTTACTTCTATATTAAACAGCTTTCTTCACTCTACCCTCAGACTTCTGAACCTTCCTGCATATGGTCTTGTATATGCTTGCCAACCATATATACAGTATATTAAAAATCCTTACAATTCTAACCTCAAGTCTTATATTTGCTTCCCTTGCATTCTCCCTGTGGAAAATTTCACTCTCCCAAGGCAATCTGGGAAACTGGGACTTAGAGAGGATAACAGGCCCAAGATCTCATAGCCATAAATAACTGACAGAGCAGGGATTTAAGATTAAATGGTCTGTCTCCAGATCCTACGATCTTAACCACTAATTCTGTAATACACTTCTCCCCTCAGAGCTAGACAAAAAAAGAGTACATATTGTATGATTTCATACATGTAAAATTCTAGGAAATCCAAACTAATTACAGTAATACAAAGCAGATGAAAGGTTGCCTGGGAATGAAGGGGGGGTAATTGAAGAATGTCAGGGAGAGGTAGGAGAAAGGGATTAAAAAGAGGTACAAGGAAACTTTTGGGGGCCAGCCCCAGTGGCTTAGTGGTTAACTTTACCATGTTCCACTTCAGCAGCCCAGGTTCCGTTCACGGGAGCGGACCTACACCACTTGTCTGTCAGCAGTCACCCTGTGGTGGCGGCTCAAATAAAAAGCAGGAAGATTGGCAGCAGATGCTAGCTCAGGGTGAATCTTCCTCAGCAAAAAAATTAAAAGAAGAAAACTTTGGGGACAATGTTCATTATCTTGCCTGTGGTGTTGGTTTCACAGTGTTATGTGTCAAAACTTACCAAAATGTCCATTTTATATATATGCAGTTTATTTTACGTCAATAAATCTGCTTTTTTAAAAAAGTAAAATTAAAAAACATGGTATTGGTATAGAAATAAACCAATAGACTGTTGCAACAGAAGTGGAAGCCCAGTTACAGACCCACACATATAGGGACTCATGCATATATAAAACAGAAGTGACACTGTAATCGGTGAGTAAAGGATACAATATCCAACAAATTGTTTTTAAACAACTGGCTACCCATATTCAGGGAGGGGGGAAGATCCCCAACTCATATCACACACAGAAATGAATTCTAGGTGAAGTAAAGATTTATATATGAAAAGTAAATCTTTAAAACTTTTAGAAGGAAATATAGGAAAATATTTTTAAGGCATTGAGGCATTGAAGGATATTTTTAAAAAGACACAGAAAGGATACATCATAAAGGAAAAATACTGGTAAATCCAACTATGTTAAAATTTCAAACTTCTGCACATCATGACAACTTTTTAAAGTGTTTTATTTTATCTATATTTTTATGTGCCTGAAATAGTTCTTAATAAAAATAATACTAAGGAAAATAGAAGCATATTTATACTTGCTTTTAAAAATGTAGATATTTTGTGAACTGGCCAAAATTAAATATGACCCTATATTAAATTTTAATTTTTAAAATTTATGACCATTTACAATCACTCCAAAAAAAATTAAATTCTTAGGTATAAATCTAATAACATATGATAGGATGTGAATAATGAAAATTAGAAATGGCTAATGAAAGAAATCAAAAAAGATCTAAATGAGTCCTTCCTTTGAGTACTATATGAAATGTAAACTTGACATGCATCAAGATAGCCAGCCTACTTAAAATTTTCCTCCAGGACAAGGAAAAAGAAAAGATTACTTAGCAGTGAAGAACTACAATAAGTCAAGCCCAGTGAATCCAAGAGATGTTACACTAAAAATTTCCAGTTTTGGTGCCTGAATTCAGCACTAAAGATCTCAGAGTAAGAATTAAAATCCAATCCAAAACAAAGATGAATTATGTGATTACCACTGAGTTCTCCAACGGTCCTTTCTAAAGTGCAAGATGACAAAAGTCTTTAAGTTTCCCTCGGTGTTCCTTTATCTGCCTATTAAAATCAGAAACACTCCACCAGGCAAAGGAGAAAAAAGGTTCAGAAGAGAATGTCAGAACAGACTGAATATTAATTCAATCGGGAGAAAAGGACTGCCACCACAGAGCAAAGACCTTTGTAGAATATGAAATTCAACAACCAGGCTGCTCAAGATGCCAAAAGAACCCACTGACCCTTATCCAGTTGGTATTCAGGCACAGCTCAAGCTGGCCTGCGTGGCTACTGATCCTATCTGACAGTATCAGATTTGGTTCCTATTAGTTGAATCCATTATAGGGCATCAGTCACGGTGAGTCAAGAGGGTGCTTATTGAATCCATGGACCTTCTGCACAGTTAAAGAAGTCAAAGTCCTAGAAAAGTACAGATGTCAGAAACTTTAAAAATAAATAAATCACATACTAAATCATTTGCACCTAATTTCTACATTCTAATTTGTATTTTGTATACTATATATTCCACCTCTAATATGTATACTATATATTCCAATAACCACAAGCAAAAAACAAAGCAACTCACCTAAAAAAACATTTTAAGCAATATCCCCGAAATACACTAGTAAATTCTTATTATAAAGGCAAAAAGTCCTCACGTTTAAACCTGTAAATAAGTCCTAACTGCCTAATTTCCTTGTCGCTCAGTTCTTCTCAGCATTAACATCAGAAAAATGAAAGGCTTTCCATCTGTGGGTCAGGAATCAGAACACAGCAGGAAAACATCCCTCATCACTTCTAAATGTTTCTCATTCCAACGGTACCAAAGTCTCATAGGACAATAACTGTGAGACCTCATAGTGCTGCTTCTTTATGAAAAGTACCTAGGTACCGTAGCTGCACTTTTACATTAGATCTCTGACTCAGTTAAGCGAACTGGAAACATGCAAGAGCTATAACCACTCATAAAAACCTGCATGCCATTTTGAGGGAATGTCAGGTATGAGACCCACAGGAATTGGTGACTGAAAAAAGAATGAAAACTCTTATTATAAACATATAAACCCTTGGTATAAGAGTAGCTGAAATGCAGACTTTGATATAAAAAATATTTCATATCACAAATATTGGGCAGAGAAATTACCCAAGTCCATACTCTAATTACTAAATGATCTTTTCTTTACTAAGTATTCAATTCAAATCATCTGTGTACACTTTTTCTTGGTCTGCTTTTTCGTGTAATGCAGAATTTAAATGTGCTGGTCTAGAGATCTGAGATAAAAACATCCACAAAAACCACTTTGCCACTACTAGATTAATTACTCTGAATTCTAACTGATCTCTTAGTTTGGAGTGAACTAAATTCATAGTATAATTTTGCGTGAGGTCCATATTTTGCAAACCACAAAAAACATATTCAGGAAAGCCCCTCAGAGACTAGCAGGACACAGAGTCATCACCCTAACACCATTCCTGGCAGAAGGAATAAACCTTGTTTATTCACATAACTGAGCTGGAGGAACAGCATCTACCCAGCTTGCCAAGCACAAAGGTCTGTGGCAAATAGGTAATGCCAACTTCAACAAAAACAGAAGGTTTTTCTCTAAAAGAATTTCTCTACCAATGGACGTGAACAGAAAAATGGCTACCTTGCTGTTTTGGCTTCTCACTTCTGATCACAAAACTATTATCTCAATCTATCTTAACCTTCTTTTCCTTTACATCAATAAATAGATCTATCTAAATGCACATTAGCAATAATCATTGCAAAGAAACAATAGTTTGTTTCCTATAATTCCTCTCTCGGCTTTATCGATATGACTCACCCCCTTTCTAACTCTCTGACCACATCTTTTCAGTTTTCTTCACTGGATCCTCTGTCCTTTCCCCCTCTTCACATCTCACTTTACACAACTTCCGAAAAACCAATTCAATCCTAAGGCTTTAATCACCACCTCCATGATGACAGCTTCCAAATCTTTATTCCTAGCCCCAACCAGTTCTAAACACCTGAGATTCTAACAAAATTTTCTACTTAAACGAGATCTCCCATTGAATATTTAGCTTAGAATGAGATTTTTTTTTTTTTTGGAACCTTTTCTTTTAAAGGAGCTTTAAAGATCACCTAATATGGCCAAACATTAATGTAAGTTAAATCTGAGTGGTAACTGTCTATTACATTATTTTCTGCATTTTTTTCCTGTATTTGGCAGTATTTCACAAATTTTTTAAAAATTAAATAATCTAAATTCCTAATTTTAAAGCTGAGGAAATCAAAGCCCAAACTAAGTGACTTGCCCAAGATCACTATGTATAATTTCCTATCACCACATTTCCCATTGTTCCTATCTGGAAAGGAGGCTGAATGAAGAGCTTTGGGCCATGAGATTGACAACATACACAAGTAAATCTTTTTAAAAGGCTTTGAGGCAACAAACTGCCTTGAGCTCTGAAGTCTCAGACCTGACAAACATTGAAGAGCTCAGAGAAACATCAAAAAGGCCAGGGATAGAGATGTGCCATTCCATAGTACACAGTTTATTTGTACTTTGTTTACAAAAAAAAAAAAAAAAAAGCTACAAATATAAATCTCAAAAAGATTTTATGTGATATAGTCTCCACCCACTTTCCCTTGAAAATTCGTAGCAGACAAAGACACTATAATGACTACACAAAGTATATGTATTAAGCTGTATTCAGGTATGCAACCCTAATAGAAATGTTAATACTCTTGGTCTCTACAAATCCGATAAAGCAAGACAGTCAGCCAAACTAGTTCTTCTACCTTGACTCCTCTAAACCAAAGCATCTATGACACTTCCTCATTCTGGTATCAGAACTAAGATCAACTAAGCCTTATAGCCCTCTCTATGTGAAAATACCTAGAATCTCAAAGAGAGAATTTCCATACTGGAAGAACCCTTAAAGGTCACCTGATTCAATCTCTCATGTAAAGCCTGAATCTCTTTATACAATATCCCTTTTAAGCAGGCTTCTCTAGTATTTGAACACCTCCAATAAAATTCTCTCTAGAGGCTGCTCACATTTTGCTTTTAACAAGTATAGTAAAAAGCTATCTCTTATCTGGAAGTTAAAAAAATCATGTTTTTCTATAGTTTTACCCACTGGCCCAACGTCGACCCCTTAGGGGGTCTTCCCCTAACAGTCATTCAGATACAAGCTAACTATCATGTACTCCCAAGAGCATTTCTTTTCCAAGCTATCTTTCAACTGTTCCTTAATATTCCATGGTTTCAGACCCTTTGCATCTAAACATGCTTAAATGTGCGAATGTCCCTTAAATCATTGCACCCAGAACTCCATATTTTAGGTGTGGTCTGATCACCTCATCTTTATTTCTAGAGACTTCTAAAATAACCTGATTGCATAAAGTTTTTGAGTTTTTGTGGGGGGGGGGTTTGGCGAGGTGACTTTAGCAGCTACTTTACATACACTGAAGGATTATTTAAAGTAGACTGTTTTCATTGTGCTTTTTTTGGGTTTTTGTTTGGGTTTTTTTGCTGGCTTCTGGTTGGAGAAAGGGAGGGATAGAAAAATAAAGATTTTTACAGTCATCCTATTAAATTTTATCCTGCTTGATTTAGCCCATTACTCTCCTTTAAAGTTCTTTTGGAACGCTGAATTTCTAATCTAACATGCACGTTACCCACTATATTTTTTTCCATCCAATTCACTAATAAAAATATTTAACATGGAAGAGTCAAGGTTAGAGATACAAGATACTACCAGAAACTTATATGTAGGTTAGCACATATTAAACACCATCTTTTGGGAAAAGTCATTTTATAGCCATGAAGAAAGCTAATTATCATCTTATCCAGCTTACATTTCTCCATCTTATTTACATTGTCTTGCCAATGCCTTGAAGATGTATAGATCTACTATATCACCCATATATTCCTGATCTTCCAGACTAGAAATCCTACCAAAGAAGAATATAAAATGAGTCTGAGATGATCTAGTTTTAACACTGACTTTTAGTGACCACCACTTCTACTTCAAGATCCTCCAAAATTCCATTCTAAAACTGCACTTAGGAAAAAGATTAGGTTGTGCATAGATTTAGCAAACCTCTTTCTTCCCCTTTTTGAAAGTCAAAATGACATTTGCTCAAAGCCAATCTCAGAAACTTCTCTTCCTGATTCCTCAGTGAGGATCAATAACAGATCAGTGATTTTTATTTGCACCTGGGATTTAAACTGTCCTAACCAAAAGATAAAAAATTTTATAGCACTTCTCAAACTGAGGAAACTGTTAAAATGCAAACTCTGATTCAGGAGGTCTGAAGTAGAGCTCAAGATTCTGTGTTTTCTAACAAGCTCTTAGGTAAGCCTATACTGCTACGCTTTGAACCATATTTTGAGTAGCAAAGTTGTAAATCTCTTGGATGCTTTCTCATAATTTCTCTTTTCACAAAGCAAGGGCTTCACTTTCATGTTTCCACTCTTGAAATATACATCCTACCCTTTTCAGTCCTGATTTTCATCTTGATGGGAATGACAAAAACAATGTAGACGCAGAATTTCAGCTGCTCTATCATCTAGCAACATTATACCATCAAGTAGAAGCAACCAATAAGCTCCTCCTTTTATGATCTTTCTCCAAAAGAGAAAGATCACTCACTTTTATTGGATAAACTTCAATTATTTTGGAGTTTGGGTTTTAACAGCCCTATTGTTGTTAGGCCTGTGCCAAACTCTTATACTGGTATTTGATTATTTTTTCCTACTTGTCACATTAATGTCCTTTATCTAGTATTCTTTCTTGCATCTCACTCCTTCATTCTAGATACAATTTCTTTCTTTTTAGCAGTCCTCTCTCTCTGGACCCATGGGTAGTAAACTCTCTCAGTTTGTGTTAGTCTGAAAAAATATCTTTATTCTACCTCCACTGATGAATGACAGTTTACTAGGTACAGAATTATGAGTTGCAAATGTCTTTCACTCAACTTTGAAGATTTTACTCTACCATATTCTCATTCCTGTTGTTGCTCTTGAAAAGTCTGCTGCTGGCCCAACTGTTAGTCCTGTGTTGGTTAACTATCTTTTCCCTCTGGCAGCTTTTAAGATCAGTTTATCTATTGTTTCGTTATGATGTATGTAGGTGTGGATCTTTTCCTGCTCAAGAATTACTTGCTCCTGAACTGAAGGTCCATTTCTATCATCAAGTCAGAAAAATGCTCAATAATTATCTTTTAAAATTGCTGCCCATTCCCTCTGTCCTCTCCGTTTGAAACTCCCATAGACTTCTATTTGCACAGAATTCTCTTTAGTAATTTCTGTCTTTTTATCTGTCCTATTGCTCTCTGGATAATATCTCATCTGATCTATCTTCCAATTCACTAATTGTCCCTGCGGCTTTCTTTAATCTGCAGTTTAACTAATATATTGAGTTTTTCATTTTAGTTATCATATGTTTCATCTCTAAAATCCCGTATTGTTCTTTCACAACCTACCTGGTATTATTTATAGTGTTTTGCTCTTTGTTCATGTTTTAAATCCTTCCTTCGTGTATTTAATAATAATAACAATAGTTAATATTTACTGAGTGCTACTACATACATATATTAACTCATTTAATTCTCACAACACTCTATGAAGTAATGCTGTTATTCTTCTCACAGATGAGGAAACTGAGGCACAAAAAGTATAAACTTACATAACAAATAAGTGGCAAAGCCAAGATTAGAAGACACTATACTAAACAGCTAGTAGCTACCTTTACTACCCTGCATCAGCTTTTACTCTCAATAGTCCTGAAACAACATTCCAAAAAGTTATACCTGTTCATCCATTCTGGAGACTGCTCCCATGCTTATTAGTCCATCCTTTATTTTAGTCTTTTAATTTACAGTTTCATTCTATTATCCAATGTTCCTAAGGGTCTAATCACTCTATTTGTTCTTACTTTCTGATATTGGCTCAAAATAGGTTAAATTCCACAGGTGATTATGTAATTTGGGGTTTTAAGTTCATTCTAAGCAGGGCTTTTATCTGTGGGAATCTGTGTAGACTAGGTTGAAAGCATGTTCCCTGAGAGCAGCTATGTATATTCAAATTCAAACCTGCATGAGGAGAGACTTTTTCCTCCAATTCAAAGGCCAGGTGAGTAAGTCAGTTTCTCATATTGCCAACTAATACCGGTAGGAGGAATTTTTCTAGTCCACCCTTTCTCAGGAGAGTTCTGGATTCATGCAGGGGCCTCAGTTTCAAATCCTGACCCTATTTAGGGCCAAGGTCTATCTGCTGTCCACACATCACCATTAAAATCCAAGCCCCTTGGTTACCAAAAATAACAACCCCTCAGAACAACCCTAGTGTAGAGTCCTTGTTGACAAATGCTCATTGTTGGAAGGAATGAGGAGAGACATCTGCCCTGTCAGAGAGATCAATCAAATCACTTCTGAGACTCAGTGTAGTAATAGACCACATCCAGCCCTCACAGTAGTTACACAGTCAGAATCACTGCTTTCAAACTTTTATCAACTTGAAGAAAGAACTAAATTACTCTCATTCCTCAATTCACTTAAAACTATCATTGATCCATACAAAGTTCTACTTTTTATTTTATTTTATCTTATTGTATTTTATAGTAGTCCCCCCTTATTTGTGGTTTCCTTTCCACAGTTTCAGTTACCTGCAGACAACCACAGTCCGACAATATTACATAGAAATTCCAGAAATAAACAATTCGTAAGTTTTAAATTGTGCATCATTCTGATTAGTGTAATGAAAATCTCGTGCCATCCCACCCAGGAAGTGAATCATTCCTTTGTCCAGCTACCTGCCCATCAGTCACTCAGCTGTCATCTTGGTTATCAGGTCAACTGTTGTGGTACTGCAGTGCTTGTGTTCAAGTAACCCTTACTTAGTAATAGCCGCAAAGCGCAAGAGTAACCATACAAGCAATTCAGATATGCCAAAGAGAAGCCGCAAAGTGCTTCCTTTAAATGAAAAGGTGAAAAGTTCTCGATCTAGTAAGGAAAGAAAAAAAATCATATGCTGAGGTTGCTAAGATCTACAATAACTTTTATTACAGCATATTGTTATAATTGTTCTATTTTATTATTTATTGCTGTTAATCTCTTACTGTGCCTAATTTATAAGTTAAACTTTATCATAGGTATGTATGTATAAGAAAAAAACATAGTATATACAGTCATGCTTAACAACAGCGATACAATCTAAGAAACATGTCATTAAGCAATTTCATCATTGTGTGAACATCATAGACTGTACTTACACAAACCTAGCCTACTACACACCAAGGCTATATGGTACTAATCTTATGGGATCATGGTTGTATATACAGTCCATCACTGACCAAACGGTTGTTATGTGGCGCATGACTGTATAGGGTTTGGTACTATCCATGGTTTCAGGTGTCCACTGGGGGTCTTAAAATGTATCCAACAGCCATTCTCCCTTCGATATGCAGCCATTCTAATGTGTTTACTATGTTCTTCAATATGCATGCATCTTAGAAATACAGAGGCTTCTTTTTATATACATATGTGTTTTTAGTTTATATGAATATTATATACCTCATTCTGTTTCTTACCTTTAAAAAATATCTATCCATGGTCCTATGAACACTTCTATCTGCATCACTGCTGCTGACTTTTACATAGTATTCCATGGTACACATCCACTGTGTTTTACTTATCCAACCCCCCTAGTAACAAACCCTTTGGTTGCCTTCAATTCCCTGTTCTGTAGTGAACATCCTTACACATGTCGACATCTCTTGTGGATCAGTAGGAAATTTTCTCTGGAGAATACATCCAAGAGTGGGATTACTGAGACCAACTATGCCATCCATCTATGCTCCAGTTAGCCCAAATCCTTACAAGCACTGAACATTATCTCTTTTATCAATTTGATGAATGGAATGTAGTATTTCATTGTCTTTGAAATTTGCATTTCTGTGTTTACTAGTTAGATTGAGGATCTCGTACTGTATTTGTTAATCACTAAGGTTTCCTTGGCTGTTAACTGCCTATTCAAATCCTTTCCTCCCTCCCTATAGTCTTCTATCTTTTCCTTACTGATTTGCAAGCATCTTTTTTCATTCTACAACTCAATCCTTGGTATTTCAGGAGGTGCTGAAAATATCTTCCCCCAAAGTCACCCATTTGTTAACTTTGTCAATGGTGTTCTTTCTGTTCTTTCTTGAACAGAAATACTTAAATTTGAAGGAGTCATTTAAGATATCCTACCTAAAATGTAACAATTTTGTTGATTAGCTTTACAGTTTTCTTTTTCACACTGAAGTCTTTAATCAATCTGGAGTTCATTGTTTTACCTGGCATGAGGTAGGTGGCTAACTTTATTCTCCATACAGTATGTCCATTTTCTAACACCTGCTTAATTCACACTAGTTTATGATACCCCCCTCCATATACATGTCTCTGATTTCATATTCTCTATTGTTTTCCACTCGTCAATCTGCCCATTCCTGTGCCAGTACTACACTGTTCTGGGGTGTATTGTTTGGTTTGGTTTGGTTTGGTTTATGGCTCTGTAGTATATTTTCAGACCTGATAGGACAGGTCTCTCATTTTTCCTTTTTCTTCACTTTAATGCTAGAATAGATTTTTTGCCCATATAATAGCTATTTGCCCATATAATTTTTAAAAAATTTTAATTGTGGTAAAATACACATAAAATCTGCCATCTTAACCATTTTTAAGTGTACAGTTCCGTGGAGCTCAGTACATTCACACTGTTGTTAACCAATCTCCAAAAGTCTTTTCATCCTGCAAAACTAAAACTCTGTACCCATTAAACAGCTCTCCATTCTGCCCTTCCCCAGCCCACAGCAACCACAATTCTATCTTTATGAATTTGTCTTCTCAAGGTATCTCATGTAAGTAAAATCATACATCTTTTTGTGACTCATCCACACAAATTTTAAAATAAAATGAGTTCCCCCAAAAATACTGCTGGGTGTTTTCATTGGAGCTGCAAAAAAAAAAAAAAAAAAAAAAATTATACTAACTTAGGGAGAATTGATGTCCTTACAGTATTAAATTATACCATCTAATGAAATAGTATATCTCTCAACTTGTTTTTCCTCAAATCCTTTTGTAGAGTCTTGGGCTTTTTTACTTTTTCTATTTTTTGGAACTTAAATATAAAAATGATTATCTATTTGGGGATGTTTAATAGAACTCTACTGGAAACCCATTTGGGCCTTCGGATTTGGGAGGGAGACAGGATTGAGGTTTACCATTTTAAAATTTATAATGATCGTTGTTAATGTTTTCTATTACCCTTAACCTACTTTGTCATATTTTCCAGAAATGTATTTCTTTCTTCTAGCTTTTCAAGAATAGGATATACTGTTTATAACTGTATTATTTTTCAACTCTGTGGTTCTATAGTAGTTACTTTTCCATTATCATTCTGTAAGATATATTCCTATCTGATTAACCTTTTTCAAGTCGCTAACGCTTGGTTTGGTTTTGTTTTATCCTATACTCTATTGATTTCTGATTTAATATCTGTTACTCTCCATCTTATTGTTCTTTTGGATTTAATTCTGTTGCTTTTTTCCTGGTTTCCTGATTTGAATACTTAGCTTATTTGCTTTCATTATTTCTTGTTTTCTGATAAATATGTTAAAAACTAGACATTTCCATCTAAATACTACTTAAGTTATATCCCATTGATTTTCTTTTACTTTCTATTCCATAGATTTTGTTATATAGTGCTTTCACTGTCACTCACTTCTAAAATTTTTATATTTCTACTTTAACCCAGGGGTCATTCAATAGCATATTTTCAGATTCCAAACTTATTTTGGTTTTGTGTTGCAATTCTTTATTACTGATTTCTAATTTTGCTACATTAGGGGTCAGAGAACACAGTCCATGTGACTTGGATTCTTGGAAATTTTGAAGTTTCCTCTGTGACCTAGTACTTGGGTTGATTTTTATGAGTGTTCAATTATGAGTGAAAATATTGCTTATTCTTTATTTGTTAATACACACCTATTAGTTTGAGCTTACTAATGTTATTAAAATTTTCTAAATTGTTGTTTACCTTTGTTTCATCAAATTCTGAAAGGAGCGTGTTCAAACAAACAACTGCAATTGATGATGTATCTATTTCTCCCCATTGTTATTTTATACACTAAAAGGCACATTGTTAGATGTATAAATGTTCATAACCATTATATTTTCCTGATCTATTGTTCCTTTTATCAGTATATGATTGCTCTGTGTGCTTTATAACTTCTTTACCTTAAAGATAATTTAATAATGTTAAAACAAAACAAATTTGGGGGGTCATATTTTCCTAATATACTTTTTATTTTTTTCTATCCTTTTACTTTTGATTTTGTTGTTTCTTTTGTCTTATATTTAACTCTTGTTGACAACATATATCTGTAACCTATTTTTTAGCCCAACTGAGATTTGTATTTTGATCTAAATTTAACTCATTTGCATTTATTGCCTTTCCCATTATTCACATCTATTTCAGCCAATTTTTTTCATACTGTCTATATACCATCTTGGTTGTCCCCTCGCCCCATTCTTTTCCATTCTCCACTGGATAAATTGACTTTTATACTGATAGTCTGAAACTTCTACATTCCATTTTTATTCTCCTAGTGTATTAATAGACACACATATTTTCCTGTCAATTTCTTAAGTTTATCATCTACAGCTCCCCAAACAAGACACTGCCCCATCACCACCGTGAGCAGTGCCAACTCACCATTTGGAATGGGGGAAGTAGTGGTGGCAGGAAGTAAGCCCCCCAGATCAGAGAGCCTCTGGAATAATTAATAATCTGCACCTCTACTCTCCAAAGCTCTTTTTCTAAAGCTATCTTCTACCTAAGGTATAGAGAGGATGTGGAGAGAGGAGAGGGCATTCAGAAGCTGGTCAGACTACCTTTACAAGTTGGCTTGAACAGCACACGAATGTTACTGTGCAGCACCTGCCCCCTCCTCTACCCCCCCAACTCACATGGGGCTATGCACCATTCACAGCAGTGATAGAACAATGACCCACCTAGAACAATCTGAGACACAAAAAGCACCTGAAAAAGATCCCAAATCATCTCATGGCACCCAGTCCTCTTTTATTCTGAGGAACTGTTTCATACACACACACACACACACACACACACCCCAATCATTTTCTATTGTACAATTTTTTTGAAAGTTTGTCAGATTCTTCAACTTCCCTCACTTCTGTGTTATCTCTTGGGTTGGATATGGGGGAGAGAGACCCATCAGCCTTTCTGTTTTATTCACCACTATATCCCCAATGCCCAGAAGAGTCCTTAGCAGGTATATACAAATAACTGTTGAATGAATGAAGGAACCAATAAATCTTTTTCTTCTTTCATAATCTCATGTCATGAAGGCATGTTCACTCTTTCTGAAGATGTTTCCATTATCCTAAATTCTAGGCTAAATCCTTTTCTCATCTCTGCTACCATGAATTGTTTCCTTTTCTCCTACCTTTCTTTGTAGCTAGTCCTCAACCTACAAACAAGAGTCATGATCTCTATAGCATATCATAATTAGCAGAGTCAGAAAAGATAGGTTCTAGGCTCAAAACTAATACCAAGCAGTTGTACAGGCTTTTGGCATGTTACTTACTCTCTCGCCACCTCAGATTCCTCAAAGGGAGGCATTACAGCATTATGATCAAGAACATAAGTTTTGGAGTTTTAACTGACCAGGTTCTGAAGCCCAGGTAATCAGGCAATAATTCATGCCTCAATCTCTCAAAGCTTCAGTGTGCCCATCTTATAAACTGTTACAATAATTCTTTATTTCTTAGAAGTTTATGGTGAGAATTAATTGAGAAAATGAATGAAAATATATACAACCTGCACAGTATACAAAAAGCATTCAATGTTAGATATTGTCATTTTTTTTTTAATTATGAAAAGACTACATGATCTCTAAATTGCACTCTAGCTCTAAGAATGTATTATTAACTCTAAGTATGCTGAGGAAGTCAGAACTCTAGCTTGAAGAGGACAGCATATAGGACCACCAGGTTGGGACAACAAGCAGAAGGCACATGTCAAACAAGAGCATCCAAACTCCAGTGCCTGAAAGTTCTGGAGCTAGGGCAGTTCTTAACTTTGTACTGGATACCAATTCCCTGAACCACTTCCTCTAATCGCCACTAAGATATGGATGATATTGTCTACCTGTAATAAACAGAATTCCCAAACCCAATGTCCTAGGGAAGTAAGAAAAAAATGGTACTACTCTGAGGCAGTAAGGCCTCCATATTTTAATTTATTGATAAAATCAGCTCTGCTGTGCACATCGAGAACTCATCCAGAAAATAAATTCAGTGAGAGGTCCTCGGTATGTCATCAAGATTTAGGAACAAGAAAGTAGGCATAAAATAGAAAAATTCCTGTAAATATTGTAACCAATATTGAAAGTCCCTGAGACACTAGTGAGATTGGCCCCAAGTGCCAATCAAAAGTAATGTACTAATTAAACACTTTACATAATTTTCACCTATAAAAGCAAGACAATACTTATCTTGCCTAACCCATACTATTACTCTGAGGATCAAATAAAACAATAGAGAACAAACAAAATAAAAGTGCTTGCAAACTGTAAGGTATTTAAAAAAATTTTTAACCCATTGGTATTTAATATTTCCCTCCAAGTTCAGATGAGGGCTACATAATTAAATATCTATTCTAGCCATATTAAACATCTATTCTAATCTTAGGAAGGGGGTATTATTATTATCCTCATTCACAAATGAGGAAATGGGGGATTAAAGACGTAAAATAACTCATCCAAGGTCATATTAATAAATGAAGAGGGTTGTGTTTCAAGACTAGGTCTGACTCCAAAGCCCATGCTTTTGACTACTATGTCAAAGCAGACCACCAGACCACTTCTGTGAAGGTCAACAGATTAAAAGAGATGTTCATAAAATAGGAGCAATTCTATAGACACTGTATATTGTACACTGCCCAACACAAAGAGGGCCTCATTCCCTGGACCCCAAACAGGAAGAAAATCATATCTTTTCCCATATCCCTTTTTTCCTTAAAGAATTTTAAAATTTAAACAAACTTCTTGATCCATGTTCTTTTCCATACGTGCTTAATTTAGTGATTTGAAAGTTAGATCAAAGTCTACTATGGCTGCAGAGAGGAAGACAAGATCAATTAAGAGCAAATTATAGAAATACATGAGAACTTTCAAAGAGCTGGTTCAAACTGATTTTTATGGACTCTAAGACGAGAAAGTTGCTTTGGAAAAAGTAACCCTTGCCAAGTGTCACCAGAGTAATTTGAGGGAAAAAAAGTAAATGCTAATAAATAAGCATACTACATTCATATAATCATCCCAAATTCAAAAGGAAGTTAGCTTTTATACTGTTATCTTTTAGGATAAGACAGTTATCTTTGAGCAGTTGTCATGGTAACTTACAGAAGTAATCACTGAAACTCAGTTACTCCCACAATGGCTAAAAACAAATATAAGAACCATTCAAGAATGACCACAAATACAGCTTTATTCTCTATAGTACAAGAAACCAATCACAAGCTCATCTGTGTGAGACCAAGCTAATAAGAACATTATTTGAGAAGCGTATAAAGAGAAGGATGGATTGTCAAGGGGAAAATATCATTTATTAGACTATGACACGCTTTTAAATGTTTGCATTATCATTAACCAACTGCCTGGTTCTCTGGTTCACACACCTGCCACCTCCATCCAAAGCTATCACTGTAGCAAACTTGGAAGTAGGCTCACTTCTTAAAACACTGGCACCCTCTTCTGAACTTTTTGTAGTACTGCATGCATACTTAGTTACGGAAGTGAAAAACCCTATTGAAGCCATAAATAACTTTGCAGGTAATACTTTCCAGATAATTTTTTATTTGCAATTCTCTGAATAAACCTAAATTTAGCTTAATGAAAATATGAAAGAGCAGACCTTCTAATAAAATTTATGTCAATGAAAAGAAAACCAACTATGTTCTTTTAACATTTTAACAGTTTAGATACATTAGCTGATTTTATTATAATTATAATGACAACAATAACTAACGTACCAAAGACCCTACTGTGTGCCAGGCACTAGGTGTGAATAAACTAGTTTAATCCTAACAATCACCTTGTAAGGTAGGCACTCCTAGTCTCTTCATCTCATAGATGTGTAAAGTGAGGCACAATGAAGTTAAATAACATGCCCAGGATCGTGCACCTGGTAGTAAGCGCTAAGCTGAAGTTCAAACTTAGTACTATGACGCCAGAGCCAGAGCCTTATTTATACCCGAAATAGCCCTCTGAGGTAGAATGGAGGTGCTATCATAAAGCAAAACAAGATTAAAATAGAAAAACTGTAAGTTGTAAGGAAAATTACACATACATCATCCAAATCTCTCATTTTTAACAAAGTCCCAAACAGTACAAAAATAAAATATTACATGAAGTAGTTTTGGTCATTTTCTCACTCTTCCTCAGTTGAAGATTCCAATCATTCTGGATCTATGATGTTTTTATGCATTCTTTTTACTCCCCCTTCCTTTTTCCACCAAACTACGCCCTTATTTATGTATGATCTGTGTATTTATGTATGATCTCTTTTTTAAAAGGGAAAAAACTAATCCATACTGTATGCTTTATTTTTCTTAGATGAAGGAGAACTACTTATCCACTCCTACCTAAATTCCCTACTTCATTGAAATCTTTAAAAAATATTTACATTAAGACAGTAAATCCAAATAGCATCATCAATTCCGTTTCATTGCAAATACAACAGATTCTCAATCTGTCTGACTTATTTAGTGTATTCCTACCTGAAATCAAGGCGGACAGACTAGATAATCTTCTAAGATTTTAAAAACATTAACTGTATTTTCAAACAGGATATGAAGGTACATTGTCTAATGACCTGTAGTTCAAAAGAGATCTACCTAGAACATTTCTAGATTTCACAGTATGCCTACTATCCTGCTACTACTCACTACTACTACTACTACTAATATCAAAAATTAAGAACACCTAATAATCCAAACACAGGGTAACAACCTCAATGCCATTCATGACTGGAAGATTTATGATGAGTGAGAATGAAAGCTTCATTTAGATTTCTTTTTTACAAGTATCTTTTCATTTCATAATGTTAATTTAAAGTATACTTAAAAGTACAGACCAAGTAAAAGTCCAAAGTATTAAAAACATATATAAACTGCACCAATTTTAATCTGTTAGATCCAAGAACAGAAACAAGATGATTATATTTTAATACAATAACTGAATCACATTGCTAAAGAATTAATCATAACATTATTCTTATCTCCCATATCTAAATAGAGCAAATACAGCACAGGTAATAATACATATGAAAAGGTGTCAAGGAATTGACAACTTGCTGCAAATCCCAGAATTCTTGTTACCTCAGTCTGTAGGATGGCAGCCCTTTGCTCCTTAGCAGTCAAGGACTCCTTCAGCACTTCAATGTGTTGCTTGCTGTCTGAGAACTGGTTTGTGAGTGTTTCTAGCTTTGTCTGTAGGGCTAGTAGTTCTGTGTCCTTTCTGGACAGCTCCTGTTTCACCTGGCCAATCTAGAAGAAAATAAAATGCTGTAAGGAAAAAAGAAACGAAACAACCACCTCTGACCTGGATCTTTAACAGATCTGAGTCATGAGATATGAAATTAAATGCAGCATTAATTTTATGACAGGACATAATTTGCATCATCTAATCTTGGATTACCACCACCTCCCCACAAAAAACAAAGCTTATTCAACTACTAGAGAAATTTCCTATAAATTTTCATTTATTCTGTCTCCTAAACATTTTTTTAAATCCTTTAGAAAAGGAACAGAGAGAGAAAAGTCTCAATTCAATTAGATGACTATGAGATAGCAGTGAGCGTCTGAACACCACTGTGCTGATAAAACAGTTTTCATTTTATTAAGTCAGGCCTCTTCAGAACATAAACCAGGATTAGTGTAGATGTAATACAGAAGGAAAAAAAGGAACCTCCTAGTATTGCTATCTAAATTTAAATTCAAAGGCTGCTGCTGCTGTATTTTTTTTTCATTTTTTTTTTCAGTCTCAAACAGAAGTTTACATAAAATCCTTATCTTAAAAAGCCACTTTTGGTGTTATAAGGCATTATAAACATACACTTTTTTAAAATCCTATCATTTTGATGAGTTAGGGGTATTGACCTAAAAAAAGATTCCACCTACAAAGTTGTATCACCTACATGTCATACCAACTAAACGGATAAAAGTAGTATGACGTCAACAAAGAATGCATAAAATTTCATTCTGTAGGAATCTACATGTGCAATTTGAATTTAAATTACTCTGACAGAGTAATCCATAAATCAACAGGTACCATGTATTCTCCCATAAATTTCTCTCATCTTAACTTAGAAAACATTTTATTTCAAACATCTCCTTTACATCTCTACCATGTTTCTAAGAATTTTTAAAATAGTCTTTTATTCTAAATGTAAGCCAAAATAACAGAAGTCAGACCTGCTTTTACATTATGTCTACTACCTAGCAAGGTAGCTGTGCACTAAAAGACAGAATGATTATTAGAAGTATGAATTTGACAAGAAGTGAATAATTTCAGTATCACTGATGAAATGAAAAGCACTTTTTATTTTTTTAATTGAACATATCTAAAGTATTTTAATTGTAATAATCTTAGGTATAAGACAAAGCTTTTGAGAACAATTTCCCATGAGAAAATATGAAATAAATTTTACTTAATTAAAATTAGACTTTTAAGGGACAGCAAAAATAAATTTCTAATTTACTGTTTCAGCAAGAAGGCAAGCATTTTTCTCATATGCATGAAATCTCTATTTACAGATACAGTTATTCATTCATTCAACAAATATTTATGTGTACTTGTACGCAATGTACTTGAGGATACTAAGAACATCAGTGAAAGATAACTGTAAATGGCAGCTATTTTCATCTGTCATATAGATACGTACCCAGTTACCACATATTGTAATGGTGTAGCATCTTTCATGACATCCCTTTACCAACAAAAAAAACACACATTGGTATTATTCTATCCCTAACATACAAAACACATTTGTTGTATGAATGAATATTCAAGAGAAACATTCAAAGTGTTATCACTTCCTCAGCTAAAGAACTATGGCTTAAAGATAACTCAAATTTAAATAAATATAAAATCTCAGTTTCCTCATCATCTGCATTATTAAGTAATCTTCAAACAATGCAGTACTGACCATAAAGACTGAGAAAGAGAAGAAAATACTCTAAATGGAAAGCAGAGTTTAGAAGCACAAATTTTCCTCAAAAGTTAGGAGCACAAGGCTTTGCAGCCAATCACACATGAGGATGAGTGTGTCTTTGAGTAATTACTTTACCTCTCTAAACCTTGGTTTCCTCATCAGTAACATGGAGAAAGTAAACCAGTGCCACTGTACTATTTAGATATTAAACAAAATAATGTATGGAATGTGCTTAGCCTGTCTGACACAAAAAGAAATGAATAATAGAAGCTGGAATAAGCAAAGAAGTCATAGATCAACTTCTCTAAATAATACACCATCACCATAAAACAAATTAGACCCTTTCAGAAAAAAATATTTCACTTTTCTATCTATACTATAAAGTGGTCCATAAGTAGCAAACACACCAAGTTAGCACAAGTTGTTTTTTTTTTTTTAATGCTGCATTCCAGTCTTATCCCACAATTATTTACAGAAACAGTTTTTTCTGACACTTGCGTGACAAATGTGTGCATGGCCTAGTATAGGGCAGTAGAGTGAAGAGCTTACCAGCACAGATTCTAGAACCAGATTGCTTGTGTAAAAATCAAATTCTGCCTCTTACTAGCTGTGTTTCCTAAGCATCACTCTGTTACCTCAGCTTCCACTTCTAGAAATTGGGGTTGATAACATACCTACCTTAGTAGGTTATAAAATGTTTATAAGTGCTCAAGTGTTAGCTATTTTATTATATTTTGAAATGGAATTTTAAGTTCTTTAGACAGAAAACTGAACTAGATTTAGAGACTTCAAATAAGTTTCATGCTAATTCTAATTTACTAGATAATTCTAAATAATCTAATCACTTTCTACACATCTGTTTTAAAGAAAGTAACATTTGTTGCAAAAACATCTAATAGAGATATAAAGATGATGCCTATATATGAAGGTAAAGTACTTTACTCAAGAATTTCCAATTCAAATAAACACTAAGTGGTGGACCTAGACCATCTGCATATTTTTGTACGTAAGAAGAAAGAGATTACCATTCATATAAATCAACAAGTATCTAGTAACAGAAAAGGAGCTGAGAAAAAACAAGCTTTGAAGTTCCATCCATACAATGACAAAAGCAACAATAAAGAACCAGGTATAGGGCTTCCAGAACACGTGAGGGCTCACCACACACAAAGTGACATATGGGTCAAACTGGTGAACAAGACTCAGTTAAAGAGCAGAGCAGGCTGGTTAGTGCTAGTATTGGGCAAAGCTGCCAACCGTAGAGAATGAAAGTGTAAGCCACCCAGAAGCCAGAGCTAGCAGGGTCCCACTGTGGGATCACTGCACACAAAGAGTAAATCTTACGCCAAAGACCTCAGCCTGAAGACCAGCCGCTCTCTTTTTCAGCTCCTCCCCTTGAGCCTCTTTCGAACTTAGCTCCTCCTTCAGTTGCTCTACCTGTCACGACATTGTTATTCTTTTTCACTCATGTGTCAACTTAGGTCTTCTTATCTGCTTTTGAGCCAGAGCAGTAACTGGAAATAACAACAACTTATATAACACAATCAAATCTGTTCCTCTAATTCCCTTTTCAAAGGACCCTAGATGGTTTCTCTATTTTCACAGTGTTGTTTTTTTTTTTCTTTTTTTGTGAGGAAGACCAGCCCTGAGCCAACATCCGTCCAATCCTCCTCTTTTTTTGCTGAGGAAGACTGGCCCTGGGCTAACAACGTGCCCATCTTCCACCACTTTATATGGGACGCCACCACGGCGTGGCTGACAGGCAGTGCATCGGCGGGCGCCCGGGATCCGAACCTGCGAACCCCGGGCTGCCAAGCGCGGACTAAACTGCTGCGCCACCGGGCGGCCCCTTCACAGTGTTTTTTAAATGGACTGGAATGTGCTAATCAGCAAATGGGAGCAGAGATTATATTGGAGTATATTTTGTTCTCAAATTAGGGTGAAAATTCAAACTAATAGTTGAATATGTGAATTTTAAAGTTCTAAAATTAACATGAAATTGGCAGTAGTCATTGGTAACAGAGTCTTAAAATAATAGAGGAATATTCTACAGACTTATCTGCCAGGTATGGGTACCACAGCAAGAAGCCAGAAACTGGAGAGTGAGAAACTTTACAGTTTTCACTTCTGAGAAACCGCAGAACCAATACAATTGGGATATGAGGGCTGGGGAGAATACTTATTTTCTAGCTAATATTTTATAATTACAATTATGATTTTTAGTTAAACCGCAACAAACCTGATAAACTGGTAACTGTAATAAACTAAATCCTCCAATTTGCCTAAATAGTTTATAGAATCAAACTAAATGAGTTTGGATCTAAGGAAGGAATATTGTGACGTAGTTTATACAGACTGATATGTCTCAAGGGTACCTATCTTACTGTACATACACCTGAAGGGCATATGGGAAACAATAAACCTGATACAAACAGATCTTCTCCAAGGGATAGAGCAAAGGGCTTTCCTTTATGGAACTGTATTTGAAGGGAAAACAGAATTTTATTTAAGCCATTTCAGGAGGGAAAAAGGCGGGGGGAGGCAGGGCTGGGTTCAGCCTCTTAGAGTTTTAACTTTTAAAATACCTCACAAGAGGCAGAGAACCTGATGTCCCATATAGTGAGAAAAATTCATCTGGATGTAATTCTACTAAATCACCTCAGAAGTACTGACAGATATAAAATGTTAAACTATGGTAATACATACTTAGCCTCATACGGGTAATTTTCTCTTAAGTGAAAACTTGAAATAACTACACGACATCCGTAATTCTGACTTTAATTCTGGGGAAGTTCCATTTGAAAGAATTATGTTAGAAGTATTCTTCCCTGAAATCTGATAAAACAGTGTGAAGTTCATCATCACTAAGTAGGAATATGCATCAATTTTTCAAACCCCATTTAAAAATTACAGTATCACACACTATTACCTTGTTTTTCATAAATTTAGAATGGCTCCGATAGACCTCCATTTGCTTCATTTCTTCCTCCCGTTCTTCAGTACTCAAAGCCCCATTCGATTTCAGCATCTGAATTTCCTCTTCCAAGTCTCGGAGCCCACGCTCCATAGAGGAAATTTTTGAATCCTGAGGACATTGGAAGATTTAGACATTATTCACAAAAAATCAGAGAAGCTGAATGACCCGATCTTCACCAAGGTTAAATTTAATAAAGATAAACAAATATGCAGAAAAATTGCTGTCCAGCAATTGGTGCCTTGCTTCTAAAATATATCCTTTATGGCCATTTGGGTGGGAGGAGGAGGACTCATATCTATAATATTTTTCCTCTATCCCTTCCTCCAGTCTATACCCTTTCAATTAAAGTTGAAAGAATTAACTAAAGAAGTAGAAGCAATGGAAAACTGGTTAAAGTTTCTTTGTACTCTATGGTCCACAAATTTCTAGTGAAAAATTTTGTAATATTAACAGTAAAAACTTTTCTAGCTATAATATCTTATTTTATTGGTGACCCCTAAAAGGTTTATTTCTGCCCCCAAAGCGGGAGTGGGGGGAGAGAATAAAAAGACTTCAAAGATTTATATAATAATATGTGTAACTATATTTACAATAATAAAGATTTCATAACATCCCATGGCACAAAAACAAAGAGAAAATTATATTAACAGCTATAATTTATCATATTAGTAATCTTACTTATTATTCTCTATACTTATCTATACATTTGAAATATTTCATAATAATTTAAAAAAGAACTGTCATTGTCCTTGTAAATCACCACCATAAATATCACATCCTAGTAAAATATCCTTCTATAGTCAATTTCTTGATTTTGTTTGTCACAGTACCTAGTTTATCCCCAGATTATTTTAGATGTCATCAATTACAGAAAGACTGCTTTAGATGTCATCAATTGCAGAAAAACTCTTACATAGAATGGATATTTTCATATCTATAGTTGCATATGCTTATTCACCTAAGAAATAAAGAGCTTTATTTTATTTGGAATTTTAGAGAAACCACTCCTTTAAGAAGTAACTTTGAGACTGACTTCCTTTTGCACTTTACCTCAAGGATTTCTTGATTGACTTCTTGCTATCATAATTCTTAGAGCATGCAGATAAAAGTTAAAGGATTTATCATGAGACAATTACAACTAGTTATTTTTAGGTTTGGGGAGAGGAAAGGGATGTACTCCTCTGTCTTGCATTGCATTACCTTTAAAAATATCACAACAAATATTTTCTTTTACAAATCTATTCAATATAACACATTAGGTTCAAAATTAAATGTATTGAATTAATACAATCAGAGACATTATAAACCTAAACCAAGATTTTGATTTACCTGTTTAAAATTAGTGAGTCTCACCTAGAGGGTATTAGGTTAAGTGAAATAAGCCAGAGAGAGAAGGACAAACACTGCATGATTTCACTCCTGTGTGGAATATAAACAAACACACGGACAGAGAGAACTGGTTGGTGGTTACCAGGGGGAAGGGGAGTGGGGGGTGGGCACAAGGGGTGAAGGGACATATGGTGACAGACAAATAGTAATGTACAACTAAAACCCCACAATGTTATAAACTATGAAGACAGACATCAATAAAAATTTTTAAAAATAATAATAAAATAACATTAGTGGGTCTCAGGCAATCTTCTGGCCTATAAAGAATAAATAAACTACCTCAATTCCACCATCTGACTCACTATTGCACTACCTAAAATTCACTTTTTGTGTGTGTGTGAGGAAGACTAGCTCTAACATCTGCTGCCAATCCTCCACTTTTTGCTGAAGAAGATTAGCCCCAAGCTAACACCTGTGCCCATCTTCCTCAGTTTTGTATGTGGGATGCTGCCACAGCATGGCTTGATGATTAGTAGGTCCACGCCAAGGATCCTAACCTGCGAACCCTGGGCTGCCGAAGTGGAGCGTGTGAACTTAACTGCTACGCCACCGCCGGCCCCTTGAGTATGCATCTTTCTAACATTCTCTGAGATGAAATGGGAGGGAGCTAGGCACTCCTGTTGCATACTGAAGTATGACTGGTGTTCCCAGGAAAAGCATTTGTGTGCTTCTTTGAACTGCAAGCTGAATTGGGTACTTTTTTCATGAAGCATTATTTTTACTTGAAAGAACAACTGACAGACAAACTATGGTTATTCAGGCTTGATATCTGGCAGACATTTTCTTAAAAATGAATGAAGTGAGTCTGTCATTTTAAGAAAATAAAAGGGTCCTAAGATCAAAAGATTTGAGAATAGCTGATTTAAAGAAATTCTGGACAACCCTTTTTGGTCCAATTTGAGTTATGGTCTACAACTAAAAGGAAATGAAACTGAGGTTCTTTTGAAGTGTCATTTTCCTTAAGGCTTACTATGCCTTCTCAACCTACAAAATGAATGAAATATTATTACATACCACTTGCTAAAACTCACAAATGAAAGTGTGTGATCACTTAAAAGTGTACACTGACTCATAAGATTCTTTATTAGATTCTCACTCACCTTCATTTCAATAACAGTTTGCAGAGCTTTTGTTTTCGCAGAATCAGGAGCATTCTCAAATCTCCGATGCATCTCCTGTACAAGAGAAGCAAAAAAGAGAGAAAATGTCCTTCCTTTCCACTTTCATTTTTCTTTAAAAGGGAGAGAAGAGGAGGGGAGCAAAGAGGGAGTAGATGGGTGCAAAGATGATTACCCCAGCCTTGTAAAACACTCTGATCCCTTTCTGTCTCCCCAACCTTTCCCTGTGGATCAGGGAACCCATAGACTGCATGCAGGCTAAGAAGGCATAGGAGGGTCCCCATCTCTGAACACCTAGTTATTTAAAATTAGTCACACAGACCCCAGCTACTACAACAGCTGAAACTGTTAGTGACTCAATCTTCCACATGACTCCAAGACATGTAATCAGAACTTCAAACAATCCAAAAAGGGGATTAGAAATATTCCCTTTTTAAAAGGAAAAATAAAAGCAGCTACAATCAGTCTGTATTGTACAAAGCGACTGAAAGCATTTGTGTTGACATCCTTTCTGCAGCATCCACTCCCAAAGTAACAACCACCTAGCTACCTATGATGAAAATCTCTCTCCAGTGGGTCTACAAGTAGAAAGAAAAAGAAGATAAGACTGTTCAACAAGTTTCCTAAGTAATTCATATTTAGAAAATGTCAGAAAAACATAGCTATTTTTTATCCAAATTTTAGTGAGTTCATGATCAGGAAGGAAGGAGGTGATGGTAGTAACATTATAATTAGGGTCTTCAAGGATCACCCTGAAGTTACCAGACCACCTCAGGCTATTTTCTTGTCAGATTTTGTGAATGTCTCTGAGTTAGTCAGTACTTCCAAAGAACCCTGGGACAGCCTCTAGTGACCCCAGAGAATACACAGATGAATACTTTCCATCTGAACAGTGCTTAACCATAATAAAAAGAATATATAATACTTTAATTATACCTTTCACCTAATTTACTCATTCTTGCCTGACCAGGAAGAATGGTTTGAGAGAAAAAGAAAACAGGAACTGCAAACTTCACAGAGTTACTTCTTCCTGAAAGAGTAGTCCCAATGGACCGACAAAGGTTCTAAATCATAAAGTCAACAGTTTCAACACCAGTCATTTCTGAACATCCACACTCCCCATCTGGCTGCTGATACTTTGGTCTTATTAATACACACCACCTTTCTGCTACCTCTCTCCCTAACTCCAGTCTTAAATATGCAACTAGGTATCCCTCCTGTATGTTTAACAAACACCTC
The DNA here is from genome assembly GCA_031878705.1 of Tapirus indicus. NCBI lineage: Eukaryota > Metazoa > Chordata > Mammalia > Perissodactyla > Tapiridae > Tapirus > Tapirus indicus. The sequence goes on from CM062918.1 coordinate 98,782,135, forward strand.
AAACTCTACATGCCCAAGACTAAACTCTTTATGGTGCCCCCAAACCTGCTCCATCCTCCCAGTTACTCAGGTTAAAATCCTATGAATCTTCTTAATGCCTTCCTTTCAAGCCACAGCCGATCAGTCAGGAAATTCAGTTAACTCTTCCTTCAAAACATATCAAAAATCCAAGCACTTCTTGCCATCTCTATTACTACCACTTTGAATGAGCCACTAATGAAAATACCCTTTTAATCCAATAACAACCTCCTAATTAGGCTCTCCACTCTTCTATCTTGCTCCCCTACAGTCTATTCTCAACAGAGCACTCAGAATGACCCTTTTAAACATAAATTTGATCCTCTGCTCAAAACCCAGTCATGGCTCCTCATCTGACTCAAAGTAGAGCCAAAGTCCTTTCCATAGCCTACAAGACCTCATCTCTTACCACTCTATTCCCTCAGTCACTGCGCTTCAGCCACACTGGACTCCTTGTTGCTCCTCAAATACGCTAGGCTTCTCCAGTTCCTTAAGACCTTTACACCAGATATTCCTGTTCCTCAGCTCATGGAGGAAAGATTTCATCTCCTTCAGGTCTTGGCCCTAATGTCCCTTCTGTATTATTAGGTTTATTAGTTGTGATAATCACATTGTGGTTATGCAAAAAAATATCCATATGCTTTAGGGATGCATACTGAAGTCTACAGAGGTAAATTACAGCATTTAAATTACATTTAAAACCTTCTGTGATAGAAGGAAAAGAAAGATATGTATGCCTCATGTGAGGCAAAGTGTGGCAAAATTTTGGTAACTGGTGTATCTGAGTGATAAGTATATGAAGATTCATCAGACTATTCTCATTACTCTTGTGTAGGTTTGAAATTTTTCATGAAAAATTAACGTTTAATGTTTGCAGTGTAACCTACCATTTTAAAACTTAAAACTGACAAAAAAGAACCTGCATGTCCGTTCCCTCTTTTTTTGTCCTTACTTTACTTTTCCTTTTTCCTATAGCACTTATCCTCTAACATACTAGATAATTTGTTTATTTGTTATGTGTACCATTCATTTTCTATTTCCCTCTAAAAGTATGTACACTCCACAAGGTCTCTGTTTCACTCACTGATGAATCCAAAGTGTCTAGAACATAGCTGCTACACTGATAAGCGCTTAATAGATATTTAAAGAATGAATGTTGAATGAATGAATAATGAATGGCTACCAAACTTTCAAGAATTAGCTAAAGAGAGAATCTTTTAACCCTTCTTACTCCTGTGCTGAATTATGTGCACCTCCTCTTATTTCTTATACAGTTTGCTATATAGCCCTCCTTTACCACTCACAACATTATATTTGGAATAATTTTCTTCTCTAACATACCAGACTGTGAACTCTTTAAGGGCAAAAACTGTCTTTTGTATTCCTCAGACACTGTCCGACATGTAAATAATCATTAAAAATTATTTCTCCTCCACATCCATTCCTCTTTTGTTGGATGAAGAAATGAATAAATTATCAGCTAGTTTCCATCTTCACCTCTCTACCGGACAACTCCCCCTACAATATCAAATAAAGGAACTCCTTGTTTCTAAACCTAACAGCTGTTGTCAGTCCACATCCTTTCTGAACTCCATCTAGTAGCTGACTTTTTTTTTTTTAACCATAGTGTTAAGGGAGGAACATCTTTAAATTTCTCAACTGGCTTCCATTAAAGATTACCCCAGCTCTAACTGCTTATTCTCTGCCCTTACCCACAGACTAACATTTTCTAAATTCCTGTCTTTGGAACTCTTCTCCATTCTACAGCTGCAAACAAGGGTCTCCAGTAGTCCACAGAGTAACTTAATTTGAATTAGAAAAAACAACCTTTCTGGGGTAGATGCATCCTCAGCAGGGGTTGAATTTTAGGCCCCACTTGCTCCACCAGCAGGAAACTCTGGTGAACAACCTGCACAAGCAACCATCCAAGGCAGCCCTTCCCCAATCCCACAGATTCAACTATTACCTTTCCATGGATAACGTGCAAAATCTACTTCTCTAGCCCAGTAGTAGATATCTATCACCCTTTGTTGCCATGTCTGATCTCCTTTCCATGTTTGAGGACTCTGTATTTTAAGACAGAGTCTACCTCCCACAACAAAAGCTAAAAATGTCACATACTTGTTTTCCCATCCTTTCTTGCAGTTAAAGCCCAGACACATGACCTAATCACCCCAATCAGACATATACATCACTTACTTTGAATTAGAATCTTGTAACATGAAGAAGCAGGAACATGAATACTTAGAGACAATTCTGGCAATAAGTGGCAGAGGCAGCAGCTACCTCAAGCTTCCAGACTCAGGAATGGCAGAGGTTCCAGTGTTAGTAAACACTGTCCATGGTATCAGTGGAACAAGCTGCTGTGCCTGCACCAACAGCAGCACCCTTCACCAAACCAATAAAAGAGCATGATTCATTTGGGCCCCTGTTTTTGGATATAAAACTTCTGAACCCAGTTCTCCAGCCCTCCTAGAGATTCTGGGACCTAGGTTCATTCATGCCAGAAACTATGCTAAGTTTTGGAGATGTAACGGTGAGAAATAAATCTGGCCCCTTTTATCATAGAATTTTTAGTCTACCAGGAAAAAACAGATTTTAATCAAATAATCACCTGAACAATTCATCAGGGTCACCAGTGACCTCCACATTGTGAAAACCCATGATTCATCCTTAGTCTTCATCTTACTTGATCTATGAGCAGCATTTGACATAGTTGCTCAATCCCTCTTCTTTATTATACTGTCTTCCCTTGGCTTCCAAGACATAACACTAAGTTTTTCCTCCTACTTAACTGGTACCTTTTCTGCCCAACTCCCTGGGAGTGCCCAAGGCATTAGTCCTTTGTCCTCTTCTCTTCTCCATCTACACTCATTCCCTTGGTGTTCTCATCTAGTCTCATAACTTTCAATACCATCCATATAATGATAACTCCCAAATTTCATATGCCGCTGAAATCCACACTTGCATATACCATTGCCTTCTTAGCATCTCCATGTGCATATCTAATAGATATCACACTGTTAATATGTCCAAAACTGAACTCCTAATCTTCCCTTCAACTTGCTTCACCTACAACATCACAAATAATGGTATGTGTCCACCTAGTTGTTTGGGCCAAAAATGTGAGTCTTTTTTTCTTATACCTACATCCAAGCCATCGAGAAATTCTATTGTTCCTATTTTCAAAATGTCTCCAGAAACTGATCGCACCTTACTACCTCCACTGCCACACTGATCTGAGCCACCATTATCTCTTGCCCGGATTATAGCAACAGTCCCTCAAAGTCGATCTCCCTATTTACAATAAAGCAGCTAGAGTGTTCTTTTTAAAATAAAAGTCAAAACATGCTTGAAACCATCAAAAGCTCCTCACTTCAGAGTAAAAGTCAGAGTCCTTATGCTGGCCTAGAAGGCCTTATGTGATCTGGCCCTGTTTCCTGTCTGGCTTCATCTCTTACTATTCTCTCCCTTGTCTCCAGCCACACCAGCTTCCCTGCTTTTCCTCAATACATCAGTCCTGCTCCTGACTTCAGGCCTTTGCACTCACGGTTCCCTCTGCTTGACTCTCTCTTCTTTCCTTAACTGTTCAAGTCTGTTCAAAAGTCAAAGTCTCAAAGAGGCCCATCCTTTTTATTCTATTAAAAATTGCAATTCGCCTCTAACACATACTTCCAGTCTCCCTAACCAAGACCTATTTTTTCTTAGCATTTATCATTTTCTAATAGCATATTACTTATTATGATAAACATAACATCTCTCTCCTATCTCAGGGATCTTTTTCTTTTTTGTTCCTTGATATACACCAAGCACCCAGAACAATACCTAGTACAATGGGAGTACTCAAAAATTTGTCAAATGAATAAATAATAAAGAAAACTGCATAATTCATATGTGAAAAGTGTTATAAAGGAAAACATCCACAATACCATAAGAGAAAAAATTACCCTAAGAGAAAAAAAAGAAAAAATTACAATCTTTTTTTTGGGGGGGGGGGGGGGAAGACCAGCCCTGAGCTAACATCTGTTGCCAATCCTCCCCTTTTTGCTGAGGAAGACTGGCCCTGGGCTAACATCTGTGCCCATCTTCCTCCACTTTATATGGGACGCCACCACGGCATGGCTGACAGGCAGTGCGTCGGCGGGCGCCCGGGATCCAAACTTGCAAACCCCGGGCTGCCAAGCGCGGACTAAACCGCTGCGCCACCGGGCAGCCCCGAAAAAATTACAATCTTGATTAATTCTAGAGATCTTGGAAAGTTTCCTGAGGGATATTTGAGAGCTGAAGAATGAGTAGGAGTTAAAGTAGGCAAAGTGCATCTGTAAGAGGGAGGAGACAGAAGAACTCACAGATATGTTCTCAGCCAAATAAAACATAAGAAATGAGGACAAATGGAAGTGAGAATCTGCAACTGCCCTGCATGCTGCTCACATGCCCCTGGGAAGTCTTTGTGAACTCCAAAGTATACAAATACCTCAGCCTGAAGACTGCTAGTCTACACTAGCTATCTATGTCATCTCCTTCATTTTCCATTCATTCTTTGATTTAATTAATCATAAAATATTTCAGACCTACAAGATCCCTTTACTCATGAAATCAGCCTAACCTGGCTTCTTCCTCTACCTCTCCATTCAAACGACTCATCAAGATCACCAATGAATTCTAGGTTGCCAAACCTGGACACATTTCTGTCCTCATCTTGCTAGAACTCTCAGAGGCATTCAAAGCATGGCGCATTCCCTCCTATATATACATGTTTTCTCTTGACTATTATGACACCACACTCTCCTATTTTCCTTTCTATCTCTCCAGCTGCTCCTTCTCTGTTTCTTTTGCAGGTTCTTCCTTCTAAATTAGAAGCCTAAATACTATAGTGACCAGGTGATCAGTCCTAAGCCCTTTTCTCTTTTTCATCTAAACTCTCCAGTCTACTATATTGCTTAAAATTCAATTGAGATGCTGGTAAGTTGCCAGGCCTGCCCTCTGCTCTGATTTCAAGACTCATATATCCAACTGTCCATTTGACATCTCTATTTAGATGTCTAATAGGTAACTCAAACTGATTTTACCTACAACAAAATTCTTGATTTTCTCCTCCTTAATCTAACCACTCATCTGATGAGTCTGATGAGAAATGAGTCTTCTCCATCTTGTTAAATGGCACCTCCCTCCCTGTGGCTCAAGCCAAACACAAATGCCTCCTTTCATTCCTCCCAGATCTTCATTTCCCACAACCAATTCAACAGCAGGTCCAAATTGTTCTATCTTGAAAATATTCCTTGAATTTATCCATTTCACTACATTTCCAGTCTAGTTTAAGCCTAGGTTACTACAACTGCCTCCAGTTAGTTCCCTTCCATTTCCTTTGTCCATTTTCAAGAGGGCACCAGGGTAATCTTGACAAAGCATCAACAAATCATGGCACTAGTCTGCTTTAAATCCTTCAGTGAGTTTCCCATTTACATCTAGTCTCTACAAGATCAACACGATCTGACCATAACAGATAGAATACTGCCCCTCCTGTCATAAACTATTTTAAAATTATACAAAATCCATGAAACAACTTTTCAGACATTGGAAAACAAGCAGCATAGGACTATGCACCTTGAGAGAAGAGAAACAAATGAAGTGATGGCCCAGACTTGCTATCTAGTATGTGATGCAGGAAGAGGAAGCCCAAACAGAAAACAGGAGTCTTGCAGAGCTCAGAAGATAGACCAATGGGTAAGACTCCTAAAGACAGGGAAAATGTGCAGAGCAGAATAACACAGAGAAGGAAACTAGCCCGAAAAGAAGCAGTATCTAACCTCACAGGGTCCCCTTGACTCTTTGGCCAACTACCAAGTGTACATGCACAAGGCAAGACTCCAAAACGTCAGACAAAGAATAGATACTGGGACAGAATAACCACGTGACAGCTAGGAGTTGAGCAACTACCTTAACTCCCATGGGGCTGGGAAAATTCAAGTTCCAAATAGCCAAAGGGGGAGGACATCAGAGGCATTTAGCAGAGACATCAGAAAGGCCGAGTCTTAGGAGCAGACCTAAATCGAGCCTGAGAGGGAAGGCTACCCAGACCAGCCCTAGCAGTTTAAAAGCAAGTCTGGTAAGGATCAACTTAATCCACAATTAAACTAACTCCTGCAAAACAGAACACTTCATATAAGGAAGACAGTAAAATCCAGAACCATTAACCCAGGACAAAAATCTGAACACATAAGTTCAGGCCATAATAATCTCTCACTGCATTAAACCAACAAACACCTCAGCATCCTCCCAGCCTCCAGTTTGTCCACATTTAATCTGTTCTCCACACAGTAAACAAGGGGATCAATAGTGCACTCAGTAGATATTTAGTAATATTTGTTCAATAAATGAGTGTAAAACTTTAAAATGTATAAACAAAAATAAAATAAATTCTGCTAATTATAATCTTCATCTATTAATAAAATCCTGTAACCTATACTTTACATTTTTCATTTAGTATTTCTCTATCTACTTGAAACAATTAAAACTGCATTTCTTTGAAATACCTCACTATTCAAATACTGAACTAATTTCATCTGACGTCTTTCCCATTACCTAATTCCAAATTAGGCAAATTTCCAAATGCTTTAAGGTGAAACTATTATAATTTCATTTTAAACCCTAGCAAGCACGTGAGTAAAATATGAAGAAACCAGAAATTCATTGAATAAAAAAATCCTTCTCTGCTAAGGAATCAAGATGCATTTTAAACAATCACAGACATAAAAGTTTTCCTATTAAGACATTTTAAACCTATCGCTCGTATCAAATTTCCATTCGGAGGCCTGCACATGAAAGCTCATTACGAACACATCTTGCAGTCAGTTAGCTATCAACTCTCCCTTCCCGCTGAGCCCGTCAAGCCTCTGACTCATGCACTGTTAATAGAGAGAAGACTCTGGAAATAGAAACGAACGTACTATCCAAACAAATGTAAGGAGAACATGCTATTTGCTCACTTTATTTTGCTCCTTTGGGCCTGAAAATTTTCATTCAAAAAAAATTCAAGTACAAGTAGAATCATCTAGATCTTGTCATACTGTCAACTGTGGTAGACAGTAGAAAATATGTTCATTTTCCATCATTAATTTACTAAAAAATAATGACTAATCTAAACTTAGAAAACAAACAAGTTAGGAATAAAATTTCATATTTCTCTCTTTTTTTAGTAGTTTTTTCTTTTTAAAGTAAGTCAACTTTTACTTACACAACTGAGAGAAAGGAGTGTTTGTGACTGAAAAGTGGTACTTAGGTCTGAGGTTTCTTTTTTTCAAGTCTCAGGTTTTAGCCTCCAGCACCCTTGGTTCAAGGGTAGAAGCTCCAGATTGCTTGTGAAGTCCCTTCACAGATTCAATCCTCCACACAAGTTTTGGGTTTACTGTACTCACAACACAGAGGAGACAGAAATGAAGAAGAAGGGGAGGGTAAACGTAAAGAATCCCCACTACTTTTTCTGTATCTTAACTCAGCCAATGTCAGACAACATTGTGCTTTAACCCTTTACCATCTCTACCAATCGCATTATTCTGAGAAAAGGTATCTTCTTGTCAAAATGGAAATAAGGCACAATTGACACAAAAAGGCAAGGGGGTGGGGGATAACCTGAATAAATAAGGTATACAACTGTTCTTATTTTCCAAAATCACTACAAAAGAGCAAACTAAGACCCCTTTTTAGCTTTTTTAATTTTTCCTATTCTTTGCTGTCGTTTCTATTTTTTTCTCTCTATATCTCTATTTCTTTTTTTTCCCCCTCCAATCTCCTCTGCTTATACCTTAAACAATTGCCAATGATACAGATAGGTATTCGTCAGATACGCCAGTTAGAGTCAGAATTCCTAGCCTAGAATCTAGTCAAATATTAGGACTTTTAACCTCAAACATTTCTGCAAACCTTAACATGATAGCAGTTGCACTAACAAGCTTTGTTGATTAAAATATTATAGAGACAAAAACTAGCATGAAAGTGGGAGCCACCCGGTGGCGCAGCGGTTTAGTTTGCGCTTGGCAGCCCGGGGTTCGCGAGTTCGGATCCCGGGCGCCCGTGGACGCACTGCCTGTTAGCCATGCCGTGACGGCGTCCCATATAAAGTGGAGGAAGATGGGCATGGATGTTAGCCCAGGGCCAGTCTTCCTCAGCGAAAAGGGGAGGATTAGCAACGGATGTTAGCTCAGGGCTGGTCTTCCCCCCCCCCCAAAAAAAAACTAGCATGAAAGTAATAATGTTTTAAAACAAATGTGTATTTTATTCATCACAATAGCATCTACATTTTAAAAAATAGGAGCACCCACATGTCTGAAATACATTATTTATTTGGCCTATAGACAATGCTTGGTATCCATATGGATTGCATCTAAACATTCCATAGCCAATCTATACATGTTCTACCAATAGATTGAGAACCAAAATTTGGGTCCCAAACTTGGGTGTATAACAGAATCACCTGTAATGCTTGCTAAAACTCCATATGCCCAAGCCCCATGCACTACCAAGTCTTGACTGTAGTTCAATATTTGTCCAATAGATGTCTACACTTTTCTATCAATCAAAGGAAAGGTACTACAGCAAATAATACAAAATCTAACAATAAGTAGTCACATAACAATGTAATTTCAATACAAACAAAATACAATGCTTGATTTAAATTTTATTTTTCCTTCTTTGGCTTTTATTTGGGGGACTTATTTACCTGGTATCTACAGAATCATGTTCATAAACAAAATGGAAAATGAATCACAGATGTTACTGGATATGAATGTCATTTTAATGTTACTATATTTCATCAAATCTAAGATGCCACTGATTATAAGACACACTATTGTTTTACATGCTAGGAAAAAAAAGTGAGAAATGCCTCCAAATAAATGATGACACAAAGCTTTATCATTCAGAATTTTTATTTTATACTGATTGCAAAAGTTCTTTTTTACTTATTTAACCATAGAGTTTAATTATATAGATATATAACTTTCTCCATACCAGTAACTTTTTGTTTCAATGCTGATTCACAGCATAATATTACTGAAGACATACTGAACAACAATTAAAGTTAACATAAGATATACCAACAATGCTCACATCCTCAACTAAAGGGAGAACAAAATGAACAGTATGACTATGTTTGTAATGTACAGGCAAACACATCCAACAGGCCTGCTGCCTTGCTGCCAGAGATTGTATGATGGGTAAGGGGGTAAGACTCTATTGTTTAAATGGGAAAAACTGTGAGTCTTAGAATTGATGAAATACCAATTTTTTAAAAGATAGACAATAATCCAATGAATAATAAAACCTATAGATACCCTGCTATTGATACACTATATATATATAAAATGTACCACAGTCATTTCAAGTCACCATTCACCTAACCTAGATTAGAGCGGTTAAGTTCTTTACTAGACTTCCTGGTCACGCTTGACTCTCCCTCCCCCATTTATTCTCAGCACAACCAGAGTAAATTTTAAAAGCTAACCAGATTTTTTCACTCCTCTGATTAAACACTGGAATGGTTTTCTCTTGTATTTTGAATAAAATTGTTGCATTATCTGCAAGTATCATGAAGACAAGTTTTCTCTCTCCTAGAGGGCATGACTTTTGTTTTATTCACTGCCATTTCCCTAGTGCTTTGCATATGGTTAGGGCTCAATAAACAACTGATGAATGGAATGAAAGAATCTGGCCCTGGCTACCTCTTCATCCTCTGATCTCATGCCAGTCTTCCCCTTATACAATATGCTTTTGCCATCTAGTCTCTTTGCTGTTCCCTCAAAATTCCTTCCCATCAGGCCTTTGAAACTGTTAACCCTTCTTCATGAAATGATTTTACCCAAATGCTCAGCAAGACTGTCTCCTTGTCTTTCGTCAGATCTCCCTTTTAAAAGGTACCTCCTCAAAGAGGCTTAATCTGTTTATAGAAATCCCCTACCCCAAAATAATTAGACTCAATTCAATTTATTAATTTCACCTCATAATTATCAGTTTACTGTCTCCCACCAGATTTTTAAGTTCTAAGAGGGTACAGACCATGTGTTCTGACATGAAAAATGTATACCCAGTGCCTATCCCAGGATCAAATACATATTAGAGGCTCAGTAGATGCTTGTTGAGTAAGTGAGAAGGAAAGGTGATACCAAGGGCTTCTAGCATCTTATCGTTTTGGAAACAATCTTTTTTTTTTATTTTATTTTTTTTTTATTGATGTCTTAGTTTATAACCCTGTGGGGTTTTAGTTGTACATTTTTGTCCGTCACCTTGTGGATGTAACCCTTCACCCCTTGTGTCCCCCCCACCCCCCTTCCCCTTGGTAACCACCAATCAGTTCTCTCTGTCCGTGTGTTCACTTATATTCCATATATGAGTGAGTTCATGCAGTGTCTGTCCTTCTCTCTCTGGCTTATTTCACTTAACATAATACCCTCTAGGTCCTTCCATGTTGTTGCAAATGGGACAATTGTGTCTTTTCTTATGGCTGAGTAGTATTCCATTGTATGTACATACCACATCTTCTTTAACCAATCTTCAGTTGAGGGACACTTGGGTTGCTTCCACTTCTTGGCTATAGTGAATAATGCTGCAATGAACATAGGGGTGCATACGCCTCTTGTGATGGTTGATTTCACGTCCATTGGGTAGATGCCCAAGAGTGGGATTGCTGGATCATACGGTATTTCTATTTTTAATTTTTTGAGGACTCTCCATACTGTTTTCCATAGAGGCTGCACCAGTTTGCATTCCCACCAGCAGTGAATGAGGGTCCCCGTTTCTCCACAACCTCTCCAGCATTTGTTGTTATTTGTGTTGGTGATTATAGCCATTCTAACCGGTGTAAGGTGATATCTCAGTGTAGTTTTGATTTGCATTTCCCTGATGATTAGTGATGTTGAACATCTTTTCATGTGTCTATTGGCCATCTGTATCTCTTCCTTGGAAAAATGTCTGTTCATATCCTCTGCCCATTTTTTGATCGGGTTGTTTGTTTTTTTGTTGCTCAGTTGTATAAGATCTTTGTATATTACTGAGATTAATCCCTTGTCAGACAAACGATTTGCAAATATTTTCTCCCAGCTGGTGGGTTGTTTATTCATTTTGATCCTGGTTTCATTTGCCTTGTAGAAGCTCTTTAGTCTGATGAGGTCCCACTTGTTTATTTTTTCTTTTGTTTCCCTTGTCTGGGTAGACATGGAATCTGAAAGGATCCCTTTATGTCCAATCGCAATTAGTGTACTGCCTATATTTTCTTCCAGGAGTTTTATAGTTTCAGGTCTCACTTTCAGGTCTTTGATCCATTTTGAATTGATTTTTGTATATGGCGATAGGAGATGGTCTACTTTCATTCTTTTGCATGTTGCTGTCCAATTTTCCCAGCACCATTTATTGAAGAGACTTCCCTCTCTCCATTGTATGTTCTTTGCTCCTTTGTCGAAGATTAGCTGTCCATAGGTGTGTGGTTTTATTTCTGGGCTTTCAATTCTGTTCCATTGATCTGTGTGTCTATTCTTGTACCAGTACCATGCTGTTTTGATTACTGTAGCTTTATAGTATATTTTGAAATCAGGGATTGTGATGCCTCCAGCTTTGTTCTTTTTTTTCAGGATTGCTTTAGCTATTCGGGCTCTTTTGTTGCCCCATACGAATTTCAGTAGTTTTTGTTCTATTACCGTGAAGAATGACATTGGGATTCTGATTGGGATTGCATTGAATCTGTAGATTGCTTTCGGTAGAATGGACATTTTAACTATATTTAGTCTTCCAATCCATGTGCATGGAATATTTTTCCATTTCTTTATGTCCTCCTCGATTTCTTTCAATAGTGTCTTATAGTTTTCATTGTATAGGTCTTTGACCTCCTTGGTTAAATTTATTCCCAGATATTTTATTCTCTTTGTTGCAATTGTAAATGGGATTGTCTTTTTGAGTTCTCTTTCTGTTTTTTCATCGTTAGTGTATAGAAATGCAATTGATTTTTGTAAGTTGATTTTATACCCTGCCACTTTACTGTAGTTGTTGATTGTTTCTAGTAGCTTTCCAATGGAATTTTTGGGGTTTTCTATGTATAGGATCATGTCATCTGCAAATAGTGAGAGTTTCACTTCTTCATTGCCTATTTGGAGTCCTTTTATTCCTTTTTCTTGCCTAATTGCTCTGGCCAGAACTTCCAGCACTATGTTGAATAAGAGCGGTGAGAGTGGGCACCCTTGTCTTGTTCCTGTCCTCAAAGGAATGGCTTTCAGTTTTTCCCCATTGAGTAGGATGTTTGCTGTAGGTTTGTCATATATGGCCCTTATTATGTTGAGGTACTTTCCTTCTATACCCATTTTGTTGAGAGTTTTTATCATAAATGGATGCTGGATCTTGTCGAATGCCTTCTCTGCATCGATTGAGATGATCATGTGGTTTTTATTCTTCATTTTGTTAATGTGGTGTATCACGTTGATTGATTTGCGGATGTTGAACCATCCCTGTGTCCCTGGTATAAATCCCACTTGATCGTGGTGTATGATCTTTTTGATGTATTGCTGTATTCGGTTTGCCAATATTTTGTTGAGGATTTTTGCGTCTATGTTCATCAGCGATATTGGCCTGTAGTTTTCCTTCTTTGTATTGTCCTTGTCTGGCTTTGGTATCAGCATGATGTCGGCCTCATAGAATGTGTTGGGAAGTATTCCATCTTCCTCTATTTTTTGGAATAGTTTGAGAAGGATAGGTGCTAAATCTTCTTTGAACGTTTGTTAAAATTCTCCAGGGAAGCCATCTGGTCCTGGGCTTTTATTTTTTGGGAGGTTTTTGATGACTGTTTCAATCTCTTTACTTGTGATTGGTCTGTTCAGATTCTCTATTTCTTCTTGATTCAGTTTTGGGAGGTTGTACGCGTCCAAGAATTTGTCCATTTCCTCTAGGTTGTCCAATTTGTTGGCGTAAAGTTTTTCATAGTATTCCCTAATAATCCCTTGTATTTCTGTGGTGTCTGTTGTAATTTCTCCTCTTTCATTTCTAATTTTATTTATTTGAGTCTTCTCCCTTTTTTTCTTAGTGAGTCTGGCTAAGGGTTTGTCAATTTTATTTATCTTCTCAAAGAACCAGCTCTTTGTTTCATTGATCCTTTCTACTGTTTTTTTGGTTTCAATTTCATTTATTTCTGCTCTGGTTTTTATTATTTCCCTCCTTCTGCTGATTCGGGGCTTTGTCTGTTCTTCTTTTTCCAACTCTGTTAGGTGCAATTTAAGGTTATTTATTTGGGAATTTTCTTGTTTGTTAAGGTGAGCTTGTATTGCTATGAACTTCCCTCTCAGGACTGCTTTTGCTGCATCCCATATGAGTTGGTATGGTGTATTTTCCTTTTCATTTGTCTCCAGATAGCTTTTGATTTCTCCTTTAATTTCATCAACGACCCATTGGTTGTTCAGTAGCATGTTGTTTAGTCTCCACATCTTTGTCCCTTTCCTAGTTTTTTCCTTGCAGTTGATTTCTAGTTTCACAGCATTATGATCAGAAAAGATGCTTGTAATGATTTCAATCTTCTTAAATTTATAGAGGTTTGCCTTGTTTCCTAATATATGGTCTATCCTTGAGAATGTTCCATGAGCACTTGAGAAGAATGTGTACTCTGCTTTTTTTGGGTGGAGTGCTCTGTATATATCTATTAAATCCATTGCGTCTAGTTTTTCATTTAAGTCCATTATTTCCTTATTGACTTTTTGTCTGGATGATCTATCTATTGATGTAAGGGGGGTATTAAGATCCCCTACTATTATTGTGTTATTGTTAATATCTCCTTTAAGGGTTTTTAGCAGTTGTTTTATGTACTTTGGTGCTCCTGTGTTGGGTGCATAGATATTTATAAGTGTTATGTCTTCTTGGTGAAGTATCCCTTTTATCATTATATATTACCTTTTTTATCTTGAAGTCTACTTTGTCTGATATAAGTATGGCTACTCCTGCTTTCTTTTGTTTGCCATTAGCTTGGAGTATTGTTTTCCATCCTTTTATTTTGAGTCTGTGTTTGTCTTTAGAGCTGAGATGTGTTTCCTGGAGGCAGCAGATTGTTGGATCTTGGTTTTTAATCCATCCTGCCACTCTGTGTCTTTTGATTGGAGAATTCAATCCATTTACGTTTAGAGTGATTATTGATATGTGAGGGTTTAATGTTGCTATTTTATTGTTCATCTTCTGGTTCTTTTGCATTTCCTTCGTTTCTTGTCCCTTGTGTTTCGGACTGCAAATTCAATTTGGTATTTCTGCATGCTCATTCTCTTGGTTTTCTCTTTATTTGTCATGTGTGGTTCTCTTCTGGTTGTTTGTTTAGTGGTTACCGTGCGGTTTATATACGCGATCTCCTGGATAAGAAAGTACGTTTTCAGATGCCTCCTTTTTCCTGAGGCTAGGTCGATTCAATCCCTTACCTCTTCCCCTCCTTATTTGTTATCTCTTTATTCCAGATTGTGTCATGAATGTGTGTTTCCAGTGATGAGCTTGAATTAATTTTTGATGTTTTCCAACTGTATTTTGTTCTGGTTTAGTCTCCTTGCTTTTCTCCTTGCTGAAATCTTTGTATCCCCTTTCTCATTTGCTTTTTTTCAGGCCTAAGGGCCTTCTTGAGCATTTCTTGTAGTGGGGGTCTTGTGGTGACGAACTCTCTTAGCTTTTGTTTATCAGGGAGAGTTATTATTTCTCCATCGTATTTGAAGGATATTTTTGCTGGATAAAGTATTCTCGGCTGAAGGTTTTTGTCTTTCATGATTTTGAATATATCATTCCAGTCTCTCCTAGCCTGTAGAGTTTCTGTCGAGAAATCAGCTGAGAGCCTGATGGGGTTTCCTTTGTATGTTATTTTGTTTTTTTGTTTAGCTGCCTTCAATATTATTTCCTTGTCACGGGTATTCTTCAAGTTTGCTACTATGTGGCGAGATGATTTTTTATTCCTGTTTATATATTTAGGCGATCTATTGATTTCATTCACTGTTATTTCCCTTTCGTTCCCTAGGTTGGGGAAGTTCTCAGCTATTATTTCTTTGAACAAACTCTCTGCTCCTTTTTCTCTTTCTTCTTCTTCTGGAATACCTATTATCCTTATGTTGCTTTTCCTCATTGAGTCTGATATTTCTCGAAGAATTTCTTCATTTCTTTTTAGTCTTAGCTCTCTCTCCTCCTCTACCAGGAGCATTTCTGCATGGCTATCCTCAATAGTGCTAATTCGTTCCTCCATATTGTCAGTTCTGCTCTTTAAAGACTCCATTTTTTCCACTATCTCGTTGATTTTGTTTTTCATCTCCAATAATTCTGATTGGTTTTTCTTTAGGGTTTCAATCTCTTTTGTGACATAATCCCTGAATTCGTTGATTTGTTTCTGTGTGTTCTCTTGTATTTCGTTGAGCTTGTTTATGATAGCTATTTTGAATTCTCTCTCATTCAGGTTATCAAATTCTGTGCCTTCAGGGTTGGTTTCTGGGTGTTTGTCATTTTCCTTTTGGTCTGTAGCCCTGACATATTTTCGCAAGGATCCGACGGGGACGGCTTTATTTTTACCCCTCATGATTAAAGTTAGTCCTGCAGTTTCCCCCTGCTGCCACTAGATGGAGATTGCGAGCGGTTTGCTCTGAGGCGGCTGCAGCCCCCGGAGGGATTATGCTGACACGCCGGGTGTGTGGGGGGAGGGGTCCTCTCTTTCTCCTGCTTGACCCGGGGGTTTCCTTTCTGGCTCTCTTAGGGTGTTTGCTACACCCCCTAAACAGTCCGTCGTCACTTCCCAGTGGGGATCTCGTGACAGTCTGTGAGAGCACCTGGATGGCGCTAGTTTTCCCCGCTGTGGGCCGCCCCTCCCCCCTCTGTCCGCAAACCGCGCTGTTTTTGCTGATCGATTGGGGAGGGGGAGTACAACCTCCTACCTCTCCTCCCGTTCTCCTGGGCTTCCCGCGCCTCCACCGTCCGATGTATGGCAGCAGGGGTTTCTCAGAAGTCCTTCGTAGTGTTTGATTGAGCTCTGTTGGAATGTGAATGATGTTTTCGTTGTGTCGTAGGGGGCAGAGATTCAAAGAGGGAATCTCACTCCGCCATGATGCTGACGTCACTCCTCTTGGAAACAATCTTTATGTATTAGTCTAGACACATGTTACAAACCTTTACCCCAAATTATCATTTTAACTTTTGTTAATTGTATTTTCTAACATACACAAATTTAATTAAGGTTCTTGCTATGACAATGAAAGATTCTTTCCTATCACAAGATTATATTCAGCTTTTTACTTACATTTTCTTCTAGTGTTTTTATTTTTTAAAAAGTAGCTCTTTACTTCAACTGGAATTTAATTTGATGTAACTATGTAACTGTTTTCCAAATGGATGGCTATTATTCCAAAATATTCATCATATACTTAAAACTATATTATTTCTAGATTCTATTCCGTTTCATTGATCTAGCTATGTATTGCTGTGACAGAACCACACATTTTAATATCATTGGGTTTGAAACACATATATCATGATCTGCTCAAGCAAGTGTTCCTGCATTGTTCTTCTTGCCAATAAACTCCAACATTATTTGGGCACGTTTCAAGAATATTTCCATTGGTATTACATTAAATTTATAGATTTGGGGAAAGTGACATCTTTATATTAATGTTCCCATCTACACTGTAATGAAAAGTCAACCCTATCCTTTCTACTACCATTACTGATATTATTTATTCCATTTCCCCACCTAATTGCAATGCCTAACATTTCCAGAATAATGCTAAACACTGATGAACCCAACCATCTTTGACCTCTTTATAACTTCAATGAGTGTGTCTAGTATGTCATGGTAAGCATGATGCTGGCTATTAGTTTGAAATACGTTTAGAATATACATTTTGTTATTTATTTATTTAAATCATGTTATAAAAGTATCATTCAATCCTTAATTTTAGTTCACTTGGTTTAGTTTTCAAGCAAAATGTCTGTAACATTTTATCTAATGTCTTTGAAACAGCAATCAAATACCACCAACTTCTCTTTTTCTTTTACCTATTACAAATTATAATTGTGTATGATATATTAAGCCATTCTGGCATTCATGGAATAAACTCCTTTTGGTCAGAGTATTATCCTTTCATCATAATGCTGATTCTATCTGCTAATATTTTATTTACAATTTCTGTATCTAAACTCATAAGCAAAACCAGTTTGGGGGTTCAGTTTGTTTTCTAATCTTCATCAAGTTTTAGTATCTAGTGGTCACACTGGAAAAAAAGAACTGGAAAGGCTATCTTTCTTTCTGTAAGTTCCAGGTTTAAATTTCTTTGCCTACATTTCAACTTATTCAATTAACATTTCTTGAGTAGCCACTGTATATATGTTAGACATATGTATATATGTTAGACTGACAATATAAAGACAAAAAACATATATCCTTGATGCAAAAAATTAAGTGAACTATGAAGAAAACATACATGTAAGTGTACTATAACATGACTGGTTCACCTGCATATACATATAGAACTGCACAGGGAAGTCTTCACAAAGAACTGAAATTTGAGCTAAGTCTTAAAGGTAAGGAGGAGAAACAGAAAGGAGAACAAGCATTCTAAACATATGTTACTGAAGCAGTCATTCCCAGTTGCTCTTAAATAATTTTAATTCGTATGACTGTGTTTTCTATAAGATGATGCTATGTTACTAATAGCAACTGGAGTCGTATGTTGGTATACTGACAAGGCCTATGCTTCTTTCCTCTTTATGTTTGTAAGTGGGACTTAATATTATGTAGAGCTTATTATTTGAAAATCACTCTTAAATTCATGTTTTTTTCAAACTCACCATATTTCTGATTGTTCTCTGCCAGAATAACACTCTGGCTTTTCACATTCCTAAACTGAATACCATTTATTAACTCCAAAACTCAAAACTAAATGGGTATAGGTTGAAATATTCATATCAGAAGCAGTAAAAACGTAACAATCAAAGCTCATCATGATGCTGGTACAGTTGTCATGTTGCATGCTGTTTGAAGTTATCACAGATTCTCTTACAATGTTCTACGGCTAGGCTCTAGGTTATCTCATTAAAATATAAAGTCTTTAAAGTAAACTGAAAGAAATCCAAGATGTGCCTATAACACAGTTGATAGAAAATTTTCTAAAACAATATGGTCTGGTAATTTGAAGGGCATAACGTCCATAGTTGCAGATTAATCATAAGAATACAATATATGCTGTTGGGAGGATAAACTTGTCCAATCACTCTGGAAGATAATATCATTCCAAGTTTCTAAAATGTACACAACCTCTGAGCAAATTCATTTCTAGGAATGTATCCTAAAGAAAAAAATTAATGTACAGGAATATATGATTAAGGATATTCAGTGCAGGACAGTTTTATAATACTAAAAATTAATATTAGTCTAAATTTTCAACGATAAGAGCTATTCAAATAAATGCAATGGAATATTATAAATTCATTTGAAATTACAAAGCTCTACATGTACTGACAAAGAAATTTATCCTTGTCTAATGGTCAAGACAAATTATTAAGAAAAGTAGGTAACATTACACTATGCGTAGCTGCACTATCTAATACAGTAGCCACTAGCCGCATGCAGATACTTAAAATTAATTTGATTAATTAAATTTAATTTTAAATTAGTTATATTTAAATAAAATTTGAAATTCCTCAATCACACTAGCCACATTTCAATTGCTCAAAAGTCACATGTGGCTAATAGCTAGTGGCTACAACACTGGATGGAGTAGATATAGCAAATGTCCTCATCACAGAAAGTTATATTAGACAATACAGTATTATATCTTTTTAAGGGAAAGAAACACAGAAATAATGAAAGAATGTATACATAATAAAAATGACTAGAAACATATGCATAAAGAAAATTAACAGTTTTCACTAGGTAATGATACCTTGGGTTTTAAGTTTTTGCTAATCTATTTTCTAATTTTACTATAATAAACTACAAGGGATTTACTGTATAATAAAGTCATGTTTTTAAAAAACATTGAATTTCTCCTTCAAAAATAAAAATGTCCTCACTGTAAATAAATATTTCAGATTTTTTACAAAAGCAGAAATTACAGAACAAACTATGAATTTAGAAGTATTCTTTTAAATGCTGTTTTGCTGCTTTGGGAATACTCCATTTGTTTAACCACCTTCTTCACATTTCATTTAAAAAGGAATTATTCAGATGGCACTAAGACAGTTCTGAGATTTTTTTTGCCCCATCCAAATGTGAAAGTTATCTGAAGTCTCTAACCACATATAGAGAATTATGGCTGCTCATTTTTTTTAATTCAATGTAAGATGAAATCCTCATTTATGCTTTCTTAAAATGAAGCATTACCTAGAAAAGTGAAAAATTATCAATAGTCACAGTGGTCAGCTAAAGTCTGAGTTTCCTGTCTAAAAAATAAGTGACAGTGTGCCTCTATTTCATTCTTTCTCACTGTGCCTCCATGGCAGCAAATGACTTTTATCACATACCTTTTACAGCAAGGCAACAGTTTCCATGGAAACCACAGGGCAAACATCCATTACTGCTGCCAAGAGTTTATAATCACACCTAAACTAAGGTAACTGCTTACTTTCTCTGACTAATATTTTAAAATTGAGCAATAGTTAGCTACTCTGATTCTGGTTTTGTTACATATCTCTGCATGAAGAAATCAAGAGATGAGTAACCAAGAAAATTCTGTGCCCCTCTAGGAAGAAAATGAGTCTACAGAAACAAGAACGGGAAAAAAAAAAGGACCTAGAAAATTATCAAGTCAGTACACATACCAGTCAATGTCTGTCAAAGAAGAAATTTCCTTCCACTAACTCAGTAGAGCATATAAATTTATCTAGGCCAAGATGCTGATTAATCAAGAAAAAAAAAGACAATCAATAACTCATAACAACTGAAAAAAGTGGTCACTCACCTCTCTCAACATATTGTTCTCTTTTTCCTTCTGCTCCAAAAGGCTTTCTAGGTGGTGGACGTGCATCTCTGCCTCTGCCAGTCGTCTTGTTCTCTCATGGTCTTCCTCAGTAGCCTTAGCAGAAAGTCCCTTGCTCTGCAACATCTCCAGAAGCTTCTTGATGGATTCATCCCGAGCATTTAGGGTTTGCTTCTGAGTCTCAATACGCAGCTCCATTTCCTCTAGAGTCTTTCGAAGAAGGAACAGCTCTTTGGCCTGGCGCTCATGCTCAGCATGTAGCCTCTGAAAGTTCTCTTCCGTCAGCTCTGCCACACAAGGTTCACCTGTCCTACTGCTACTATCTTGCTGAAACAGCTGGTTCAGGTCCCTCTGGATCCTCAATTCATCCTGGAGAGCCTGGATTGTCATTTGCATGTGCTAGAACCAAGACAACAAAGAAAACTGCACATCAGCTTTCCTCCTCCAGTAGCAAAAACAGAGCAGGTTGAGGGGAGTCAGAAAGTAGCTACCTGGGATCTCAGAGCCCAGCATTTAGCAAATCAGGATTCATGTCATTCTGTTTTACATTGTCTTAAAAAATGATTGACATAATCTGTAAAATATCAATAATTTGGGGCCGGCCTGGTGGCGTAGCAGTTAAGTTCATGCATTCCACTTTGGCAGCCTTTGGTCTACTGGTTCAGATCCTGGGCACGGACCTACTCACTGCTCATCAAACCATGCTGAGGCAGAATCCCATATAGAAGAACCAGAAGGACTTACAACTAGGATACACAACTATGTACTGGGGCTTTGGGGAGAAAAAAGAAGAGGAAGATTGGCAACAGATGTTAACACAGAGCCAATGTTCCTCAAAAAAAAAAAAGTCAATAATTTAACTTGTGTTTATTCCCAAAAGAAAACAAGATAAGTATGGCAGCTCCTCACTTTGCATAAGCCATGACAACATAAAGACACTGTTCAAAATTAATGGAAGGTATTACATAGAACTGAAGGTGAGGGGAAGGGAAAGACAGGGGACATCTACAGGAATATAAACACTCATACAAAAAAACTCACCAAAAAATACGAAGAATATCAAAACACAAATGGCTTTTAAGTATTTTACAATTAAATTTACACATTAAATAATAAATACTATCATTTAATGAGTAGTTTCTACCAGTCAGATTGTGCCAAGCACTTTTATGTATTAATTCATTTAATCCTCCCTATTGACACGTACTATTATTTCAATTTTATTAATGATGACACTAGGCTTACAGAGATTTAAGGAACTTGCCCAAGATCACACAGTAAGTGACAGAGCTGGCATTCAAATCAAAGCAATTCTCACAGCCCACTGAAACTAGTACTACCCAAAGGTAATAACATAACTTGAAGCTTTAAAAAAAAAAAACTGAGACTATGTGAGCTTTTTATACAGGGGAAGATAACAATATAGGCAAGTAATTAAATGAAGATGTTAATGCAGAAAAACTACCAAAATGTTTGAGAGGACATATCTTTAGCCAGCACCCCTAATGAAGGTATATGAACCTTTAATCTGAATGGATACATTCCAGCACATTATACAAAGAATCTAACAGGATGTTACATCAAGGATCATATTTTTAGAAATGAAGAAGCAACAATAAAAGATCACTCTTTGTACTCAAGGTATTCAAGGCCTGGCAGTGAGCCACAGTGGAAAGAACACTAACCCACAATCAGAAGATGAGAGTTTTAGTTCCAGCTCTCACATTAACTAGCTATGTAATTTGGGACACACTGCCATCTTTCTGGGTTTCAGATTCATCATATTTTAAATGAGAATATAAATATCTGCATCATCTTTTCACAGCGTTAATAATATCATGGAAATCTTTGTGGTGTATATTTTAAAAGAAACACTCTTGGGGGCCGCGCAGTGGCACAGCGGTTAAGTTCACACTTGGCAGCCCGGGGTTCATGGGTTCGGATCTCGGGCGCCTGCCGACACACTGCTTGTCAGTCCCGCCGTGGCAGCGTCCCATATAAAGTAGAGGAAGATGGGCACAGATGTTAGCCCAGGGCCGGTCTTCCTCAGCAAAAAGAGGAGGATTGGCAGGAGATGTTAGCTCAGGGCTGGTCTTCCTCGCAAAAAAAAAAAAGAAACATTGTTTAAAAATTTGGGCAGAATGGAAAATAGCAGTATAGTAAATATCTCAAAGAAATGATTTTGCAAGTGTACAAAGATGTATACACAAAGATACTCATTGTTGTTTATATAGTGACAAAATTAGAAACAACCTAAATGGTGATGAATTCAGTAAATGAGAAATCTCCAAAAAATTTAATACTATGCATCAATAAAAAATGACAACATAGATTTATATTTACTGAAGAAAAGTATGGCCACAATATATTATTTTAAATGTAAAAAAAGACAATATAATAGTAGGTACAGGATGATCTCAATTCTCATTTTTAAAAGAGTATATACATGCAAAGAAAAGTCTAAAAGGATATAAACAATTACCAAAGACTGTCTCTCGGTATGGGCAGCTTTTACATTTTTCTACTGTCTAAATCTTCTACAGTAAGCCTGTAATCTTTTTGTAATTAAAAAAAGGACATTTTTACCTAAAAATAAGAAAAACAGACTTCAGAAATGTCTGCTTGGGTGAAGAATACTGTGTTCAATTTGCTACCACTTTCAGTAAAAGGAAGGGTACAATAAATACTTACTATTTACTATGAACAAAAAGTAAAATATTCATAAAAAAATTAAAATATTTCTGGAAAGTTACACAAGAAATAATTAATGGTTATTTTTGTAAAAAAAAAAAAAAAGGAAAACTGGAATGATTGACAAACAACTTGTAAGAAGACATTATATATTTATTCTATTCCTCCTGAAATTTTTTTTAACCGAGGTATCACTGACATTGAAATTTTTTTTAGTAACAGCTTTATTGAGATATAATCCACATGCCATAAAGATCACCTCTTTAAAGTGTACAATTCAATGGTTTTCAGCATATTAAAAGTTATATGTCGATCACTACTAATTCCAGAACACTTTCATCACCGCTAAGAGAAATTCTATACCCATTAGCAGTCACTTCCCATCTTCCCTCCTCCTAACCCTCCTCTTGAATTTAAACTAAATAGATGTACTACCCATTCAAAATTAAATTAAAGGGGCCAGCCGTGTGGCGTAGAGGTTAAGTTCGCGTGCTCCGCTTGGGCAGCCTGCAGTCCGGGGTTCACAGGCCCGGATCCCGGGCACCCGCCGACGCACTGCCTGTCAGCCATGCTGTGGCGGCGTCCCATATAAAGTAGAGGAAGATGGGCACGGATGTTAGCCCAGGGCCAACCTTCCTCAGCAAGAAAGAGGAGGATTGGCAATGGAGGTTAGCTCAGGGCTAGTCTTCCTCACAAAAAATAATTAATTAATTAAATTTAAGAAACATGCCTACCAATATATTTCAGCCTTAAAAAGGAATGAAATTCTGACACATGCTACAACATGGACGAACTTTGAGGATATTACGCTTAATGAAATAAGCCAGTCACAAAAGACAAATATTATGACTCCACTTAAACGAGGTATCTAAAGCAGTCAAATTTACACAAATAAAGTAGAACAGTGGTTGCCAGGGGCTGGGCAGGCAGGGGAAGGATGAGGAGTCCTTGTTTAATGGGCATGGAGATTCAGTTTTACAGGATCAAAGAGTTCTGGAGAAGGATGGTGGTGACGGTTGCACAACAATATGAATGTATTTTATGCCACTGAACTGTATACTTGAAAAATGGTTAAGATAGTTAATGTAAGATGTATTTTACAACAATAAAAAAGTTGGGGGGCAAGACATCTGCCATAGAATTCCACTGTATGAATATTAAATGATTTATTTATAACTATTGATAAACATTTAGGTTGGTTATTTTTCACTATTATAACAGGCACCTTCATATGTACACCTTTGTACACATATATCCAAATTTTTCCTGGGGAGAAATTCTCAAAGGTGGAATTGCTAGATTGGAGGGTATGCCGTTATAATTTTGATACATATTACAAATTATCTCTAAAAGGGTCTGTACATTTTAATCTTCTACCAAACAATATCTGGGAGTGGGCACTTGCCCATACCTTTGACAACTTTGGGTATTTTCTTTCTTTTCCTAGCATTTCTTTGATTACAAATGAGACTGAATATCTATTCACATATCTACTGGCAGTTTGTATTCCTTCCTTTGTGACTCATCTCTTCTTGTCCTCTGCCCATTTTGCTGCTGTGACATTTAACCTTTTTCCTAATCCATTTTAGGAGCTTTTTATATCAGGAAAATAATCTTTTGCCTGCTGTGTTATGTTACAAATATATGTCATCTTTCTCTTAACATAGTTTACAGTGACTTTTAAATAGACAATTTTTTTTAATGTAAAGATATCAACCTTTTCTTTTATAGTTTCTGGTTTTGGTATTATGCTTACAAAGTAGCAAACTTTCAATTCTGGTAGTCTTCAAACTCTTGAAAAGTATTTCTTTTTCTTACCAAGAACATATTGACAGTAAAATTATCAGGTATTTTATATTCGCAAATCATATATCTGACAAGGGGTTAATCTCCATAATATATAAAGAACTCACACAACAGAACAATAAAAAACAAACAACCCAATCAAAAAATGGGCAGAGGATATGAACAGACATTTTTCCAAGGAGGATATACAGATGGCCAACGGGCACATGAAAAGATGTTCTACATCACTAATCATCAGGGAAATGCAAATCAAAACTACACTAAGATATCACCTTACACCCTTAGAATGGCTATAATCACCAAGACAAAAACAACAAATGTTGGAGAGGTTGTGGAGAAATGGGAACCCTCATTCACTGCTGGTGGGAATGCAAACTGGCACAACCTCTATGGAAAAGAGTATGGAGATTCCTCAAAAAATTAAAAATAGAAATACCTTATGATCCAGCTACCCCACTATTGGGTATCTACCCAATGAACCTGAAATCAACCATCACAAGAGGCTTATGCACCCCTATGTTCATTGCAGCATTATTCACTATAGCCAAGAAGTGGAAGCAACTCAAGTGTCCCTCAACTGATGACTGGATGAAGATGTGGTATACATATATATAATGGACTACTACTCAGCCATAAAAAAAAGACAAAATGGTCCCATTCACAACTACATGGATGGACCTGGAGGGTATTATGTTAAGTGAAATAAGCCAGAGATAGAAAGACAAACACTGCATGATTTTACTCATATGTGGAATATAAACTAATAGACAGAGAGAACTGTTTGGTGGTTACCAAGGGCAAGGGGGGGGTGGGCACAAGGGTGAAGGGATGCATTTATATGGTGACTGACAAACAATAATGTACAACTACAATTTCACAATGTTATAAACTATTAAGACATCAATAAAAAAAATTATCAGGTATTTTAATTCATGAATATGATTTTTTAAAAGCATTTAACTGCCAGCATCACATTATAAAAATTCTCAACAGTTGTTGGAGTTCAAAATCCTTAATAAAAAGATGTGTAAAAATGCTAATTCCCTGAAGTCTCGAACCAACCCTAGTTTCCTTCCTTACTTCTGAAGTCAAAAAATCCAGACAAATCCTGAGTGAATTTATCCCAAAGGGAAGTATCAGAGGTTAAATTCAGCAATGAAACTGATCTCTAGGTACAAGTGTTCCACCTTTTTTGGACATTCATCACCAATTCATTCAAGTCAGGAGAAACAGACGTTGACTACAGCTAATAGTATCACATACACTTCAGCACATACAATTAAATCTAGTATAGCAATTAGTAGTTTGACAAAGAAAGAAAATACAACTACTAATGTGTCCATTTCTTTAGCTGTGCTTGCACCCATGTTACTATTATATATAGAATTACGTATAGTATATATTACGTATAGAATTAACACGATGCTCTGACTGCTAGACTAGAAGGCTACACAACAATTTTCTCCACTGAAATAGGAATCAATGTTCCTACTTGAGGCTACATTCAAGCCAACTTTACTTTATAAAAAGTTCTGCCAACTCCCTTGGGAGAAGAAAGAAGAAGCAGCCTAGAAGCCAGGCTACTTTTTCCAGCATATTCATACAAAATGAGCATATCTGCACATCTCATAGACATTTACAATGACCAACCAAGAACAGATATGTTCAATTTAGTGGGAAGATATCAGATGTTAGATATTAGGAGAATGTTTGAGAATTCTGCTCATGACACTCTCCAAAATTATCTCATATTCCAAATTTTATACCGACACTCACTAGCCTACTTCTTTCACTCTAATATTTAGTTTGATGTGGAAAGACTGGAAAGTAACGGCTGAAATTTACTCCAAGGATTGTGCTATTATCACACCAAGCTATATCTCAATGAAATTGTAGGATATTGTGAAGAACAATAACGAAAATTCTTAAATCTCTGATAGGAACTATGACTTTTATTAGAAAAATAATACAACTGCAAAAAGGACAAAAGATCACAACAACGCTTCATATATTTTGGATAAACATTAGAAGCTCTTCTGAGGCAGAACTTCCAACAAATAAACTATCATTAGTTTCTTGGAACAAGACAATGATTTGATCCAATTTATCTTGATATCTAAAACCACAGAACTATGTAGTCTAGAGCTACTTTTAGTTAGAGAAAAAAGAATATTACAGATACATGAAAATGGTCATCATTACAAACAATATATCACAGAGAATTCAATGCACTATTTGTGAAGATGACCAGTTAGAAAAAAAACCAGTATTGCACCCTATCATGTTAAATTAAGAACAATTTCTTCCTGAAACATGTAAATAAATACATTAAGTAAACTTTATTAATATAATATGCAAAAGAGCTTATAATAATCTTACTAAAGTCATTTGAGTCAAGCTTCCAGCTTCCTCAGGCTGTCTGATGTTCTGATCTGTGCTACCACAGTACTATGTCCCTAAGAATAGCACTTACCAGACTGATCTGCAATTTATTTCTTTGTATCTGTCTTCAATAAAACGTAACAGGTCTTGGGACTGTCATCTTTTTACTCTGGGACACAGCACAGTGTTTGGTATAATAAGTGTTCAATAAATTTTTGATGAGAGATTAAAAAAACAAATTTTGAGAAATTATTTTGAAAGTTAAATGGCTACTGGATAGTAGATGCAAATCAAGTCCCTGGAAAGTCCTATCTCTCCCCATAAGACAATAAAATTACTCTTATTCTGTAACAGTTCTTTACCAGCTAACACAAATAATTCTATCTTAAATACAAACTGGCCAAAATACAAAACACAATCTAATAAAAAATGTTAATTATATACTCTAGGTTTATTCATGTTTGATCTGAAGAGAAGCATTTTCAGATAATTAATAGTCAACGAGAATCTTTCATACTTTTAGTACTATACAAAGCACACAAAAAGTACGGGATAAAGTTCTTGTCCAAAAATAAAGCTTACAAATCGGTAAAACACAAAAGTTATACACAAACACTCACTCACCAGCACTATACCCTATTATAAATTTTAATAAGAACAATATTCAAGAAAGAGATATGGGACACATATAAAGCCCTTATTGTACATGCAATATATTCAAATGAAGTTTAGAATCAATAAGATCGCTATGAGCTAAACTCATGAATCTTTAATATGAAAAGAAAGTGTTCTCATTTCTACCATTTTAGAAGAAACTTGGTATGGTAATTTAATGAGTCTGAACCTCAGGGACCTTATAAGAGAGAGGAAGAGCCTCTGAGGTAATTTATTTCTTCTGATTATTAGTCTAGTATTCTTTCAGTTGATGACCAAGATTTATTTTCTGTACAGCAAAGCACACTGTAAACTCTCAAATATTAAACCAAAACCATGTTCTCAGACTGATCTCAACACCAGCAAGAGACAGACTACAATGCAAGAAACAAGCACACCAGAACTCAAACGATAGATTAAATTGTTTAACTTTCTCACCCTTTACTTTGAGCTTATTCTCCTCTAAAAAAGATGTCGGAGTCAAGAAAATGAACACAGAATTATACTAGAATTCTAGCAGCTACGCTCTGCTACTGAATCCAGGAAAAATAAGAACATCTATCTTTATGATAGCACAAAACAGAATGGAAGTTCAAGAATAAACGAAAATGGTATCAAAATGGGGAAGTCCAAAGGTCATAATACATTCCATATACTATGGGCTCATCAGGATAATCAACAACTCAAGACACAATAAACTGCTTTTAGCATAAGCTCTAGAAATCTCAAATAGCTTTTAGTTAACCAAACCCCCATACTATTTATAATTTACCCTTAACCTCTAGGCAGTCTCCTCTGCCCTCTCCCTCTCTTTCAACTCCCAGCTAAATCCTACTTGTCCTTTCATTCTTAGCTTAGGCATGTCTTCTCTAGAAAGCCTGTTTTGACTCCTCAAACTGAAAGGGAGGAAGGGAAGAAAGGAAGGAAGGAGAGGGAGTGCGAGGGAGACAGGGAATGGGGAGAGGAGGACCTGGGAGTGGGGGGGGGGGGAGAGAGAGAGACAGACAGACAGACGGAGGAAGGAATTGGTAGAGGAAGAAAAATACAGAAAGAAGAAAAGACAGTACTCCAAATCAGAAATTACGATAGTAAAAATATCATACTAAGCAATGCCAGGGCGGAGAGATTCATTCCATTTAAATAATATCAAAGTAACTAAAACAAGACAAAAACACTTAAAAGTAAAATCGACCAGCGGAGTGATCCTGTAACAACCATTTCCATAGTGTTGAACTTGAGAATGCGCAGCAGTAACAAAGCAATGGCAGAACTACAAGGGTCCATAAAGATACTGCTCGTTCCCAGCAGCATCTGAAGTATCAACCTCACGTCTTTCTTCATTCTCTACAACCCAAACGTTTCAAACACCTGCAACAAAGGTAAATGAGGTTAACAAAATTCCCAAAGTTAGTCACTGAAATACTAGTATATGAATCAACAAACAGAAAGAAGAGTAAAGAAAGACGAGTTAGGTGATACCAATCAGCTATGAAAGTGGCAACAGCGAATCTTGGCAATGCTGTTATTGGGAGTGGATTCTGCTGAATGAACACACATCGGAGGCAAGAAGCTTGGCTATCTGAAGGGAGACCCTGCGGACACTGAGCTGCAGCACACAACATAAAGCTGACAGGGGTTAATGTCTGTGTCCAGCAGAGCTATGTCGACACTAAAGTCACTGTGGACCCAAAGCTTATCAGAAGCTATAGAATTTCTTTCTTCTCTTCCTCCAGAGAGAGAAGAGGCGAGGAAGACTATCTGATATTGAGGGAAAGTACGAAGAGAACATGACCTTACAGTCTTATAGAAAAGCATTCATGTACCCTGCTATTATTTAAGATACTTTCACATACTCTATCACCAAAAAAATTTAAATTGAGATGAATCCAAACAAAATTATTTATATAAATAATTCTCTCTGGGAGAAAATAGAACAAAGAACATCAGTAAACCAGAATAAACTGACTAAAATTATTCGCAACTTTTTTTAAGACTTACATTCTTAGTAATGTGCTTTCCTATATCAAATCAGGATGAAGTTGACTACACTAGGCAACAGACAGACTACAATAGTCCACTAATATCTGTATCATTAAGCATTCAGCAATCCTGGTAAATACAAGATCAACAGGTAAAATTTAACTTCATTTCTCTACACAGGAACAAGTCTTTAAAAAGTACAATTAAAAAGAAGAGAAGCTTGATAAGAACAAAAAGGCACCTGGGGATAAAAATAACAACAACACGTCAAAGCTTTCATAGAGAAAATCGCAAAATTTTCTTGAAGGTAAAACACCAAGGTGTAAATATAAATATTTATTGTATAAAATCCCTTAATATATTCCATGGCAACCATCAAATAAGGTGTGTCTAAGAGTCTTTTACACTTGCTTCTGTAAAAACCTTAGGTAGGTAAAAGAAATCTTCAAAAATTTTTTGAAAAATTAATGAAAACACAGAAAAGAAATCAATTTAGGTAGTAAACAGTATAAAAGACTGCTTCATGTTTTAGCAGCACTGTTGAGAGCAAATAAGAATACCATATGGAACCTTCATGGGATATTTAAAAGGAACATAATTTGCTTTCTTGACTCTCACCAATTATCACATAAACCCCAACAGCTACATTTGCTACCAGTATTTTCAAACAGACATTTAACTCCTGCATCCAGATTTACAGAGATTTTACTTACCATATTGTACTTGCAATTCAAAAATTTAGGTCTATGACTACAAAAATCTTTCACCATCACTTCAGCTGACCACACACTTTTAAGGAAAAAATATTTGGATATCTATGTTAGAAAGCACAGCTCATAAAATTGAAAATTGGACTTCATCAAAAGTAAAATTTTCTGCTTATCAAAAGTGACCATTATAAAAATAAATTGGTAAGCCACATACTGGGAAAAACGGTAAGTGTCAAAGGACTCATATTCTGAATATACAAACAACTCCTATAACTCACAAATTTAAAAAACAATGTTTTAAAAATGGGTGAAAGACTTAGATACTTCAAAAAGGAAGACATACAACTAGCCAATAAACAAACGAAAAAGTGACCAATATCATTTGTAATTAGGGAAATGAAAATTAAGATGAGATACTACTACACACCCACTAGAATAGCTAAAATTTAAACAACTAATGCCAGTATTGGCAAGGATGTGAAGCAACCAGAACGTGAAATTATACCAACACTCTGGAAATTCGTCTGGTAGTTTCTCATAAAGTTAAACATGCACCCACGCTATGACCAAGCAGTTCCACTCCTAGATATTTCCCCAAAAGAAATGAAAACATGTCCACAAACACAACTGTATAAAAATGTTTATAATAGCTTTACTCATAAGAGGCAAAAACTGGAAACAACACTATTAACAGAAGAATAAACTGGATATACTGATTAACAGTATAAACAGGATAAACTGATTACGCAATATCCACACAATGAAAACTACTCAGCATTAAAAAGAATGACGACAGATACATGTAACAACATGAATAAATGTAAAAAACAACATGCTGAACAGAAGAAGCCAAACATAATGGAGTACAGACTTTATGATTCCACTTATATGAAGTTCTAGAACAGGCAAAACTAATCTAAGGTGAAAGGAATTAGAACACTATTGGTTAAGGGGCAGCGAAGATATTGACTGGAATGGGATGCAAGAGAACTTTATGGGATGATGGAAATGTTCCATATCTTGATAAGATTGTGGATTACACAGGTGTTGGCATTTGTTAAAACTCATGGGACTATGATACTTATCTGTGTATTTCACTGTATGTAAACTATATCTCTACAATAAAGAATATTAAAAGAGAAAAAGTAAAAGATATAGGTTCGAAAAGGGAAAAAAAATATTCAAGACAATTTCTTAAGTAGGAACAACTTCCCTTAAAAGAGGATCATTTAGTTGATTTTTAAGAACCCTTCCAGTTGCTTTGTAGTATGCTCTATCACCTAACTCAATTGTAAACTTGCATTATTAAAAAGGTAAGAGAAGAAAGCAGAAGCTTGGGGTTATAAACTCATTCAAACATACAACAAAGTAAGGAAATCACCATCAACAATTTGCCTTATTTGCTTCAGATCAATCTCTCTCTCTTGCACTGTTTAAAATTCACATAAATGATGTCATTTGTACATAGTTCTCTTTGCAACTTGCTTTTGCTACTCAACATAATGTGTTTGAGAATTTAAATTGGTGCAGCCACCATGGAAAACAGTATGGAGGTTCCTCAAAAAATTAAAAATATGGCTACCATATGATCCAGCAATTTCACTTCTGGATATTTATCCAAAGAAAACAAAAACACTAACTCAAAAAGACATATGCACCCCTATATTCATTGAAGCATTATTTACAATAGCCAAGATATGGAAACAACCTAAATGTCCATCGATGGGTGAATGGATGAAGAAAATGTAACAAATATACACACACACACACAACACACACACACAATGGAATATTATTCAGCCATAAAAAGAATGAAATCTTGCCAATGGACCTATGCTAACTGAAATAAATCAGACAGAGAAAGACAAATACCATATGATCTCACTTATATGTGGAATCTAAAAAAACCAAAACATATATATACACACACACAATACATATACATATATACACACACATATACACATACACACAATTATAATTGCAAACAGGGATAAAAGCTGCAAATTCAAGGTAGTAAGAGAATACATAACAAAAAGACCTGACCCACCTTGGGAGGTTCAGCGAAAGTTTACCCAAGAAAGTGATCTGGGGGCTGAATGAGATCTGAAGAATGAGTTAACTTCTGTTAGCTATTGAAAGACACGAAGAGACATAAAGACATGAAGAGAAGGCAACTTACGTGAAGATCCTGAAGAAGGAAGGGGTATGGCACATTTGAGGAATTAAGGAGACTGAAGTACAAAGGACTTGAAGGAAGTGTGGCAAGAGTTTTAACGGACTTTAAGGGCAGGAGAAAGCCACAGAAAACTTTTGAGCAGAATATTATCACCACCATCATCATCACTAAGATTTATCAAGTGCTTACTACATGCCAGGCACATATTACCTCATCTAATTCTTACAACAATCACATGAGGTAAGAATTATTATAACCATTTTACAGATGAGGAAACTAAGGTTTGGAGAGACTTAGCAACTTGCCGAAGGTCACATAACTAGTGAGTGGTGGAGCCAGAATTCAAACATCACAGGTGGAGCCAGAATTCAAACATCACACGTGCATTTTCAAAAGCTAAAACTGACTGCAATGTGGCTGCACATTAGAGGGAAAGAAAAAGACTTGGAGAAAATTGACAGACTGTTGCAATAATCTAAGCTAACAATGATTATGATCAAACTATGATAATGGTAGTGGGGGTGGAAAAATGGATGGCTTAGAGAAATACTTAAGAGAAAGAAAATCACCAGAAGGTGAAGAAGGGAAAGGTGGGAAATGAGAGAATCAAGGAAGATTCTGAAGTTTCTGACTTAAACATCCTGGACAAGTGTGTGGTGCCATAAACAAAAATGGGAAAAAATAAGGAAGGACCAGAATTGAGGAGAGATCATGAGTTGAATTTTAGGTGCCTTTGAGACGCTGAGAAAATGTTTCAAGTGAGCAATTAATTGGCTGTGTGGGTCGGGAGCTTGAAGGAATGATATGAGCTAAAGATATAAATGTAGAGGCTTTGATACACAGATGTTAACTGAAGCCAATCATAAGTGAATAAGCCTCCCTAGGAAAAGAAAATAAGAGTAGGAGGAGATAGTCATGGGATTGATCCTACATTAAATGGCAGGTACACTATAAGAGGCTGGCAAAGGAGACAAGAGGAGCAGTTAGGGAAGTGGGTGGAAATCAAGACAACACAGTGTCACAGAAATTAAAAGTGACAGGACCCTTTCTCTAGGTTAAGGGGAGAACATAGACCAAGACAGATTTGGCTCTGGGTTCAATTTCTGGTTCCATCAGGACGACTTTAGTGAAGTGACTTAAATACTCTGAGCCTTAATTTATTAATCTATACTATATATATATATATATATATATATATACACACACACACACACACACACACACAACTTAACCTGCAGGGTTATTATAATAATTAGCAATAATATAGAGAGACAGCACCTATCACACTGTAAATAATCAATAAATGGTAGTAACTGTGGTTGCTGTTTTTGTTGTTTGTCAAACCAAAAGGTGAGCTTAGTGGCTAACCAAAGCAGGTTCTGTGAAGCCCTAGGGGTTCTGGACAGCATCTTCAGGGAATGCCTGGCAAGGCAATACTGGGGGATCTGGGCTCCCTATTCTTGTCTCAATCAGAAAAGCTCCGCCTTCTTTATTTTACATCTTAAAATAAGTTCTGTTTATATATCACAATAAAATTTGTTTGAAAAAAGGGGTCTGCAGCTTTAAAAATTTTTTCAAAAACCACTGACTGGATCATCTCAATAGTCCCTTCAATTCATTTAGATTATAGCTTATAATTCTTCACCAAAGTAAAACATATGAGAAATAAGAACAAAACAACCCATCCAATAACATAATCCCCAACATGAACTTACAATTTATAAAAATTACTTTACAATAATAGTTATGAATCAATTAGCTCTGTTCAATGAAAAACAGAACACTTCTTCAAAAATTAGAAGAGAAAATTAAAAGCTAGAGACAAAACACATGGCCTATATCATCTATAAATGTCTAAAATACATACACACACACACTTATAATGGAATCGTTGTATGATATGCCACAGCACGGAAAACTGAAAGTAACCCATTTATTACCACAAATTTGTCTAACAGATGAATATCCTTATCAACACTGTATTTCCTTACTTACCAGTATAAACACAAATAAACCAATCAACCTTTCAGAAGTCATTTCCTTTCATGTCAAAACTTCCAAATCCAGTTCTCATGTTCCTCATGATTATTAGGTGAGCTGTTAAAATGAAGACGACTATTGATCTACCATCAGCTCCTATGTAATTGCTCAAAATTTCCTTCACACACTATGTCTTAAGAATCCAAAGAGCAATTCAAGCACACAATTTTAAAGCACATAAAAAGATACAATTAAGGACTTTAAAAAGTACAGCCTGTCTTATTATTTGCTGATTGATCTGCCATTGAAAATTCTTACTACTAGCAAATGCTATCATTTAAGAGAAGTGACAACATCATTTAAGAGTATAAATTCCAAAGTTGTAGTTAAAAAAGGATATTACACAATACATATTTGATTATGTCCTAAATGAAAAAGACAGCCAGTGTCTGGGACACAAAATCTGCAAGGCTCTGTAAAACCTTTGTCCCATTTTAAGACCAAGTATTAAGATGTCTATGCCACTGAGTTTCAAGCTAAGTGTTCCTGAGAATTTTCAGCTGCACCAGAGGGGCAACTGCTCAACAGACTAAACTGAAGAGTATGTGAGATAATTACCACAAAGAGGGCCAGACACAATGATGACAAGAAAAACAATTAACTATAAACAATCATAAGAAAGGGATATTCAAAGAAACTTTTTAAAGGTACTAATTTCAATGAGAAAAGGCTAGTGAGATATTTTTTGATGCTCTACTTAGCATTTTCCTTCACATAGGCTTATCAAAAAGAAAACTACAGGGGCCAGTCCTGTGGCGTAGTGGTTAAGTTTGCGCTCCACTTCAGCGGCCCGGGGTTTGCAGGTTCAGATCCCGGGGCGGACTGATGCACTGCTTGTTAGGCCATGCTGTGGCAGCCTCCCACATAAAGTAGAGGAAGAGGGGCACAGATGTTAGCTCAGGGCCAGTCTTCCTCAGCAAAAAGAGGAGGATTGGCAACAGACATTAGGTCAGGCTAATCTTCCTCACAAAAAGAAAAAGAAAACTATAAGTAATCTGAACATATTAACCAACCTTATTTTTCATGAGAAAGAAATCCCTATGTGATTTTAATGCAGCTTAACTCTTTTCTTCACTGTTCACACAGCTGCAATCTTAAGCAAACAAACAAAAAAATGCTGATTATAAAAGGCTGTGTTGCTTCAAAGGCAGTAATGACACTGACCCTAGTGCAATTAACCCTTTATCCTCAAAGACAAAAATAATAAGAAATATCAATAAACACCAAACTGCAGGAGTAATAATAGCTCAGTTATCTTCCTTTAAGCATTTGAGTAAAGAAATTTATTACAATTAGGCACAAAGCCAGCAATTACAAGAAAATATTTAGAAGGAGGAAAAGTCTGAGAAGAAAAGCTAATGATAAGTAAAGAACTGAGTTAATAAAACCTAGAACAGTACTTCCTTTCCTCACTCAAGCAATTTTTTTGTGTGAGGAAGACCAGCCCTGAGCTAACATCCATTGCCAATCCTCCTCTTTTTCGCTAAGGAAGACCGGCCCTGGGCTAACAAGCAGTGCGTTGGCCGGCGCCCGGGATCTGAACCTGCAAACCCCGGGCTGCCAAAGCATGAATTAAACCGCTGTGCTACCAGGCCGGCCCCATCACTCAAGCAATTTTAAATCCTTAGTTTCTTTCATTACAGCTGCACTGGAAAAAAAGAAAAAGCATATAGCTATACATATGTATTAGTGAAGGGAAACTGCACACTCAAGAGGAAAATACGTAACATCTCAGCTTTATAATATTTAAAACTCATTGTGTTAGTAATTTTAAGTTTTGTTGTTGCTGTTGATAAAACGAATAGTTTGTGGTACAACATTCAGACTCACTGAGGTGAGGGCCTCAGCAGTGATGGGAGACTGTCACATAGAAAGAGACTGATAAAATATGCAAATATATTAAGAAAAATGGCAGCCAAGTTTCTCACCGTAGGAAAATGGAATTACAAATATACAAAGTTAAAAAAAAAAAAACTAGAAATGAATCCTGTGGTGTTGGATTGGAATTGAAAGTATCAGTGTAAACTCATGGTCTTCAATATATAGAGATAAATATATTATAAATATAGATATAAATGTGTGTAGATGTAGATGTATGAATATTCCTAGGCAAGTGCACGCGCGCGCGCAGACACAGATAGTCCCTAGCTCCGTCCACTCAGAGGGACTGGGAGCAGCAAAATCTCAATAGTACTGAGTACACCTGAAGTTCAGATCTTAGCTTCTAAACAGTTTCCACAGAAAGGAACCAAGACTCCTTAAAAAGTAGCTGATTCCAGGTAGAAGCATGGAAAGTACAAAGTGAGTCTGGAATCTTCTGTTATGCCTGAAAGAAAGTACTCAAAGAATAATGGAAACATGTCAAATAGACATAGGAACAAGCTTGAATGGGCTTCAACTGGCCAGTTCTGGGAAAACTGAGGATCAAAATAAATAACGATGGTTACATAGCAACCTATTGAAAAAAATAGGAACCCATTAAGTCCACAGAGATACAAATTGATAGTCTGATGAGAATCATGATATTTATTTAGTCTCAAAGTATCATCTCACAAAACATTTATTAATTACAAAGGGAAAGAGTAACTGCACAGTGGAGAAGCCTGACAGACATGACCTTAATCACCTGATCAAAGAGATTATCATCAGTAATGGGACAAATCAAATTCATGTGCCACCTGCCAGGATGCAATGACAAGAACAAAGCATAACTTCTGTGATATTCTTTCCAATAATACACAACTTGAATATATCATAAGGAAACATAAGAAAACCCAAACTGAAGTATAGCCTACAAAATTACTGGTCTGTAATCTTTAAAGTATCAAGGTCATGAAAGTCAAAGAACGACTGAAGAACTGTCCTAGATTGAAAGAGACATGCAACCTGTGATTTGGAACTGAATCTTTTTCTATAAAGATCATTATTAGGACTACTGATGAAATTTGAATAGAGTCTGAGGATTAGATGGTAGCACTGCATTAATATTCTGAATTTGATGGTTGTATTATGGTTATATAGGAGGAGGTCGTTGTTTGTGGATCTTTTCTCTAAGTTTGAGATTGTCTGCATATTTTTTTAATTACTCAAAAAATATGACGGGAAAAAAATTCCAAAGTAGGAAAAAAAACCTCACAAATTACATACTAGTAACGTTGACAAAAAATGTGCATGACAAATGAAGTAAACTATAAAACTTTGCTGGAAATTGTAACAAAGTTTTAATCAACAGAAAAATAAGCCATACTTCAAAATATTTCCAAAATAATTTGCAGGTGTGACACAACACTGTGGTTGAGTTAGAAAAAATGTTTCTAAAGTTCATTTGGAATTTATTCAGTAAGCCAAAAAATATTTATTGAGTGCTTACATGTCAGGTGCTAGAGAAACAGTAGCAAGCAAGAAAAACAAGATACTGTCATGGAACTGATATTCCAATGAAAAAGACAGTAAACAAAATGCCATGCATGTTATTTACCAGTTGTAATTAATGCTGCTGAAGAAATAGGATAATAAGGCAGATGAGGAGCGGGTTGTCCTACTTCAGATACAGTGGTTAGGGAAGGTCCCTTTGAAGAAGTAACATTTAAGCTGAGACCTGAGGCAGCTGGCATATAAGGAGAGTGGGGTAAGAATACCTGGCAGCACATAAGAATAAAGAGTTGAGAATAGCAAAAATATTCACAGCTGAAGGAAATTTTTTTCAATGCCCAACCAGCCATTAATACAAATTATAAAACTGTAATAATCAAATCAATGTAGTGCTCGAAAAAGAATATCAACAAATAAGTCAACGGAACAGATGTTACAATAATGAAGCACTTAATAAAGAAACCATAAACCAAAAGGAAACGGACTGATCTTCATCACACAGTGTTTAGAAAGCTTTCCAATTATTAATATTAATAAATATGTTCTCACACAAAATTATAAAATAAACTCCAGGAAGATTAAAGAACTAAGTGTAAAATTAAACTAACTGGAAAATAAAAAGAAGAAAATATAGACATATTGAATGATATGCAGATAGAGAAGGGCTTTCTAAACAAAAAAGAAAGGTAAGAAATTACAAAGAAAAGTGTGGTACATTTTATTGCTTAGAACTGTGTACATCAAAAAACAAAAACTCAAGAGCAAATGACAAATACTGGAAGTTATTTACAACAAATGTGAAAGAATTTTATCCTCACTATATAAAAAGCCCATATAAATCAATGAAATACTAAGACCTTCCTCTCTCCAAGAAAAATTAACAATAGGAATACACAATTCAAAGATAATACACAAATAGCCAATAAACACACGAAAATGTAAACAAAGAAATGCAAAGTAAAACAAAACAAGATAATACTTGTTAACCTACAAAACAGGCAAAAGATTTTTTTTCAGGCAAAACATTTTTAAACATTATATTAACAGGTAAGGTGAGACAGGCATTCTTACACACTGCTGATGGTCACCTAAAGTGGTCCAATCTTTATTTACTAACATAGGGGAAATGCTCATCTAATAATAAATTTTAAAAAGCAATACAAAGACTGTGTGTGTATACTCACATAGACAAAAAGACACATAAGTATAATCTCAACTGGGTATTTCTATGACACATGGAATTACAGAAGAGTTTTTTGTTCCTACATACATTTACATATTCTTAAAATGTTTTACCGTATGTATTTACCACATGTAATATATTGTAATGAGAAAAAATGGGATAAAAAAATGACTCTACAAATTACTATATTATCTACTCTATGTTTGGAGAGAGAAACAACGTTACTAAAATACAATGTCTACTTCCTGAAGACAACAAAATTGTGCTTTATAAAATAGAAGAGACTGAATATAATACTCTTCTTAAAGAACACACAAATCAATATTCTTAACAGTACTACTATGATAATATGCCCTTCCTTGTACTTCAAAGTCAGTCTCTTAGGAGTAAAGTTAGTCTCCAGTCAAAAAAACTCTGATTACAACTACAGGAACATTTAGTAAACTATGTTTACTGCAGTTGTACAGTTAGTACACTAAACCCAGGAAATTTGTTCACCCTTCAAATATTCACTAATGAGAGACATTTAAAAGCTAGTAAGCAATAGTTTTTCTTGAGATTTGGCCTATATGTAAAATCTGCCTACTATGAAAATCCCTTCCCCACCCAGTGTCATCAAAGTTCTAATCAAGTTCAAAGTTCACGTAAGCCTATAACTTAGGCAGCAAATAACCTGAAGTCAATAGGTAAATATAAATATACAAATATGAATATATTGCTTCATTAGGCAATATGTTAATCCCCAGACTCAAGAGAAACTCTCATTTAAGCAATACACATAGAGTTTACAGACAGACAGTAACAAAGAAGCTGTAAAATCATGCTCTAACAAAGCACTAGTAACAGTTTATGCCTATCATTCAGACACTCCGAAGTCACTGTTTGACATTTGGAACAAGACTATAACAGGATCTTTGACATCAAAATGTCAAGCTGACACAACCAGCTATGGCAATTACTCTAAAAACGGTGGCTAAAATGGAATACAATGAAAGTGGCGAATTCCAAAGGACACACATACAGTCTTGTTTTGCTATGAAGTGTGTCTTCATATCATGAATTAGCTCATACATGATCATGGTAAACAGAGGACTAACATTACATCAAAGCTATGTTGGTTCATAAGCAATTTTTCCTAGGCAAGGGAACAACAAAAGGCAGAAGTAGAATTACAGCCTTCAGCAGGAAGGGAAAATGCCCTCAGCCTGGCTGCTGCATAAACAGGGATCCTTTCAGCTATTTTAGGAAAATTAAAAGTGAGCACCTGCAACAGGGCTCCCTCCTACAGGAGCATACCTCTAAGCACTCTGTCCAAGGCAGGTTGCATATCCTCTTGCGCTCAGAGATCCACTTCCATCTGCGTTGTCTCAGCAAGGCCAGCAAGCATTTCTGCTCAATTATTTTTATGAGTTTTCAATATCTGCTGGAGCAGCCTCCAGCTGCAATGACCTGCCATCCTGGGGCTATCCACGTTATCTCCTGAGGTACCATTTATC
Organism: Tapirus indicus; assembly: GCA_031878705.1. Taxonomy (NCBI): domain Eukaryota; kingdom Metazoa; phylum Chordata; class Mammalia; order Perissodactyla; family Tapiridae; genus Tapirus; species Tapirus indicus. The sequence goes on from CM062918.1 coordinate 98,822,592, forward strand.
ATTTCTGTTAACTGTTCTGGTTATAAAGTTGCACATATTTTAAGCAGTCTCCCCCAAACCCTAACTTTCCTATAGTGAAATTTTATAGAACTCAATGGTCTCCACATAACAGAAGAAACACCCACATTTAACACTAGTGACTTTTCAAGCTGACTAGCTATAAAATGAGTTGTAAAATTAATTTAGTGGTTGACAACCAACATTTTTTTCAATAAAGCAGAATAAAATTTAAAATATCTAAATACATCTCCCATAGAAAGAGCAAATGTTTTATCAAGAAAGTTATGTTTTGATTATTTAGGCATATATTATATAATATATTTCTACAATGAGTTATGATCAAAAAAGTGCTTAGTTTATGCCAAATTAAAATATATATTCCTAAAATAATTAAAAATATTAGATGTCACTAAATGGCTTAAAAAGAAATATTAATGTTAACTATTAAAAGTTTTCATAAAAATTACCACCAGTTTTTAAATTCAAAGTGCTCTTGAAGGAGGCAAACCATTCATATAATGTTCTCAATGGACCATTCATACCTAAAACATCAATATCTGACAAATCCAAAAAAGAGTATGTTTAACCATGATTTAGAACGAGGTACCAATAGGAAAAAAAAAAAAAAGGAAATAGACATAGACTATCAAAAAGGAAATTCCTTTCCATGTTAAAAATAAAAACTAATTTACTCTCTTTTAAACAAATCACCCATTTAAACTATTTCGTACAACACATATATTTTTGTTAAATTTTTAAATGTAATTTTCATAGTTTCTTTTAAATCAAGAAAATCAAACTTCAAATACATGAGGTCACAAATACAAACACTTTTTCTATGGCAGAAAAACATCATCACTGACAATACTGAAAACTGGAAGATAAAACACAGAATTCAAAAAAAGTGCAAGTTCATAATTGGATGCTTCGAGCTGGCAATTTCCTAAGTATCGAATTCATACAACAAATCTAAATTTATGACTTAAGATGCTCTAAACATAACTAGAGCAAGGAAAGTAACAAGAGTGCTCCCTACTGGCCAGTCTTTAATTAGATTTCAAAAGCTCACTCTTAATTTGATTGATAAACTAGGTTTAAAGTGATTCAAAGTCAATATTTTAAACATCCCCTCTTCTTAAAAAAATCTGTCAAAGCACCCAGCATACTACTGGTATTCACAGTAGGCACTCAATAAATATTTATTGATAGACTGGTTAGACAATGCTACGTTGAAGAAGAGAATACACAGAAACAAAGATCATCTTGTGAGAGTGAATGCAGCTGGACTTCCTTTCTCTCATCAGGAAACCATACAGATAAACACAAAGCATTCCATCCCAGATAATGCATAGTGACATACCACGAGAAAAACAACTAACACTGCCAGCCACTTTTGCCTAAATGCTGAACTTTGACTGCACTATCTAAGGTCAGGCAAATATATAAACAGGCAAAGTACAAACTAAAGTGAATTTTTTTAAAAGGGGGGGCGGGGGGCAAGAATCCTAGTGACACACAAAAGATAGGCAAAACAAAAACCCTAAAGGGCTTGCTACATGCAGTTCCTAATCAACTGCAATTACTCTGTGATATCCATCATACTACACAATGTGCCCAGGGCCTGGACATCATCCAGCCTTAGAGCAACTCTTTACAAAGAGGGAAGTCAGTTATTGACTGGCCTTAGATTTCAAAGTTTGGCTAATCCTCATAAATTGAGAATTGAGATAGTTCAAACTTTGAATATGTGATTTCTTATAGCATATAACAATTAAAATAATTTCCTCTTTGTGAATTTTCAGATCCTTATCCATGAATACAAGGAATTCAGTTAAAAATGATATAATAATATATATTTTTCCAAATCTAGAAGACCAGGACCTAGAGATAACATAGGTAGTGTGCTTTGACATGCTGGTCCCAATTATTGCACACACTTGAAAGATGAGCAAATACTACCTAGAAAGTCCAGTGTAGCTTAAAGACTACATTCCCATTTGCAAGGGGAAAAAAAAAAGGCTGTTTCCAGAGAGAAGAAACCAAATCACCAGACTGTATGAAAGCTGAAGCAAACACCTCCGTAATTTACAAAGTCTCTGCTTTTATTTGTCTTCTACTACCGGCACATACTTAGTATGTGAGCTGCAAATAAATACAAGCTGGCCTCCCTGTTAAAAGGAAAATGGAAAGGATTATTTTCCTAAGGTCTACTTTATGAGTGAAGATAGTTTTAGCAAGAACAAACAAAGAATCCAAGAAGGAAATCAAACAGGAAAAGAGTCTGGAAAGAAAGCAGAAACAAGTGTGTCAAGAGGATAATTACAGGAAATATGTGATATGAGGAAGGAATGAATGAATGAATGCATAGATGGATGGATGGATGGATGGGAGGGAGGGAGGGATGAAGGACAAATTGAAGCTATTCAAAGATTTTCATCAAACAGTAAGTCCATACTTTCCAAAGCCATGTACAAGTCCTCACCTCAAAGAACAATGAGGAAAATTCACAGAAGCTAGGAAGTTCTGGGAATCCTAATATTAGCTCCAAGATGAAAAAATATATAGAGGTGATTAAAATAATGCTCTTTGGAAGAATATAAAAACAGCATCATTTCTATCTCACAAAACTAACTTGGCTGGCAAGATCTCTACCAAAATGGAGCATCTATTTAAAGCATGACAAAAAGCTAGGCAAGACTAATCAAAACTGCATTAACTGTTCCAGAATCAAGTTGATGACACCGATTATGAATTCAGTTTGTTGAATGAATAATAGCCATCAATACTTTTTTCCTCTTGACCCATATTTTTGTGCAAAATGTCAGTTATATTGAGGGAGAACAGTTTGTTTTAGAACTGAACAAATGATATACTTATCCCTTCAGGTTCTACATTCCTATGTTTTCACAACACTGTCAAATTTTTTATATCATCATACATGGCAGCTTACCCCTTCTCCTCCCAGGTTTCTAGACACAAAAATAAATTCAGCTTATTAATTTTGTGAACTATTCAAATAAACAAACTATTTACATAAAAAGACAGCATAAAATGATTACATCTGACAATTTCATTTTAAATATACATAACACTTTTTAATGTTTTTCTCAGATTGAGCATATAATCTAGATTGTACATTTTTCTGTCTTTATTTCACTTTGTTGCCTAAAAGACTGATCAAACGAGTTAACAGAACACAGTTGCCTCTTCAAGATTTTAGTAGTTGAACGTTAAGAGCACTGATGTCAAGCCCAGAAAAGTTGCCATATTTTACACCTTGTACTCAAAAGTGTGAAATAAGATACAGCAGCCTATTATGATCAAAACAGGAATATTAATTCATAATGAATATTTCTCCACACACCATTAACATTTGCTAATTCTAGATGAGGGACACATGGGTTTTGTGTTTGTTTTATTAAAGTTTTCTGGATATATAGAGAGAAAATAAACCTAAGTCTAATGTTCTAGGTTTCTGTCTCGGTTGACTAAATTAGTGTTTCTTCAAGTGTGACGTCTGGACCAGCAGCATAAGCATCACCTGGGAAATTGTTAGAAATACAAATTCTAGGGCCCCATCCCAGGCCTGCTGAATCAGAAACTCAGGGTGGGGCCCAGCAATTTGTGTTTTAACAAATTCTGATACACACTTAAGTTTGAGGACCACCTGACTAGATAAAAGATCTCACCATTCACCAAGAACAGGAAACAAGAGAAGCAGGCTGGGGCAAAGGAGATAATTAGGATAAAGAGCCTTGGTACTTTATCAATTCACCTTCTTTTCCCTCCTTCCTGCCACACCCCTAGGTAGCTTCCACTACCTTCCTTATTTCTAATTCTACACAGATAAATTTATTTAGCACTCATAAAGTTATGCTTCTTAGTCTATTTACATTGTACTTTTTTTTTAATCTCTAAATTCTCAGCCTAAAATATACATGATGATTACCTGGGAGAGTGTTTTAAAAATACTGATGCCCAGGTCCTATCCCAGACCAATTAAATAAGATTTTCTAGGGGTGGCGACTGGCCAAAAGTATCCTAAAAGCTCCCCCAGGCAATTCTAGTGTGCAACCAGAGCTGAAACAGTCTAAATGAAAGTTTTTGTCTCTATTTGATACATTTCCAAGTATGAGAAAACTACTTGTATCAGAATCACCGGGGGCATATTTCTCAAAATGATATTCAAGATAATCTTCAGTGATACCTACATATATGACCTTTTTTTAAATAGCTATGTATTCATTTTTACTTTTTTTTATTGCAAGTGATATGTTTCCCATGTATGGCAGGGAGAGTTCCATTTTTAAAATAAGATTTCGTTTTTTAAAAGAGTCAATTTTAAAAAAAAAATAAAGACTAGTACAAGGGATAGGGCAAATATTGCAAGATGGTTAAGCAAACAAAAAAATTTGGTTAACCTTGACAAGGTGTTTACTAAAAATACAGATTTCTGAGCCCTACTCCAGCAGTTCTAAATGAGAAACTGTGGGAGTGGGATCCAGAAATTTACATTTTTAACAAGTGCTCCCAGGTGATTCTTATTCACTAAAGCTTGAGAAATGCTCTGATAAGAGTTATTTGAGCCTTCTGCCACCAGGAGAGAACAAGTTTGGATGTAAAAGGGAATCCTCTCATTCCATTCATTTTATTACCACCACTTCTGGCTGAAGGATGAGCCTCAGCTACACCTGCTGATTGAGGAAGACGTACAGTTTCTGCTTCAAGGCTTAGATCCCATATTGATTTCCCGTTCCATCCTTTTATTGCAAGTCTCCCAGAAGCCAGAGCTCATTCTAATTTTGCTCTCTTCTTTTCACTCCTCTCATCCTGCTTAACAACAGCCCTACCCCTTGTGTATTCCCACTCCAACATGACCACCTTTTGTTCCATGCTCATTCACCTTTCCAGCTACCCTGTGAAGCTAATTCTTTACAAATGTCACAAAACACTGGCACAATCTAATCATCCCCAGGTTATATTTGTACTCTCAAATTCCAATGATAAACATTCTCTATTCAAATTGTAAATTTTCTTTAAATGTTCGTATATTATGGCATGGTTATAAGCCACATCACTAGACAGAGGATTGAAAATAGGTTTCAGTTCATGTACCAACTCGTATATATTAGTAGTAGCCAGTGGTTCTCAACCTTGACTGCACATTAGAATTACCTGGGGAGCCTTTACAAATTGCCATATGGAGGCCAGGCCCCAGTCCCAATTAAATCAGAATCTCGGCGGGTAAGGGTGAGACCAGGCATCATTTTTTTTTTTTTTTGTAAGTTTCTCGGTGATACCAACATGCAGCCAAGGTTGAGAACCCCTAAGCTAGGTTCAGCTAGAAAGAACCCCTAAGCTAGGTTCAGCTAGAAAGATTACCAAGACAGATTTAGAAATTGTCCGCCCTGGGTGGGCAATACTTTTAGTAATGTCTGCACTAGATTCACTCAGCCATACACAGAAGACTCTGACAGAACAGTGACTTCTGAAGACAGAAATTTCACATTCCAGCACTAATGAGGGTAATATGCAAGTATTGGTTTATATTTAACTTAACTTTTTTTTGGTCAAGAAATACCCTATATTTGTTTACTCTAACTTGGCAGGTGTTTTTTAAAACCAAACACCGTACCTCCAAATATGAACAGAATTTTTATAGAATTAAACTGGCTCAGATTTAGACATACTTTGTCTCAGTGTCTAAGATGATGTCATTTTTTCCATGAATGGACAAGAGAGATACTAAGCAAGCAAGTTAAAATGGAAAGATACTATTGCCCATATGTACCACAAAGCATATTCAAATATAAGTTCAAAGTTTAATACTACACATCACAAACAATTTCAACTGCCTTTGGAGTCTCTGTGATATAAATCCCTTTCATGATTATATTCATTATACTTAGTAAAGTTAGATTTACTCATTCAGTATCTTGTACAGACTGCAGTCTAATATACCACAAATCTTTGAGTATGTGAAATTCAGATTTTAAAACCTACTTTGTAATAAATATGATATGCCACCAAAAATATACAACAGTGGAAAGTATATTGTAAAAAAAGTAACAAAATTCACTTTACTCTCAGTATGACAGAAATAATGTTCAATTTTAGGAAGCTGCAATTCTTCTAATAAATGAACACTTGGCAAAGAGAGTCACAGTTGTACCCACTTCCTGCCATAAATGCCAGCAGCAAGTACATCCAATTCCAAGTTCCTCTGAAGCCAATGAGTGGGCAGAAGACAATCACAGCCAAAATGGGGAGCACATGGCATCTATTCTTTGAAAAAAATCAGCAGTGGATTATAACCAGGAGGGGAAGCCATCTGTCACAAGAAAAAGAGGTGGCAGTAGCTGTCAAGGACTATAACATGCCACCTCAGCCTGGACAGAGCCAAGTTTTAGATTTTAATTCCAGCTAACTAATGTACTAAGCAACAGTTTTCAAAATTATTAGTGTCAAATTATGAATGGAATGGGTAAGAGGAAGAAAAACCACCAACACTGTAATTCAACCAACACTGAAACTCTATCTTGCTATTAGGAAGAGCAACAAAATACAACCAGAAACCACATACACAAACAGAAACCACATACACCCAACAACGCAGAAACAAGTTAACGCTTGAACAAACTCAATTCCCTCTAGTATAGAAAGCACTGACAGTTTTATCTGCATTATATTTCTAGACTGTGGACATTTGCCCAAAATGAAAAAGAAAGTAACTTCCCAAATATGAAGGTAAAAGTGAACCTCGAGTCAAAAATCAATCTTTACTACTGCCCCACCCATCACCTAACCCCCTTCCCCCAGTCACCCTAATCACATCCCAAACCCTGCAAAAGCACCACAGTCTCTTCTTTGGGATTCCACCTATTATAAGGTAAAAAGCACTGGACAATTAAATAGATTTGAAAAAAAGACTCCTGTCAGTCCTATCTTCTCTATGGTCTTAAACCCATTAAAATCAGTTTCAGATATAGCAGGTTTCTAGGCTTCAGATGATCACAAAACTAACTGAATATTAGTTACCATCATTTTTAAACATCAAAATACAGGTGATGTTTAACTCAGATAAAGTGTAGTACTAGACCTCTACTTATTTAAATCAGCATTTTATACTGTCATTAGAATGTATAAAAGCTCTTTTTAAACACAATATATTACTTGTGAAATTAGAATTGGTCACTCTAATTCTAGTTTAGTCACTTACTTGCCAATATTCCTTCCTTCACTCAAGCAGTTTTTGTAACCTCATTTCCTCCCCTCAAAGCCTTCTTCTCTAAAAGGAAAATAGTTATTTCCTCTAGAATAGATTCATCTAAATATCCAACTACTGGTAACTCAATTTTTCTTTCACACTTTGGCTTACAAAGCTGTATTTATTCTAAAAAAAAACAGCCATTAAATTTTTTAAATTAAAGTATACTTCAATAACAGCGTAATTTTTAAATTAAATCAATGACGGGAGGTATACTTTATGCTCCTTAAGAACAGTATAATAATCATTTATGATGATGGTGAAGAACAGAATAAAGTTACCTTCTACCAAGTTAATAGTGCAATTTATTATTCTAACTACACCCAAAATGAAGTCAATATATGGTACAAAAATGACAAAAGTTCAAGAAGTAAAGACCTCAATAAATAGATCATCTCAACAAACAACCCTCTGGGAAAAATCTACTGAGTTAAAAATAATGTTCATATATCATAAAGTAATTAATGCTGACTTCTTCATTCAACTACTCAATGATAACATTTTAAGCAACTATAGAATAGGCTATTTCCCTTTTTTCTTAAAATAATTAAGGTAAATGTAAAGAATATATTCAGTGTCCTGAAGTGTCTTTGTTTCTTTTTCTGACAGTCTAGTATAGTAGGAAGGAGCACAGACAGTGGAGCAGACTATCTGGGCTTGAATCCTGCCTCAGCCACTTAATAGCTGCGTGACCTTGGGCAAGTTACTTATTCTCTCTAAGCCTGTTTCCTATCAGTAAAATAAAAATAACAGTACCTAATAACATTGTTATGATGATTAATAATATAGGCAGAGCACACAAAATAGGGCCTGCTTCTTAGTAAACACTACACAAAAGCTACTACTACTTATTAGTAATAGTAGTTGTCTGTTAGCTATTACTACTTATTCTATCGTCTAAACCAGATGTCATCAAACTTTCTCCGTAAAGGGCCAGATAGTAAAAATTTCAGGTTTAGAGGGTCATATAGACTCTGTCACAACTACTCAACTACACTGTTGTGGTGGGAAATCAGCCATAGACAATACATAAATAAATAAGCGTGGCTGTGTTCCAACAAAACTTTATTTAGGGACACAAGTTTGGATTTCATACAATTTTCACGTCACAAAATATTATTCTTCTTTTGATTTTTTAAAATTATTTAAAAATGTAAAAGCCATTCTTAGTTTGCAGGGGATGTACAAATTCTGCAGGCAGGATTTGGCCCACAGGCTTAATATAACGACCCCTGTTGTAAACCAATGCTTCTTAAATACTACTCCGTGACCAAGTTTCCACCAATCCTTAATAAAACTGTCACTGTAAAGTTAAAATTTTGGGGGGAAGAACTGTCCTTTACTCAGATTACGCAATTCCAACTCCTTTGGTGTTACAATGTTTTTCCTCTTATAAAATGATGGTAAGAATATGTGGTCATTTATCTTTTTTTAATTGTCTTTATTTGAAAATCCCATACCAGTCCTCCTCCCCCACTTTTTTTTGCAGGGGGGGATGTTGTTGTTGCTTATTTTTTATTTTACTAGTGTGTGAAATCCAGATCTGGGAATCATTAATCTAAAGCTTTATGCTTAATCAATGATTAAACAAAAACAGTACTGATATGCGTCATTTATATCTGCTGATATAGAACGATTATTTAAACTACTCAAATTACATCTTTACCATCTGCTCAGTTGATCACCTATATCTCTTTTCTCTGTCCTTTCTCTTAATGTTAACTCCTTTCCAGAAGCCTTTGGATCCTATGGTACTCCCACTGTTGTATTTCCTCCTCTAACTAAAATATAAAGGAATTTTAATGTAGTCTTTCACATTTAATAAGTGACTGAATACATGTTAATTTTTCAATAAATATCTTATACAGGTATGTACATTTGAGTCAGCTGTTCTTAGCTGAAAACACCACAATGACATTTTAGTTGGCTTTGTAACCAGAGATCTGTAACAAGATCTGTCACTTCCCAGATGTAAAACATGAACCGGTTCTTTTGATTTCTAGTTTCCTCACCTATAAATGAGGACAGTATCACTTACCTACAGGATTGTTGTTAGGATTAGAAATGATATAAGAAAGAATCTAGTATGGTATCTATAAATGCTCTATAAAAGTAGTTATTATTAACATGCTCATTGGGTCTCTATAAGCTGTACTCAGAGATGTGTTTGACAACAGTGTCACTGTAAGACATTATTTTCATTGACAAATCTATTACAGTATTTTTAAGGGTACAACAGCAGATGATATACAAAAACCAAAGAGAACACCAGATGTAATGCTACATTTTTTACATCAGTGAAGTAAATAATAGAGATAATGTGAGCAAAGAGCGCTTTTCAGTGACATACACTTATGTAAAATTTCAGCTAAAAAAAAGTAGCACAGCACAGAAATTAATAGTTTAAAATACACAGAATGAGTAAATATAAGCATTGTGTGTTGCCCCTTCTCAGGAAATCTCCACTGCCTTGTGAAGGTTAACTGTTCTTCTCACAAAGGCAACTAGTTTAAATTATTTGCAGAGAGTTTTGGGTCCAAGTAACCAGCCAGAAACTCCTGACCACAGAAAGAAAATATAGCAGTAAAAAATTTATTTCCAGCAATATTACATTCCTTTTGGGAAAGCACTCTATAATTTATGGATGAGTCATTGTGGAAATTAAAATGTTAAATAATGGATAAGACTGTAACTGAAAATCCTGAGAGTTAATTACCCTACTTAAAAGTTCCTGGTAACTCCTTCGGGAATACTAAGGCTACACTGGTAGTGATTAGTTATCCAAATGAAACTTATTTTTCATTGTGACCTAATTTCTAGAAAAACTGCTAAGGTCCCATGCTATTGTTTCCCTTCTCATAGCAGATTAAAAGGTACATTTCATACTTTAAAAAATGTTATACAATATTATTTGTATTTATGAAATATTTGACTTTTTTCAAATTCAATTACCATTTATTGCATTACATACCTATTATTGTCAGGTAATCTTATCCATAATTTTATACATATTATCTCCTTTAATCTCATTTAACTATCACAACAACCATAAAAGCATTTTCTCCATTTGACAACTGATGAAACTCACAAGAACGCTCTTTGTTCTTTTTTGTGTGTGTGAGGAAGATTGGCCCTGAGCTAACATCTATTGCCAATCCTCCTCTTTTTGCTGAGGAAGATTAGCCCTGAGCTAACATCTGTGCCCATCTTCCTCTATTTTTTGTATGTGGGATGCTACCACAGCATGGCTCAATGAGCAGTGCATAGGTCCATGCCCGGGATCCAAACCTGTGAACCCCAGGCCGCCAAAGTGGAGTACATGAACTTAACCACTATGTCACTGGGCCAGCCCCCCTTTGGTCTTTATATCCAAGCACCGATTTTATGCTGCCTACCTTGGAAAGAACATCAATAATCAAGTACTTCTCATTCCCATAAGAATTTAACTTGGTTATATGAATCAGTCTTGAATTAGAGCATTACAACCAAGGTGAAGAGACTCTCAGAGAATTCCATCAGGATAACCAACAAAAACAAAACCAGACAATTTTAGAAGTAAGAAAGAATCTCTAGAGACCACCTTATCCAATTCTCTGGGATTTACAGACAAGAAAACCAGGTCCAAAAAGATTAAACAATGTTCCTAAAGTCATATACCTGGTAGAGCCAGGATCAAAAAGAGAATGCAAGTCTCCTTTTTAAAAATTCAATGTTCTATCCACTACACCAGTGATTCTCAAGCTCATCAGACTGAACGTCTCCTCTCTTTATATAACAAATATTTTGTAATGTGACCTTTACTATCCTGAAATGAAATTCATAGATAACAAGCCCATACTCATATGCAATCAAAAAACTTAATATGCTCTATAAAAGAAAAAGGAAAGGAAAGAATTTTATAATAAAATAATACATATGTTAATATGTAAATGCTGCAGCACAGCAAAAGACACATGCACTCGCAAATAGAGGCCGATAGATGGTTGCACTGGCCAACAATGCAACGCTGCTGTTGAAGTGATTTTCTAAAACGATAAACACTGTAAGTAAAGTTTCAAACAAAACAAAGTACAATCTTCCATCAACTTACACTGCTAAGAAATTCCATGTATAATGAAGCCGTTCAAAAAAATGCTAATGTGCTTATACACATTTAGATAGTTAGGATTTAGGCTCAGGGCATTATAAACAGATTTTTCACCTACACAATTTCTGGCAAGACATTTGAAAATCATATGGAACGTGGGAGGAACTCTTCAATATACAGCCCTATCTTGAGCATTACAGGGTATCTATCAATCTAGATATCTCTAGCCTAAATCTCTACCCTATAAACCAGAAATGTCTTCTGCTTCCAAGTTATTCTAGCAGCCAATGTTCCCACAACTTTCTAACAAATGAGAACCAATACATCTTGAAAATAAGTATCTACCATCAGAAATACCAAAAGAAATTCAGGAATTTATTCACTGCCATTTAAGTAGATTATCTTTTACCTGCTTCATCTCTCAAAAATGTTCTGTACCATGGGTGTGAAGGAGAGGAAGAGTATCCTCTACCCACTCTGGGTCCTTTCTGGCTGGGCTACAAATTAAATTGACGTGAAGCCGAATAGCAGGAGAAAATCAAACAAAGCTTTATAACATGTATAGATGGGAGAGACCCAGGAAACTGAGTTTCTCTCGACAAAATGGCAGAGGTTCTCCTCTTAAATAGACAAAGGAGGATATTGGGGGTTGGGGGTGTCAGCTATGGGGGATTACAAGAAAAGTACAATAAACAAGAGTATGCAGATTTAAGTCTTGCCTTCCACACTGATAAGAGTTTCTTATCAGATAAAGTCATCCCCCCTTCTTCCTAGTACAGAGAGGGAGATATCTTTATGGAGATTTCCCTTACAAATGTAAATGTCTGATAAACAGAACTTTGATAAGAGTGGGCCCAGCAAAGACTCCCCTAGTCTATCGATACCCAGAGTTATCCACAGTGACAGCCCATCCTGGGGACAGGCCTTCCATGCCAAACCCTTTCAGACAGTTAGTGGGAGCGAGGAAGGTCAAAGCCTCCTTCAGTGAAAATAATCAAGGTAAAGACACACATCTTAAGGTGGCCAATTCTCATCCCCCCACAGGTAACATTTTCATAGAGAAGCAAGAAATATACCCCACGAAATCACATGATAGGAAAGACAAGAAAAACTCATTCAAGTGTGCTTCTTTCCTAAGAATTCGGCACTATTCTAAGTTCCTATCCCAGGAAGAAAAGCCATGCAGCAAGAATAAGTTACTAATTATTCAGGTTATCAAATCTATAAAAGATAATCAGAACTAAGAACATTTTCTGAATATATTCTTCCAACTTTTCAGATCTTAAATCCTATACAACAGTTTTCACTTAACTCCCAAAAATGTTTTTCTTTGAAACAGAATGAATGCTGTAGGAGGTTTATAATGTAAACACAATGTAACTGTGTAAAAAGAAAATTTTAAATACTATGCTTAAATATTTACCTGTGACCGCCTAATCAAAGCAGAGTTGCCTTCATTTTAAAAACATTATCTCAGATCAACAAAAGGAATGATACTGGTGTACAAAGAAAAAAATATATATATAAAAATATATATATAAATACTTGTCCAAAACTCTTCACCCCAGATAATCTATTAACATACCATTATTTATATTTTTGACAATGAAAATACCTGAATTACAGACACATCTCTTCCTAGATTTCACAAAACATGGAAGAAAAATCCAATATAAACAATGAAGAATTTAACCTGAAAAAATATTTCCTTCAGTTATGCTTTTAAGATACTAAGAAAAAGAAGGACAAAGTTTCTTCATCACAAAATCTTACAGCATGAAGGAAGATTAACTTGTCCAAATCCCTGCTTCAGAGCAAAAAATGTATTATGTAATAAAACGGTGACAACCTGTCATCATATCTTATGCTAGTAGTATCAGAAAATAAACATACATAATTTCTCTTTTTTACCATACAGAGAATTTAAAAATCAAATCAAGGGGCCACCCGGTGGCGCAGCGGTTTCGTCCGCGCTTGGCAGCCCGGGGTTCGCCGGTTCGGATCCCGGGCGCCCGCCGACGCACTGCCTGTCAGCCACGCCGTGGCGGCGTCCCATATAAAGTGGAGGAAGATGGGCACGGATGTTAGCCCAGGGCCAGTCTTCCTCAGCAAAAAGAGGAGGATTAGCAACGGATGTTAGCTCAGGGCTGGTCTTCCTCACAAAAAAAAAAAAAAAAAAATCAAATCAAAATGAAACATACAAAAAATAGGCCTAAACATACACAATGTAACTTTAGCAGAAGGTAGCACATATCACGGGTTCAACACTCAAAAACACCTCTTATTTTAAGTTTAATGGGATGGGGAAAGATACTGTATTCCTCAAGCATGAACTAGGTAATAAAGAGTTACATGAAATTTTCCATGAGAATGGCTTAATTTGCACTGCCTGCCAATATTCTTAGTCTTTAAAATCAAGCTCAGAGACTTTCAGAATTTTACAATGCTTTCTAATAGTTAAGCAAATGTAATCCAGATTCCCATTGTCAAGGAATTCTTGATGATTTGCTCTCTTCTTTTTCAGGGCAACAAATTATAATGTTCAAGTACTGCTCACAAGATAATTTTTAAAGTACACAGTGATTCCTGAAGAATTTAGGTCTTCCTTCATTTAGCCATATGGCTGTACTCAACGGCTCCCAGAGAGTGGGAAAACAAAATTAAATATTAGTGTGGACATAATTACAACCATAAATGGATCAATACGTCGTTTTCCTTTCTTCACAGTAAACACTGGGTAATTGATGAGACAAAGAGGAATCTTGACTACAAAACACTCAATAAGGAGAATACTCACTGGTTAGCCTACTATAATTACTGGCTAAGACGGCCCACCCAAGGAACCTCTCTAAGCTAAGGACAGAGAAATACATGCTATTAACAAACAAGTCAGGAAGAAAACACTGGATCTTTTCACCTTTTTCAACTTGTTGCTCTTTCACTGATGTGTCTACTAAAGGTTACTATATATTTCTAGAAGTCTATTATCTTCATATCCATTTTACCCTACAAAATAGACGTAGTTTGAAAAGAAAAATCCAGAAGAAAATGCATGTATTCTTTACATATATCCTCTAAATCACTAAGCCACTTTAATTTTAATGTTAATTCAGGAGTCCAAAATCTCAAGAAAGCAAGTTACCACCTTGTAAAGTTTTCACATTGCTTTCAGCTTTACTTCTGGTTACGGCAGTTTACCGGAAAAATATAGGTACAGAAAAGGTGCTCAATATTTGTTAAATCAACAAATAAATATTAAACATTAAAACTAGTATTTAATAACAGATGAACACTTTCGTGACTTATCAAAAAAAGGGTGGCATCTTTAATTACAATTAATTGAGAATGCACAACCAAAAAACATTGACAACATCTCAAAGCAGGATTTTTCATTCGGTGTACGTGGATAAACTCATCTCAAAACTTTAAAGAAGTACTTTTTCAGCTTTCTAGAACAGCGAAGCTTCCTCCTATTATTTAATATTGTCTAGGTTGAATTTTGGCCAATTCGATTTTATCCAGTCTTCTCCCATTACTTACTATTACCAAAGAAATAGTGAAATTTCCTAAACCATAGCAAAGAAGAAAAAGCCTTGCTGATGTCAAAAACTGCAACATTTTATTACAACATTGAACAGATAAGAGAAGGACATTAGCCAAAGAATAATCTAATCAAGGCCCGCTTCTCAGAGTCAGAAGACCCTTGTAAGGCGTTTAGATTTGTAGTCCCTTCTCCCTGGAACATTTTACCCCAGACAGTCACATCATTCAGGTCTCTCTGTGCTCAACTAACATCTTCAAAGAGATATAGAGCACTTCTGCTGCATACTGAAATACAATGGTTGTCTCAATGAACACTATTTTAACATAAAAGACTAAACTGACAACCTATGATTATTCAGACTCGGGTATATGGCTGAATTTTTTTCAAAAAGTAATGAAACAAACCTGTCACTTCAAAGACAATAACTGACAATATTTCTTGCCAATAAGCTTTCAAGCAAAACTCAAGAATTTTGGAAAATTCGTATCTCCCAACCGGTGAGCTTGATAGGCTACCAATACTTAAAGACTTTTCTGATACAAAAGGAAGCAATATTAATGAATGTGAATTTTTTTAATTTGTCTAATGAAATGTGTCAACATTTGGAAGATCTGCATAACTCACTAAACCATATTTTCCAAATGACCAATACACAATGTTACAAGTGCAGGAGAAGGCATATGTATTATTTATGTATATCCTCTACATGTAAATAAGATCAGTTCAAAGTGCAAGACAGACCAACACATTTTAATGTAACAACGTATGGAAAGCTCATTGACAAGGTTTCAGATTCCACATTGCAACTAATTTTAAGAAAACCACTTGCTGAAGAAAATGTTCTAAAATATAGATTAAGGGTGTGGTTGCACAGCTCAGTAAATGTACTAAAAAAATAAAACATTGAACTGTACACTTAAAATTGATGAATTTTATGGTATATAAATCATATCTCAAGTGTTTAAAAAAAAAACTACGACTTGTTCAATTTTGGTGCAGTTTCAAAAAATATCCACAATTATCTGAAAAGGCTTTTAAAATACTCCTGCCTTTGCCAACTACATATTTATGTGAGGCTTGATTTTCTTCATATACTTCAACCAAAACAACTAATTGCAACAGACCACTGAAAGCAGAAGCAGATATCTGAATCAGCTGTCTTCTATTAAGCCAGATATTAAAGAGACCTGCAAAACTATTTTTCATTAAAAATGTTATTTATGTTAACATTTAATGGGTTATTTTTAAATATATTAATAAGTATTTTTTAAATTTGTTTTAGTCTCTAATATGGCAAATATTGATAGATAAAGCCTACATAAACAAAAGATAATTGGGGCTCCTTAATAATAAGATTAGATGTCTTATTGTACAGGTACAGGTGTCCTGAGGCCAAAAAACTTGAGAATTGCTGCTAAAGGGGACCACACAAGAGCCTGAGGACTCATCCAAGACTAGAACAAGTTATCCAAGGGTGATTTCAAAGCGAAATAGGCCCCTGCATATCACACACTCTGGAAGCATATAAGCCACCAGCCACTGTTAAGGGACAGTACAATGTGAACATCAAAGTCTGAACTATTGTTTCTCACCTTCTCAGCCTACAAGGTTTCCACAGATGAAATTAACCTGGACAGGTGTCATTTCAACCCAGTTATTCTCTACCAATTGTCAAAATGTAACAAAACTTACCATGAGCCTATTAGGTAGGAAAGACTGCCAGAACAAAGAGAAAGGGAGGTAAGTTTCAATAAGCATTATTGCTAATAATATGGAAAAATAAAAGGAAAAGATCTATGTCAAAGATGAACTTTCAAACTGCAGAAAGAAAAATGAATATTTTTAGAGATGCATATGGCAGCACAGAAAATGAGAAAAATATAGTTCAAAAAGCATTTCTAATCTTATCCATAAGGGGAGAACAGAACATTTTCAATACAAACTTAATCATTTCCTCGCTGAAAGCACATTGTCTGCAATATTTCTTTTTGACAAGTTTACTCCAAATTCATCATGCAGAGGTACATGATCTTCAATAAACTTGTTAACTAAAATAAAATAAAGGACATCTATCACCAGAAGTTCGTTTATCACAGGAATATAAGCCATTATTAACCTTCTTTAATGAATACAGTCGGCCTTCCCTATCCACGGATGCGAAACCCACTGATATGAGAGCTAGCTGTATTGATTACAGCACACCATTTTATATAAGGGACTTGAGCACCACGGATTTGGGTATTTGCGGGGGTTCCAGGAATCAATCCCCCACAGATACTGAGGGATGACTGTAGTGACCTTCAGGAACTGAATCACTCAAGTTACCCAGCCTTCAAAGAAAAATACCACAACAAAAATAGAAGACCAAAAATAGCTGGGCGAGAAAATACATATAAAACATGTACCATGTAACGGCTTCTCTCTTCCTCTCCACTCCTTACTCCCACGAGCAGACATGTAGCTTGCAATACTGAATTAACTACATCAGTAAATTTTCCAACATTAACAAGCATACATATAATAACATTTAGGTGCATGTACCTAAGGTCACAGTCATTAGTCTCTCATTTCCAAATGCTAATGAAAAACTTCTACTCAAGTAATTAAAACTAAATTCATCATTTCTTACCCTAAATCTAGCTCCACTTTCTAATCCCTATCCATTTTTCAAGAATGGCAAAAACATTCCCCCAATCTCAATACCACAGTTCATCATAGTCCTCTCTCTTGCATTCATAGTCTATATCCAAATATTTCTTTAAAAATATCTCATGGATGTATACCTTCTTCTCCATTCCTATTACCCAAATTAATCCAAGCCTTCTGCAACAAACTCATTTGCTTTCCCTGCCTTCCTCCCTTCAATTCACTGTTAACAGCAATAAAAGCTGCTCCTAAACAGTATTTTTTGTTACATCATTCATCCCCTCATTCAAGAAATCCTTACGGCAACTTCCTATTACTTTCTTCAAATAAGTTAGATTAAGAAAGAAAAAATTATACATTTTTAAAGGATTAATTGAATTATATCTCAATAAAGTCATAAAGGGACAGAAGGAAGAAGCAAGGGAGAGAGCGATAAAAGGGGGTGGGAGGTTGGGGGGGGAACTCTCTAAATGGTTCTCCATGAAGT
Source organism: Tapirus indicus (assembly GCA_031878705.1). Lineage (NCBI taxonomy): Eukaryota > Metazoa > Chordata > Mammalia > Perissodactyla > Tapiridae > Tapirus > Tapirus indicus. The sequence goes on from CM062918.1 coordinate 98,840,623, forward strand.
CCCCACTTTATTCCACATCACTTCAGGCATTCTGAAGAGATGAAAAACTCAGAGCACCCACCCACTTATCAGAGGCAATCTGGCCTCCCAGTAACCAATTCTAGTGATGGTCAATCATTATTTTGTGAAACTTACTCTTCCATCAAATGGATATAGCTTTGCTAGAAAATATATTCCTCCATGGAGCCAAAAATCTAACACTGTAATATTTGTACTCATTTTTCCAGTGTTGGTCTTCCAAAGAAAATACCAAAAAACAAAGAAAAGAGAAAAAAATGTCCTTCCACGTGGCTGCCCATCAAATACACAGAGTATAACTAAAATGTCACAAGTCTCCTCTTTTTTAATTCCCTCAACTACTAGCTATAAGCATGGTTTCGAGGCCCCTCCAATACTCTTCTGGGCAAATAGAGCACCCATAACATGATGTCAAGTTCCAGGGGCAGCATGATTTTAAAAAGTAAAATCTATGACCTCCCTTGATCATTATTAATATAACTAAAAACTAAGTTCATTTTCTGGTTTCTTTTGCACGAGAGAAAAAGAAGCAGGTTTCCCAACTCATATTTAAGCTGCTATCTGCAGTTAACTGTAAATTAACAAATCCCTAAAAACAATTCTATTTCACTGAGATGAAATCACACACTAGATTGCACTGTGAAATGTAAGGGGGGGGGGGGGGAAGAGACTGCAATCCTCTGTTAAATACTCTTATTCTCTCACAAACAAGCTGTGTCAGATATTTGCACAACATTTTTTATTAGATTCATTGAATCATTTTTCATAACACTCCACTACATTCCAGATAAGCAAACTTACCAACTCCACAAGAAGCCAATTTCCCATACCCACTTACATACTTTTGTACATGACAAGATCCAATGGATGGATAGCTTAAATTTCTATAAGACACACATGAACAAATTTCACTTCTCAAAATGATTGTTAACTCCCCAAAAGGAATATATCTTTTTTACATTTGATTTAATTTTCTCAGGGCATTCTGCTAGTGCCTTTAACACATCCCATTTCTGGAACCCAGGAAAGATCAAATCTTTCTGGAAAATAGACTAGAATACCGATTTAGCTACAATACTCTGAATAATCATTCGTAATTCATCTCTATGTTAAAACAGATTTATCAAAAAGAAAAGCTAAACAAATAGTCCAAGATATAGATCCCAGATTTTAAGATCAGACTTTAAATGACAGTGAAACAATTAACCTCATGAAAAATCTTATTTAAATTCAAATAATAATGGCTTTCACCATGTGATAAATCAAGGTACAATCTAAACTTATAAAAATGTTTAGTCACCAGTGTCCAAACAGTGAGAAAAACAACAAAACAAAGATTTACACAGAGTAAGTTTATCTTTTTGTATTTCTAAACTTGAAATTCTCTTGATCCCTAAGTAAATAAAATCAAAATCCAAAAATCAGAATCCTGAATAAAATCAAACTCCGAAAAGAAACAACACACAAAGCAAAACATTAAACTCACTTGCCACACTATAATATTTAACAGAATGCACTCTGATCACACAAAATTTCAATGAAAGTGCTTTAAAATAATTATTTTTAAAATAAGCTTCCAACTAAATTCAACATACAGAAATACTACAGGACATAATAATCAAAAAAAGTATCACAATATCTTGTTAGATGTTAGTTAGAATAAAATAAAAAATATAAATCATCCAAAGCCTTAGCTTTCCAATCCAACCAAGCTCACAGCTGGATTTTTATTCTTCATCAAGTAAAAATACTAAAAGCCTTCCTCATTCTCAATTTAAAAAAGAAAGAGAAAAGGCATTTCCTGTTAAAACATACATTGTTCCATCTCTCCAACCACCAGTATTTGAAAGGTCAGTTACAAAAGGAGTACAAGACATAAAAACAGCTGGGTATTTATTTTAGAAACAATCTCCAAAAAGAACTCCACAATAATGAACCATACACATTAGGCAAGTCTAAGCAAATGTCTTTTTACATTTGACAGGATTCTAGACACAGATCTCTGTGACGCAATCAGATCAAACATTTAGAATGCATCTACATCCCCAGTCTCAAACTGATATGGGGAAATTTAATTACTGTAAATCCTATTAAACCAATCTTCTTTGTAAACTGGAAAATGTCTGACCTCTGAGGGCTATGGAGGGTACAAGGAATGCAGAGTTTGATTAGGGCCCACTGCTGGCTCACTATAATCTATTAACTAGCATTCTCAGTTCTCCATATCTCATTGCAGTGTTTCACTTTACAACTGCATCCTTCATTTTTTGGACCAAAGTTATACAATTTTAGGACTGTGTGGTAATTATAGTGGGTGCAGGAAAAATATATTCCTGCCAGCACTGGTGTTTAATTAGGGCAAAGAGTGGAAAAAAGATAAGGCAGTGATCATCCCCCTTCAGCACACATGGCTTTTTGGCATCATAGTCCTGTGGACTGCTTCACTTCCCCTGGACTCAAGCGCTGAGTCCCCACTACAGTGTTTTCAAAAGATTCAGATATTTTGCCTTTGAACTCAGCTTGATAATTAGAAAGAATTGCTTTTTATCCACACAGCTTTTAAAGTATAGGCATAATTAGCAGCCTCAATTATTTCAAAATAAAGAGTATCCCAATAATTTTTTTTCTTGTTAAAACGGACATTTCCAAGTTGCTTGATAATAAAAACCATCTTGGTGATAGGCATATTTTCAGCATCATCAGAAAGGTACATTGGAGGCTAGCTAATTCAATGATAAATCCAGTAACCTCAATTCAACTTCTACCAAAATCTGCTTTAAATTATATATACACACACACACACATTCATCTATGCACATTACATTTACATTTATACACACACACACATACTGTCAATCTATTTTCATAGGCAGAACCTTTAAAGGGAAGTGTTTATTCAGGTGTAATTTTATTAATTTATTAATAAGAATTTATAGCTCAGCCACTTTTCGGGTAAACAGAAGTAAACTGTGATTTTTATTAACAATACATTTGAGATTGGACAATATTAAAAGTATGATGCTTAACTGTCTAAATACATATAAAGTACTTCATATTTGAGCACTGATATACCATCAGTACATACTCCAAATTTATTAATCTCATTTTAACAAAATTAAAAGAACCAAATATCCTCCCTAGGAAGACAGATACAGTTTCTAAAACCTATGCTACATTGATACTTTACAACAAGACTAAATAACACAAACTCATTTTTTCTCTTGATATCTACAATTCAAGACCAAACTATAAAAATTTTCAGAAAGTACTATTATTTTACATTTAGGAATGAGAAATTTTTGGTGTTGTACTTCACTTTCTGACAACTTAAATGTTAACTAAAGAAAAACTACTACCCCATTCAGTTGTCATATATCATCTGAATATTTTATCCTGTGCATCAATGATTCTCAAAGTGAGGAGACATCAAAATCACGCGGACTTTTTTTAAACTAAACATATCTAAGATTTTAAAAACCCTTTTCCCATATATATATATTCCTTCTACTGAAGGTCACTGTCACAATTAATGATCATTATGTATAGGAGTCTGTCACAACTCTGAGGTATAATATGGAAAAAAAAAAAAGGATGAGAAGCACTGAGCCAATGGTCTTTTGTTTTTTTTCCCTTCTTTCACAGTTGAGCTCAAAAGTGGCAAGAGAACCATCACCAATTCCCTATGGCAAATGACTAGTTTAAGAATTAGATGTACTAGATTCTAAAGATCCCAAAATCAGTTTATCATCAGAACCACCAGAGAAGCTTGTTTAAAATACAGGTTCCTGGACTCCATCTCCAGAGACTCCATCTCCAGAGATATTTATTTAATTGGTATGAAGCTGGAAATCTATATTTTAAACAAATATACCTGTTGATACTGATGTATCTGAGCCAGCACTTAGGAATCCTGTCCTTATTTTTAAGATCTACCACTGGGGTCTATTTTAGCTCTTTTTCTTTCTTTTCACATTTTTAATGTCTTGAAGACTCAAACGCAAAGAACTTCCTGAGGAATGCTTTTTAAAGGACATTTCCTCTTTTTTAAGAAGGCTGGGTCTCTAAGAGCCTTAGAGATTTAAGAATACTAATAAAACATTCAGATTTTGTGTAGTGACAAATTAAATTTAATCACTGGTTAAAAAGTAAAAGCAAAGCAGTTTGAGGTTATAATATATCTGAGAAAGAATAAAATCATTTTTTCAAATCTGATTCAAATGAATTCAAGGTTTAGTTATTAATTCATATTATACTATCAAATAATAATTTGAAGGTTTAAAAATCTGAAGATTTTTAATTGTGATATTAGTTAAATTAACTGGTACAGTCACAATAGTATACAGGCATTAAAAATAATGATTTAGATACATATCATAGGATTTTAATATATGGTAGAAATGTTGGCTAAAAAAAGTCACAACGTAACACCTACAATATTCCATTCACGTAAAATTTGTTATGTGTGTATGCACAAAGATAGTTCTTTAGGGAGAAACATCAAAATGTTAACAGTGGAACAGCAAAGTTATCATAGATGGGAGGATCTGGGCTAAATTTTGCTTTCTTATCTATGTTTTTCTGTATTATTTTTATGATCAGTAAAAAGAAGCTATTTTTATTACTGAAAAAGTAAGTCTGGGGTCTTAACATACAAAACAATGTAACTAGAGATCTTCAAATAACCAAAACAATATATCTGAATGTCTGAACTGAGGATTAGTAATAGAATGATACAACAACCAACAGAAATCTTAGATTAGATTTACTTCATCAGAGACAGGGATCATTTCAAATTCCTTTACTTCTTAGCATCATTCCAGAACACTGCAGAAATCCAAATTAGTTTATTATTTTCTCCATGATTCTTATTAACCTAACCCACAAATAAAATATAATACCAACGAGGTCGCTACTTTAAAATTCGCCTTTAAAGATACAGGAGAGAACTGATTGGTGGTTACCAAGGGGAAGGGGGGTGGGGGGTGGGCACAAGGGGTGAAGTGTTACTTTCACATGGTGAAGGACAAACAATAATGTACAACTAAAACCCCACAGTGTTATAAACTATTAAGACATCAATAAAAAAAAAAAAAAGAAAAAAAAATATAGGAGAATTTTTCCACAGAGGCAAACTCAAACTTGCAAGTTTAAGAAAAGTTCTAAAAGTCTTCTAAACAAAAGTATGGTTAAGATTTAAATTGCTGGAGTTTGAATATGATTTGTTCACATCTTTGGAGTCATACGTCACTGAATGTGACATGGCTATGGCCAAAACATTAACTATAACCTGGAAGAGTGCAGAAAAACAATAAATGAATGTTTCATACATCCATAAGATAGCACTTAACTCTTGAACTGCAAAGCCCATAATTATGTCTATTTATCTCAATTATTTTCTAGAAGCAACCAATCATACCAAGTTGCCTTTCTTCCACCTTAAATTTGAAGAAAGAAAAAAAAAAGCCACACAAGTATCCTGAAGTTAAACTTTCATGAATGTCAATAGAAAGAACTGCTACTCACTGTTGGTACTTAATGAATATTTACATAATCCATATTAATTTTTTTAACTAATTTCTATTCTGTGCTGTCAACATAGTGATTTGCTTTGTGACAGTTTTGTTTTTTTTTAAGACTGACTTTGACATCATGATAAATCTTGATGCTATATCTTACACTTAAATTACATAGCCTGAAAATTTTAGATACAAGATCCTAGAGCATGTGGCAAAATTATATTTTCATAATAACTGAAAAAAAAGATAATATGTGCTGAAAGAAAAGACAGAAAGAGAAAGAAAAGCCAGGAAAAGAAACAACCAAGAAGGGTGAGCAAGCAGACATGGCAACCAGAAAGAAATGAAGGCAAAGAACCAAACCTGGAGAAGGCTGAGAGAGCGAGAACAGAAAATACTAACACAAATAAGAAAAAGGAAGATAAATGAACAAAGAAGGGAAAAACCTAAGAAAGAAAAGAAAAAGAATGGCTCATTTCATTTATATACAAGAATTCAGTCAACAAAGGTAATTATACATATAAAACTAACCTGGTTTTCCTCCTGCACAACTCTATACTGTTCCTTCCAAATAGTGATTTTGGAAGCTTCATCTTTTCTCAGGGCTCGTTCTTTCTTCAGCTCTGGGCTCCAGAAGGTCTTGATGCTATTCATTGATGAACTTAATTTGCTCTCCTTTACTTCCACATCCTTCCGCAAGAGATCATTTTCCCTTAATACTTCCTTCAGCTGTGTCTGCAGATCCATAATTGTGTTATCTCTTGCCTGACGAAGAGAATGAGGAACGGTGGATGCCATACTCACAGGAGGGAGGTGATGTTCTCCAAATGCTATGGTGTCACTAGCAACCCCACTGCTAGCTATATTGGGGCTACTGCCCATAGCAGTCATCCTAACACCATAAGGCAGACGTCCCCCAGAACGGCCAAGTGTCATGGTACTTTTAGGTGTTTCTGAACCCACATTTTCATGGTCACTTAAGTACATAGGGCCAGATGTGGCATAGGCAGCATTTAAGGATTGGATATTCTCCATTGAAAGGGTTTTTCCACTGCCACCTCCAACACTGCTTCCAGAACTCCCTCCTGTACTATTTGTTCGACGATGGCCCAAGCGAGGGGAACGTGGAAGCCTAGGTGAACGCCCAGGGCTCTGGTTGCTCGGTTCCACCTTCCCAACTGAGCGAGCACTTCCATACATGGTTGCAAGATGAATTTAGGTGCCAGAAAGGTGTAAAGCAGAAAACAAAATATGGAAATCCGTGAGGTTTCTCTATGGCTATAACTCTGCTTAAGGCTAATCAGAAATAACAGGTCCTCAGCTGTCCAGTCTTGAAGAAATATCTTACATCATATCTGTAATGAAAATATCACACATTAAATAAACAACTTTATTTAATAAACAATTTATTTCACAAAAGATCATTTTTAAAATATTTCACATGTCTCAAAACTGAATACTGAAACCATACCATGCAAATGGAAAAGAAAAAGAAATAAGACATAAAGAGATTGGCAAGGAAAAGATAAAACTTGGGGCTGGCCCTGTGGCCTAGTGGTTAAGTTTGGCATGCTCCGCTTCAGCAGCCCAGGATTGGTTCCTTCGCACAGACCTACACCACTCACTGGCAGCCATGCTGTGGTGGCAACCCACACACAAAATAGAGGAAGACTGACACAGATATTAGCTCAGGGCAAATCTTCCTCAGCAAAAAAAAAAGATAAAACAATGTTTGAATACGTGACTTTTTAACTGGAAAACCGAAGATCATCAACTCACAAGTAATTAGAACTGATAATAGAACTTGACAAATAGGTCAGACAGAAGATCAATATATAAATGTCAATACTTTCCTGTAAATCAGTAATAACAATTAGAAAGTGCAATTTTTTAAAACTCCCATTCACAATAGCAACAAAACCATAAAAACACTTTGATATAAATCTAACAAAAATGTGTAAGTATTTTTGGAAAAAACTATAAAACTTTACTGAAAGAACATCTGAACAAAAGGAAAGTTATCCATGTTCACGGATAAGAAGACAAACACCTTAAAGGTGTCAGTTCTTCCCCAACTACTTCAAATTCCAATGCAAATCTCTATAAGATTCTTCACATAACTCAACAAGCTGACTCTAAAATTCAAATGGAAGAGTAAAGGTACAATAATAACCAAAACAATTTGAAATAGAACAAAGAAGGAAGATGTCCCCTAAATAGCAAGATAAATGATAGGTCCATGATGATTTATTTGCAATGCAAAAATCCAAAAAGCTCTGAAAATAAGTTTTTTTCTTTTTAACTCATTCAACTGATGATATGAGGTCACTTACTGGTTACATGTATCTCACTTAGTGTGATTATTCCTACACTTTATTGAGAAAACAACGTATATGATTACAGGATACTGCAAAATGCCCACTGGGTATTATGTGGAAAAAAATCTGGACTCCAAAACCCATCTGGACCACTAGCCTTTCTCATAAGGACTCGTAGCCTTTTAAAGCTATAGTAATTAAAACTCTATAGTACTGGCTCAGGAACAGAGTCTAAATTATATATGTGAGTTTAGTATATGCTAAAAGAAACATTTCAAAACAGTGAGGAAAGGAAAAATCATTCAATAAATGGGGTTTGAACAACTGGTGCTCTAGGAAAAAAATTAATTAGATCCCTGCTTCACACAGTACACAGATATAAATTTTATATACATTAAAGATATAATTTTAAAACTATTAAAAGTACTAGAAGAAAACTTAGGAGAACATCCTTGGGAACTTGAGTAAAGGTAGGACTTCTTAAATAAGAAACAGAAAGCAAAAACTATAAAGAAAAACAATATATTTAATTATGTCAAAATGACAAAATATTATACCAAAAAATACTATACACGAAATTAAAAGAAAAACCAAAAACTAGGTGAAAAATATATCTAACATATGTATAAAAATCTGCATACAAAATACATAAAGAATTCCTACATGAGAAATGCCAAATTTGAAACGTCAGTGGTTAGAGGGGAAGAGAACTTGTATTGCAGGAAAATGTTTGTGAAGGCTTTAGCTTCGCTTATAAAGCTTTTATACTCAATAAACTATATTACAATATAGTATAGTATAACTTGTACTACAAAGGGTTATACTACAATAAACCCTGAATTTTTTAAAAGGAAAATATGTTCATATTCTACAAGTATAATTAAAACAAATTTTAAAAACATATCATAGCTATCTCTTCTACAAGTATAATTAAAACAAATTTTAAAAACATATCATAGCTATCTGCTTCCCACACTTCTTTCAAAGATAAGTCAATACAGATCTAAACTAGATCTCTGTGATTTCCTAACATCATTCTACCAAAGAATTGGCTTAGGTCAAGTAACAGGTTTCAGCACATTAGATAATATTTTCCAAAAATCCACTGTTATGTAGAATTGATTCTTGTAAGTGTTTCTTCATTGAAAATGCTATTCAAGTAAATCACATGGTCAACAATAAGATTTTAAAGGGTCTATATATTCTAGTCAAACTCAAACAGGTTAAAGATCTTCAGAAATATGAATATACTGGCAGTCTCGTCTCTACATTAGTGACACTACATCCAGAAAAGATATCTCGAGGGTAACAACAAGCCCGACAGGAAATACACTGAGCCCAAACATTTAAGGTTCCATCTCAGAACTGCAATACTCTGCTAGCAATATGAGGAAATTCCTTGCCAGGACTAACCTAACAGATGAAGGAAAAATTCCTTTTCATGATTAATCTGGACTGTAACATAGGTGACAAGTATAATCTACATATTACTGTTTGGGTGAATTCTTTTTCAAGATCAAAGAGAGAATCTGAACACTGATTAAAATAAGAAAGCCATTAATTATTCAGAACCCCTTGAATAACAAAAGCTAGTATTTAGTGAGCGTTTACCACATGCCAGGCATTGTGCTAACAATTTTGTAAGATTTAATTTAATATTTATAAGCCCCCTATAACACAGGTACTGTGATTATCTCCATTTTACAGATAAAGAAAGGGAGGCCTATAGGTGTTGTGACTTATCTAAAGTCACATAGCTATTAAGTGGTAGGGTCCAGATTTCAATTAGGGCACCTAATTCCAGAGCCCGGGAGGCTCTTAACTACAATGCTTAACCGCCACCATTTGCTAATGTTAACGTCTCAATTGTCCATAGAATATTAAAGGCTTCCAGAGTTTTAAGGCAGTGTGTCCTGCTAATCCAGTACTCTAAACCTAAACTTTAGGGCACATTTTAGGTTTTCCCTAAATAAAGCTTAAATAATCACATTTATCTTTCTATTAAGGAGAAAGTCTTTCTTTAAAAGATGGCGGGCAAAAGAACAAATAAGTAAAACTAACAAAATAAGGAGTAATAATTCAGAGTCTCAGGAAGCATGCCATCAGAACTTTAAACTGCCACATTCAAGAAAAAAATTCCCAACTGTGCTTTTGTGCAGAACTCTCTTTCCATGTAGCCGAGTAACTAAATCACACTGAAGTGGCTAAGATCCAATAATAAAAATTCACATCAAGGTTTCAACATTAGCAGGTGCACTCTATGTTCAAGTCACTTTCAGATCCAGAACAGCATTTGCATGTGGAGTCTTTGTTATTATCAGAACTATATTCATTCAAACAACAAAGGAAGGAAATTCACTAGCTGTGTCAGAAGCCCCCATACTGCCTTTTTAATCTCATGAGCTTCAGGGAAGGCAGTTTTTGAAAAAAATAAATTTCTTTTCAAAATACACCAGACACACAACCACAAAATAATAATTATTGCACTTTAAACAGCCAACAAAAAAGAATTTTGACCAAAAAAAAGTTATAAAGTATGATTTCATTTATACAAAATTCTAAAACTAATCTATTATTACAGAAAGCAAATCAGTCCATGCCTGGGGATGGAGTTGAGGGAGGCATGGATCATAAAAGGGAAGGAGGAAACTTTTGAGGTGATGAATATGTTCACTATCTTGACTGAGGGAATGGTTTCACAGGTGTATACACGTCAAAACTCATCAAACTAATACTTTAAATATGTTCGGTTTACTGTACATAGATTATACCATGAAAGTTTGAAAAAAAAATTTCACACTCCAAACTCCCTTGCCTTTGATTAACCCAAAAGAAACACTTTCACTGATTATACACCTGGAATCCTGACTGCTACTGGAGAAAATCATGCAGATGTTCAGTTTGAGCCCATAATGTTGCCCCCCAGAGTCCTGCAAGTCCCTTAGTTATCTTCCTAGACAATATTTTGTTAGCTCCCTATCTAGTATCTGTTGTGGTGGTGATTTCAAACCTTCTCCCTCTGCCTATCAGACAGAACACATGAGTCTCCTGGGTCAGAGACAAAGAACTTTATTACTCAGAGCACAGCAAGCAGTATAAGCATCATGTTTGCATTGGCTCCCTTTTACCCCCAAGTCCCACAAGGAGTCACAGAGAGGCCCAGACAGATGCTACACACGCAAGTAGGCTTGCATCACAGCTGAAGAGCATTAAGATTAGGGAATCCACCACTTTCACAGTAAGCAGTAAGCCTGCTCTCTCCCAACAGGAGACATTACCTCATCCCTCAAGGTGGCTTGCTGCAAACACAATTCTGAGAAATGGCCCAGGTTAAGAGCAGTCAGAGCCTTGCATCCTTAGCATACCCAGCAAGACATGCAAGAAAGAAGAGACTCATGGAAGACTTACTCTCCTGCCAAGTATTTGTGGTAGTTTTAAGGTATCTCCATAAATTCTTTGATACTCATCCCGTCAAGAGGGGAAGCAAAATTCCTCTCTCTTTGAATGTGAACTAAGCGATTTGCTTCTGATGATGTAACACTTCCAAGACACCGGGGCTTCTGTCTTGGTCATTCTCTTGGATCACTCACTTTGCAGGGAGCTAGTCACCATGTTTTAAGGATATTCAAGCTACCCAACAGAAAGAGCCACACAGTGAGGAACTGAGGCTTCCTGCCAAAAGCCATGCGAGATAGCTTGGAAAAGGATCCTCCAACCCCAGTCAAGCCTTCAGATGACTGCAGACTCAGCTGACATCCTGACTGCAACCTCATGAAATACCTTGAGCCAGAACCACCTAGCTACACTCTTCATAAAAACTGTCAGATAATGTCTGTTTTTTTAATTCAATAAGTTTTGAGGTAACTTTTTATACAATAAGAGATAATTAATACAGTCTTGTTTCCTGAAATTTTTGTTTTAGGTGTGCATATGTATACACATGTGCACACTGGATCACAATTTAAAATGTATTTATCTTTTTAGGTTCTAAATACCTCTCAATACCATTGCCAGAATGATCTTCTAATACAACGATTCTCCAAGTGGGTCAGGAACCCCCAGGGGTCCCAAAGACCCTTTCAGGAGACCCACAAAGGCAAAACATTTTTTGCCTTTTTCACTGTACTGTCTCACAAATGTATAGCAGTGTTTTCCAGAGGCTCCATGACATGAGATATTAGCCCACTGACAGCTAACAGAATGTGTGCTGTCCCCTAGGTTTTAAAAATTCCTCAGTTTTATTTTCTAATATGATAAATAGTAATAAATATAGTTTACTAAACTAAAGCTATTTAGGGTCCTCATTAATTATTAAGAGTGTAAAGGGGAAGAACATACAATGGAGTAAGGGAAGTCTCTTCAATAAACGGTGCTGGGAAAATTGGACAGCCACATGCAAAAGAATGAAAGTAGGCCATCTTCAACTGCCATACACAAAAATCAACTCAAAATGGATTAGGACCTGAAAGTGAGACCTGAAACTATAAAACTCCTGGAAGAAAATATAGGCAGTACACTAACTGACATTGGTCATAAAGGGATCCTTTTGGATTCCATCTCTACCCAGACCAGGGAAACAAAAGAAAAAATAAACAAGTGGGACTTCATCAGACTACAGAGCTTCTACAAGGCAAATGAAACCAGGATCAAAATGAATAGACAACCCACCAGCTGGGAGAAAATATTCGCAAATCATATATCCAACAAGGGATTAATCTCCATAATATATAAAGAACTCACACAGCAGAACAACAAAAAAACAAACAACCCGATCATAAAACGGGCAGAGGATATGAACAGATATTTTTCCAAGAGATACAGATGCCCAACAGACACATGAAAAGATGTTCAACATCACTAATCATCAGGGAAATGCAAATCAAAACTACACTAAGATATCACCTTACACCTGTTAGAATGGCTATAATCACCAAGACAAAAAACAACAAATGTTGGAGAGGTTGTGGAGAAACAGGAACCCTAATTCACTACTGGTGGGAATGCAAACTGGTGCAGCCTCTATGGAAAACAGTAAGGAGAGTCCTCAAAAAATTAAAAATAGAAATACCTTATGATCCAGCAATCCCACTCTTGGGCATCTACCCAATGGACGTGAAATCAACCATCCAAAGAGGCTTATGCACTCCTATGTTCATTGCAGCATTATTCACTATAGCTAAGAAGTGGAAGCAACCCAAGTGTCCCTCGACTGATGACTGGATAAAGAAGATGTGGTATACATATACAATGGAATACTACTCAGCCATAAAAAAAAGACAGAATTGTCCCATTTGCAACAACATGGATGGACCTAGAGGGTATTATGTTAAGTGAAATAAGCCAGAGAGAGAAGGACAGACACTGCATGATTTCATTCATATGTGGAATATAAATGAACACACGGACAGAGAGAACTGGTTGGTGGTTACCAAGGGGAAGGGGGGTGGGGGGTGGGCACAAGGGGTGAAGGGATGCATCCACATGGTGATGGACAAACAATAATGTACAACTAAAACCCCACAATGTTATAAACTATTAAGACATCAATAAAAGAAAATAAATTTAAAAAAAAAGACAGAATTGTCCCATTTGCAACAACAGGGATGGACCTAGAGGGTATTAGGTTAAGTGAAATAAGCCAGAGAGAGAAGGACAAACACCACATGATTTCACTCATATGTGGAATATAAACGAACACACGGACAAAGAGAACTGGTTGGTGGTTACCAGGGGGAAGTGGGGCAGGGGGTTGCACAAGGGTGAAGGGATGCATCCATATGGTGATAGACAAATAATAATGTACACCTAAAACCTCACAATGTTATAAACTATTAAGATATCAATAAAAATTTTTTTAAAAGAAAGAGTGTAAAAGGATGCTGGAACAAACAAGTCTAAGAACCACGGCTCTAAAATTTAAATATGACATAATCACACACACCTACATACTTCCTTAGATGGCTTCCCAAACTAAAAATCTAAATTCCTTGGCAGTGCACATAAGAATTTTCAGGATTTGGGCTCAGCCTACCTTTCTAAAGGCAGGTTACCTTTTAACCATTCTTTTTCCATGTGACAACCAGGATCAAGTACCTGCAGTCTCCTCAAATACCATGCTCTCTCTTGCTTCCATGATCTTCCTCTTCCCCATCAACTGGCTAACTACTTACTATTCATTCTTCCAAACTAAGTTTAACAGTCACAATCCTACATAATCCCTTAAATCTCTGTCTAATTTAGTTGCCCCTCTGATAGAACTAGGGGCTTTTAAAATAATGTACTTGCTATGTTTTAGTTAATTACTTCTTTAAAGGCAAAGGAACATCTTATCTCCAAAACCCAGCACAGTGCCTAATGCAAATCAATATGCAATAAATGTTTGCTGAATCCATAAGTTAACCTAAATCCAAATAAAATTCATTAAGATAGTTCTTATACATTCAGAAGGTGGTAGTAATCTTGTTTTAGTAATCGGTTTATGGAAACTGCAACTAAATGCAATGTAAGACAAATATATCAAAAGCCTTTTTATCATTTCCTTCATGTTAATAAACTTTATTTTTAAATTGTAACCAAATTCCATACATTAACAACCTCCTTCTCTATATGTATTTCTGTATATTTCTGTCCTCTAAATTTATGCCCTGAAAATCACAAAGAAACTTACTAAATGGGCAAGATTTCAATATTGTAAAAAACAAACTGTTCTTACATGAATAAAAACAGGAAATTCCGTTTTGGTGCTATATACTTATAAGCAAAGTTTTTAAAGATATACAGGACAATCAACATTTAAAAGGATTAGATTTATCTTTAAAACAATGAAGTCATTTTTTTTAAACTTCCCCAAACGAAGTGGAATGGCAAAAGTTAAAAATACAATTCCAAATCATGAAACAACAGTGCTCACAATACATGGACATAGTAGTTTTTATACCATCCTCTTTAACGTTGTTGCCCTTTGCATTAAAGCAGATTAGTAACACTATGCTCAAGTCTGAAACCAAAAAATGTGACCTGATATCTTTTCTACAGCGTAAGTATAAAAATATGCAGTAACAAAAATGCAATGCATAAGCCTTAAATATATTTCATCCTAACAAGGGCCCGGTGAAATCATTCTTATTGTGCTCCTTAGGCTTAGTTATGTCATGACTAGGAGAGAAGGCTTGGGCCAGTTCTGCTCCACTATTTAAATGGATAGCTTTCAACAAATAAACGAATCTCTTACAGCCTCACCTATGAAACAGAGTATCTTCCTCAAAAGATGGCTAAAAAAAATCAAATCAGTGAGTAAGTATAAAATATTTATTTCTTGGTAGGTTTTCAATAAATGTTAGTCACTACATTTCTAGGAATTTACCTTACACAGATTTTCACACAAGTGGGGAAACTAAATAAGAATAAACCGCAGAATTCTCTGAAATAACAAGACTCTGGTAATAGCCTATATAATTATGGGAATACGGTGGAGCTATTAAAAAGAATTAGATAAGTCTAGGGCCAGCCCCGTGGACTAGCGGTTAAGTTCAGCATGCTCCACTTTGGCAGCCCGGGTTCGGTTCCCAGGCGCAGACCTATACCACTAGCTGGCAGCCATGCTGTGGTGGCGACCCACATACAAAATGGAGGAAGACTGGCACAGATGTTAACTCAGGATGAATCTTCCTCAAGCAAAACAAGGAAGACTGGCAACAGATGTTACCTCAGGGCGAATCTTCCTCAGGAAAAAAAAAGAATAAGGTAAGTCTATATGTACTGATAAGACACACAAGATATACATTTTTTAATTTATAAAAAGAGGAATATAAGAATTCATGGGGAAAAGTAGGTTTTTTACATTTTTATTTCCTGCACTGATTGAGATTTTAACATGAATATCAATTACTTTTATAATTTAAAAAGTAATTATAGATCCACAAACATATGAACATATGAACTTCCGCTGAACATATGAACTCATTTTTGACAAAAGGGCAAACACAATACAGTGGGAAAAGTAAGGCAATTATGCTCCCCACAACAGGAGATCTGAACAGTACATTTTCACGGCTGCCACAGTCCACCCCTTGATTGCATAATTACTTCACACAGGGACAGGAAGCAGCTTCTCCATGATTCTCATAGTCCTCTGTTTTTGAGGGGAAAGCACAGAATGACAAAGGTCACTGGAATAAACTACAACTGCTGTTAGTCTCAACAGCACAAATGGTACTCATCTCCTCCTCTACTGTTCTAAATTGCACTCATCCTCAGTTTTCACTTCAGCAGGTCTTAGTGGCTTATATGATGGCAACCCAAATTTTCATTAAGGGGAGTAAGCCCTTGGTAATCATAGTCATCTCAGGCCAGGGTTGCTGCACATGTCCATTCACAGTTAAGATGGGGCAAGGGAGACCAAAAAGTGCCCAACTGGATCACCTAGGTTCTACTACATGTATTATTCCCTGACCCTACTATGTTCATAACAGTGAAAAATTAATCTAAATGTCCAATAATGGGGCATTGGCTATATACGTTAAGGCACAACTATAAAATGTGTTACTCTCTGTAATGGTTGACTAGTGTCCCCTGAAAATTCATGTGCACTAGGAACCTCAGAATGTGGCCTTATTTGGAAATAGGATCTTTGCAAATGTAACCAAGTTAATATAAATTCATACTGGATTATGGTAGACCCTAAATCCAATGACTGATGTTTCTCTATGAGAAAGGAAAAAGAGATTCTGTCACAGAGACACACCTAAGAAAGACCATGTAAAGATGGAGGCAGAGGTTGAGGTGATGCAACTACAAGTCAAGGACCACCAAGGACTGCCAGAAGCTGCTAGGAGTCACCAGAAGCCAGGAAAAGGCAATGAGGGATTCTCTCTACAGCCTTCAGAGAGAACAAGACCCTGTCTACACTGATTTTGGAGTTCTAGCCTCCAGAACTGTGAGAGAATAATTTCTGCTGTTTACATCACAAAGTTTGTGGTAATTTGTTACAGCAGACCTAGAAAACTAATATACCATCTCATTATAAATGGCATGGCTTTATACTTAATGATAGAGAAAGATGTTTACGATCTGTTGTCAAACCAAAGAGAAAAAAGAAAAAGTTATAAACATATATTCTACCTTTGTTGTTATTTTTTTTTTTTAAGTTAAAGCAGGATATACAACTCTGGGTGTAAGATTTCTGGTGGTGATCTCACTATCTCTCCAAACCATAAATTTTTTCTATCCGCGGGGGATTGGTTCCAGGAGTCCCCCCATACCAAAATCTGCAAATGCTCAATCAAGTAGCATACATGGCTGGTTGAATCCGTGGGAGCAAAACCCGCAGCCACGGAGGGCCAACTGTACTATTTTTATAATCAGTAAAAAACAATAAAACCATTTTGAGGATGGGTGGTATAAAGAATCCAACAGAAATGGTATATTTGCCTAAAAATAAGGCTCTAAGTACTAAAAGTCCCACTACAACTTCTAGAATAAAGCCAGAATGGTTTCCTTACAACCAAATTCAATGGATTTTCTTTATTTTTACTGCATTTGACATTACTGACCACTTCTATTTTGAAACTTTTACCTGGTCTATCTAATTCTACTCTTCTGGTTCTCCTCCTATCTCTCCAAGACAACTCCTTTTCCACACATTTTATCGGCTCCCCTTCCTCGTTGTTGTTAGTGCCCATGAAGTCAATTCCAACATCTAGCAACCCTGTGTACAGCAGAGCAGAACCTGCCTGGTCTTTTTGCGCCATCCTCTCACCTTCCAGCACTGTATCAGACAATGCTCTGCTGCTATTCACAGGGTTTCCATGGCAAATTTTTTCAGAGGTGGGTGGCCAGGTCCTTCTTCCTAGTCTGTCTTAGTCTTAAGGAAGCTCCAGTGAAACCTATCCACCATGAGTGACCCTGCTGGTATCTGAAATACCGGTGGCATAGCTTTCAGCATGACAGCAGCACTGCAGCTGCCACAGTATGACAACCGACAGACAGACAGGCGGTGTGGTTTTCTGACCAGGAAAGGAACCTAGGTAGTGGTGGTGAGAGTGTGGAATCTTAACCACCAGGGCTAATACAGAAATACAGAAATTCTCTGTATTTCTCACTAACCATAAACACTATGAAAACAGGATTTATACACACACACACACACACACATCCCTTGTACATTAGTATAGCATCCACAGCCCCCTACTATACCTGGCACAGATCATGCATTCAATAATTATACGTTTACAGATAAGATGGACAGATTTGTGAAAGGGGACAGTAGAAGAGGGAAGGTCAGGCCATCAAGGATGTCAAAGCCAATCTACTTTAGACATTAAGTATCTTTATATAACATCCATTCTCCAGTATCAACCTGAGACAGAGTTAAGAAGGAAATGAATCTACATATCCCATAAGCTCTCCCAATGCAGCAAATGTCAACTAAAGGTTAAGTTAGAATAAGAAAGTAGTATCCTGTTTCTGTAATATTATTTTTACAATAAACATTTACTGCTTTTAATAACCCATTTCTCTTATTTTAAAACCTTTCTATACATGGGGGTGAGATTTTGAGGTTTTCCTCCCTTAACTAGTAAAGTTCCTTCCAAAAAACTTCAATTTTAACTTCTCAAGGGAAAAGTGCTTTCTCTATCCTTGAACCAGAATATACAGATGGCCATAAAGGAGGAGTAATAGTGAGAATAACCACTTCAAATCTCCACGAGGTCTTAAAACAACAAAACTGAGTTCAGACCTGGCCACCACTACATATTCACATCACAAAGCTTGCCATCTAGGTCAGGAAAACCATGAAGAGAAGAATACTAGAAAATTCCAGAATCATTTTCTCTTACAAGAAAAGCATTGGTCCCAATACCTATATAACATGCTGAGAACACCCCCCAGCCCAGCCCCTCCCCACAGACATCAATATATACCCACTCAGAATCCTGGAGTATACCCAGGGGCCTAAAAATAAAAATACTTCCACACACAATGATTGTATGTTAGCCTTTAATTCTCATTCTTTCCACAAATAGATACAAGCATAACATGAACTACAAACAGCAGTCCCTTCCTTTTTCCTCACAGATTAGGATAATAATAGTTTTCTACAACCTGAGTCTCCAAAGAAACACCAAATATTCATAATTTAAACTAAAGCAGAAAGTCCTTTAATAGCAACAGAGTAACTTACTTCAAATTAATCACAACTGGATAGGTTAACATAGATATGCTATATTTACAAGGTGAACTAGAAAATATATCACCCATTCGCTATTTAAAGCATTACATGTGAAATTCTGACCTAAATCTCAAAATTACTGGTCCAACCTGCTGTGATGTGTTATACTCATCACTAATTAGCATTTATTATCAGAAAATGAGTTGAATATTTTAAACATTGTATTTCAACATTTTTAAAGATTCTCTTCATTTTGTTAAAAGGTTATAAATGTCACTAGGAGCAAGAAATATACTGCTATCTTAAGCGCTCTATGAAAAGATTAACAATAGACCAAACTTTTAAAATCCCATTCAAGTACAATTTGGCAGGATCCATCAAACAAATTTTAAACGTGCATACCCTCTGACCTAGAAGTCTCACTTTTACAATTGTTCTCTGGGGGGCCAGCCCCATGGCCTAGTGGTTAAGTTCAGCACAATCTACTTCGGCAGTCCGAGTTTGGTTCCTGGGCACGGACCTACACCATTCATCAACAGCCATGCTGTGACAGCGATCCACATACAAAATAGAGGAAGACTGGCACAGATATTAGCTCAGGGTGAATCTTCCTCAAGTCAAAAAAAGAGGATGATTGGCAACAGATGTTAGCTCAGGGTGAATCTTCCTCGGCCAAAAAAAAAAACTTACCCTCTGTAAGACACAATTCACAGGTTCAAGGATATATGTGCAATGATGTTCAATTATTGTATTATTTGTCAGAAAAGAGAGAACAATTTAATTTCCACCAAGAAATTGGTTAAATAAATTACGGTATCTCCAAAGTATAAAACAAAATACTGCTGTTAAAAAAATTTCTTAAGTAAATCTCTATATCTGACAATCTCTATAAATACATCTGTGATATATTGTGAGATGGAAAAGAAAGCAAGTTACAGAAGGATTGCACAATACAATCCCATCAGTATACAAAAGTATGTACAAGGTATGTTTGTATATACACAGAAATGATTTGGCTAATAAGAAGCTACTTCTGAATGGTCAGATGGAGCCACTGTTTCCCTCCCACATATTACTTCTTTCCTTTTCTTTTTTTAATCATTTTAGTAGTAAGCATGTATTGCTTTTACACATAACACACACTCCAAAAAAGTCTCACTATAAACTAAGGGCTTAAATTAGGACCTCAATCATTCAGCACTATTTTATGGTAATTTACAGGCTAGGCCCCATGTTGATAAAATCTCTGTGAGGAGTAGGAGGTTAAAAAAAAAACCCTACAGTTAAAGAAAGCATAGATGTCTGTGCTTCCACCCCCAGCATGTAGCATCTCAGGTTTGCTAACACCATGCATCAGGTTGTATGACCTTAATCTGATCTCCCAGAGACCAAAATCACAGAACTGTGTGGCTAAAGCAGCACTGTTCTGGTGACATACCTACCACAAAGAGCACCTCTGCTAGGAGCAGCAACAACACAACACTTGCCACAGTTGCCATTTCATTCTTTTTTATGGAAGGGTGAGAAGGTGAGTAACTTAGCTGTGGTTTTTAATAATTCTTATCGATCAGTTAATCAAGTTAATTGTAAGGTCTGTCAAAGTTATCACATAACAAATATCTTGTCAAGCAGATACTTAGAAGCAAACATAAGGTTATAATCATAGTTGTTCTCTACTTATATCAGCAACCTGTGCCACTTAGTTCAAGAAAGTCAAGTTCTAGGTTGTATAACCTTCCCCAATGACTCCAGTCCTCACTGATACACTGATTTCTTAAAATCCTAAAATATTAAGTTGTTTGGTTTATAGTTATACTATCTTTCACTCTGTACCACATCTCATACTACATTACGATCAGTTCAACACAAAGTTCAACAAATCCTACCAGACCTATTAAACTCAACACACACAGTGAACAGATGCACCTGTTCACAACCACTTATCCACAAACGTGAATTCCAAAAACCTCTGAAAACCCAAATATTCTGTGATTATTTGCGTGGCAAAACCACACCTGAACTGATACAGAAATACCAATGTGTCTGATGAAGGAATTGAGTGCCCCCCAATCTTGTTTGGAAAGTTAGATAATATATAGTATATGCATCGTATTGCTTTCCTAAAATCTGAGAAATTCTGAATTCTGGCCCAAAAGATCTTGGATAAAAACCTGTATTACTGGATAAGATTAAACATCCACATCATTGTTGGTAAAGACATTCATAATCAGTGAGAGCTACCCAATGAGTTTTTATAATATTTTATTTCTTAAGCTAAGTGGTAGGTATACAGGTATTAATTATGCAATTCTATCTTTTTGCATATCTGAAACATTTCAAAAATTTAAAGTGAAAACTCTTAGATATCCAATGTTTTATTTTCTTCCTTAAAATAATAAGAGCATTTGGGAAGCAGTAAGTTTGAAAATGGTTACATTAAGGGTCTTAAAAACGTTCATATCATTTGATCCAACAATTCCATAAACAGGAAACCAATCTACTTAAATGATCCAAAATGTAGAGGAAAAACCAGCTACATTATGAATTATGATATACCAGCTTTATTAGTACTCATTCAATTGGGAAATGTTTAAGTGAGATGATTATGATTTAACACGAGCTTACAAAAATATCTTTACAACCAATGTCTGACATAAAAAACATTTATAATACAGTAAATGACAGTGGATATATAAGCACACCTCAAAGATATTGCAGGTTCAGTTCCAGACCACTGCAATAAAGCAAATATCGCAAAAAAGCAAATATCACAATAAAGGGAGTCACATGAATTTTTTTGTTTCCCAATGCATATAAAAGTTATGTTTACACTATACTGTAGTCTGTTAAGTGTGCAACAGCATTATGTCTAAAAAAAAGTACATATCTTAATTTAAAAATGCTTTATTGCTAAAAATTGCTAACCATCACCTGAGCCTTCAGCGAGTTGTAATCTTTTTGCTGGTGGAGGGTCTTGCAAAAAATGCCATTCTGATGGATAAAAACTAGATTATTGGGGATGAGCACAATGCAGTCTATACAGAAACTGATATATAATAATGTACACCTGAAACTACACGTTATAAACCAATACAACCTCAATAAAATAATATTTTAATGCAATTCTGCAAAGCACAATAAAATGAGGTATTCCTGTACATTTTAACATACAACAGATCCTTGGTTTTGCAAATATACATATAAGCATAGCAGAAACAATGGGAGGAAATCTTTTTACTTTATTTTTAATACCTGCCAAAATTTTCCAAATGGGTATATAACATTTTTTAAAAGGAAAAAATGCTTAAAAGATTTAAACAGAAACAAAAGGAAAAAGCCACTGTAATTTAAGGTGAGCATTTCTTCCTTTTGGACCTGGTCTTAAAATTCTTCCCAAGATAACACTTCTAGCTGCCACCTCCGAATGTAGTTGGCACATAATAGCAAACCTATCTATTGGCTCTAAAAGCATCATAAAAATTTTTCACTATTTGCAGTAATACAGATGCAAGGTGTCTAATATTATTTCAGACCTGAGTGAATATATGGGAAATACTGTGAAGAAGACAGCAAGATTTCCTAGCGCACTGTAGGTATACAATGCATGAGGTAAGCATTATAAAAATGTTTCTTGTCTTCTCGAATACACTGAGGAATGGCACACTGCCAGATATAATGGGCAAGATAGGACCTGAGGAAAAGACTTGGGAAAAGAATTTGTGGAGCCATTAAAAATTCTAATTCCTGGGGCTGGCCCGGTGGTGTAGCAGTTAAATTCGTGCGCTCCACTTCGGCAGCCCGGGGTTTCACAGATTCAGATCCCGGGCGCGGACAGACGCACCACTTGTCAAGCCATGCTGTGGCGGCATCCCACATAAAGTAGAGGAAGACGGGCAAAGACCTTAGCCCAGAGCCACTCATCCTCAGCAAAAAAGAGGAGGAATAGCAACGGATGTTGGCTCAGGGCTAGTCTTCCTCACAGAAAAAAAAAAAATCATAACTCCTTTCTCCTTCAACCTGGGACAGTCCATTTGTCTCCTCTCTGTTACCATGTTTCTCTGAATAAACTCTACCACGGCATTTTTTTTTTAATTCTTTACATGTATATACCCAAATGTAGAATTGCAGACTCTTCAATTCTACAGATTTAGCCCAGAGTACTATAAAATCATAAATTTAAGAGTATCCAGAGATTCAAGCAGATCAATGGTTTCTGGAATAACTAAGAAAGAGTTAGACCATAATACATTTCAAAGTTCCAGAATTAAAACAGACTTTCTATTACAAAGTTTACCTAAGGAAACTTTACAATAGAAATATCATGTTACATAGCAAATTTTTTTAAAAACCTTCTACATCATATAAAGCATTTAACATACTATGTCGATCATAACAAGCACTCATCAGTATGAACAATAAGCATATTTCCTCTATTTTAAGATTTTTTTCATAATTTAAAGTTTATGAAAATGAGATTCAGCTTATAACAAAATGTATAATTAAAATAGATTTTTTCCTAAAAAAAGAATAAATTATTAAATTGATGGTACACTCCACAAGAAAGAAATGGCAACTCAGAAATGAGGAGACATGGTATTACACATAGTAAATACTTGCTATGAATACTTCCTTTAATCCTTCCAGCAAACTTTTCCAGGAGAAAGGTTTTATTATCCCATTTCTAAATGAGCAAACCAGGGCTTAGATAGGCTCCGTAAGTTGCCCAAGATCACACACTGGACTCTAAAATCAGACTCTTAACCATAATACGCTGCATCCTCATCTACTATTTTACTCTCACCATTTATATATTTTTTAATGGCGTACAGAGAAGTTAATATTGGTTTGTTCAAAATCACATCCACATTCCTCACAGTCCCTGCCATCTAGCTGTCTGTTTCTACACCTCTTTTCTGAGCTCCAGACATGAATTTCCAACTATCAAGAGAATACACTTAAGTTATTCCAGAGCTGTACTGTCCAATATGGTAGCCACTAGCCACATGTAGCTGTTGAGCACTTTAAATGTGGCTAGTGAGACTTGAGGAACTGAATTTTTAATTTTATTTCATTGTAATAGTTAAATTTAGGGGCCGGTCCAGTGGCGTAGCAGTTAAGTTCACGCTTTCTGCTTCGGTGGCCCAGAGTTTGCCAGTTTGGATCCTGGGCACGGACCTGCTCACCGATCATCAAGCCATGCTGAGGCAGCGTCCCACACAGAAGAACTACAACTCTGCAACTATGATATACAACTATGTACTGGGGCTTTGGGGAGAAAAAAGGAAAAAGAGGAAGGCTGGCAATAGTTGCTAGCGCAGGGCCAATCTTCCTCAAAAAAAAAGAAGTTAAAATTTAAAAACTGATAGTTCAGTTACTGGAAAACTTTTAAGCATATTTGGAACAAGCTGGGTATGTGAATCCACTTTTTCAACTGTAAATTTTATGAAATCTAAATACAGATCAAGTATTTCTGATAAAAACTTAGCATCTGAATTAGGATATGCTGTAAAAGAAAAGTATACAATTGATTTCCAAGACTTAGTATGAAAAAAGTAAAATTGCTCATTAATAATTTTTTAAATATGTTTCAACATGTTGAGATGATATTTTGGATGTACCGGGTTAAATAAAATTTATTACAAAAATTATAAAATCTAATAGTTTCTTTAGTGGTTAAGATTCTATGCTCTCACTGCCATGGCCCGGATTCGCATCCCTGTCAGGGAACTACACCACCTGTCTGTTGGGCTGTCATACAGTGGCAGCTGCATGTTGCTATGATGCTGCAAGTTATGCCACTGGTATTTCAAATATCAGCAGGGTCACCCATGGTAGACAAGTTTCAGTGGAGCTTCCAGACTAAGACAGACTAGGAAGAAGGACCTGGCCACCTACTTCTGAAAAAATTGGCCATGAAAACCCTATGGACAGCAGGGGAGCATTGTCTGATACGGCTACAGAAGGTCAGAGGATGATTCAAAAAGACTGGGCAAGGTTCCACTCTGCTGTACACAGGGTTGCCAGGAGTTAGAATCAACTAGATGGCACTAACAACAAAGAAATTTTAATTACTGTGACTCACATAATATTTCTATGGACAGTACTTTCTAGAGGTTCCTACTGCTCCCACCACAGCCATCAATAGCTCAATGAATAACATCACCATCCCTCTAGCTCAGTGCTGTCCAATAGAACTTTCTCTGATTATGGAGGTGTTCTATATCTGTTGATGACTGGATGGTTGTGGTGGTGGCAGTGATGACTGTGTCTGACTCACAGAATCTCTTAGGATATTGTGAAGCCAGAGTTCTTAGGAAACTAAAGACTAACCTGTTATTTTGACTTTCCTCTGGGGAAAAAGGTAGTAGGTACCAAAAACTGCAGACCAGTGCTGTGCAACAGAACTTTCTGTGACAAAGGAAATGTTCTAAATCTGCATTGTCCAATACAGAGGCCACTAGTCCCATCTGGCTATTGAGCACATGAAATATGGCTAGTGCAACCAAAGCACTGAATTTTAAACCTCATTTCATTTAAATTAGTTTAAATTTAAATAGCCATATATGGCTAGTGGCTACTGTATTGGACAGCACTGCTTCTGGCCTACTTGATCTATCTGAAAGTCTGGAAGTCACCTTAGTCTCCTCCCTCCCTATCAACTGTCCTTTTCCCCACAAAAGTACACACACACACTGAATAACCCAGTCCTGTGTTCGTTAAAGCTTTCAATTCTGTGTGCTTCTGTCCTCACTGTCACTACTTTAGTTTTCAGGCTTTAACAGGATTAAGGCCACAGCCTCCTAGCTGGCCTCCTCAGTTAGCCTCCTCCTATCCACTGCTTGTAAAATGTAAATACAAACTTGTTATTTCCTTTATTCAAAAGTCTTCAAAGTCTTGCCATTGCCCTAAGGTAAAATTCCAGACTCTAATATGATTTACAAAGCCCTTCATAATCCAAACCCAATCTCCAGCCTCATCTTTCACCAATCCCTTCCACCTTCCAATTCTTGCCCATATCATTAACACTTACCAAGCTCTATTAAAATTGTCTGTTTACTTGTCTCCCTTCAAAGTAAGGGGAGGGACAAGTCTCCCCCAGTCACTAGCATCCTGAGGGCAGAGACAGTGTCTCAAACATTATATTGCTAAGATGGAACACAACAGAGTCATAGTACATGAAGGAAATATACTAGATTTTCCATAAATACTTTTTTTTCTTTGAGGAAGATCGGCCCTATGCCAACACCTGCTGCCATCTTCCTCTTTTTTCTTTTTTCTACCCAAAGGCCCAGTACACAGTTGTGTATCACAGTTGTAGAGTTGTAGCTCTTCTATATGGGACACCACCTCAGCATGGCTTGATGAGTGGTCAGTAGGTCCGCACCCAGGATCCAAACCAGCAAACCCTGGGCCACTGAAGCAGAAAGCGCGAACTTAACCACTACGCCAACGGGCCAGCCCCTCCATAAATACTTTGTGAAAGAAGGAAAAAAGAAAAAACAAAATAGATGTGTACTCTTGGACAACTATGAAAACAAAAATTTTGTAAAGCAGATATTTTTACTATACGATTTAAAAGAATTGTAATATGAATTTAAGAATCAACTCCTTATTTTGAACTTTTCAAGGAAATCCTGATTGATGCTTTAAAAAAATACACAAATATATTTGCTATATAGAAATATATATTTACACATTACCTGCATTTGTGAATTTAAACCTAAAGAATAATTTATATCCATTTTCAATTAACTTATTTTTAATAATAACCAGGGAAACAGATAAAAATTGCTACTCAATTAAACATTAAGAAATATCAAGCCCTGGGGCCGCCCGGTGGCACAGCAGTTTAGTCCGCGCTTGGCAGCCCGGGGTTCGCGAGCTCGGATCCCGGGCGCCCGCCGACGCACTGCCTGTCAGCCATGCCGTGGCGGCGTCCCATATAAAGTGGAGGAAGATGGGCACGATGTTAGCCCAGGGCCAGTCTTCCTCAGCAAAAAGGGGAGGATTGGCAACGGATGTTAGCTCAGGGCTGGTATTCCCCACAAAAAAAAAAAAAAAAAAAAAGAAAGAAATATCAAGCCCTAAGCATAAGAATAAATAAGCAAATTGTTTCAGAATGGATTCAGAAACTTGGCAATACTATAAAATTAACTACTAGCAAACCACTAGAAAAGCCACCAGAAAACCCAAGTGAAAAGGCCAATAACTCTACTTTCAATAACTCTACTTATACAGAGCAGAAAAACATCAAGCAAAAGTTCAGCCTAAATTTAATACAGCAGTTTAGAAAAGGGATGCAAAACTATTTTTGAAATATTCAAAATTACCTGCCACTAACGAAAGTGAATGAATATTCCCATGAAGGCAGAAGTCACCTGTGTGGCATCTGAAGGGTTGTATCCTAAATGATCGGAAGAGATGTACTCAAAACATAGCTACTTTTTGTTTCAGAAGAAATCCTATGAGTCTCTCAGATTTTTAATAACTTCATTTGATTAATCATAAGTTGAAATTAGTCTTTCTTTCTTGAAAAGGTCAGCAATAGTAAATTTTATATGTACAAGGAGAAAATTACATACATATGCAAGGTGAAAAAAAGGCAGGCAGCCAGAGAGAAGCAAGTCTCTATCAATTTTTTTCAAGTGAAAGGTTTTAGAAGAAAAAAAGTGCTAAAAAATTCTTTAACCAGTAGAATTGAATTTAAAACTCCATGTAATTAGCCACATGAACAGGTTAAAAAATTTTTTTGATTGTCTCAATGGATATGAAAATGCATCAGGGAGATTTTAACATTTATTAATGATTAAAAATCTTAACAAATTAGGAATAGAAGGAAACTTTCTTAACCTAATAAAGGATATGTACAAAAGCAAATGACAAGTATCTGTAAGGGAATGGCTCTGCTGTTCCATATGTAGTGACCTGCAGCTTATTTGACTCTTGGTAGAATGTCTTGTGATCCCCCTAGAACAGGAGAGGATGGGAGGCCTATAATGATCAACTACCAGGCCATTTCCTACTGCTTCCCTATCTCCCTTAGAGGCTGTCATGAATTCATCACTGTCTGGATTCTAATGAAGCACCAGAATCAGCCCTGCTCATCTCAGAACAGAGCTGTAGAATAAGAAACCCCTTAGCAGCAAATTAAAATGGGTTCCTTATCAATAGGGTATCTCACAGCTCACACTGTAGTCATCAGCAGTGTTTTTGTTTTGGTGTCATCCTTTTTGGTTATGGGACAAGGGTCACAGGGAGCTGGCACCTTTGGCTTATTCGTCATTCCATTGCCCAGCTAAGTGGTAAAGTGCCCAAATCTAAATGGCCCACTTTACCTATACCAGTCAAATCAGTCAGGCCTTGGCCTTGCCTTGTCTTGTGTGTGTGTGTGTGTGTGTGTGTGTGTGTGTGTGCTTGGCAATATCACACCTAATAGTCAAAAGTGCAACAATTTCCCTTCGAGTTGGGAAAATAACAAGGATGTCTCCTATCACCACTCTATTCAACCACATGCCAGAGATCCTAGCCAAAAGTAAGGCAAGAAAAAGGTAGTAAGAATTGTAAGGAAAGACACAAAACAGTAATTATGCACAAATGACATAATTATATAAGTAGGAAATCCAAGAGAATCTACAGATAAAATATTAGAATTCATAAGATTTGGGGAAAATACAAAGTCAATATTCAAATTCAATTTTATTCCATATACCAACAACAAATAGAAAATAAAATTTACTTTAAAATCCCATTTATAATACCATCAAATACCTAGGACTAAATCTACAAAAGATGTGTAAGAATATTACACAGAAAACTATAAATCATTACTGAGATCTGAAAAACATAAATAAATAGAAATATCAAATTCAATGATTGAAAGATTTCATATTATAAACAAGTAATTTTACCCAAATTAATCTATAAATGCAATGTAATTTCAATCAGAATCCCAACATAATTTCTCTTTTTTTGCTGAGGAAGATTCGCCCTAAACTAACATCCATTGCCAATCCTCCTCTTTTTTTGCTTGAGGAAGATTAGCCCTGAGCTAACATCTGTGCCAGCTTCCTCTATTTTGTATGTGGGTCACCACCACAGCATGACTGACGAGTGGTATAAGTCTGTGCCTGGGATCCAAACCCGGGCTGCCGAAGCAGAGTGCACAGAACTTAACCACTACACCATGGGGCCAGACCCCCAACATAATTTCTTTTTAACTTGACAAACTGACTCTAAAATTTATATGGAAATACCACAGACCAAGAATAACCAAAACATTCTTTTTTTAAACAGCTTTATTAAGTCATAATTCACATACTATAAAACTGACCCATTTCAAATGTACAACTTGAGTTTTACTAAATTTATGCAGTTGTGCAACCATCACTACAAGCCAGTTTTAGAACACTTCCATCACCTCAGTAAGTCCTTATGCACATCTGCAGTTAATCTTCACTCCTACCCCTAGGCCCAGCAACTACTGATTTGCCTTTTCTAAAAGTTCCATGTAAATAAAATTATAAACTGGCAGCTTTTTCTCTTGGCAAAACATTTCTGAATTTCATTTATGTCATAAATTTATCAGTAGTTCTTTTTTATTGCTCAGTAGTATTCCATTATATGAATACACTATATTTTGTTTATCAACTCACCAGCTGATGTTTTTGAATTGCTTCCAGCTTTTGCTACTACAAATAATGCTGGTATGAATATCTGCATACAAGTCTTGTGTGAACATATGTTTTCTTTTCTCTTGGGTATATATCTAAAAGCTAAATGGTTGAGGACATACAGTAAATATATGTTTAAGAAACTACCAAACCGTTTTCCAAAATGGCTGTAACATTTAACACTCCCACCAACAATGTACTAGAGTCCCAGTTTCTCCACATCCTTGCAAACACTTGGTATTTCAATCTTTTGATTTTAGTCATTCTAGTGCGTGTGTACTGCTGTCACAATGTGGTTTTAATTTGCATTTCCCTAATGACTAATGATGGTGAGTATCTTTTTCAAGTTCTTATTACCATCAGTATATCTTCTTTGGTGAAATGCCTATTCAAATCTTTTGCCCATTTTCCAGGAGGCTGTTTGCCTTATTATTCAGTTGTAAGAGTTCTTTAGATATTCTGGATGCAAGTCCTTTATCAGATATATGATTTGCAAATATTTCCTCCCATTCTGTGGTTTGTCTTTTTCCTTAATGGATTCTTTTAAAAAGCAAAACTTTTTGAGCCAGCCCTGATAGCCTAGTGATTAAAGTTGGGCGCTCTCACCACTTCAGCAGCCCGGGTTCATTTCCCAGCTGGGAACCACACCACCGTCTGTCAGGTGCCATGCTGTGGCGGCAGCTCACATAGAAAAACCAGGACTTACAACTAGAATATACAACCAGGCACTGGGGCTTTGGGGAGCGAAAAAAAAAAAAAGAGGAAGATTGGCAACAGATTAAGCTCAGGGCAAATCTTTCCCTGCAAAAAAAATAAAAATAAAAAAACAAAAAGCAAAACTTTTTAATTTTGACAAAGGCCAATTTATCAATATTTTTCTGTTATGGGTCATGCTTTCAGTGTCATATCTAAGAAATCCTTTCCTAACCCAAGGTCTCAAAGATTTTTTCCTATGAGGTAAGGTTTGAAGTTCATTTTTTTTGCATTTTGATATCCAATTATTGTAGTACCTTTTGTTGAAAAAACTATCTTTCCCTCTATTGAATTACCTTGGCACCTTTGTTGAAAATCAATTAACCAGAAATATGTGGGTTTATTTCTGGCCTCTCTATTCTGTTCCACTGATGCATACATCCATCCCTATGCTGAGACTACACTGTCTTGATTACTGACCATGACAGTCATTGACACACATTGAATGTCAAAGACATTGTTGCAAAAAAAACTAGGGGAGGAGCACTTACTCTACTAGGCATTAAGCTTACTAAAAAGCTACAATAACTAAGACAGTCTGGCACTAGACCAAGATTAAGAAACCAGTGGAAGAGCATAAAGAGCCTTAATTTATTACAAAGCACTTGAAAAAACAAAGGAATTGTCAATAAATGGTGCTGAGAAATCAGCTAACTACATGGAGAAAAAATAAACTTCATCTTCTACCTCACAGCATACACAAAAATCAATCATAGGCAGATCACTGTGCTATATGAGAAAGGTATAACAATGACACTTCCATAAAATAATAAAAGAGAGTAACTTCATGCCCTCAGAGAGGTAAAGATTCCTTAAACAGGACATAAAAAGCACTAATCATAAAGTAAAACATTAATTGGACTACACTAAAATTAAGAATCCTGTTCTTCAAAAGACACCATTAAGAGAGCAAAATGGCAAGCCACAGATTAGAATGGAAGTATTTGCAACACAAATAACCAACGAACGGATCATATCCAAAATACATCAGGAACTCCTATAAATTAATTAGAACAAGAAAGACAAACAGAAAACTGAGCAAGATATTTGAATAATCACTTCACAAAAGGTTTTCCAAGTGACTAAAAGACATAAAGGGGAGTGAGATTCCCTCTTTGAATCTCTGCCCCCTACGACACAACGAAAACATCATTCACATTCCAACAGAGCTCAATCAAACACTACGAAGGACTTCTAAGAAACCCCTGCTGCCATACATCGGACAGTGGAGGCGCAGGAAGCCCAAAAGGACGGGAGGAGAGGTAAGAAGTTGTACTCCCCCTCCCCAATCGATCTGCAAAGAGAGCGCGGTTCGCAGACAGAGGGGGGAGGGGCGGCCCACAGCGGGGAAAACTATCGCCATCCAGGTGCTCTCACAGACTGTCGCGAGATCCCCACTGGGAAGCGACGACGGACTGTTTAGGGGGTGTAGCAAACACCCTAAGAGAGCCAAAAAGGAAACCCCCAGGTCAAGCAGGAGAAAGAGAGGACCCCTCCCCGCACACACCCGGCGATTCAGCATAATCCCTCCGGGGGCTGCAACCACCTTAGGGCAAACCGCTCGTGATCTCCATCCAGTGGGAGCAGGGGGAAACTGCAGGACCAACTTTATCATGAGGGGAAAAAATAAGGCCGTCCCCGTCGGGTCCTTGCGACAATTTGTCATGGCTACAGACCAAAAGGAAAATGACAAACACCCAGAAACCAACCCTGAAGGCACAGAAGTCAATAACCTGAATGAGAGAGAATTCAAAATAGCTATCATAAACAAACTCAACGAAATACAAGAGAACACACAGAAACAAATCAACGAATTCAGGGATTTTGTCACAAAAGAGATTGAAACCATAAAGAAAAACCAATCAGAATTATTGGAGGTGAAAAACAAAATCAACGAGATAGTGTAAAAAATGGAGTCTTTAAAGAGCAGAACTGACAATATGGAGGAACGAATTAGCACTATTGAGGATAGCCACGCAGAAATGCTCCAGATAGAGGAGGAGAGAGAGCTAAGACTAAAAAGAAATGAAGAAATTCTTCGAGAAATATCAGACTCAATGAGGAAAAGCAACATAAGGACAAAAGGTATTCCAGAAGGAGAAGAAAGAGAAAAAGGAGCAGAGAGTTTGTTCAAAGAAATAATAGCTGAGAACTTCCCCAACCTAGGGAACGAGAGGGAAATAACAGTGAATGAAATCAATAGATCACCTAAATATATAAACAGGAATAAAAAATCATCTCACCACATAGTAGCAAACTTGAAAAATACCCATGACAAGGAAATAATATTGGAGGCAGCTAAACAAAAAAACAAAATAGCATACAAAGGAAACCCCATCAGGCTCTCAGCTGATTTCTCAACAGAAACTCTACAGGCGAGGAGAGACTGGAATGATATATTCAAAATCATGAAAGACAAAAACCTTCAGCTGAGAATACTTTATCCAGCAAAAATATCCTTCAAATACGATGGAGAAATAATAACTCTCCCTGATAAACAAAAGCTAAGAGAGTTCGTCACCACAAGACCCCCACTACAAGAAATGCTCAAGAAGGCCCTTAGGCCTGAAAAAAAACAAATGAGAAAGGGGATACAAAGATTTCAGCAAGGAGAAACGCAAGGAGACTAAACCAGAACAAACTACAACTGGATAACATCAAAAACTAATTCAAGCTCATCACTGGAAACACACATTCATGACACAATCTGGAATAAAGAGATAACAAATAAGGAGGGGAAGAGGCAAGGGATTGAATCGACCCAGCCTCAGGAAAAAGGAGGCATCCGAAAATGTACTTTCTTATCCAGGAGATCGCTTATATAAACCTCACGGTAACCACTAAACAAATAACCAGAAGAGAACCACACATGACAAATAAAGAGAAAACCAAGAGAACGAGCATGCAGAAATACCAAATTGAATTTGCAGTCCGAAACACAAGGGACAAGAAACGAAGGAAATGCAAAAGAACCAGAAGATGAACAATAAAATAGCAACATTAAACCCTCATATATCAATAATCACTCTAAATGTAAATGGATTGAATTCTCCAATCAAAAGACACAGAGTGGCAGGATGGATTAAAAACCAAGATCCAACAATCTGCTGCCTCCAGGAAACACATCTCAGCTCTAAAGACAAACACAGACTCAAAATAAAAGGATGGAAAACAATACTCCAAGCTAATGGCAAACAAAAGAAAGCAGGAGTAGCCATACTTATATCAGACAAAGTAGACTTCAAGATAAAAAAGGTAATGAGAGACAAAGAAGGGCAATATATAATGATAAAAGGGACACTTCACCAAGAAGACATAACACTTGTAAATATCTATACACCCAACACAGGAGCACCAAAGTACATAAAACAACTGCTAAAAAACCTTAAAGGAGATATTAACAATAACACAATAATAGTAGGGGATCTTAATACCCCCCTTACATCAATAGATAGATCATCCAGACAAAAAGTCAATAAGGAAATAATGGACTTAAAAGAAAAACTAGACGCAATGGACTTAATAGATATATACAGAGCACTCCACCCAAAAAAAGCAGAGTACACATTCTTCTCAAGTGCACATGGAACATTCTCAAGGATAGACCATATATTAGGAAACAAGGCAAACCTCTATAAATTTAAGAAGATTGAAATCATTACAAGCATCTTTTCTGATCATAATGCTGTGAAACTAGAAATCAACTGCAAGGAAAAAACTAGGAAAGGGACAAAGATGTGGAGACTAAACAACATGCTACTGAACAACCAATGGGTCGTTGATGAAATTAAAGGAGAAATCAAAAGCTATCTGGAGACAAATGAAAAGGAAAATACACCATACCAACTCATATGGGATGCAGCAAAAGCAGTCCTGAGAGGGAAGTTCATAGCAATACAAGCTCACCTTAACAAACAAGAAAATTCCCAAATAAATAACCTTAAATTGCACCTAACAGAGTTGGAAAAAGAAGAACAGACAAAGCCCCGAATCAGCAGAAGGAGGGAAATAATAAAAACCAGAGCAGAAATAAATGAAATTGAAACCAAAAAAACAGTAGAAAGGATCAATGAAACAAAGAGCTGGTTCTTTGAGAAGATAAATAAAATTGACAAACCCTTAGCCAGACTCACTAAGAAAAAAAGGGAGAAGACTCAAATAAATAAAATTAGAAATGAAAGAGGAGAAATTACAACAGACACCACAGAAATACAAGGGATTATTAGGGAATACTATGAAAAACTTTATGCCAACAAATTGGACAACCTAGAGGAAATGGACAAATTCTTGGATGCGTACAACCTCCCAAAACTGAATCAAGAAGAAATAGAGAATCTGAACAGACCAATCACAAGTAAAGAGATTGAAACAGTAATCAAAAACCTCCCAGAAAATAAAAGCCCAGGACCAGATGGCTTCCCTGGAGAATTTTATCAAACGTTCAAAGAAGATTTAGCACCTATCCTTCTCAAACTATTCCAAAACATAGAGGAAGATGGAATACTTCCCAACACATTCTATGAGGCCAACATCATCCTGATACCAAAGCCAGACAAGGACAATACAAAGAAGGAAAACTGCAGGCCAGTATCACTGATGAACATAGACGCAAAAATCCTCAACAAAATATTGGCAAACCGAATACAGCAATACATCAAAAAGATCATACACCACGATCAAGTGGGATTTATACCAGGGACACAGGGATGGTTCAACATCCGCAAATCAATCAACGTGATACACCACATTAACAAAATGAAGAATAAAAACCACATGATCATCTCAATCGATGCAGAGAAGGCATTCGACAAGATCCAGCATCCATTTATGATAAAAACGCTCAACAAAATGGGTATAGAAGGAAAGTACCTCAACATGATAAGGGCCATATATGACAAACCTACAGCAAACATCCTACTCAATGGGGAAAAACTGAAAGCCATTCCTTTGAGGACAGGAACAAGACAAGGGTGCCCACTCTCACCGCTCTTATTCAACATAGTACTGGAAGTGCTGGCCAGAGCAATTAGGCAAGAAAAAGGAATAAAAGGACTCCAAAGAGGCAATGAAGAAGTGAAATTCTCACTATTTGCAGACGACATGATCTTATACATAGAAAAACCCAAAAAATTCCATCGGAAAACTACTAGAAACAGTCAACAACTACAGTAAAGTGGCAGGGTATAAAATCAACTTACAAAAATCAATTGCATTTCTATACACTAACGATGAAAAAACAGAAAGAGAACTCAAAAAGACAATCCCATTTACAATTGCAACAAAGAGAATAAAATATCTGGGAATAAATTTAACCAAGGAGGTCAAAGACCTATACAATGAAAACTATAAGACACTATTGAAAGAAATCGAGGAGGACATAAAGAAATGGAAAAATATTCCATGAACATGGATTGGAAGAATAAATATAGTTAAAATGTCCATTCTACCGAAAGCAATCTACAGACACTGCATGAACTCACTCATATATGGAATATAAGTGAACACACGGACAGAGAGAACTGATTGGTGGTTACCAAGGGGAAGGGGGGTGGGGGGGGCACAAGGGGTGAAGGGTTACATCCACAAGGTGACAGTCAAACAAAAATGTACAACTAAAACCCCACAGTGTTATAAACTATTAAGACATCAATAAAAAAAATGGTAAAAAAATAAAATAAAAAATCCATGCCAAAAAAAAAAATAAAATAAAAAATAAAAGACATAAAGGTATTCAACTTCATTAATAATCAGTGAATGCAAATTAAAACCATGAGATACTACTATAAATAGTATAAATAAAGTATACTTGAAGTATAAATAATTTCACCCGAATAGCTGAAATTAATAACAGTGACAATACCAAGTATTGGCAAGGATATATAACAAAAGGAACTCTCCAATACCTCTTTGGGGCATGTAAGTTTGTACAACCACGTAAGAATATGGTTTGGCAAATTATCTACTAAAATTGCACATATGCATACTCTATGATGCAGCACTTTCACTCCTGGCTATAAAGGCATCAGAAATATATGCACCAAAAGACTTGTATAAGAATGGTCACATGGCATAATTCATAATGCCCCAAAACTGGAAACAACCTAAATATCCATCATTAAATAATGGATAAATTGTGGTGTATTTATACAATGGAATACTATTCAACAATGAAAATGAACAAACTACAGCTGCACACAACAAATCTTAAATCTCACAAACAAAACACTGAGTCAAAGAAGACATAAAAAGATATTCACAATATGATTTTATGTACATAAAGCTGGAAAACAGGCAAAACTAAACTATAGGTTTATAAAAAGAAAAGCAAGAAAATAATTCTCATAAAAGGACAGTAGTTACCTTTTTGGGGGAAGGAGTAGGTTGTGACTGGGAAGGGGCAAAGAAAGTTTCTGGAATGCTGGCAAGGTCCTAGTGTTTGACCTAGATGACGATTATGCAAGTGTTTCATAAGTTGTTAACCTATACATTTGTTTTATATACTTTTCCATATGTGTATTACATTCAAGAAGAGCTTCAAAGAGGAATTAATTCCTTCAATCAATAAGTTATATAAAATTATGTTTAAGGTCCAAAATTTTATTTCCTGAAATGTTTTCATAATTTCAGAGATGTCTGAATGCAGTTCAAACAGGTTTTTTTCCATTAGTTATCTAATTTCCATATAAGGGCTTTCAAACAAAAAAGAAAAACAGTAAAATAAGGAAAAAATGAAAAATACGTATATATACATGAAGGGGCTGTCAGGTGAAAATCACTGTCTATTCATCACAGAGCATACCATAATAAAGAAACTTAAAGGGAATACAAGGTTTAGTTTCATTCTTGATGAACCACTAAAAATGAGAGTTCACATGGACCTTGGGTGATAATGATGTGTTAATAAAGGTTCATCAATTATAATAAATGTACCACTCTAGTAGAGGATGTTGATAATGGGAGAAGCTATGCATGTGTTGGGGCAGGGGGTCTATAGGAAATCTCTGCCCCTTCCACTCAATTTTGCTGTGAACCTAAAACTTCTCTAAAAAATACAGACTTTTTTTAATGCGTTCAAGAGTTGCTACATCTCTAAAGCACAGTTCTGATCACTGTGTCTCCTAATTAAAAACCTTCAACAGCTACCAACACAGCATCTCAAGACTGGAATGGACCTCAAAATCACCTAGCAAACATTCATTCAATGTTTGGAACCTGACAGGCGATGCATTACCTCATAAAAACATTCACACCATCATTGGACAGCAATGACTTTTACAAAATCAGTAGGGAATAGTAAAATGGAAGGTGGAGGAGTGGCAGAAATCAAGAACACTACACATATTTCTGGCTTGAGCAACTGGTAATGTCATTTAATGAATGAAGGAATGCCAGAGAAGAGCAGGAATCACACAGTTTGGACGTGCTGAATTTAAGTGGCATCCAAATGAAAATATTGAGTAACAATGGTCCTTAGACTCAGGTGAGAGGTAAAATCTAAAGCCAGAAAAATGAATACTCAGCATACAGATGAAAAATGAAATAGGAGATGAGACCACCCAAAGAAATTCAAACATTTAATGAATAGGTACAGGAAGATCAACAAAGGTGACTGAGAAAGAGAGCCCAGAGAACCAGAAAGGAAAATAGAGGCGTGATCTGAATACTGCCAAAGAAGAGCGAGTTTTACAGAAGGAGGAGAAATCAACTGTGTCCAATGCTGCTGTGGTAGGCAGTCTTGGAAATGACTCTGAATGATCTCTGCCTCCTAGTAGAATTCATGTCCTTGTGGAACAACTCCTTGCGTGTGTTGGACCAAGTGACTCCCTTCTAAAGAACAAAACACAGCAAAAGTGACAGAAAGTCATTTCCAAGATTAGGTTACAAAAAGGCTCTGGCTAATATCTCCCTTCCTCCTCCACAGGGCTCTCAATCAAGAAGCAAGGTGCCATGTCAGGAGGAGTCCTATTTTTGTTGTTGTTAGTGCCCGTGGAGTCAATTTCGACTCCTAGTGACACTGTGTACAGCAGAGCAGAACCCTCCCTTTCTGGCACTATAGCAGATGCTGCTTCCGCTACTATTGAAAGAGTCTTCATGGCCAATTTTTTCAGAAGTGGGTGGCCAGGTCCTTCTTCCTAGTCTGTCTTTGTCTGGAAGCTCCACTGAACACTGCCCACTATGGGTGACCCTGATGGTATCTGAAATACCAGTGGCAGAGCTTTCAGCATCACAGCAGCACTGCAGCCACCACAGTATGACAACTGACAGACAGTGCTGTGGTTCCCTGACCAGGAAACAAGTCTGGGCCTCAGCGGTGAGAGCATGGTATCTTAACCACTAGACCACCAAGGCTGGCAGGTTATCCTACGCAGAAACCCGAATGGCAAAGAGACTGATTTCTCCGACAAACAACCAACAAGGACCTCGGGCCTACAACAGCCACATGAGTGAGCTTGGAAGCAGACCCTCTCCAAGTCGAGCTTTGACTGGATAGTTTGTCCTAGTCAACATTTGATTGCAGCCTTATGAGTGACCCTGAATCAGACACATCACACTCAGATGTCTGACTCGCAGAAACTGTGAAATAAATGTTTCTTGTTTTAAGTTTGGGGGTAATTTGTTGCATATCAATAGACATCTAGTACAGCTGCTAAGAGGTTAAAAAAGAGGACAGAAAAATAGCCACTGGCTTTAAAGACATTAATAACCCCAGCAAAACAGATTCAGTGAAACTACGGAGACAGAAACAAGACAGATATAGGTTGAGAAGAAAATTACAGGTGAAGAAATGGAGATGTATAGCAAATGTAGACAACTTTCAAAAAAGTCTGGCTATAAAGCAGACAGCAAGAG
Organism: Tapirus indicus; assembly: GCA_031878705.1. Lineage (NCBI taxonomy): Eukaryota > Metazoa > Chordata > Mammalia > Perissodactyla > Tapiridae > Tapirus > Tapirus indicus. The sequence goes on from CM062918.1 coordinate 98,879,918, forward strand.
TGAGAGAAAGTATGAGATTGGAGAAGAGTTTTTGTAAAGATACGAGAGACTTTTTAAAGTTTAAGTGATGATAATAAGAAGCCTATAGGGTGGAAAAAACACTCTCAAGGAACTTCATTCCATTATCAAGAAACTCCTCTAGGGGCCGGCCCGGTGGTGTAGCAGTTAAGTTCACGAGCTCCACTTCTGGCAGCCCAGGGTTCAGAGGTTTGGATCCCTGGCATGGACCGACGCACCGCTTGTCAAGCCATGCTGTGGTGGCATCCCATATAAAGTAGAGGAAGATGGGCACAGATGTTAAGCCCAAGGCCAATCTTTCTCAGCAAAAAGGGGAGGATTGGCAACAGATGTTAGCTCAGGGCTAGCCTTCCTCACAAGAAAAAAAAAACTCCTCTAAAAGTTCTTACTACCTCTCTGCCTTGGCTGAAAACTGGCTTTCCCAGGACATGTCTTCCCATGCAGCCCTTTAAAGTGGAGGCTATTAAGTCTCTCACACTCCACATCCAATATTGGGAAATGAGGATGGTACCCTTCTTTCTTCCAATGCCACCTCCAGACCACTATCCCTGAACCCTCATGTAAAATCCCTGTTACTCTAATTCTTGTACTATTCAACGACACAGTGTTCTACCTCCTCCTCTTCACTATCAGCTAATGACCACCTGGACATCCTCCACACTCAGTGAGGCTATACTGGCAACTAGTTCCCACTGCCACTATCTTCTATGCCACCACTCCTGGTTCATTTCAATGCATACATGGATGAGCCATCTAACACCAGTTCCTCAAAGTCATCATCCTCAGTAAGCAACTCTCTATTCTCTGGGTATAGCCATTCACAACCAGTTGTGAATTCACTTAATTGTATTATTATCCATTCCATTCATCAAATACTTATTAAGTATCTATTTGCTCAGTAGAGAACACATGACAGTCCCTGTTCTCATAAAACCTAGGACATATTTTTTCATATTTTCCACAAAGACAGCATGAAAAGTCTAGATACAACTACTACATTTCCTTTATTTATCAGTCTAGGAACCATGTCAATTCTAGGAAACTAGAATTATTGTCTAATGTAACCTAGTGAACCCAGTGTATCTAGTGAACACTAGATACCCAGTGTATCCTAATGATCACTATTTTCCTTGACAAGGCTTCTAAAACTACCTTTCAAATAACCTATTCTAATATACTGCCAGAGTTCAATATTAGATTCATCAATCTATAAATGCATAACTGTGCTGTCCAATATAGTAGCCACTAGTCACAGTGGGTATTTAAATTAATTTTAGTAAAATTAACAATCAAGTTTCTCAGTCACACCAGCCACATTTCAAGTATTCAATAGGCACATGTGACTAGTGGCTACTGTACTGGGAGATGATGATTTAGAACATTTCTACCATCACAGAAAGTTCTAATGGACAGTGCTGGTCTAAGGTTTTTGGTATTCACTTCCTTCCTCCCAGAAAAAAATTAAAATGACAGGTGTATCTTCCAGTCTCCTGAGAACTCTCTGAGGCTCCACAGTATCCTAAGGATTCCATACATCAGGCATCATCATCACAAACATCATAATCACCATCGCTACCACCCTATTTGTCATCATCAGGGCAGCTGATTTTTATTGAGTTATTACTATATTCTAAGCACTTTATTAAAAGCTTTATGAGTATTATCTCATTTATTCTTCACAACAATTACATGAGGTGAGACTATTATTTGCATTTTATGGATGAGAAAATTAACTGAGTTTCAGACAATAAAGTAACTCACCCAAAGTTATACTGCTAGGAAGTGACAGCAATCAGTACAGAGTTTAAGCACATTAGTAATGTAATTATTTTGCCTTTTAAGACACACTTTTCAACAAAAAGGAGGAGTGAGACCAACCCCTCACACTAGCACTCAACATTCCAGCCAGACCAAACTATTTTCAGATCACTCAATTTGCCTTACAGCTTTCCTGGCTTTAGGTTCTGCACATGCTGTTCCCTCTGCCTGGATCCTTTTCATTTGGCCAAATCCTACTTATCCTTAAGATCTCATCTTAGATCTTCCCACACGCCAGTTTAGGGATCTATCCTATGAGCTGATGCAGAACCCTGTATGTTATGTAAAGCACTTATCACAACAGATAGACCACAAAGTCCTATTAACTTTTCCTCTTCTCTCACTAAAATGAAACTCGGTAAGATTAAGAGACCCTGTCCCTTATTTATCATGGACTCCATCTGGCCTAGCCCAAAACATGGAACACAAAAGGTACTCAATAAATACGTGATAAATGAAGGAATAATGAAAACAAGACGCTTAGGTAATCAAATCATTTCACAAGTATTCACTCAACCAAATAAAATGTTATCTAATTTGACTTTCACACAACCTTATGCTTGTATTCAATCAGAGAATATTAATAGTACACACTAAATGGCTTCAATGCCATTTAGTTCGTAACAAAAGTATTTCACAAACATTTTTCCCACACAATATGCAAAACAAAACTTAAAAATCAAAAGTCAGTGGAGTAACTGCTAATGGGTTTGGGGCTTCCTCCTGGAGCAATGAAAATTTTCTAAAATTGATTGTGGTGATGGTTGTACCAAAAAAATTGAATTGTACACTTTAAATGGGTGAATTTTATGGTATGTGAATTATCTCTCAATAAAGCTGTGATAAAAACAAAAGATCTGCAGGTAGCTAGACTTAAATTATGAAAACAAATATTAAGCCTGCAAAAAAATACCTAGAAGATAAAATACTTGTTATATTTAGGCAATTTTAAAATAGCTAAATGCCCTATTATTGCACAAAATTTCACTGGTTAAGAAAAACAAGATGGAAACTGACTGCTGTCAGGAATAACTGAATGGGACAAGGGAGACTTACTTTTCCCTGTGTACTCTTTTACATCTTCTGATTTGGTATAAGTATTACCTATTTTTAAAAAAATAAGTGTACATAAGATTAATAACCACAAAGTCATACCTCTCCTCAATACTAGTATACACTCCCAGGCTGCCTATTTTGTTCTGAAAAGAATAAAGAATGAAATATATTTTAAAAAATCATTCCAGGGAAGTAAAAAACTGAAAGATTCTTATATTTGGCTTATCTCACACTGAAAAGCCTTTGGTCATTACTCTGTTACCTGACATTATAATCAAGGAGAATTCTCTCTCACCCAACATTCTGACACATCTTTAAACAATGACACAGCTGATCATTCCCTCCTCCTTGAAACTTCCTTTCCTTCACTTCTAGTACATCACATGACCCTGGTTTTCCTGCCTGCTAATTCAATGACCTCTTATTATTCTCCTTTGCTGGGTTCCTAGTCACTTCCCCAGGGGTATCTAGAAGGTAAGTTTCATGAAGGTGGGGATTTTTTGTCAAGTTTGTTCACTACTGTATCCCCAATGTCTAAAAAAGCACTAGGAACCATAATAAACTACTATTGAATGAATAAATGAATGAATCAGTGCCCTAAGGCTCAGATATTCAAGAGCCATAGAAATAAATCATATTCCAGATAACCTTTATGCTCAGTTTATTTTATTACATTATATTTCTCTGAAAACTGATAAACAATGTACTGGTTATTATTTGATTAACCAAAATACTTCATTCTCTGGTCTTTCTCCATCAACGTTTTTGATACAGTATGTGTAAACCGCACATTTAACAGCTCTTATACTACTTCTAAAAGCATAAACATAGCATAGAACAAGAGCAGTTGTTGCTATGAGAACCTTCACTTCTGTTTTCAGTATTAATGTTGAATTAACAGACTGACATATTTATCTGAATTTAGTGATTAAAAAAAAGGAACACCTCAGTAGACTCAACAAGGATATCAGAGTAACAACTAAAAGCGATATTTCTTGAAAAATAAAATGTAGCGGTCTTTTTCAGGCGTAAGAAATTCTAAAGAGAAATAGATCACTTCTACCTTACACTTTCCCCCAAATCATATGATTTCATTCCTACAAGAATCACATCTCAGTCAGCCACGCAAATGTCATTTTAGCAATATACGCACAAAGTTTCACCCAGTATTTTAGTTCGCATTTGGGTCCATGTGCACCCAATTAAATCAAAGTAAAATTTAAAAGCCAAAACTAGACATGTGAATTTTAATTTTTCCACCTAAGTAATTCCAAATCAAAACTCTTCATTGTACCAACTTATAATTTGATCTTTCTGAATATAGCTAATTAAATCTTTTATTTATAATTACAAATTGGACCACACCCTTTCTCACTTAATAGCTATTATATTATCTGTTTCCTATAAGTCTCTTCAAGCAGAAATATGTGCTAGAAGATAATAGTCTCCTCATCAAGTGGGCACATTAAAAAAGGCAATGATCTGCAACTACTGACACTCACATCTGTATATTTCTCTCTTGGGTTACAGGAAAACACTTCTCTTAAGTTCCCAAATAAATTGAGTAAGCCTTGGGATAGTCACTACTTAAATTCCATTTCATGACGGTTTCTCTTCCTCCATAAATGAATTATTGAGAGTCATGCCTACTTCCATCCATGACATAATACATGTCCATTACAGGACCTGTTTTCTGAGCAAGAAATAGCTTAAATGACACTGATAGGTAAGGTCAGTGAATATTAGATAGTGTAATCTAATAGGGAGCAAGAATCCAGAAAAGAAGATTCTGATTTAACGTGCTAAGTGGTGAAATACTGATGTGAAGAACACTGAACACTTTACTCTTAGTAATAGCTCCCTATGAAGTGACAGACACATGCCCCCAAAATTGTTATTAAAGAGCATTTTAAAAGCACTTGACTCCAAGAACATGTCTCAGAAATTTAGGGGTCTACCGGAAAAAAACTGTTCCACTTCATTTTTAAAGTGTCTAATAAAGACATCTACAATTGAGAAATAAAAATAATCTCAATTAACTGTTGAAGACTTAAAATGTCTAATGTCAAGGTCTACTGAAAAAACAAGCTGTAAAAGACAGCTGTGCTTTAAAACATTTAAGCATTTTTCATATAATTAGCTCCAGCAGAACTGTTCAAATCGTTCATTTATCCATCCACAGCAGTCAACCACAACCACCTGCAACTATTACTCAGAAATGTGTCTTCCAAAGCAACCACCTGATTCGCAGGCCTTCTCCTAAGGGGTCAGGTAAAAGAGATGGTATAAAGAGATCTTTTAGGTACAGAAAAAAAGACTGGAAGATAACACCTTTAAGGAACTAAGTGTAATGGGTAAAACTCAATGTTGCTGTCAGAATGAAGTTGTCAACCCAAGATCTCACTCTTCTTGAAGGGTGTAAAATTTCAAATCCGTCCACGCTCATAATTTACCCACCCCCGAGCCAAAAGCAGAGAGATTCTCCCTACCCCCCAACCCATCCACCCAGCCCCCGCCAGGATGATGAAAAGAAAAATAACCAAAACCCTAAAGTAGAAATGTGAGACCTAGTGCAATAGCTTCTCCAACTGCCTCAAAGGCAACATCCACAGCTAATCCTTTTGAAATACAACCCTTCATCTCCCATCTTACCATTTCACAGGAAAAAAAAAGAATCCTCATCTTTCAACATTTTACATCAGTCATCTAAACCCAGATCTACCCTGACCGCACCCCAACCTCCTAGTGGCTCCCCAATTCCTCCATCTCGCTACTACCTCGCCCGCAACATCACGCCTCATAAACCTTCCACCCTCGGCTCTCCGAGCGCCCAGAGCCCCCGTCTCCCACCTTCCACCTCCCACCCCGGGTTCCCCACATCTATCGCCTCAGCTCCCGCCCAAACCTCGAGCCCGGCCGGGCGGAGCCCGCCGGGGGGGCAGGGGTGGGGTCCCTCCCTCCCGGACTTCCCCCTCGCCCCCGCAGGGAGCGGAGGGGGAGGGGGTCCCGAAGCCTCACCTACAGCTCCGCCCCTGCCCGGGGGCGCGCTGCCCTGCCCTAGCCAGGGCCGTGAGGGAGAAGCAGAAGAAAAGGCAAAAGCCTCAGCGCCTGAGACAGGCGGGAAGCTCTAGGTCCCGCCCGACTTCCGAGCTGCCGCCACCAGAGCCGTCTCACCCTCCTCAGGGCTGCTGCTGTTGCTGCTGCTAGCGCCCGAGCGCCCCCACCTCCGCCGCCACTACAGCTACCGCCGCCGCCGCCGCCGCCGCCGCCGTCGCCGTCGCCGCCACAGCCACAGCACGGCCCGGGCGCCCGCCGACGTCACCCTGCCCCGCCCCCTGCGCGAGACACCTAGCCCCGCCCCCAGGCCCAGCCGCGAGACGCCGCGAGCTCCGCCTCCTCTTGGCCCGGTCGCCTCCCTCTCCCGCGCCCTCCTGGGAGCGCGGCGCTATAGCCTGGTAGCCTCTGGTGCCTTCCAGGCGAGGAAGGGTTAGGGCTGGGGAGCGCGGTGACTCAGGGTCCCGGCGGTGACGGCGCGCCGAAGCAGAGTAACGGGCGCGGGGCGGACACACGCACACACACCCCACCCGCCCTGAGGCCACGGGAGGGGAGAGCCGCAGCCGACTCAGGAAGAGGCGGTAGTGGGAGCGAGGCAAGGCGGCGCTTGTCTCCTCCTGCTTGCCGTAGGAAGTGGACGGGCCGGGCCCGAAGAGCGGAGTCGTCGCTTTCCCAAACCCTGGAGCCGCCCCGCCCCATCCCTCCCGGGCCCGTTACACAAACCCCGGGACCGCCACCGCCGTCGGGAGCAGCTCTAGGGCTATCAGTACATTCCCGGCTGCGTGCCCACGGCCGCAGTGGGAACCTTTTGTCTAGGGAAGTTGGATTTTTCCCCACCCTTAACTTTTGCGAATGAGGCCGCGGAAGATAGGGATATGATCTGAGACACTCGGGGCTGTCCACACGACCCTAAGGAAAGAACTCAGGCGTCGCGGAAGACCCACGGCAGTGTGCGTCGTTCTTCTGTAGTGATTGTCGCAGGACAGGAGAGCATGGGCGGAAACTAATGTGCACCTTCAGTCCCTGCGATGTGCCAGATGCTGTGCTACAGTGTTTTACTCAGTCCTCACGACAGCTAGGCGAGTCTACCAGGCCAATGGTACCACATTTCAAGCAACCCAGTTTTCTTGTGCTGAATAGCAGTCGGGTTTTCTTTTGTAGGAACGACGCAAAAAGGGTAACTGCATCCATTAATTTAAGGATGTAGATAAGCTATCTCTAAACCGAGGAAGTAAGATTGATGTGAATCATATCTATTCCCAGACTTCTAGTGTTCATTAAAATAATTTAAAATGCCCTTGCAAGGAGTTGAGTCATCATTTTACTCCTACTTACTCTCCACCACCACAATTAACCAGTTTACACTCCCTCATAATCCTACTAATGTTTTCCGTCTCTCCTCAGTATTCACATTCATTCTTCACCAAATTCTACTGTTTCATCTTGCCCAGGCTCTCTTAATTGTTCCCTCCCAGAATCACCACACACTTGGATTATTGCAGTTCCCGGTCCTGCTGTACAGTCGCCCCCTTCAGCACATTTAACATATGGCTACCAATTGTTAGACTACTGCCAGAGAAGGAGACTGACTATACGGCTCCCGAAGAAGCAACCTAAAATATTTCATTCTTGGGCATCTGGCTATTTACCCAGGAAAAACCATCTTTCTTTGACTGTTTTTCAGGATCTTTCTCATCTGACCGCTGATGTGCTGGTCCTGTTACTCCCCAGCAGCGTGGTGAGGTAAAAGGACGATAAAGTGGGAGTCATATCTTTCTAGTTTTCATTCTGCCACTCTCTCCTTGTGCGACCTTGGGAAAATCACTTTACTTCTCGGTCCTACTTTTCTTAACTGTAAAATGAGGTGTGAGCTAGATGGCTGAGATCCATCATATCCTTAAAATGTGTAGATGTGGAGAGTTTAAGATGTGACCCACTATACACAGGAATACTGTCAGTGTCAAAGACTCACAATTTTTTTTTTTTTTTTTTTGCCATCCACTGGTGGTTTTTTCTTATTTCTTCCTCTGCCCCAGATATCTTTTTTTTAACCTACACTTAGGATTGTTTTTATTAAAGCTGGCTAACAGCACAGGCATTCATTGCCTCTTCTTCCTGAGACCCCCAAATAAAATGATAAAAAAGGAATAAAAAATATAAACCCATATAAAATAGAAAATGGGAAGGGAGCCACCAAAAGATAATTTGTTTTTAAATTTTACAAACAGAAAGTGAGTGCAGTCTGACCAAACAAAATGGAAAGAGCCATAGTGTGGAATAGGTGTAGGGTGTGCTGCAGCTGACAAAGGGGGCTCATTTGCCAGAGGTGATTTAGAGGGACTGAAATTTGGAGACACAGACGAGAGAGCAAGAGTGAGAAGCAAGGCTGAAAACAAGGAGGCTAATTAGTTCTCTATACAGAGCAGCAGAACCCTCCCTATATCTCAGATACAATAGCTAGGCATTTATCCCAGGCTAAAAGTCAAGAGTTCTTATAATCTCTGGGAAGGACTTGGGCAGCTATTTACACATTTAGTGACTCAGGGTAAAGCATTCTTCATTCTGGCACAATAGCCAGTTTCCTACCCCCTTACACTAGAGTGAAGTTGTGCAAGTTGGCAAGACCTTCCCAAGTTCACAAGATTCCTAATCAGCATTCCAACTACCTCATCTTAAATATGAACAGACAACCAAGGATTATTAGATTTTTATGGGAAGTCTCCAACTTAGGGGGGAAGGGAAAGATAAACACAAAATTTGACCATAGAGGAAACAAACTTCAGAGAACTTAAAAAGAACTAATTAGTATGCTCAGAGACTTCTATTACATCTATGAAACAAGAATAGTATATTCAGATGAAGTAGCAGTCCAAGAATAAAAAGTAGGTCTTGACATTTTTCCAAGGAAGATATACAGATGGCCAACAGGCACATGAAAAGATGTTCAACATCACTAATCATCAGGGAAATGCAAATCAAAGCTACACTAAGATATCACCTTACACCTGTTAGAATGGCTATAATCACCAAGACAAAAAACGACAAATGTTGGAGAGGTTGTGGAGAAACAGGAACCCTAATTCACTGCTGGTGGGAATGCAAACTGGTGCAACCTCTATGGAAAAGAGTATGGAGATTCCTCAAAACATTAAAAATAGAAATACCTTATGATCCAGCAATCCCACTATTAGGCATCTACCCAACGGACCTGAAATCAACCATCACAAGAGGCTTATGCACCCCTATGTTCATTGCAGCATTATTCACTATAGCCAAGATGTGGAAGCAACCCAAGTGGCCCTCGACTGATGATTGGATAAAGAAGATGTGGTATGTATACACAATGGAATACTACTCAGCCATAAAAAAGATAAAATCCCAATAAGCTAGAGAGAGAAAGATAAACACTGTATGACTTCACTCATATGTAGAATATAAACTAACACACAGAGAGAACTGTTTGGTGGTTTCCAAGGGCGAGGGGGGTGGGGGTGAGCACAAGGGGTGAAGGGATGCATTCATATGGTGACTGACAAACAATAATGTACCACTAAAACTCCACAATGTTATAAACTATTAAAACATCAATAAAAAATTTTTTAAATAAATAAAAGGAGATATTGTAATTATTAAAAAAGTAGGTCTTGTAATTAGAAATAAGAAATTGCTAAAATTATAAAATTCACTTGAAGTGTTGAAAAATGAAGTCAATGAAATTTTAACAAAATAGAAGAAATATGCAAAGAGATGGAAATTGCAAGGGAAAATGTAGAAGAAATAAAAAGTTAATCCAACAGGACTAATATTACAAGAGAAAGAAAAAACAAAGTAAATAAAGAATGGAAAATTAGCCAAAAATAATGGAAGAACATTTTCCAGAGCTGAAAGCATCCACTAGTGTAGAGCAAAAAGAAAGAAAAAACAACTTTGTGAAATGTTAGAATTCTAAAGATAAAGGGAAGCTTCTAAATTTCCAAAGAGAAAAAAAAAGTGATCTATATAAGAACAAGAATCAAACTGGCATTAGAATTCTTACCAGCAACACTAGATATGAGAAGAAAGCAGGCGAAGACCTTCAAGTTTCTGAGGAAAATATTTCTTGAACTTCAAATTCTAAGAAAAAATTTTTTAATTTTCAAAAAAAACCTCTATACCTAGCTGAATTATCATTAAGTGAAAGAGCAGAATGGAAACATTTTCAGATTTGCAGGGACTCATAAAGTTAAACTCCCAGGTACCCTTTTTTAAAAAGAGTTACTTGAAGATGTGCTCGAGGAAAATGAGGTAGAAAACAGGGTATCTGACAACATCATATCCAGGAATCATTAGATTTAATTCAGGATAACAGTGAAGGGAAGTCCCAAGAGCAAGGCTAGATTGGAATGGAAGGATAGGCGTTCTGGGAGAGAAATCTGAAAAAGAGAATTCAACTGAATAATTAATTACTATGATAGAAAGCTTAGAAAATGCTGTTTTCTGGTGTTCAACTTTTACACTCAACCTATTAATGAATTATAGATAATCTTGCTATAATTAAAGCCTAGTTTATAAATTAGATCAATGTTGACAATATAAAGGTAAGATTACAGCTGACAGTTTTAGATGTGGATTGTAGGGAGGAAAGGTAGAAGCATTCAAGAGATTGTGTCTATAGTTGGCAGAACAAGAAATCATTGTTAAAATGAATTGTTAGAATTAGGAAAAGTGACCAATGGAGAAGCAAGGAATTATTAAGCTATATTGAGAGGATAGGAAGACATGAGTGAGGTACAGGGTTTATAATTAAGCTAAATCATCATCTATTAACGTAGTTCATCAAAAAATAGTAGCAGAGGATTTAATATTGTTAAAATGGCAGTACTCCCCTATTTGTTCTGTAGACTTTATACAATTCTATCAAAGTCTCAGCTGCCTTTTTTTGTGTGGTAATTGACTAGCTGATCCTAAAGTTCACATGGAAATTGCAAGGGACTCAGAATAGTCAAAACAATCTTGAAAAAGAACCAAGTTGAAACACACATTCTTCCCAATTTCAAAACTGACTACAAAACTACAGTAATCAAGATAGTGTGGTACTAGAATAATGATAGACATACATATGAGTGGAAAAGAATTGAGAGTATAGAAATAACCCATACATTTATGGGCAATTTATTCAGTGGGAAAAGAACAGTTTTTTCAACAAAGAATGCTGGCACAATTGTATATCCACATGCGAAAGAATGAAATTGGACCCCTACTTCACATATAACAAAAATTAATTCAAAATGGACCACAGGCCTAAATGTAAATGCTAAAACTGTAATACTCAGAGAAAACATAGGTGTAAATCTTCGTTACCTTGGATTAGGCAATAGTTTCTTATGTGAAACCAAAAGCACAAGTGACAAAAGAAAAAAATGGAAAAATTGGACTTCATCAAAATGGAAAAACTGGATTATTTGTATTATTGAAACTGGTAGACAGTCATTAATGATTAGGTAGCTAGTAACTAAAGTGTTTTTGGCAATTATTAATTGTAATCTTTAGTTATTCACCTGTTCATTGTTAGCTCTGCTGCTTATTATTAAAAGACAAGTAGATAGGCAATATATTATCCAACTCCCGCTAGGTTCCTCATAGATAACATCTCCCTGACACTTGGGTCACCATGGTAATGGATGCCTGAGTTTTTCAGGAACTGAGAGTCAACCCCTTCCCTGTTTGGGCAGGTCAAGATCACAAACTCACCAACCGGGCCTGTGCAGGTGTCTGATAGGTGAACTCCTGACATTAGGGAGCCAGAAACTCCACCCTCACATCCTGTTAATACCACCACTTTGTGAACATGCACCCTATGAAGAGCCATGAAGCTTGACTACACTCACACAGATCATCAATTACCTCACTTCTCCTTACCTCCAATCATCTATTCCCACACTTCGGACCACCCCACCCCTTTTCCCATAAATATCCCTAGTCCCCATTTTTGGGGAGGTGGATTTGAAATTTGTTCTCCTGTCTCCTCACGTGGCTGCCTTGTAAATAAACCCTTTCTCTGCCACAAACTTGTCATTTCAGTGATTGGCTTTTTCTGTTACTGACAAAAGAAACCTGGTTCAGTAATATTATTCAGCCTTAAAAAGGAAGGAAATTCTGACACATGCTACAACATGGATGAACCTTGAAGACATCATGCCAAGTGAAATAACCCAGTCACAAAAAGACTGTGTATTGTATGATTCCATTTATATGAGCTACCTGGAGTAGTCAAATTCATAGAGACAGAAAGTAGAAGGATGGTTGCCAGCAGCTGGGGGATGACAGATGGCCATCTGCAAGCCGAACAAACCTGCCAACACCACCTTGATCCTGGATGTCCAGCCTCAAGAACTGTGAGAAATAAATTTCTGTTTTTTTAAGCTACCCCTCTGTAATATTTTTTTATGGCAGCCCTACCAGACTAATACAGATTTTAGTACCGAGAAGTGGGGTGCTGCTGTAACCAATACCTAAAAAATGTGGAAATGGATTTAGAACTGGATAATGAGTAGAGGCTGGAAGAGTTTTGAGGTGCACATTAGAAAAAGCCTAGATTGCCTTGAAGAGACACTGTTGGTAGAAATATGGATGTTAAAAGTGATTCTGGGGGCTGGCCAGGTGGCATAGAAGTTCAGTTCACGCGCTCGGCTTGGGGCAGCCTGGAGTTCGCGGGTTCAGATCCCAGACACAGACCAACGCACCGCTTATCAAGCCATGCTGTGGAAGTATCCCACATAAGGTAGAGGAAGATGGACATGGATGTTAGCCCAGGGCCAATCTTCCTCAGCAAAAAGAGGAGGATTGGCAATGGATGTTAGCTCAGGGCTAATTTTCCTCACACACACACACACACACACACACACACACACACACACACACACACGAAGTGATTCTGGTGAGATCTCAGACAGAAATGAGGAGCATGTTATTGGAAACTAGAGGAAAGGTGATCCTTATTATAAAGTGGCAAAGAACTTGGCCAAATTGTGTTCTAGTGCTTTGTGGAAAGTAGAAGTTAAAAGTGATAAACTTGGATATTTAGCTGCAGAAATTTCTAAGCAAAGTGTTGAAGGTGTGGTCTGATTTCTTATCAGCTATAGTAAAATGCAAGAGGACAGAGATAAATTGAAGGAATTGTTAAGCAAAGAGGAACCAGAATTTGAAGATTTTGAAAGTTCTTAGCCTATCTGTGACATTGTGATTTATAACAGATATATACTTGGTCATTCAGATGGCCAAAATATATTTCTCATAGATATTTGGTCTTAATCCAAGGTTCTTGGCTCACAGCTCCCAAAACCCTTGGAATTTCCTGAGCCATAAGAGCAATGGGAGCATCTTTTGTCACAATATTTGGTCTCTTGTCCTCAATTCCTCAAATCACTTCAAAACCATAAAGCTGAAATGGGGGTGGGGGATGCTGAAGGTTGAATCAGTTGCTAATGGCCAATGATTTATTCAGTCATGGCTGTGTAATGAAACCTCCATAAAACCCAAATTGATGGGGTTTGGAGAACTTCCCAGTTGGTGAACACGTAGAGTTGTGGGGAAAGTGGTGCCCCTGGAGAGGGCATGGAGGCTCCATGCCCTTTCCCCATAACTTGCCCTATGCATCTCTTCCATTTGGCTGTTCCTGAGTTATATCCTTTTATAATAAACCAGTAACCTAGTTAGTAAAATTTTTCTCTGAGTCTTGTGAGCTGCTCTAGCAAATTAATCGAACCCAAGGAGGGGGCCATGGGAACCTCGATTTATAGCCAGTCAGTCAGAAATACAGGTAACACCCTGAGCTTGCAATCGGCATCCTGAGTTGGAGGGGGTTGTTGGAACCTCCAATGTGTAGCCCATTTGTCAGAAGCACAGATAACAACCTGGGCTTTCAACTGGTGTCTGAAGGAGGAAGGGTACAGTAATCTTGCGGGACTGAGCCCTTAACCTGTGGGATCTGATGCTCTATCTGGGTAGACAGTGTCAGAATTGAGTTGAATTGTAGGACACTCAGCTTGGGTCTGAAGAATTGCTCCTTGATGATGTGGGGAAACCCACCTCCCTCCCCACATGTTGGAATGGGTGCAGAACCCAATTACTATCCATATTACAAAAAAGGAAAAAGTATGTTCTGAAGAGCACACCAAGGGTGCGGCTGGAAAATATTTAATAAAGAGATCACATGTGCAACTCATGGATTTAATCAGCCAGTTCAGAAGTAGCCAGGAATAGAAATGGGATTATACCAGCAGAAACTACCACCTTGGACTCAAGAGGACAGAGACCACAAAATGAAGAAAGATTGTCCAAATTCTGGAATTCTATAGGACAGGACACTAGAGCTATTTGGCTGCCAATTCACATCATCCTTCACAGGGAGAAATGACACCAAAAGCAATTCAGAGATCAGCAAGGCTGCCATTCCCACCATGGGCCAGAAGGTACAGGTCTGGGGGGCAGGGCTGTCCCCTCAGTTTCAGTGGGCCAGGCTGCTACCAACCAGTGCCTCAGGAACAAAACTGCTGCCCAGGGCTGAGACCATGGAGTCACCACCCAGGACCATGGAGATGATGCTGCCACCCTAGGGGGCCCAGAAGGCAGAGCATCAAGCCAAAAAGGATTATTCTTGAGCCTTAAAATCTAATGGAATTTGCCTTGCTGGGTTTTGGACTTCCTTTGGACACATCCCCCTTTCTTCTTTCTGATTTCTCTCTTGTAGAATGGGAAAGTCTACCCATGCCTGTCTTACCACTGTATTTTGGAAGCACATAACTTGTCTGGTTTCACAGGCTCACAGCTGGAGAGGAATTTTGTCTCAGGATGAATCATATCTCAAGTCTCACCCATACCTGATTTAGATGATATTTAGGTGAAACTTTGGACTTAGAGTTGATGCTGGAATGAGTTAAGACTTTGGGATGGGGGTTAATGTATTTTGCATACGAGAAGGACATGAATTTTGGGTAACCAGAGGGCAGAGTACGTTGGACTGAATTGTGTTCTCCCAAAATTTATATCTGGAAGCCCTAACCCACAATGTGACTGTATTTGGAGACATGGCCTTTAAAGAGGTGATTAAATGAGGTCATATCCAGCATGTGGTATTTTATTATGGCATCCCTAGTAGACTAATTCAGAAACTGTCAGGAAACTGAAAAGACCACACAAAGAATAGGAAAAAAAATTGCAAACCACTTATCTGATATTATATCCAGAATATATAAATAACTTAAAACTCAATGATAAAAAGACAACCCCATTAAAAAATGGGTACAGGATCTGAATAGATATTTCTCCAAAGAGGATACACAAATAGCCAATAAGCACATGAAAAGATGTTCAATATCATTAGTCATTAGGGAAATGCAAATCAAAACCACAATGAGATGTTACTTCACATCCACTAGGATGGCTATAATAAAAAAGACATATAATAACAACTGTTAGTGAGGATGTAGAGAAATCAGAACCCTCATACACCCCTGGTGGGATTGTAAAATGGTATAGCCACTTCGAAAAACAGTCTGGTAGTTCCTTGAAAAGTTAAACGTAGAGTTACCATAAGACCCAGCAATTCCACTCCTATGTATATACCCAAGAGAATTTAAAACAGATGTCCACACAAAAACACAAAAATTTAGGGGCCAGCCTCATGGCCTAGTGGTTAAGTTCGACATGCTCTGCTTCAGTGGCTTGGATTCAGTTCCTGGGCGCAGACTTATACCCCTCGTCAGCGGCCAGTTGTGGCAGTGACCCACATACAAAATAGAGGAAGATTGGCACAGATGTAGGCTCAGGGCAAATCTTCCACAAGCAAAAAGAGGAAGATTGGCAACAGATCTTAGCTCAGGGCTAGTCTTCCTCAGAAAAAAAAAAAACCCACACAAAAATGTATATATGAATGTTACAGCAGCATTATTCAGAATAGCTGAACAGTGGAAACTAAATCACG
The DNA here is from genome assembly GCA_031878705.1 of Tapirus indicus. NCBI lineage: Eukaryota > Metazoa > Chordata > Mammalia > Perissodactyla > Tapiridae > Tapirus > Tapirus indicus. The sequence continues at coordinate 98,895,825 of CM062918.1, forward strand.
AATAAATTACAAAAACCCATAATTTTTAATAAATTGCTGGCTTGTAAGAAAATAAAGGAACTGTCCTCAAAGACTCAGTGGCTTACAAACAACAAATATTTATTTCTCACTTAGTTGGAAATTGACAGCTGGTGGGAGGGGCAGTCAGCTGCTGTGTCTGTGTCCTAGGTGCAAGTCAAATTCAAGTCAGTTCCACATGTTTCCCATTCAAGGACCCAGACTAAAGGAGCAGTAGTCACCTGAGTTATATATTCCTTTGGTGGAAGGCAAGCACATAAGAGGATGAGCCACTAAACTTCATTGGAAGCCTCTGCTCAGATGTGTCATATGTCCTCTGTGCTCACATTTCATTAACCAGAGCAAGTCACAATGGCCAGGTCCAACATAATGGTATGAGAAAGCATACCCTTCTCTTGGAGAGGGAAGGAAAAAGACATGCCCCTAACTTTAAGAAAACTTCCTAAAAGTTGTGCACACCACTTCTGCTTATATTCCATGGTAAAGGCTTAGTCCATGGTCATTCCTTGCTCAAGGGCAAATTGGAAATATAGCCTTTATTGTGAATGGTCATGTACCCAGTTAAAATGAAGAAGTTCTATTACTAATATAAGAAGGAGAAAATGGCTATTGGGAGACAACTATCAACCTCTGCCATAAACTTCTAAAAAAATTACTGACATTTAAAAACTTTTTTTATTGATGTCTTAATAGTTTATAACATTGTGGGGTTTTAGTTGTACATTAGTATTTGTCCGTCACCATATGAATGCATCCCTTCACCCCTTGTGCCCACCCCCCACCCCCCTTCCCCTTGGTAACCACCAACCAGTTCTCTCTGTCCTTGTGTTCACTTATATTCCACATATGAGTGAAATCATGTGGTGTTTGTCCTTGTGCCTCTGGCTAATTTCACTTAACATAATACCCTCTAGGTCCATCCATGTTGTTGCAAATGGGACAATTCTGTCTTTTTTTTATGGCTGAGTAGTATTCTGTTGTGTATATATATATATATATATATATATATATACACCACATCTTCTTTATCCAATCATCAGTCAAGGGACACTTGGGTTGCTTCCACTTCTTGGCTATAGTGAATAATGCTGCAATGAACATAGGGGTGCATAAGCCTCTTTGGATGGTTGATTTCATGTCCATCGGGTAAATGCCCAAGAGTGGGATTGCTGGATCATAAGGTCAAAAATTACTGATATTTAAAAACTTAATAAGCACATTGGATGCATCTGAGGAACAAATGAAGTGGGAGACACAGCCGAAGAAACTACCTACAATGCAGCACAGAGAGACAAGGAGATGCAAATATGACAGGTTATAGACATGGAGGATAGAAAAAGCAGTTTCCTAATTTAGATCTATTTAGAGTCCCAAAAGGAAAATCGAGAGAATGGAGGTGAGCTTATATTCATATAACAGGTGTGAACTTTCCAAAGTGATAGAAGACATAAATCCACAGATCAAGAATTACTGAGAATACTAAGCAGGATAAGTCAAAAAAAAAAAAAAAAAAAACCCAACCTAAATACATTGTAGTGAAGTGAGAACATAAAAAACAACACATCTCTCTTTTTTTTTTTTTTTTTTTTGACAACACATCTTAAAATCAGTTGTATTACTTTCCTAGGACTGCAGTAACAAAGTGCCACAAACTGGGTGGCTTAAAATAATGGAAATTTATTGTCTCACACTTCTGGAGGCTGAAAATCCAAAATCAAGGTGTCAGCAGGGCCATGATCCCTCTGAACTGGTTGGAAAGAATCCTTGCTTGCCTCTTCCTAGTTTCTGGTGATTTGCCAGGTACACTTGTCACCTCTTGGCTTGCAGTTGGAGCACTTGAATCTTTGCTTCCATCATCACATGGCATTCTCCTTTCATGTCTCTGTGTCTCTTTCCCTCTTCTTGTAAGGGCACCAATCATATTGGATTAAGAGCCCACCCTTCTCCAATATGGCCTTAACTTAATTAATTATGTCTGCAATTATTCTATTTCAAAATAAGGTCACATTCTTAGATACAGGGGGTTAGGGTTTTAATATGTCTTTTTGAGGGATACAATTCAACCCATAACATCAGACAAATAAAAGATCAGCTCACTTACAAAGAAACAGTAATTAGACTGACAGTAGACTTACTAACACACAAGGGAAGCCAGAAGACAACAGAATAATATCTTCAACTGCTGAGAGAAAATAACTGTCATCTTAGAATTATATACCTGGTAACACTATTTTATAAGATCAAGGACAAAATAAAGACATTTCCAAATAAACAAAAGCACAGGGTTTATTACCAATGGATCTTCATTAGAGGAAAATCTAAATGACACTTCAGAAGAAAAGTAATCCTAGAAAAAGGTCTAAAAGACAGGAAGATGATCCTAATCAAAGAAATTAGTGAACATGTGGGAATATCTAAATATACATTGTTTGTTTATAACTTCCCAAAACTGATTGAAGCTGGAAGAGTAAGCCTGCATGATCCTATAACAAAGAAATTTGATTGGTATTAAAAAACTCTTCCATTAAAAAAAAAGGTCCAGAAGGTTTTACAGATCAGTTCTACAAGATATTCAAGGAATAACTCATTTTAAACTTATTCCAACTCTTCCAAAGAATTTACAAAAAAGAGTGAGAGAGAAAATGCTCCCACTCCAACTCATTTAGTGAACTTAATAAAATATTGATACCAAAGTCAAACAAGAACAGTATAAGAACATTAAATTATAGAGCAATAATTCTCATGAAGAAAGGTGCAAAAATATTGTTAGTAGCAAACCAAATACAACAATGTATTTAAATGATAGCATATTATAACTAAGTTGGGTTTACCCAGGTGTACAAATGTGATTTAATATCAGAAAATCAACCAATGTAATTCACCACATTAACATATTAAAGAAAAAAATTATATCAATAGACGCAGAAGAAATATTTGATAAAATTCAATACTCATTTATGACAAAAAAACTCTTAGCAAAACAATTATGGAAGGGAACTTTAATCTAATAAAAAGCTACTTAAAAAATGCCTATAACAAACATTATCTTTAGTGGGAAAACATTAAAAGCATTCTCTTTAAAATCAGGAACAAGACAAAGCCACTATTGTCTCTTCCATTCAAACTTCTATCCTTGTCCTAACGAGCACACTAATACAGGAAGAGAAATTTATAAGGATCAAAAAGGAAGAGACAAAACTGTTATTATTCACAAATAAGATTGTCACCTTTAGGGCTTTCTACATAAAAGAATTGACAGACTAAACATTAGACTTAATAAAATAATTTAGTAATATATCTAGATATAAGATAAACATATAAAAGTCAAGCATATGCTACACCCTGGTTAGAAAATATAATTTTAAAAAAGATACTCAGATAAACATATGACAAGATGTTTAACTTCACTTATGATAAAAGAAATGTAAATTAGGAGTACAATGAAATATCAGCTCTCATTATCAGATTGGCAAAAATTCAAAAGCTTGACAACACTCTGTTGGTGAGGCAGTGAGGAAAAAGCACGCTTATGCATTGCTGGGGAAAATATAGGATAGCCCAGTCCCCCTAGAGTTATTAGGCATTATCTAACAAAACTACACATGCACATACCCTTTGACTCTGCTATCCCTTTTCTAGGGATTTACCCTAAGTAGTCACCTCCACAAAGAGTTTAAAACATCAAACAACATGTACATAAGGTTATTCATTCAGTCATTATTTGTGGTAGTAAAATATTGGAAACAAGAGTTGGATAAACTATGTATGGTAAATACAATAAAGAAATGCAGTTATAAAAAAGAATGAGGAATACTTCTACAGAGTGATATAGAGTGGTTTATAGGATATACTGTTAAGTGCAAAAGAGTATATAGTATGCTACCCTTTGTGTAAGAAAAAAGGAAATGTTTGCTTATTTTCTCAAAAAGAAATACAGGAAGGATAAATCACATACTAATTAATAGTTACTGTATTCATCTGCTAAGGCTGCCATAAAATACCACAGCCTGGGGGCTTAAACTACAGAAATTTATTTTCTCACAGTTCTGGAGGTTAGAAGTTCAAGATCAAGGTGCTGGAAAATTTGGTTTCCAGTGAGACCTCTCTTCCTGGCTTGCAAATGGCTGCCTTCCTGCTATGTGCTCACATGGCCTTTTCTCTGTGCATGTGCACAGTGGGGGCGAGCTCTGGTGTCTCTTCATCTTCTTATAAGGACACCAGTCTTAGCTGATTAGAGCCTCACCCTTGTGACCTTTTTGAACTTTAATTACCTCTCTAAAAGTGCCATCTCCTATTATAGTTACATTGGGGGTTAGGACTTCAACACATGAGTTTTGGGAAACACAATTCAGTCCATAACAGTTACCTGTAGGGGGTGGATGGAATGGATAGAGATACTAATGAGATTTCTTTGAACATTTCTTTTTGTAAAGTTTAAAATTATTAATCACATAAATGGTTTATGTATTTTTAAGAAATAAATTCAAAAATAATGAAACAAGTGAACCTAATCATATCAAATTGATACACAACCATACTGACAAAAATTTCATTCATCACTTTTTTTTTGCGAGGAAGATTCACCCTGAGCTAGCATCTGTTGCCAATCTTCCTCTTTTTGCTTGTGGAAGATTTGCCCTGAGCTAACATCTGTTCCATTCTTCCTCTATTTTGTATGCCAGTCACCGCCACAGCATGGCTGCTGATGAGTGGTGTAGGTCTGAGCCCGGGAACCGAACCCAGACCACTGAAGCAGAGTGCACTGAACTTAAGCAATAGGCCATGGGGCTGGCCCCTCAAGTCACTTTTGAACATAGTATTCTGACTGTACATCCTTAGTGGTATACAGTCTAATAACTACAAAGAAATTTTGAAAGTTACTTAGATTTATTGTTGGTGGCAGCAATGTAATAGTAATTCTGGAACTATTTTGTCTTTATTGTAGAATAGAGCAAATGAATAAATATATTGATGTTATTATGGGAGATAGGAAATTCAAATATGAAATGGGGGAAGGTGAAGAAGAACCCTGTGGTGTTGGATTTGGAATAAGGGGATCAGTGTGAACTCATGATTTTTCCCACTAGTTCTGTCCATTGAAAGGGTCTAAAAGCCAATAAATTCCAGAGCAGCAACGAGCACATCTAGATCTTGCTTTCTAAATACTATTCCCCTCTAAAACAAAAGAAACAAACAGCAAAAACCAGAGCTCCTAGGAGAAATGACAGACTCCAGGTCTGGGGGAAATAATTAATAAGTAATCTGTAGAGTGATATTCTGAGACTATGTGAAAGAACTGAATAAAGAACTCCAAAAGTGAAAAAATATTTTGGCAGTGGAGAGATCTGGCAGACACCAGCTTAACCAAGTGATTAAATTTAGCATCACTTTTTGTGGAACAAACTGACATTATATGCCTTCACATGGGATGCAATGGGAAGGACACAACATCATCTACTTAGCATTCTTGGCCAAAAATTGTTTAACCTGAATGGAATCATAAGGAAAACAATCAATCAAAGCCATTGTCAAGAACTGTGACGGGTCTGAGCCAGCCCTGATGGCCTAGTGGTTAAAATTCAGTGCGCTCCGCTTCAGTGGCCAGGGTTTGGTTCCCAGGCACAGAATCACACGACTCATCTGTCAGTAGCCATGCTGTGGCAGTGGCTCACACAGAAGAACTAGAAGGATTTATAACTGGAATATACAACCATGCACTGGGGCTTTGGGGAGGAAAAAAAGAAAGAACTATGAAGGATCTGAGGTTTTACCCTACTTGCAAGGTAGCAAATTAGCCTGCCACAGCTTCATAATGGCAGAAGATACAAGAATCCTGCGGGGGCGCGGGGGGGGGCGTCAAAGACTGAGGACAGTTTATTACTCACAGCAATAGCTGTAATGAAGGTATCATTATTTTCTTATGCCAGTTTCCCAAGCCTCAGTTCCCATAAGGATGATACAAGAGCAGGTGATGCCTGCACATACTGTGGGCTGAGTTACAAGACAGGAATCCCAAGTTTAGGGAGCCCCCGTTTTTTTTTATAATGGGCAGAAAGCAAACATGCTTGACTTTTGCCTTAGAGAGAGATATTACCTTTATGATACTGAATAATAACGAACAAGCCTATCCCGATGGGAGATAGTATCTCTAGCTTCCAAGACTGGTCATTATCCAAATATCTTTAAAAAGATAATCCAGAACGAAAGGACAATTGGTGCTTCTGCTCACAAGTCATGAAGAAACATGAGACCATGAAGAACTATCTCCCAGTAGCCAGTTTGTGGGACATTTTACAAAACAACTGGCCTGGAATTGTTTAAAAAGTTAATGTCCTGCGGCTGGCCTGGTGGTATAGCAGTTAAGTTCGGCACACTCCACTTCGGCAGCCCGAGGTTTGCAGGTTGGTATCCCTGGTGCAGATCTACACCACTCATCAAACAGTGCTGTGGCAGTGTCCCACATACAACATAGAGGAGGATGGGCACAGATGTTAGCTCAAGGCCACTCTTCCTCAAGCTAAAAGAGGAAGATTGGCAACAGGTGTTAGTTCAGGGGCAATCTTCCTCACCAAAAAAAAAAAATAGTTAATGTCCTAGGAAATGTTGTCAGTGCCCTGACCATATTCCCTCAACTTTCCCACTTCAGTGTGCTTCAGCTGATGTCTCACTCCTAGGTTTTTCATTTCTTTGCCTATGGCCTTTTTCCCTAAACCTCTGCCTAAGGCAGGCCGTGGGGCATTAGCACCCCCAGGAGCAGCCCTCAACCAATGGCTGATAAAAGTTAGCAGGTAAGTGTTCCAGTTCCCTTGCCCTCTGAGTGGGATAACTCTGAGGTACATGTTTTACACAAATTCCCTGAATTCCGCAACAACACAAAGCAGTTTTCTTCGGTGGTAACTGCCTTGATAACACACCCTTTATTGTCTGCTTTCTTTCCCTGTCTCACTTCCTCACTACTCTACTGGAGTTTCCTCAGATCACCTCTCACATAAGCTACCTGTACTTGAATCCTTATCTCAGAGTCTTCTGGTAGAACCCAAAATAAGGCTTGTCCACGTGGAAATGTCAGATATGCAGTTAGATGTGAATCTGGAATTCAGAGGAGAGATTCAGGAAATTTGTGAGTCATCAGCAAAAAGATGGTATTTGTTCTGGTTATCTCTTGCAGCAGGAGAGATTACCCTAAAATGTAGTAGCTGAAAACAACCACTGTTTTTTTGTAGCTAACAATTTTGTGGATCAGAAATTCAAACCTGTCTCAGCTGGGAATTCTTCTGTTCCACATGGTATCACCTGAGGTCACTCACTCCAGGGTATTCAGCTGCCAGACGAGCTTTAATCTGCCACAGCATGTAAACTATGAACGAAGATGAGAACACCAAAGGTGTGAATGGGGATGAAGTCCAAGCACTGAAACTTCCAATGTTAAGAGACTGGTGAAATGGGGAAGAACCAGCAACAGAGATTGAGGACTATGTCATACGTTGCTGATAAATCAGTAAGATGAGAATTAAAAATTGGCATTGGATTTAGTGATGTAAACATCACTGGGAACCTTGACAAGAACAGTTTATTCAGATGTTGAGTCAAAAGTTTGATTGATTGGTTCAAGAGAGGATGGAGTGGGTGGAAATAAAAGTTGTATTAGCAATTCTTTAGAGAATTTCTATTATAGACAGGAGTGCGGGAATATGTCAGGAGCTGGTGGGGAAAGTGAGGTCAAGATTGTTTCCATGTACGTTTCTCCTATTCCTAAATTCCATTTGACACCATCAACTTCTGGTAACTTCTGGTTTGGGACTTGTAAGTGCAGGAGGCATACTGGTTGGTATAATAATTTGGGATCCTCCTTTATTATCTATTTTATTTGCATAATGGGAAGATAACTAAACTCACTTTAAGTATCTCCTAAAGCATTTTAAGTCCAAAATTGCAGGGAGGAATATGAGAATAGTTTTGGGTTATTGTTTAGCCATATACAATATTATGTAACTTTACCCTTTGTATCTGAAGTTTTTTATACCTGATAAATGTCCATATTGGGTGGGTGAAAAAGAATTTGCTGCAGTGAGGTTTATAGTTGTAGTTTTATGTCAAATTATACAATCATAAATATTGGAAGGCAGTACAGCAGAATAGTTATGAGCAGAGTCTCTGGAATCAGACTGCCTTGGTTCATATTATGGCTTCACTTCTCCTTGCCTCAATTTCCTTATCTAATGTGGAGACAATAATAGTAATTACATCGTAAAGTTATTATAAGGATTAAATGAGAAAATATATGTAAATACTTAGACTAGTAAGCACTTAGTATGTAGTGAGTACTTGATAAGGTTGCTACTATTATTATTGAGCAGTGAATCACTCAGGAATGCTTTGACTGTAAGAGAAGACATGATTTACAGCGGCTTAAATCAGAAGGGTTTGTTTCCCTCACATAGCGGGCACCCTGGAGATAGGTGGTTGCTAAAACTGGTTCATTTCTACAGAGCCAGGGCTTGGCCTCTCTTCAATTCCCTTGGACTTTCCCTGATGGTTGCAACACCGCCAATCATCACATTCTCAAACAAAGGCATTCAAAGGCCAAAAGCAGGGCCAAAGAAGGGCAGAGAATTTCTCCTCCTGTGCCTTTCTCTTATTAGAGAGGAAACCACCCCTCTGTGTGTTGTGTTGTGTTTTTGTTTTGCTTTGCTTTTCAAGATTGTCTTAGTTTTGAGAAAGCCCCCTGGCCAACAAACAGTGGTGCTGGCACTCGGAGGTCAGGCTGCCCTAAGTGCCCTGATGTACTACAGCCAAGGGGTGTGAGTGAGGCACCAAGTTGCTGCCACAGCTGTCTAAAAGGCATCTCAATGTACACCCAAAATTTATATAATGTTATAAACCAATGGCACTGAAATAAAAAAATTAATAAAAAAATGAATTCAAAAAAATAAAAGGCATCTGAAATCTGACATGTTCAAAAACAAACTTATGATTTCTATCCCCCAGTCTGCTCCTAGCACATATTCCCCGTCTCAGTAGATGGCAACTCCATCCTTCCAGTCATTCAGACCAGATGTTGGAGTCCTCCTTAATTCCTCTCTTTTACACTTCACATTCAATTAATTAATAAATCCTGTCAGGTCTACCTTCAGATTACATCCAGAATCCAACCACTTTCATCACGCTTGTCATTACCACACTGACCCAACTCACCATTTTTGCTTGCCTGGATTATTTCATAGTTTCCCAACTGACTCCCGATTTGCATACTAAGTTGACATTTTCATCTGGTTGTCTAACAGGTAATATATTAATATATTCAAAATAGAACTCTTGATTTCCTCTTGACCTGTTCCTCCCTTTGTCTTCCCTGTTTCAGTATATCCATGGTAACATGACAACTGGAATGATGTTTTCACCCAGATCAGATCATTTATCTGCTTAAAATCTCCAAAGGACTTCTCACAACACTCAGAACAAAGCCCAAAATCTTTACTTATAAAGCTGACATGACCTGACCTCTGTGCCCTCCCCCCAACCTTGTACTAATCTCTCTTTGGCTCATTCCCCAAACTCCTTCCCTCTCCTGAACCTTTGTGTTTGCTGTTCCTAGAGCCAGAATTGCTCTTACCCCAAGCTTAGCCATGTCTGTCTCCTTCTTGTTACTCATGTATTGACGTGAAGTAATTCTCAGACATCACCCTCATTTAATGTCGTCGTAACACTAACTAATGTGTTATTATCATTCTTTCCCCACTAGAAGTAAATTCCACGATGGTATAGACTTTATCTGCTTTGTTCACAGGTATGTTCTTAGCGCCTAGAACAATGCGAAGTCACCTAATAAATGTGTTAAATGAATAAAATTATTTAAATATAATAGGGCAGCAGAGTAGAGTTAAGAGGCACTGGAATCAGGTTGGGTTTGAGTTCCTACTCTCTTACCCCCTAACCTCACCAATTACCTCACTTCTCTAAAATGCACTTTCCTTCACTGTGAAAAGTTTTGAGTAGTTTTGAAAATTAAGTGAGGTAACGCATATTAAACACAGCATCCTGTTGAGTTAACAATAATGTTAATGTTATTTTTATTTCTTCAGCATTTTTCCGTGAAAGTATTAAATCACATGCCTAAATGCATCTTTCCCTGGTGAATGGAGTGGCAGTGACTTGATTAGCCATACAGCTGCCATCATACAATAGACAAGGACAGGAAGCAAAAAGAATACTCTACCCCCTGGGGATCAAGGGCAAATTCAAAGAAACAGAATGTTATTACTAGATTTGGAACCCGGCCCAGTTACTAATACTAACTTGGTGATGCCTGAGGAAAATTCTGCCCTATCTCCTGAAGCCAGACTCTATCCTCTTACTGAAGCACCCCACCCACGTCTATTTTATGTAAAATAAAAGGACCTCTGAATCACCACGTCCATTCCACACCACCCAGATCCTTCAGCCTGTGTTAAATGTGAAGTACATAAAAGGCTTGCCAATCACGTTATGTCCTGGCCCGAATCATTAGTATTCTGTGGCAGATAGTATTCTCCAAAAATGGCTGTCATAATATCTTCCATTTCGCATATTGTTACACTGTGACTTTGCCACTCTCCCACTGAGAGTGAGGTTATGTTTTCTCCCCTTGAATCTGGGCGTGCTTATGGCTAGGGTGGATGTTATGTGACTTCTAATGCTAGGTCATAAAAGGCAACGCACCTTTCCGCTGTTCTGGAATGCTCATGCTTAGAACCCAGTCATACACCATGAGAAATCCCAAGCAGTCCGTGGAAAGGCCCATATGGAGAGGAACTGGGGCCCCCAGCCCCTATCCACAACTGAAATCTGAGCTGAGAGCCAACACTTGCTTGCCAGCCATGCGAGTGAGCCAACTTCAAAAGCAGATCCTGCAGCCCTCAGTCAAGCCACCCCAGCTGATGCCACAGGAGCAGAGATGAAGCTGCCTTGCCGAGCACTGCCCAAAATAAGATTCATGAGCAAAATAAATGATGTTTTCTCCCCAAACAAATATTATTTATAACAAAGGAGAAAATGAATATGGATAAAGCCCATTTTTGTCAATAGCTGCAACAAACTGGTAATTCTTAATAAGTAAAAATTATTTCCCTTTTCAGATTCTTTTAATTCTTCAATTTAAACATTATTTACTCATTAGTCTCTGAAATGTTTGTTTGTTGTTCTGTTTTTTTACTGAGAGCTGAAGGTAGTTTGCCCAAATAAGGACTTTTGTCTGCATGCAATTCTTATTCTTCTCTCCTTTTACCAGGTGGACTTATCACAGGTGTGGAATTGAGAATGAATGCAGCAGACATTACTGAACATCTATTAAGTATCAGATATTAAGCTGCATGCTTTACACGTTAACTCATTTAATCCTCCTGCAATTCTGACTATTAGATATTATTTATTCTCATTTTAAGAAAAAGGAAACTGGTTCAGAGACTTAAAGCAAAATGCTCAAGTTGTAGAGCTCCTTAAATCCAAAATTCATGCTTTTATACAAATTCAGTCTTTATCTCTCTGAGGTAAGAATCCAGTGATTTTATAGGAAACATTGTTATAGGTGAATCTTGCCTCAAGTTTAAATACTGTATCAGAATGTGTTTAGTTACAAGTAACAGAAAGCCCAACCAACAGTGTTCTCATCTGGAAGGACATTTATTGTTAACAAGAGGTTTGGAAATAGGAGATTTCAGAATCTGCACTGTCACTCTAATCGAAACTTGCTATATAACTTGTGAGGCCCAGAGCAAAATGATAATTCAAGGCCCCTAATAGCTTCAGGACAGAGATAGCAGAGTGTTAAACCAAGAGCAAAGTCATTCTAAGGGCTGAGGTCTGTGCAACTGGGCCCATGAAGCCAAATCTGGTTCTAACGATGTCAGGACTCTGGGTTGGCATCTACAGTTTTCTTGTCCTTTCTCATTTGGACACAAGATGGCTGCTGCAGTGCCAAACAGAAGTGGATGGACAGAAAAGTTCCCAGGAGATGTCCACTTGCATTTTGTTGGCCAGAACTGAGTCACGTGGCCACCTCTTGTTCAAGGGAATCAGGGAAAGTGAGTATCAGACAAAGGGGAACTGAATTGCCACAGCAGACAGATCAATTGAGATTCAGTCCCTAAAGAAGAGTACATTGCTGTCCCAAATCAGCATTCTATTAGTAAAGATGAAGGGTTGGGGTAACAGCCATTGGGCCAAGCAATCACTGTGTCTTCTACAAATACCTTTTCAGAGTGTCAGAGCACTCTGACACTAAACTTTTTTATATCCTATGGTTCAGCCAAATTGGACACAATTTGTCCAATTTGGACACAGCCCTAATTTCCTGCCCCTGCATTTTTCTGACAGTTTTTCCTCTGCTTAGAAGTCACAACACATGTAATCTCTTATGTGTTTAAATGTTACCCATTACTTCAGTCTATTGAAAATGTCATTTCGGTCATGAAGAATTATCTGCTTCCCCCAATAGAGGGGAATTTTTCCCAAATCAAAGCCCTTAAGAATTTTTAATTTTAAATTCTAATTAATAAGCATATTTATCTTATCATCTCTATAGTGACTGTTGTTTTGTCTGCCTAGCACTTGGTAAGGCATCTTGCTAATCAAGCCATAATAATGGGCATGTGACCCAAGCCGGACAATCAATCTTTCTCTGCAAATTTTCAAATTGTATCTAGGAAAAAGAATACCCTTTCCTCACTGGTCACAGAATTAAGAAGTTGCAAATATGGAATGCTTCAGTCACATCCCTCATGGATCCCTAACCAATATCACATTTAAGGGAAAATTCTAGATTAAAGACCTAAGTATGAAAAATTATATCATCAAGATTTAATTTAGAATTTTAATAGAAGATGTAAGATAATATTTTTGTGATCTATGGCCAGGAAGGGACTATTAAAAACCAATAAGGAAAAATATCTATGAATGTTATTATGTAAAATTTAAGAATTTCTGCTCAAGGAATCAGACTATGGACAAAGTTAATAGGCAGCTAACAGAATAAGATACAAAGTCAAAATCTGACAAGAGATTAATACCTAGAATCTCAAATAAAATCTGTAAATCAACAAGAAACAGGTAATGACCACATAGAAAAAAATATATCAATAGAAGAATGATATAAACAGCCAGTTTAAAGAATAGAAAACTAAAAAACTTAGCATACACAGGAAAAAAAATGCTTAAAATCTATACTAATCAGAAATGCAACCTAAAAAACAAAAATAAGGTATATATTTGCACCTGATAGACTGCCAAAAATTAGAAAGCTGCATAATGTCAAGTGTTGCCAGGGATACAAAATATAGGAACTCTCATGCACCGCAGCTATTGTGGAGCAAATCTGTCACTACGTAGGCAAATAAAGTATATGTCTATGACCCAACAATTCCAGTCCTGTGAGTATATTCCAAAGAAGTTCTCACACAGGTTTATACAAGGACAGGTGTGAATATGTTCACTGTATTATTATTTATGGTGATGGTGAGTTGGGAGCAACCTGGATGCTCATGGTGGGGAAAGTAGATAAGTGAAATGTGGGAGAGGTTACGCTATGTAAAATTCTATGGTAGGTAGACACAATGGACTAGATATAACAGTGTATTCATTTTCTAGAACCCTCACAACAAATTACCCCAAACTAAGTGGCTTAAAAACAACAGAGATTTATTCTGTCACAGCCTGGATGCTAGAAGTCCAAAGTCAAGTTACTGGCAGGGCCACTCCCTCTCTAAAGCCTATAGGGGAGGATCTTTCTTTGCCTCTTCAAGCTTCTGGTAGTGTCAAGTGTTCTTTGGTTTGTGACATCATAACTCTATAATCTCTGCTGCTGTCTTCACATGACTGTCTTCTCTCTGTGTCTGTGTCTCTGTTTTCTTTTCTTATAAGGACACCAATTACATTGGATTAGGTTCCACTCTTGATTGAGTATGACCTCATCTTAACTTGATCACTTTTGCAAAGACCCAGTTCCCAATTAAGGTCACAGTCACAGTTATTGGGGGGTTAGGACTTTGACATATCTTTTTAGAGGACACAATATAACCCATGACAAATATTTATAGGAACAATGTTAAAAATATGATGCTTAGCAAAAAAAGAAATGGAATGAGATCTCAAATTCACTAACATTTAGATAACTTTAAAAACACACATACCCAAAAATTTATATACCAAAATGTGTATAATAATACAACTAGAGCAGTTCTTAGAAGGAAATTTATAGCTTTAAATGCTTATATTAGAAAAGAAGAAAGATTTAAAATCAAACCACTAGGCACGCCCCGTGGCCTAGTGGTTCAGTTCAGTGTGCTCCACTTCAACAGCTCGGGTTCAGTTCCTGGGCGCAGACCTACACCACTTGTTGGCGGCCATGCTGTGGCGGTGACCCACATACAAAATAGAGGAAGATTAGCACAGATGTTAGCTCAGGGCAAATCTTCCCCAGCAAAAAAATAAAATAAAGTAACAGGCCTAGCTTCTACCATAAGAAACTAGAAAAGGAAATGTAAATTAAACCTAAAGTAAGCAGAAGAAAGGAAACAATAAAGATAACAGTGAAATCAATGAAATCAAAAAATGGAAAAATAATTGTAATAATTAATAAAACCATGAACTAGTTGTTTGAAAAGATCACTAAAATTGATAAATCTCTAGCTAGAGTAATCAAGAAAAAAAGAGAAGACACAAATTACCAAAATCAAGAATGAAAGGAGACATCCCTACAGATACTACACACATTAAAAGGATGATTAGGGAATAATATGAACAACTTTATGCCAATAAGTTCAACAACTTAGATAAAATGAAAAAATTCCTTGGAAGGCAACCTACCAAAGCTCCTTCAAGAATAAATAGATAAAGCAATATTTGTATATCTCTAAAAGAAATTGAATTTGTAGTCAAAAACCTTCCAGAAAGAAAATTCTAAGTCCAGATGATTTCACTAGTGAATTCTACCAAACATTTAATAATGAAAAAATATCAATTCTATATAAACCTTTTCAGAAAATCAAAGAGGAAGGAACACTTCCCAGATAATTTCATGAGACAAGATTTAACCTAATCCCAAAACCAGACAAATTAAGAAAAGAAAACTACAGACCAATATCTCTCATGAACATAGTTGCAAAAACCTCTAACAAATTTTAGCAAACCAAATTTAGCAACATAAAAACCATCTTGACCAAGTGAGGTTTTTTCCCCTCAGGAATGCAAGATTGATTTAGCCAAAAATCAATCAGTGTAATTCACGTTAACAGACTAAAAAAAAAAATCATATGATCATCTTAATACCTGCAGAAAAAGTATTTCACAAAATTCAAAACCAGTTCATGATTAAAACTGTCAGCAAAGCAGTAATAGAAAGGAACTTTCTCAATCTGATAAAAAACAACCAACCTACAGTTAATTTCATATTTTTATTTATTTTTAATTATTTTATTGAGGTCATATTGGCTTATAATATTGTGTAAATTTCAGACGTACATTATTATATTTCAGCTTCTGTATAGACTGCATTGTGTTCACCACCAATAGTCTAGTTTTTATCCATCACCATACATATGTGCCCCTTTTGCTCTTCCTACACCCCCTCCTCTCTGGTAACCACTGGTCTGTTCTCCTCGTCCGTGGGTTTGTTTGTTTATCTTCCACATATGAGTGAAATCGTATGGTATTTGTCTTTGTCTGACTTATTTTGCTTAGCATAATACCTTCAAGGTCCATCCATGTTGTCACAAATGGCGTGATTTTGTCTTTTTTATGGCTGAATAGTATTCCATGTTTATATATACCACATCTTCTTTATTCATTCATCTGTTGATGGACACTTGGGCTGCTTCCAAGTCTGTTGGCTATTTGCATGTCTTCTTTGGAAAAATATCTGTTCAGATCCTCTGCCCATTTTTGGGTCAAGTTGTTCATTTTTTTGTTGTTGAGTTGTATGAGTTCTTTATGTATTTTGGAAATTAACCCCTTGTTGGATATGATTTGGAAATATTTTCTCCCAGTTGGTGAGTTGTCTTTTCATTTTGTGATAGTTTCCTTTGTCATGCAGAAGCTTTTTAGTCTGATGTAGTCCCATTTATTTTTTCTTTTGTTTCTCTTGCCCAAGAAGACACAATATTAGAAAAGATACTGCTAAGACTGACGTCAAAGAGCATACTGCCTACGTTTTCTTCTAGGAGTTTTATGGTTTCAGGTCTTACATTCAAGTCTTTAATCCATTTTAAGTTAATTCTTGTGTATGGTGTAAGATAATGGTCTACTTTTATTCTTTTGCATGTGGCTGTCCAATTTTCCCAACACCATTTATTGAAGACACTTTCCTTTCTCCATTGTATGTTCTTGGCTCATTTGTGGAAGATTAGCTATCTCTAGATGTGTGGTTTTATTTTTGGGCTTTCAGTTCTGTTCCATTGATCTGTGTGTCTGTTTTTGTACCTGTACCGTGCTGTTTGATTACTATAGGTTTGTAGTATATTTTGAAGTCAGGGAGTGAGATACCTCCAGCTTTGTTATTTTTTCTCAGGATTGCTTTAGGTATTCAGGGTCTTTTGTTGCCCCATATGAATTTTAGCATTTGTTCTATTTCCATGAAGAATGCCATTGGGATTTTGATAAGGGATTGCATTGAATCTGTAGATTGCTTTAAGTCATGTGGACTTTTTCTTTTTTTTGGATTTAAATTATTTTGCTTTTTTTAAATTGATGTCTTAGTTTATAACATTGTGAAATTTTATTTGTACATTTTTGTTTGTCAGTCACCATATAAATGCATCCCTTCACCCCTTTTGTCCACCCCCCCCTCCTCACCCCTGGTAACCACTAAACAGTTCTCTCTGTCTGTGTGTTCATTTATATTCCACATATGAGTGAAATCATGCAGTGTTTGTCTTTCTCTAGCTTAATACTATCCAGGTCCATCCATGTTGTTGCAAATGGGACGATTTTGTCTTTTCTTATGGCTGAATAGTATTGCATTGTATATATATACACCACATCTTCTTTATCCAATCATCCATTGAGGGACATTTGGGTTGCTTCCGCTTTTTGGCTATAGTGAATAATGCTGCAATAAACATAGGGGTGCATAAGCCTATTTGGATTGTTGATTTCCAGTTCGTTGGATAGATATCCAATAGTGGGATAGCTGGATCATAAGGTATTGCTATTTTTAATTTTTTGAGGAATCTCCATACAGTTTTACATAGAGGTTGCACCAGTTTGCATTCCCAACAGCAGTGAATTAGGGATCCCATTTCTCCACAACCTCTCCACATTGGATGTTTTTTGGCTTGGTGATTATAGCCATTCTAATGGGTGTAAGGTGATATCTTAGTGTAGTTTTGATTTGCATTTCCCTGATGATTAGTGATGTTAAACATCTTTTCATGTGCCTGTTGCCCATCTGTATATCTTCCTTGGAAAAATGTCTGTTCATATTCTTTGCCCATTTTTTGATCGGGTTGCTTGTTTTTTTCTTGTTCCGTTGTGTGACTTCTTTATATATTATGGGGATTAACCCCTTGTCCGATATATGGCTTGCAAATATTTTCTCCCAGCTGGTGGGTTGTCTATTCATTTTGATCCTGGTTTCATTGGCCTTGTAGAAACTCTTTAACCTGATGAAGTCCCACTTGTTTATTTTTTCTTTTGTTTCCCTTGTCTGAGTAGATATGGAATTTGAAAAGATCCCTTTATGACCGATGTCGAATAGCGTACTGCCTATATATTCTTCCAGGAGTTTTATAGTTTCAGGTCTCACTTTCAGGTCTTTGATCCATTTTGAATTGATTCTTGTATATGGCGATAGGAGATGGTCTACTTTCATTCTCTTGCATGTTGCTGTCCAATTTTCCCAGCACCATTTATTGAAGAGACTTTCCTCTCTCCATTGTATGTTCTTTGCTCCTTTGTCGAAGATTAGCTGTCCGTAGGTATGTGGTTTTATTTATGGGCTTTCAATTCTGTTCCATTGATCTGTGTGTCTGTTTTTTACCAGTACCATGCTGTTTTGACTACTATAGCTTTGTAGTATATTTTGATGTCAGAGATTGTGATGCCTCCAGCTTTGTTCTTTTCTTTCAGGATTGCTTTAGCTATTTGGGCTCTTTTGTTGCCCCATATGACTTTTAGTATTCTTTGTTCTATTTCCATGAAGAATGTCATCAGGATTCTGATTGGAATTGCATTGAATCCGTAGATTACTTTAGGTAGTATGGACATTTTAACTATGTTTATTCTTCCAACCCATGTGCATGGGATATTTTTCCATTTCTTTATGTCCTCCTCGATTTCTTTCAATAGTGTCTTATAGTTTTCATTGTATAGGTCTTTCACCTCCTTGGTTAAATTTATTCCCAGATATTTTATTCTTTTGCTTGTGATTGTAAATGGGATTGCCTTTTTGAGTTCTCTTTCTGTTGGTTCATTTTTGGCACATAGAAATGCAACTGATTTTTGTAAGTTGATTTTAATCCTGTGACTTCGCTGTAGTTGTTGATTATTTCTAAGTCTTCCAATGGATTCTTTAGGACTTTCTATATATAAGATCATGTCATTTGCAAACAGTGAGCGTTTCACTTCTTCGTTGCCTAGTTGGAGTTCTTTTATTCCTTTTTGCTGCCTAATTGCTCTGGCCAATACCTCCAGTACTATGTTGAATAAGAGTGGCGAGAGTGGGCACCCTTGTCTTGTTCCTGTTCTCAGAGGAATGGCTTTCAATTTTTCCCAGTTGAGTATGATGTTGGCTGTGGGTTTGTCATATATGGCCTTTATTATGTTGAGATACTTTCCTTTTAAACCCATTTTTTGAGAGTTTTTATCATAAATGGATGTTGGATCTTGTCAAATGCCTTTGCTGCATAAATTGAGATGATCATGTGGTTTTTATTCTTTGTTTTTTTTAATGTGGTATACCACATTGATTGATTTGCGGATGCTGAACTATGCCTATGTGCCTGGTATAAATCCCACTTGGTCATGGTGTATGATCGTTTAGATGTATTGATGTATTCGGTTTGCCAATATTTTGTTGAGGATTTTTGCATCTATGTTCATGGGCAATATTGGCCTGTTGTTTTCCTTCTTTGCATTGTCCTTGTCTGGCTTTGGTATCAGGGTGATGTTGCCCTCATAGAATGTGTTAGGAAGTGTTCCATCTTCCTCTATTTTTTGGAAAAGTTTGAGAAGGATAGGTATTAAGTCTTCTTTGAATGTTTTGTAAAATTCTCTGGAGAAGCCATCTGGTCTTGGACTTTTATTTTTTGCGAGGTATTTGATTACTGTTTCAATCTCTTTACTTGTGATTGGTCTATTCAGGTTCTCTATTTCTTCTTGATTCAGTTTTGGGAGGTTGTATGAGTCAAAGAATTTATCCATTTCTTCTAGATTGTCCAATTTTTTGGCATACAGTTTTTCATAGTATTCTCTTATGATCCTTTGTATTTCTGTGGTGTCTGTTGTAATCTCTCCTCTTTCATTTCTAATTTTATTTATTTGAGCCTTCTCTCTTTTTTTCTTTTTCTTTTTTGTGAGGAAGACCAGCCCTTAGCTAACATCCATCACCAATCCTCCTCTTTTTGCTGAGGAAGACTGGCTCTGGGCTAACATCATGCCCATCTTCCTCAACTTTATATGGGACACCGCCACAGCATGGCTGACAAGCAGTGCATCGGCGGGCGCCCGGGATCCGAACCTGTGAACCCCAGGCTGCCAAGTGTGGACTAAACCGCTGCGCCACCGGGCGGCCCCCTCTCTTTTTTTCTTAGTGAGTCTGGCTAAGGGTTTGTCAATTTTGTTTTTCTTCTCAAAGAACCAACTATTTGTTTCATTGAACTTTTCTACTGTGTTTTTAGTTTCAATTCCATTTATTTCTGCTCTCACTTTTATTATTTCCCTCCTTCTGCTGTCTTTGGGCTTTGTTTGTTGTTCTTTTTCTTGTTCTGTTAGTTGTAGTTTAAGGTTGCTTATCTGGGATTTTTCTTGTTTGTTAAGGTGGGCCTGTATTCCTCTGAGTTTCCCTCTCAGAACCGCTTTTGCTGCAACCCATGTGAGTTGGTATGGTGTATTTTCATTTTTGTTTGTCTCCAGATTTTTTTTTATTTCTCCTTTAATTTCATCAATGACCCATTGGTTGTTCAGTAGCTTGTTGTTTAGTCTCCACATCTTTGTCACTTTGCCGTTTTTTTCCTTGTACTTGATTTCTCGTTTCAGAGCCTTATGGTCAGAAAAGATGCTTATGATTTCAGTTTTCTTAAATTTATAGAGGCTTGCCTTTTTCCCCAACATGTGGTCTATCCTTGAGAATGCTCTATGTTTGCTTGAGAAGAATTTGTAATCTGCTGTGTTTGGATGGAATGCTCTGTATATATCTATTAAGTCCATCTCATCTAGTTTTTCATTTAAGTCTGCTATTTCCTTGTTGACTTTTTGTCTGGATGATCTGTCCATTGATGTAAGTGTGGTTTAAGGTCCCCTACTATTATTGTGTTGTTGTTAATATCTCCTTTTAAGTTTGTTAATAGTTCCCTTATGTACTTTGGTGCTCCTGTGTTGGGTGCACATATATTTATAAGTGATATGTCTTCTTGTGGAGTGTCCCTTTCATCATTATATATTGCCCTTCTTTGTCTGTCATTACCTGTTTTATCTTGAAGTATACTTTGTCTGATATAAGTATGGCCCCACCAGCTTTTTTGGTTTGTTTGCCATTAGCTTGGAGTATTGTCTTTCATCCTTTTACTCTGAGCCTGTGTTTGTCTTTAGAGCTGAGATGTGTTTCCTGGAGGCAGCATATTGTTGGATCTTGTTTTTTTCCATGTGTGTGTGTGTGAGGAAGACCATCCCTGAGCTAACATCCATTGCCAATCCTCCTCTTCTTGCTGAGGAAGACTGGCCCTGGGTTAACATCCGTGCCCATGTTCCTCTACTTTATATGGGATGCCGCCATGGCATGGCTGACACGTGGTGCATCAGTGGGCTCCTGGGATCCAAACTCATGAACCTTGGGCTGTCAAGCTTGAACTAAACCACTGCGCCACCCGGCCAGCCCCTGGATCTTGTTTTTTAATCCATCCCGCCACTCTGTATCTTTTGATTGGAGAATTCAATCCATTTACATTTAAAGTGATTATTGATATATGAGGGCTTAATGTTGCTACTTTATCACTCATTTCCAGATCTTTTGCATTTGCTTTGTTTCCTGTCCTGTGTGTTTCAAACTACCACTTCAGTTTGGTAGTTCTGTATGATGGTTTTCTTAGTTTTCCCTTTATTTATTGTGTCTCTGTTCTGCATATTAGTTTAGTGGTTACCATGAGGTTTGTATGAAAAATCTGATGGATGAGATAGTCCATTTTCTGATGGCCTCTTATTTCCTTTGACTAAGTCAATTCTGTCCCTTTCCTCTTCCCCTTCTAAGTTATTGTTGTCACAGCTTATTCCATCTTGTATTTTGATTTTGTGTTTATAGTGATGAGGTTATGTTTATTTTTGGTATTTTCCTCCCCTTGATCTTTGATGTTATAATTAAGTGTTTGCTAACCTATTCTGATAGAGAGCTGCAATTTATCTGATCTAGTCTACCTATTTTCTCCTTGCTCAAAGCTTTGTATCCCCTTTCTCTTTTTTCAGGCATGAGGGCCTTCTTGAGCAATTCTTGCAGTTGGGGTCTTATGACACTGAACTCCCTCAGCTTTTCTTTATCTGGGATAGTTATTATTTCTCCATCATATTTGAAGGATATTTTCGCTGGATCAAGTATTCTTGGCTGAAAGTTTTTATCTTGCAGAATTTTGACTATATCATTCCACTCTTTCCTAGTCTGTAGAGTTTTTTATGAAAAATCTGCTGAAAGCCTGATTGGAATTCCTTTGTACGTTATCTCTTTTTCTCTTGCTTCCCTTAATATTTTTTCTTTGTCATTAACTTCTGCCAGCTTTACTATTATATGCTTTGGAGATGGCCTTTTTTTCTTGATATTTTTAGCAGATCTATTGATTTCATTCACTTGTATTTCCACCTCCTTCCCCAGGTTTGGAAAGTTCTCAGCTATTATTTCTCTGAACAAGCTCTCTGCTCCTTTTTCCCTCTCTTCTCCCTCTGGGACACCTATCCATGAACATGGGATATCTTTCATTTTCTTTATGCCTTCTTCATTTCTTTCAATATTTTCAGACAGTTTTCAATGTATAAGTCTTTCCTCTCCTTGGTTAAATTTATTCCTAGGTATTTTATTCTTTTTGTTGCAATTGTAAACAAGATTATATTCTTGAGTTTTCTTTCTGCTAGTTCATTATTAATGTATAAAAATGCAACTGACTTTTGTACATTGATTTTGTATCATGAAACTTTACTGTATTCGTTAATTATTTCTAATAGTTTTCTGGTGGATTCTTTAAGGTTTTCTATATATAAATCTTGTCATCTGTAAATAATGACAGTTTTACTTCTTTTACAATTTGGATGCCTTTTATTTCTTTTTCTTGCCTAATTGTTTTGGCTAAAACTTCCAGCACTATGTTGAATAAGGGTGGTCAACCTTGTCTTGATCCTGTTCTTAGAGGGTTAGCTTTTAGTTTTTCACCATTGAGTATGATGTTGGCTGTGGGTTTGTCATACATGGCCTTTATGTTGAGGTCCTTTCCTTCTATATGCATTTTATTGAGATTTTTTTTCTTTAATGGATGTTGGATCTTGTCAAATGCTTTCTCTGCACCTATTGAAATGATCATGTGATTCTTATTCTTCATTTTGCTCATGTGTTGTATCACATTGATTGATTTGCAGATGTTGGACCATCCCTGTAACCCTGGAATGAATCCCACTTGATCCTGGTGTATGTTCCTTTTAATGTATTGTATTCAATTCGCTAATGTTTTGTGAGGACTTTTGCATCTATGTTCATCTGCAATATTGGTATATAATTTTCCTTTTGTGTTGTCCTTGTCTGGTTTTGGTATCAGGGTAATGTTGGCCTCATAAAATGAGTTAAGAAGCATCCCATACTCTTCAATTTTTTTTTTTGAATAATTTGAGAAGGATAGAAATTAAATCTTTCAATATTTGGTAGAATTCACCAGATAAGCTCTCTGATCCTGGACTTTTGTTTTTTGGGAGGTATTTGATTACTGTTTCAATCTCTTTACTTGTGATTGGTCTATTCAGATTCTCTATTTCTTCTTGATTCAGTTTTGGGAGATTCATGAGTAAGAATTTATCCATTTCTTCTAGGTTATCTGATTCGTTGGTGTATAACTTTTCACAGTATTCTCTTAGAATCCTTTGTATTTCTGTGGTGTCCATTGTAATTTCTCCTCTTTCATTTCTGATTTTATTTATTTGAGTCTTTTCTCATTTTTTTCTTAGTGAGTCTGGCTAAGGGCTTGTCAGTTTTGTTTATCTTTTCAAAGAACCAGCTCTTGTTTCCATTGATCCTTTCTATTGTTTTTTCAGTCTCTATTTCATTTATTTCTGCTCTGATTTTTATTATTTCCTTCCTTTTACTGACTTTGGGCTTTGTTTGTTATTCTTTTTCTAGTTCTTTTAGGCATAGTCACAGTATTTATTTGAGATTTTTCTTGTTTCTTAAGGTAGGCCTGTATTACTATAAAATTCCATCTTAGTACCACTTTTACTGCATCCCATAAGTTTTGGTATGTTGTGTTTTCATTTTCATTTGTGTCTAGGTATTTTTCGATTTCTTCATTGATCCAATGGTTGTTCCGTAGTGTGTTGTTTAGTTTCCATATATTTGTGGCTTTTACAGCTTTTTTCTTGTAGTTGATTTCTAGTTTCATACCACTGTGGTCAGAAATGATTTCAATCTTTTTAAATTTATCAAGGCTTGCTTTGTTTCTCAACATACAGTCTTTCTTTGAGAATGTTCCATGTGCACTCGATGAGAATGTGTATTCTGCTGTTTTTCGATGGAATGTTCTCTCTCTCTATATATATATCTAAAGTCCATCTGGTCTAGTGTTTCATTTAAGGCCATTTTTTTCCTTGCTGATTTTCTGTCTGGATGATGTATCCATTGATGTTCATGGGGTGTCAATAGTTGCATTATATACTTTGGTGCTCTTCTCTTAGGTGCATATATATTAATAAGTGTTATGTCTTCTTGGTGGAATGTTCCTTTTATCATTATATAATGTCCATCTTTATCTCTTGTTTTCTTTTTTGTCTTGAAGTCTGTTTTGTCAGATATAAGTATGGCTACCGTTGCTTTCTTTTGGTTGCCATTTGCTTGGAGTATCACCTTCTATCCCTTCAGTCTGAGCCTGTGTTTGTCTTTAAAATGGACATGTGTTTCTTGGAGGCAGCGTAATTGTTGTGTCCTGTTTTTTAATCCATTCAGGCACTCTGTGTCTTTTGATTGGTGAATTCAATCCATTTACATTTAGAGTGATTATTGATATATGAGCGCTTAATACTGCCATTGTATCTTTTCTTTTCTGCCTGTTCTATATTTCCATTTTTTCTTTTGCCTCATGTTTCTGTCTGCCATTTCAATGTGGTGGTTTTGGATGATGCATTTATTAATTTCCTCCTTATTTATAATTCGTGACTCTGCTCTGATTTTTTGTTTTATGGTTACCATGAGGTTTCTAATTTCATGTTTAATGATGAAAGACTGAATACTTTCTCTCTAAGATAGGGAAAAACTTAAGGATGTCTGCTCTTATCACATCTATCCAAGTGCCTAGTGGAATCCTAAACAGTGTAAGAAGGCCAAACAAACAAAAAAGCATACTGATTGAAAAGAAAGACACAAAAGTCTTTACTCACAGGTGTGACATAATTTTCCTTGTAGAAAATCCTAAGGAAACTACAAAAAAGCTACTAATAAGTTAAGCAAGGGCATAGGATAAAAAATTCAGTTACACATATGCAGACTAGTAACAAATAATTGGAAACTGTAAAAATACCATTTCAATAGCATCAAAAATATGAAATACTCAGGGATAAACTTAATAAACTGGAACTATTTCTGAGAGAAATTAACAAATACCTAAACAAATGGAGAGATAAATCATATTCATGGACCAGAAGACTCAATATTGTTAAGATATCAATTCCCTCTCAAATTGATCTATAAATTCAATATAATCCAAAAAGAATTTTCAGCAGGATTTTCTGAAGAAATTGAAATGCTTATCCTAAAATTTACATGAAAATGCAAAGGATCTTTAATAGGCAAAACAATTTTGAAAGAGAACAATGTTGGAGAAATTAAGCTACCTATTTCAGGACTTACCACAAAGCTACAGTAATCAAGACAGTGTAATGTTGGTGTAAAGATAGGCATATAGATCAATAGAACAGAATAGAAAGTCCAGAAACACAGTCTTATGCATTTAGCCAATTGTTCTGTTTTCTTTTTGGATCAAGCTGTCAAGGCAATTCAATGGGGAAGGAAAATCTATTCAATAAGTGGTGCTAGGACAATTAAATATTTACATACAAAAAATGAATCTTCACATTTACCTCACACTGTATATAAAAATTAACCTGAACAAAAAGCATAGACCTAAATCTAAAAGCTAACACTAAAAGATTTCTTGATGAAAACTTAGGAGGAGATCTTTCTGACATTGAGTTAACCAAAGATTTTTAAAATAGACATTAAAATCACAAACTATTAAAAAACTGATAAGTAGGACTTCATCAAAATTATTGCTCTTCAAAAGACACAGTTAAAAAATAAAAGACAAACAACAGTCTAGGAGAAAATATTTACAAAACATATCTGATCAAGAAGTTGTATACAGAATATATAAAGAACTCTTACAACTCAATAAGAAGAAGACAATCTGATTTTCTTTTTGAGGAAGATTAGCCCTGAGCTAACATCTGTTGCCAATCCTCCTCTTTTTGCTGGGGAAGATTGGCCCTGGGCTAACATCCATGCCCATCTTCTTCTACTTTACATGTGGGACACTGCCACAGCATGGCTTGATAAGCTGTGCGTAAGTCTGTGCCAGGGATCCAAACCTGCAAACCCTGGGCTGCTAAAGTGGAGCGCATGAACTAAACAACTATGCCACCAGGCCGACTCCAAGACGATCTGATTTTTTAAAAATGGATGAATAATTTTACAGACATTTCACCATGGAATATATAAAGATGGTAAATAGACACATGAAAAGAAGACCACCATTAATCCTTAGAGAAAAACGAGTTAAAATCACAATAAGATACAACCAACTACATACCTACCATAATGGCTAAGCTTAAAATGATTGATAATAACCAGTTTTTATCAGGATGTAGAAGAGGGGTAACTTCCATACATTGCTGGTAGGAAACCAAAATAGTATAGCCACTCTGGAAAAATAGTTTGGTAGTTTCTTACAAAGTTACCCTCAACATAGCCATTCCATTCCTAGATACTTATCCAAGGTAAATGAAAAACAATTCTACACAAAGACTCATCTTGGAATGCTCATGAAAGTCGTATTTATAATAGCCAACTATTATAAACAAATTGTGATACATTCATACAATGGAATACTGCTCAATAATGTAAAGGAACAAACTCCAGATACATGCAATAACATGATTGCATCTCAAAAACATTGCATGAGTGAATGAAGCCAGACACAAAAGATTGTATTATTCCACTTATATGAAATTCTTGAAAGGGCTAAACTAGTGATAAAAGCAGATTAATAGTTACCAGGAGCCAAGAGGTGAAGGAGGAGCATAGGGAACTTTTGGGAGTGATGCCTGCAAAGGGCACAAAGTAAGTTTTGCAGTGATAGAAATTTTCTGTATTTTGATTGTGGTGGTGGTTACATGGTTGCATACCATTTGTCAAAACTCATTGAAATTAATATTTAAAATTGGTGAATTTTATTGTATACAAATTACACCTCAATATAGCTGATTAAATAAGAAAATAAAAAGTAATTTTCAAGAATTTACCAAAAAAAAATATACATTAAACTCATCAAAATGATTTCTGGAGTGGAAGAAGGAAATGAGGGTGTTTTATGGAGATTAAAGGGAATAAACAATTAAATAACAGCAAAAGAGAAGCCTTACACAGACCAATGCTGATAATGTGTTATGAATTGTAGAGTATGATGAACTCAACCTTCTTACATCTGAGGTTAAGAGAAAGAAAAAGAAAAAAAGACATTTCGTACAGAGACATCCTAAATAACTTTGACAGGCACTTCTAGATGCATAACCCAAAGTCTATTCTGGCCTTCCCCCTTACTACCAGAACCCTGACTTTGTTCAGGATGGTATTATGCTTGGATGAAAATACTCACCTTCCCAGGCATGGGTGTCCATGTGACCTTGTATTGGCCACTGTGATAAGCATAATGCTTGATGGCATTAGATAATGCTCATTTCTACAAAAGCTTCTAAAAATTGTCAGACTCAGCTAACACATCCTTTGTTTTTTTCCTCCGTGGGACATGGATGTGAGGCTGAGGTGGAGCAGCCATATAATGACAAGGAGTGAAAAACATGTGGATGAAAGCTACATGTTAAGATGGTGAGTCCAAAAGACAGAAGGAGCTGGAGTCATTAATGACTTTATGAAGCTGCTGTACTAGCTTTAGATTAGATCTCTAGACTACTCATTATGTGAGAAAAATCTACTTCCATTTGGTTAAACCACTGTTGTGGGGTTCCTGATATACACAAATGGATGCAATCTTAATTGCTATAATAGTTGTATCATTTCAATGACATAAATCAAGTTGATTCTTTAATTTTTTTATTGAGATATAATTGACATATAACATTGTATAAGCTTAAGGTGTACAATGTGTTGATTTGATACATTTACATCTTGTGATATGATTACCACTATAGCATTAGCTAACACCTTCATCACATAATTATCATTTCTTTCTTAGGGTGAGAACATTTAAGATTGAATCTCTTAGCAACTTTCAAGTATATAATACAGTATTATTAGCTATATTCACAATGTTGTGCATTAGAGCCCCAGAACATATTCATCTTCTAACTGCAAGTAGTATCCTTTGACCAACATCTCCCCAATTCCTCCACCATCCAGCCCCTGGTAGCTACCTTTTTACTGTTTGTTTCTACGAATTAAAGTTTTTTAGATTCCACATATAAGTAATATCATACAGTTTTTGTTGTTCTCTGTCTGACTTATTTCACTTAGCATAACGCCCTCAAGGTCTATCCATGTTGTCTCAAATGGCAGGATTTCCTTCTTATTTATGGCTGAATAATATTCGATTGTATATATATGTGTGTGTGCATATATATATATATATATATATGTGTACATATATATATCTACCGTATCGTCCTTATCCATTCATCCCTCGATGAACACTTAGGTTGTTTCCATATCTTGGCTATTGTGAATAATGTTGCAATAAACATGGGAGTGCTCAATATCCTGTTTTCATTGCCTTTGGACATATATCCAGGAGTGGAATTGGATCATATGGTATTTGTATTCTTAATTTTTTGAGGAACCTCCATACTGTTTTCCAAAGTGGTTGAACCAATTTACATTCCCAGCAACAGTGCACAAGGGTTCCCTTTTCTTCACATCCTCACCAACACTTATTTCTTATCTTTTTGATGATAGTCATTCTAACAGGTGTAAGGTGATATCTTATTGTGGTTTTGATTTGCATTTCCCTGATGATTAGTGATGTTGACCATCTTTTCATGTACCTGTTGACCATTTGTATGTCCTCTTTGGAAAAATGTCTATTCAATTCTTCTGCCTGTTTTTTAATTGGATTATTTATTTTTTTGCTATGGAGTTATATGAATTCTTTATAATTTTGGATATTAAGCCTTTATTAAATATATGATGTGCAAATATTTTCTCCCATTCTGTTGGTTGCCTTTTCATTTTTTTGATTGTTTCTTTTTGCTGTGCAGAAGCTTTTTCATTTGATGAGTTCCACTTGTTTATTTTTGCTTTTATTGCTTGTGTTTTTGGAAGTTGATTCTTTTAAATGAAACATAAAAACTAAGGCATTAAAAGGACAATTTATGAGGGCTATCTTTAAGATTCGGACTAAGAGATAAAAATACTTATATTAAGTCATTTATTCTCCCTCCCCTTCACCCCCAACATTAGGCATTTATGGATCACCTGCTCTGTGCCTAGCACCATACAAGATTTCTACCAGGAATTCACAGTCTTAAGAAGAATACATACCAATAAACAGATAAATTATAGTATAACACAGTGAAAGCTTGTATAGATGAGGAATTTGTCAACAAGAAAGACTGAAATGATACCAGGCATAGAGCCCAGATTCTTGCAGAAGATTTCTTTCAGAACTTAAACAATGGTGCCTACATTTTTTTCCCTGCCATTGATATGCAAATTTGACCTTTCCTTAGGTTAAGAATAATTGCATACAACCAACTCTTGATTTTACTTGGCAATGAAGGGAACTGATATTTTGTCAGAATTGACTTCAGTGGAGCCATTTAAAATGGAGTCAGAGCTGACTTTCCAGAGAAACTGCCTTGCTGTCTTGAACCTTGGACTGGCCCAAACCTCTGGATTGGGCCAAAATGGTGAATGATTTACAAGCAATTGTTGGAGAAGTCAGCAGGAGAAAGGACATCCTGATCAAAAAGACTGAGGATTGTGGGCTTTCTGAAGATAGAATCAATAGTCAATCAATGTTTAGCCAAGACTAGTTCTCTGCCTCCAACTCCATTTAAAATTCTTTGTAAAACAACTTCCTTTCTTTGCTTTTAAAAGCCCCTGACTTTTACTCTTTAGTGGGACATTATTTGGGTTTCTACCTGAATTTATGCTCCCTAAATTGCAATGGTTTGATCTTAAATAAACACTTTACCTCTTGAACTGCTTTCTGATTTTTACAGGTTGACATATCTACCTGGAGACAGGTAAGAAACAGGTAAGATGCCTAAACGAGTCCCTTGTGCTCGTCACTTCCATGGACTACCGACTCCTCCAGTCATGAATTCTTTCAGGCTCTGACCTCCCTCCCTTTTGGTTGAGGTCCTTGCCTTTCTTTGGGATTTTGGGGGCAATAGCCCAATCTGGGGTCGATTGATCAGGAGACAATTTTCTCAAAGCTGGGTCATGGCTATTGCTGTTTGGAAGGGTGTGTTCCCTGTGTGGTGAGTACTCAAATTTTGTCTCTTGTGTCATTTGTCCAAGCGGCTATAGCCTGTTGATCAGAAGCACAGGTAACAACCATGGGCGTCTCTTTGTCTGGCAGTGCTTTAAACATGGGAATTTCATCTTCTAAAAGTTCCTGATGAACTCCTCCCTCAGAAACTCCAGCTGGCTTATGTTCAAGAACAACAGTCCTTCCTCTTGTAAATTTTTGTCCTGCTGGACCGATAATACAAAAGATGATTTATAATTACAGTGGCCACTTTGGGGTTCCTTTGAGCTTCCAAAACTCGTCTTTTTGTACACTAGACTTGAGAACCGCAGACCAGACCAATTGAAAGCAATCTTTAATTTCTAAAGAGTCAAGTGTGCTACCTTCTGGCATACCTACTTAAAAACTATGGTTGCGGAAGCTGTAGATATTTACAAAGAACAGCAGAATCTTACTAAGCTTGTTTCGTGTCCTGAGAGCTTGGTTTGGTAACTGTCAGGTTGGGGGCCCCGAAATTTGACTGGCCAGAAATGTGGGTTGTACTCCATTTGGTCCTACCAAACTGCTGCCAGCCCTCAGGGAAATAACAATGGCCGTTAGAAGGAATGTTCCAATTGGATAAGATCATTTAAGAAGTGCACTTAAAAGCAAAGGCTTGAAAATACCAGAATAGCTTCAGTGAAAGTTTCGTTGCAAAAAGCTAATGAAAAATTAAAGATAAGAATTACCTAAAAGAAAAGACTATGTAACTGTAAACAAAAGTCTGATAAATTAATGGCCTTACAGATACCCCATATCTGCCTTCAAGGGAGGGCCCTCTCTATAGATTATAGCACATGTGGGTGAAATCCATTCTGCTTCTGCAAAGAATAGCCCCTCATCGCCAGACTTCTGCCATCCTGATGTCTTTGTAACATGGCAAAAGTCTGCTCCTGAATCAGAGAAACTGAGATGAGTAAATAATGGTTGTAAAGTAAGTGAACAATCAGCGCTATGGGAAACCCAAGATGGCTGCTTGGGTGTTCCTGGCTCCCTAGAAAACACAATTTTTCAGTTTTTGCATTCCTTCACCCACCATAATCCATAAAAAAAAAAAAACAAAAACCAACAACTAGAGGCCTAGAGGCCTCAGATCTCCTTCTTCTGGACCCTTTGAGCACCGACAGCTGGGTTTCATTCAACTGCCTCTTAGTATGGATTATCAATATGTTCTTGTTATTGTATGTATGTATTGATTGTATGCCTCAATCATCAGGCAAAGTCAGGGAAACTAATGGAAAAACTGGATGTAAGGAGAACAGGTGTCAATTACATGGAACCACATGAACTGAGGAGGATGATCTCATGTTTTGTTTTTCCAGATTTAAAGCAATCTTTTCTCTTAAGTTATCAAAAATTTGGTAAGATATACCTCTGTGAACACAGATGAAACATTTACTTTTTCTTCCTGCCTGGTCCCCCCAGAATTCAGAAATTCTCAGTGACTATTCTTATTTTCACTTAACCAGGCCAAGTTTTTCATATAAACAAATTAGTTTTACTGTGATTATCTTTGGTTAAAAAAATGAGGCTCATTGTAGAGAGAAAAATTTTGTTTGCACCTTTGTAGATATCAGATTCTAGTTCTGTTAATCATCTTTGAGGTTTTGTTATGTACCTGGAGACTGGACTCCCCTGGCCTAAGGTATTGCTTTTGATCTTACTGACTGTTCACGGTTCCTTTTGGAAAGTATAAACTCACTCCACATGATATGGTCACCAATAGATCAATGTCGATTGGTACACAACGTTCTGCAGATCCCTGGTTGTTTTATGCCAGTACAACCAGCTACTATAAGTCTCTATTGTCTTATACTCAGGCCTGTCACCAACAGGGTAAAGAAACTTTCCTGGATTCCAGTTTAAAGGATCCTGTTGGTCACAGTCTAGAGCCTGGTGACTGGGTATTCTGGAAGCATCGGAAGAAGAAGACAACCCTCGAGCTCCATTGGAAAGGACCATACCAAGTGCTCCTGACCCCTGTCACTGCTGCAGAACTAGAAGGCATTGAACCTTGGAGACATATCTCATAGCTAGAGAAAGCCCCACCTGACGTCTGGTCCTGTCCATACGCTGGAGGCTCCACATCAAATTGACTAGAAGAGAAGCAGCCGACACTTGAGGCAGACAGCTTTCTCAAGATGGCTGGACCAGATCTGTACACCTTTTACTTGCTGTTGCTTCTTATCTTATTTTCTCCCTCTCTTCTCTGGAAGGACAATGCTCTTATACACATCTCCCAGTTCCAAAAGGGGGACATCTTTCTGTTGAGTTCATCATCAGAAGCCTTACTCTGTACATGAATCTAGAGATTCTTTAGTACATTTTATTACCAATCTCTCCACTATTCCTCCCCGAAATTCCTTGTGCTCAGTGTCTAGAACTTCTTGCTTAACCAATCAAACCTGTAAGGACTTGAAGGGAAATATTTGTAAAAATGAAAAATTAAGACTACCTGATTTCTGCCAATTTAATTATACTCTACCTGCAGATAACCTTTTTAATTGCTCACACTCTTCAAATCCTCGGTTTAGTCAATTTTGTTATAATGACTCCATGATTTTTGTTCCCCTAGGGTATATTTTCACTTGCACTTGGCAGAAAGACCTATGGGGAACACACTGTTTAAATCTCTATCAAACTAGAGGTCATTATGCAATTAGATTATTGGTTATATCTATTTCATTATATGATCAATCAGAAACTCAGCATCGGGCATCACCTTTGAATCTACTTCACAGACTAAAATGTGAAACTTGTTGCACACATAGTCAAGGGTGTTCAATGCCCGGCAGTATCAACTCCAGCAAGGCTACTAGATTTGGAAAAATACTTTTTCCTTGGTTAGGCACTGCTGTGAATGAGTACATGATCAGAAATTTATCTAAAACCCTGGGGAATATTGTTAAATCTGCTCCTAAAGCTATAGCCGCCCAAGAAAAGTCTAGATTCCTTTGCATGAGTTGTATTAGATAATAGAATTGGTCTTGATTACTTCCTAGCTGAACAAGATGGAGTTGTTCTGTGATAAATATCTCTTGTTGTACTTGGGTAAACACCTCTGGTGAAGTAGAAACTGAGCTAGACAAAATCTGAGCACAGGCCAAATGGTTAAATGCTGTGCCCCCTGACACTGCATGATTCTTTGATCTTTTAGCTGCCTACCCTCTGGAATTGCCTCCTGGTTCAAATCTGTTCTCCAGTTCAGACTTAGCATTTTGTTATTATTGTAGGAATTCTCACTGTTGTAAAACTTTGTCTCTCTGCATAGATCAATGTTATAAAAACACCACTCGAATAATGGTCACTCAGCACTTTGAAATGATTGCTAAGGCTTAAGAGCCTTCTATCTGAGAAACTTCAAGGAAATACAGACAATGTTTGCTTTTAAAGAAACTTGGCAGTAAGGCTTTTCTCTGCTCGGGCACTCTTGTTGCTCAAATGCAGCCTAAGGCCCCCGAGGAAATCACTTTCCTTTCTATATGGGACATGACCTACCAGGAATGACCTTCCTGGCAATGAGGGATCAGTGATGTTTTTCCAACAAAGGACCAGTGATGCTTTCTAATGGTTGACCAGTGATGCTTTCAAAGAAAGATCTTGATTAAAAGGGGAAAATGTCAAAATTGACTTCAGTGGAGCCATTTTAAAATGGAGTTGGAGCTGACTTTCCAGAGAAACTGCTTTGCTGTCTTGAACCTTGGACTGGCCCAAACCTCTGGACTGAGCCAAAATGGCAATTGTTTTATAAGCAATTGTTGAGAAGTCAGCAGGAGAACAGACATCCTGATCACAAAGACTGAGGATTGTGGACTTTCTGAAGATAGAATCAATAGTCAATCAATGTTTAGCCAAGACTAGCTCTCTGCCTCCAACTCTAAAATTCTTTGTAATACAAACCTCTATTCTTTCACTTTAAAAGCCCCTGACTTTTATTCCTTAGCAAGACACTATTTGGGTTTCTACCTAATTCTGTGCTCCCTGAATTGCAATTCTTTGATCTCAAATAAGCATCTTACCTCTTGAACTGGTTTCTGATTTTTATAGGTTGACAATTTCATGGACAATTAAAATATGTAGAAATTCTCGGATCACATTCAAGGCAATAATGTCAACCTAATCTGCCTAATGTTTTACCAGAACTGTTGTAGCAAAATAGGTTGTAGTTCTTTCCCACTTTCTGGTAGAGGTGTCAATGAGTTGTGAAAGGGCCAAACTGTAGACATTCAGAAGGAAAGAGAAGCAAGAGCCTGAATAATACAACACTACATATATATTAGTGTCAGAATAAATAAATAAGGAACACCTCCTAATATATGCAATAGACTAGCTCAACTGTAGGTTCAAACATAGAAATTGCAAATATTCAATGATTTTTGACCAGTAAAAAAAAAACAGGCTATTTCTTATGGTTCAAACTTATATGTTAGGCAGAAGAAGAAACACTTCAGACATAAGGAGAAAAAAGTGGCTAGATCAAATTTGCATAAGTCCTGCACTCTGCCTTTTAGGGTTCAATTATTCAATAAATATTATTGAGCACCCCACTGTGTGCCAGCTTACTGTACTTCAGTCAGTTAGCACATAGTGTTGAAATTCATTTCTAGGCCCAGGATGGAGCCCCTCCTGCCTGGGTGCCATGTCAGCAAATGGAAATCTAGATAACTTTTGTGTCCCTGTAAATGCTCCCCTTGCCCAGAAACACAGTATATCCAGTCAGCCAATCCCTAAACACCAAGCCAACCCTGGACTCTATACTTATTTCCTTGTTCCTTACTCATTTTCCATTTTTCTCCTCCTTGTTCCTTATTTTTTATCCTATAAAATCTTCCTGCCTTCCACTCCATTTTGCAGTTCTCTGGACCCTTGGGAAGGGAGACTCTCCGTTTCATGAAGTGTTAAGTAAAGTTTATTTGTATCACCTAAATTGTCTTCCTTAATCATTTTTAACAGTAGTATCAAAGAATATAGCATCATAGATCAGCTGTGGAATGATACAGGGACAAGAAACACCAGGCCTTCCATATGTAGCTTTTCTGAATTGCTTTTGTTAAATCATGAAGTTCCACTGTTGAAAAGGGACTTAGAGGCCATTTAGTCTCAGGCAGTGAATACAGAACAAGAAACAATTTGTTAGGATATAGATTTTCTCCAATAAATGAGGTCATAAAGTTACTATTGATCACTGCCCCTCCTAAAACAATGAAACCAAGGGGCAATCCTTTTTGACTATAAAAAGTCTTCTCTCAGAGGAGCAATGATTGAGTTAATGGACACAGAGCTAGACTTATTCTCTGTAGAAGCTACAAAAATGCAGTAAAAATAATTGTTTTACATTTGTAGAGAGCTCTCTAGTTTATGAAACCCTTTTCAGTGATAATTATATTTTACATTTATAGGGAGACTTACAGTTTACAAAACTCTTTCATTCACAAGATTTTATTTGATCTTCCCCCAGATTCTATGAAGTGGATAAGACAGGTATTATCACCTCCATTTTAAAAGCACTTCATTTTAACATAATTTCAGCCTTAAAGAAAAGTTGTAATAGTACAAAGAATTTCCACATACCCTGCACTCAGACTCTTCAACTAACATTTTACCACATTTGCTTTATATCTGTCTATTTCCCCACTACATTGTGAGTTCCTTAAGAGTAGGGATGTGTTTCATTCTCTTTGTATTCTCTACAGTTCCTTGCGCAGTATTTTGCACATAGTAAGTGCTCAAGAAACACTTGTTGAATGAATTCAATACAATCAGTCCTCTCATCATTTGCAAAAGTACCACTAAAACACTGTCATATGAAAGAGGCATTCGACTTGTTCTATGTGGTCCCAAAGGATGGATTAAGAAGTGCAAAATTTCATACATAAGCACTTTAATCTAATTAGAGTTGTCCAAAAATAGATTTGCTGGCTTGTGAGGTGAGGTTTCCTATCTTGTGTGGTTTCCACCAGCAGAAATGGGATGATTATTGAAGATGCATAGGGTAGAATCTTATTCCACTCTGAAAGTCTCTTAATGTCAAAAGCATCAACCCTGAAGCCAGACCGCCTGAGTTCAAAGTCTGGCGAAGCCGCTTACTACCTGGGTGGCTTTTGGCAAACCACTAAATCTCTCTATGCCACAGTTTTTATATCTGCAAAATGGAGATAATTTCTTTGACTCTAAGATAAAATTATTTTAACATTTCTGAAATCAAGATGTTTATTACAATTATTGTCAGCCAGAAGGCAGCTGTGACATGATTGTCAGTTTGTATTGTTCATACTTGAAC
Organism: Tapirus indicus; assembly: GCA_031878705.1. Taxonomy (NCBI): domain Eukaryota; kingdom Metazoa; phylum Chordata; class Mammalia; order Perissodactyla; family Tapiridae; genus Tapirus; species Tapirus indicus. The sequence goes on from CM062918.1 coordinate 98,932,284, forward strand.
TGAGCTATGTGCAGTCTTAGTACACCACATGTATTGAGTTTGACTTCCTTTTAAAAAGTTTTTCAAAAGATTACAGTCTACATCGGCAATGAAACTAAACGTTTTTGTGCATGCAAAAGGGCAAGGAAATAGAGTAGTGGGTGTAAATTTCAGATTAGTGAAAAAGTATTTATTGTTCTTCAGTTTTATTTTTCTTTCTTAATAATAAAATAAAGGTAAGTCTTCAACTTGACAACATCGATTCACTGCCTCTGGTGTCTCACTAGTTACCTCATGAGGTTATCATAAAGATCGTGAGGATTGAACGAGTTAATACATGTAAACCGCTTAGAAGAGCACTGGCACAAAGTTCGCTTCACATGAGCACTCTTGTTATCATGTTTTCATACATTTAGTCACCATTAACTTCAACAGCTGCACTCTCTAATCTAGCTTCTAATAGGATGTCATAAGCAGTAAGGTCGTGGACATTGCAGAAGGAGAACTAGGGGTTTCTCCAAGGTGAAAATATAGCCTTGGAAATTAGGAACCAATGCCATCAAAGTAGAGGAAAGGCTCTGACAATACAGTAAGTTCTTGTAGAACCAGACTCTTTAAACTCTCTTCAATGAAACTGAATGCAAATGAAAAGACTCAAAAACATCAAGATTATGGTGGCAGCATTGGCCTTATCTCACTCTTACTCTTAACAGTTTCTGTGCTGACCCACATTTCTGTTCTGCCACTTCACTGTCTGGCAGGGGTCCACCATTTTGAAGATAAATCATTTATAAAAAATTCACTTCATTCTGAACACTGATTCTGCAGCAACAGGAAGAGAGCCAGCGCTTCTCCGAATTTCCTTGCCTGCCACTGCCTCAAATGCGGCTAAAATAACTTTTCCCAGGGAGTAGATTAGTTGGGAAAAGATGTTTTTCACTGAGGCAGGGTAGTTCTGATCCCAGCTGGCTCCAACTCAGGACCACTTGTTTGGATGTTCAGCCCAGGATAGGCTTTGTGGAATGATATTTATTGAAAGGATGCAATATGGAGATTTCCACTTGACAACTGCTACTTTGAGTTCTCAAAACCTCTTATTTCCTGCTAAGAAACAGGCAGTAGAATGCATAGGAAATTGAGGGCTAATTGGGTATGCTACTTCAGCTGAGTCCCACACCTGTGTATGAAATGTCTCCTAGTATGTCAACTCCTGCTTTTCAACAAACAATAGTTAGTGAATCATCTATTAAAATTTCACTAGTCTTATTCCAGGCATTGAGTTCACTTCTGCCGTAACTTCAGTAGGGTCAAGCAATGGCAGAAGGGTGGGAGGATGGGGGTAAGGAGTCGAGGAGCTAGGGAGACATTCTGCAGTCTCTCTTGCACCAGGATACCAACAGGCTACAGAAATGAAGGATCAGTAAGCTCTGGAAATATTTTAGATTGATACCCTGTCTTCTCCATGTCCCTCCTTTCTGGCTTTAAAAGACTAAAGATTCAGTCCTCATTACACAGGGTTGATAACACAGGTAGGAAAGATTGATTTTCAATACAGCTGGTTTAAGTGTGTGCTTGAAAGCAGACTCACAAAAACAATCAGCAGTACTGGAAGAAGGTAGAATTTGCATCACTCACAGGAGTGTGTGCTCTAAGGTTACGGAATAATGCCCCTGTCATGAAGTATGACTCAACCTGTCCTGTTTCCACCTCAAAGAAATATGCTCAGGATAAAGCATAATTTTAACATCTTGGAGCATCATAGAAGGAAGTTGTTTGGTAAACACCAGATGTTTTAATATGGCTAATTCAATTATTGTGAGGCAACTTGAGGAAGTATCAGGATGTCAATCTGCTCCGAAGTCGTGTAGGAGGTATTGAAGGCATATACCAGGAGAAACAAAGAATGCCTCAGCTGCATTTAAACACAATCTTTTTTTTTTAATTGTAAAAAATAATACCTGCTTATTGCAGATGGGCTACAGAAATGTGTAAGTTTATAGAAAAAATAAAATCACCTATATTCCCTTTGCCCAGAAAAATCTGATGTTTCCTTTTTATCTTTTTAAAGAATGAATACATACATAATACAAATGATATAAAATTAGTGTCTTGTTGCATATACTGTATTTTAAAACCTGTTGTTTGGAAATAGTTTCTAAGTTACAAAAAGCTGCAAAAATAAAAATAGCACAAAGAATACTTGTATACCCTTTACCTAGATATGCTTTATGGTTAACATTTTACTCCATCTGCTTTATCATTCGTTCTCTCTCTCTCTCTCTATATATATATACACATAGAATTTAAGGGTAAGTTGCATACATCATGGCTCCTTTACCCCTAAATACTTCAGTGCGTATTTCCTAAGAATAAGCATTTTTCTTTAACGTAACCACAATTGTCAGCTTTATAAATTTACATTGATTTCAGATTTTTATCTAATCTACCATTCATATACCAATGTCATTAATTAAGCCAAAATATCCTTTATAACCTTTTCCCCCTCCAGCACAGGATCCAGTCTAGGGTCAGGTATTACACTTGGTTGTCAATTCTCTTTAGCATCCTTTATTCTGGGACATTTTCATAGCCTTTATCTTTTCTGACATTGACATTTTGAAGAATTCAGTGCCTCCCACCCCTGCCCCTAACACATATCTTTTTTCTTGTAATTGAATGTTCCTCATTTTGGGTTTGTCTGAGGTTTCTTTGTGATTAGATTGAGGTTATGCATTCTTTGTTGGAACACCACATAGGTGATGCTGTCCTTCTCAGGGTATCATACCTGGAAACACAGTGTCCTGCTATCCTTCATTGGTAATGTTAATCTTGATCACCTTGATCATTGAGATTTGCTTAATTTCTCCACTGCATTATTAGTTTTTTTCCTCCTTTGCAATTTGTAAGTCTATGTGGAGACAATTTAAGATCATGCAAATATTCTGCTCCTCATCAAATTTCCCCTTAGATTTAGCATCCGTGGATGATGCTTGCCTGATTCAATCTTTACCATGATGGTTGTCAAACAATAATTTTCCAACCCCAGCATTTCCTCAACATTTGCTAGTTGGCCCTTCTCATTCTGCTGTAACAAGAGACTTCACTTTCCCCCAGTTATTTATCTTTTTTTTAAATTGGGAAGGACTCATTAATAATTCTCAACACAATTTTTCCACACGTCCAAAAGTCAGATAATCTGTTAGTACCATTTCCGCCCCCCGTACACGTTGCATCTGGAGCTCTTCATCCTCTTCCGCACTCTGGACTGATGGTCCTCTGGCCTGCTGCAAAGCCGCCTTCCTGAGGTTTCCACTTCCTGTCGTTTCAGGAATTCCATGACCTTTCTTCTGTGTTGGATCCTGTGGCCTGAATCCTGTGCCTCCCTCTCTCTTAGTTTCCTTTTACATTTTGATGAAGACATTCTTCTCTAACCCTCTAAGAAAAGGTGGCAACAAGTTAAATTTTTTTTGAGGATGTGTATCTAAAAATATCTTTACTTTTTCTCTCACTTTATCCATAGTTTGGGTATTGAATTCTAGGTTGGACGTTATTTTCCCTCAGAATTTTGAAGGCATTGCTTCAGTGTCTTTTAGTTTCTCTTTCTGCACTGGGGAAGTCCAATGCCATTTTGATTCCTGATACTTTTGATGTAACCTGATACTTTATGTAATGATACTTTTTTTGTTTTCATTCTTTTTTTTTTTTTTGTGGGGAAGACCAGCCCTGAGCTAACATCCGTCGCCAATCCTCCCCTTTTTGCTGAGGAAGACTGGCCCTGGGCTAACATCCGTGCCCATCTTTCTCCACTTTATATGGGACCCCGCCACAGTATGGCTGACAGGCAGTGCGTTGGCGGGCGCCCGGGATCTGAACTCGCGAACCCCGGGCTGCCAAGCGTGAACCAAACCGCTGCGCCACCGGGCGGCCCCTTGTTTTCATTCTTGATATTTTAATTTAAGATACTTCTTCTACCTCTTCTGATCTAAAATTTCTCAATGTAGTTCCTTTTTAATTCATCATAGTGAGCCCTGGGATGAGACCTTTCAATATGAAGACCCATGCTTTCAGTTCTGAAGTTTTTTTGTGTTTTCTCTTTGTTAATTTCTTCCTGGTGTTTTCTTTTTCTCTCTTTCCAGAACAGCTATTTGTCAAATATTGGACTTCCTTGATTGATGCTTTAATTTTCTTATTGTTTCTCTTTTATTATCCATCTTTTTGATCAACTTTCTGGGAGATTTCCTTAACTTTACTTTCCAACCTTATAAGTAAAGTTTTTATGTTGTCATATTTTTAATTTCTAAGAACTTTATCTAATAAATTTTTCTTAGAACATACTGTTCTATTAATGAACAAGACTACAATATCCTTTTTTTTTTTTTGCTGAGGAAGATTTGCCCTGAGCTAAGATCCATGCCAATCTTCCTCTATTTTTAGTATGTGGGCTGCCAGCACGGCATGGCGGCTAACAGAGCAGTGTAGGTCTGCACCTGGGAACTGAACCCCAGCCACTGAAGTGGAGCACACTGATCTTAACCACTAGGCCACTGGGGCTGTCTCCAATATCTTCTTATCTGAGAATATTTTTTATATTTCTTTTGAAAAAATTTTTTTTCTGTTTGCCTTGTCTTTTGGATTTCTTTTTCATTTGTTTTTATAGCTTTTATGTGAAAGATATTCCTTGTGATCCTTTACTGTCCTCATATTTAAGAATGAAGTGTTAATCAGTTCATTGGAAGCTTTCTGAAGGTATGAAAGCTCTTTGATTTGTTTCATTGTAGGCAGGCTTTTAAGAATTATTTTATTCTAATTTAAATTTTTAAAATTGTGACAAAGTAGACATAATATAAAATTTATCATCTTAACCATTTTCTTTTCTTTTTTGTTTTTGGTGAGGAAGATTAGCCCTTAGCTAACATCTGCTGCCAATCCCCCTCTTTTTGCTGAGGAAGACCAGCCCTGAGCTAACATCTGTGCCCATCTTCCTCCACTTTATGTGGGAAGCCTGCCACGGTATGGCTTAATGAGTAGTGCATATGTCTTCACCTAGGATCCAAACCTGCGAACCTCAGGCTGCCACATAGGAGTGCAAACTTAACCACTATGCCACCAGGCTGGCCCCCCATCTTAACCATTTTTAAGTGTACAGCTCAGTAGTGTCAAGTACATTCACATTGTTGCACAACAAATCTCCAGAACTCTTTTCCTCTTGAAAAACTGAACTCAATATCCATTAAACAACAACTCTCCATTTCCCCTTCCCGCAACCCCTGGTAACCACTCTTCTACTTTCTGTCTTTATGAATTTGACTACTTTAGGTATCTCCTATAAGTAGAGTCATACAGTATTTGTCTTTATGTGATGGGGTTAATTTCCTTAGCATGACGTTCTCAAATTTCATCCATATGGCAGCATAAGTCAGAATTTACTTCCTTTTTAAGGCTGAATCATATTCCGTTGTATGTATTTACCACATCCTGTTTATCCATACATCTGTCGATGGACACTAGGGTTGCTTTCTCCTTTTGGCTATTGTGAATAATGCTGCTATGAACATGGGTGTGCAAATATCTCTTCAAGACTCTTCTTTCAATTCTTTTGGGGTATATACCTGGAAGTGGAATTGCTGGGTCATATGGTAATTCTGTTTTTAATTTTTTGAAGAATGATCATACTATTTTCCATAGTGTTTGCACTGTTTTACATTCCCATCAACAGTGCACAAAGGTTCCAATTTTTCTACATCCTTGCCAACACTTGGTACTTTCTGTTTTTTAAATAGTAGCTATCCTAATGGATGTGGGCAAGCTGTTTTATATATGTAGTTTTGGACTCTGTTTTTCTACAGAAAATCATCTTGAACATTTTTCCACATCAATAGACATTTTTCTAAACATGATTTCTAGTGGTTGTATTAGTTAGCAGATTCCATAATGCAGTATTTTAATTTGTTTCCAGTAATTTTCAGGTATAAATAATGTTGTGCAGAACCTTTTTATAAAGAAATCTTTGTGTACATCTTTGATATTTTCCTGAGTTGATAAGGTTCTGGAGGTTGAATTCCTGGATCAGAGGGTATATATTTTTAATATAAATTGCCAGATTGCTTTCCTGAAAGGTTGCATCAGTTTCTATTTCTACTAGCAGTTGAGAGTATCATCTACACTGAATAGTATTGGGCAAAATTATTTCAGTATGTAATCATAAATACAAGAATATACATACAGCAAGAATATATATCAACTGATAACCATGGTAAACTCTGAGAATAGGACTCGTTTTGCTGTGAGTGCTCAAAAAAAAGTTAGGTTTATTTTCATTGTTTGTATTTTTCAATAAGAATGTACATATGTAATATTTGTATAAAAATAAATATTTTAATTTCCTACTTTAAAATGCAAATGGATGAAATGATATGCTTATTTTAATTTGTGTCCTTTTTTACTTTTATTAAAGTTAATCGTTTTTTCATATTTATTATATTTCTCCTTTTGTGAAATGTGCACTCATTTCAGTTGTCTCTTTTTCTTGAGTTGTTAGAACTTTTTATATATGAACTCTCTTTACCACACATATTAATAACGTTTTCCCCTTTTTCTTGTTTACTTCTAAAGTTTTGTTTATTTTATTTTCCATTTCCAGAAGTTTAAAAAGTTTTATGTAGATACATTTATCCATATTTTACTTAATAATTTATTTCTCAGCTTTTATACAGACAATCCCCAACTTATGATGGTTGGGCTTATGATTTTTTGACTTTATGACGGTATGAAAGTGATATGCATACAGTAGAAACCATACTTTGAATTTTGAATTTTTTTTTTTGGTGCGCTAACATCCGTGCCCATCTTCCTCTATTTTTTTGTATGTGGGACACTGCCACTGCATGACTTAATGAGCGGTGTGAAGGTCTGTACCTGGGATCCAAACTGGCGAACCCCAGGCCACCGAAGCGGAATGCATGAACTTAACCACTATGCCACTGGGCCGGCCCCATGAATTTTGAATTTTGATCTTTTCCTGGGCTGGTGATATGCTGTAGGATACTCACTCGTGATGCTGGGCAGTGGCAGCAGAGCCACAGCTCCCGGTCAGCCATGCGATCACAAGGGTAAACCTATAACCATTCTGTACCCTGACAACCATTCTGTTTTTCACTTTCAGTACACTATTCAATAACTTACATGAGATAGTCAACACTTTATTATAAAACAGGGCTTGTGTTAGATGCTTTATCCAGCTGTAGGCTAACGTAAGTGTTCTGAGCACATTTAAGGTAGGCTATGCCAAGCTATGATATTCAGTAGATTAGTGCATTAAATGCATTTTCTATTTATGATATTTTCAGCATACCATGGGTTTATCTTGATGTAACCCATTCTAAGTTGAGGAAGATCTGTACTTAGAAAGCCCTTCTCCACTCTGAGGTCGGATATTCATCTGTATATTTTTTACTTTGTTTTATGTGTATCTGTGTGTTTAACATTTCACCCTTGAATTCAATTGTAATTTATTTTAGTGTATATTTTGATAAGGAATCTAATCCAAATAGCTGTCCCAACACCATTTTAAAAATGAATATTCCTTTTTTGGTTGATTTGAAATGTATCCTTTATCAAATTGTTTATGCATTGGATCTGATTCTAGGCTTTTTACTCAGCTTCCGATGGTGTTACTAGCACGAGTGAGAAATCATCCACGAAATGACTTGCCCTGGAATATTACCGCTCAGATAATAAACCATCTGGTTAAAGGGGGTTTGTTGAAACAACCAATTTGAAAACGTAAGAGAATGACTTTGTTGGAGTCCTTAGTGCTTAATTTGGGTTTGTGATGACTAAACTTTTTAATCCTGTTTGTGAGCATTGCTAATAGAATATGCAGTCATCACCCAGTTGCAAGGCACGGTTCCAACGGACATTTTAAAGAAGAACTCGCTTCCTGCAAGCCGCCACACATTCATTTCCCTCCGGTCCTAGCTAATTTAAGGAGCCATCCGGTGATCAGTGGGTGTATGCGGCAGGGGCAACCGGGGAAGGAGCCTTAGTGAACGAATACGTCCACACTGCCTTGGTTTGCTGTGCCTGTCTTGCTGTGCCTATGAAGTGCTTTGATAACCATTCTTAAAAAGACTTAAAAGCATGGTTTTCCTTTCCTGCAATATCCCTAGTGTGCACCGATAGCACCAGAAGTTCCTCGCCCGCCCCATCACCGCACTCTAACCGGGGATAGGGTTTGTGAGGTTGTGTGTGAAGGCGCGAGAAGAGTCGGCCCCAAGAGGCCTTGGATGAAGCCGCACGCCTCGGGCGAGCTAGCCGGACTCGCCAGGGGGCAGCAAAGATCAGGGCAGCCGCGGAACAAGAGGTAGCGGTGGAGGAGTTAGAGGCAGAGAGAGCGGCTCGGAACGTGGAGGTCAGCATCGCGCTTCCAGCTTGCTTTACGGCTTTCGAAAGATTGCTTTGCGGCTCTTCTCCCCTTCCGACTTGAATTACGGCTCCTCCTCCTCTTCTCCCCGCCCCGCCGCTGGCTCGTTCTCGGGTTGGACCTTCTTCCCGGGGTGTCATTGCCCTGCTTTCCCGGCCCTCTGCACGGCTCCGGCTTAACTCCGTTCCGCTCGCCTTAGTCTGACTTAGCTCGCTGCGTGCGCCGCGTTGCTCGAGGCGCGTAAGTGGGGAGGAAGGCGGCCCCGTTGGGGTGGCTCGGGCTGCGCTTGTGGAGCGCGGGGCGGCTCGGATTCTGAGCGGGGCCCCTGGGGCGGCGGTTGAGCTCGCCTGCGGTGCCGGCATCGTGACCCTGAGGCTGGAGGCCTGAGCTGACTCGTTAGTCTAGTGGGGGTTCAGGATCAGGGCTTGCTGCGAGCGGGATTGGGGGGATGGGGGGCGGGAGACTGGTACCATACATGGCGCGCCCCGGGACCCCGCGGCGGGTGAGGCGGCGTGCAGTTAATTGGGGCGGCCCTGCGCGAGCGCCCGCCCTCCGCCTGCTGCTGGTTGACGGGGATGGAGGGCTGAAGCTTGTCAATAGCTGATCGGAGTTGGAAGAAGTGGCTGCGGTTGGGCAGGAATTACCCATTTGAAAGGAATTTGACACTCGGTTTAGCCGCGTGTTCAACCTTTCTAGACCTTTTTAAAAAATCGAGATACAGTTCATATACTATTAAAGTTATCCTTTTAAAGTGAACAGTTCACTGGTTTTTAGTGTATTCACAAGGTTGTGCAACCATCACCATTATCTAATTCCAGAACATTTTCGTTACCCCAAGCAGAAACCCCAAATTCATTAGCAGACACTTCTCGTTTCCCTCTACCCCCAGCCCCACTAATCTACTTTTTGTCTCTGTGAATTTGCCACTTCTAGAAATTTCACATAAGTGGAATCATACGGTATTTGTTCTTTTGTGTTTGGCTTGTTTCACTTGGCATAATGTTTTCAGGGTTCATTCATGTTGTAGCGTGTGTCAGTATTTCACTCCTTTTTATAGCTGAATAATAATATTCCATTGTTGGGTTATGCCACATTTTGTTTCTCCATTAATTGACGGGCATTTGGGTTGTTTCCCCTTTTTGACTTCCTACACCCTTTTAATGTGTCTACTCATTGATAAGTTGAATTACATCAAAATTTAAAGCTTCTCCTCAAAGACAACTCTAAGAAAATGAATAGGCAAGCACTGACACCTATCTGACAAAGGACTGGTATCCAAGGTATGTAAAGAACCATTAGGGTTCGAGGCCTGGGAGTAATCCTCTGTGGCCTGCAGCTCTACCCTCTGGACCTGTGGCTTCATCTTCAAGTCATTCTTCCTTTTTCATGAAGAGTAGCATGACTTTACAGCTGGGTAATTTTATCAGCGCATTTCCTGCCAACAGTGTATGAGAGTTCTACTTGCTTTACATCCTTGATAACTTTTGATGTTGTCAGTCTTTACTTATAGCCATTCTGGTGGGTGTAAAAGTGGTATGTCATTATGGTTTTAATTTTAGTCCTTGATTACTCATGATGTTGAGCACTTTTTCCTGTGCTTTTTGATATTTTTATATCTTCCTTTGTGACGTGCCTGAACAAATCTTTTGCCCATTTTAAATTGGATTCTGTGTCTTTTTATTACTGAGTTGTAGAAGTTCTGTATATATCTTTTTTATATCATGGATATCAGTCCTCTGTGGTTGCCGATTCATTTTCTTAGAGTTGTTTCTGATAAGCAAAGTTTTACATTTTGATTTTGTTATATTTATCATTTTTTTTTCTTTTATGGTTATTGTTTTCTGAGTCCTGTCTAAGAAATCTTGGCCACCTCCAGTTTGTGAAAATATACTTCTGCATTTTCTTCTAGAAATTTTATAGTTTTCGCTTTTATGTTTAGGCCTATGATCCAGCTCTCATTTTTGTGAATGGTGTGAAAATTATTTTGTGAAAAATATTAAATTGTTTTCCCACGTAGATATCCAGTTCCATCATCATTTGTTGAGAATGCCATTGTATTGCGTTGATAACTTTATTAAAATTCAGATATCTGTGTAAAATGGTCTGTATAAAGGTTGATTTCTAGACTCTCTTCTGTTCCATTGATTGATCCTTATGTCAGTAACACACTGTTTTAAATATTACAGCTTTATAGTAAGTCTTGAAGTCACAGAGTGTAGGCCAACAGCTTTTCAACAACTTTGTAGTTGTTTTTTTAAATTTGATTTGGATAGTTTAGAGCCTTTGCATTTTCCATATAAATATTAGAATCATCTTACCAGTTTCTACAAAAAAGTCTGGTAGGATTATGATTGGGATGGCACTGAATCTTTAGATCAACTTGGGAACAATTAACATCTTAACAGTATCAAGTCTTCAAATATATGAACATGTACATCTCCCATTTTATTTAGATCTTAATTTCTTTTAGTACTATTTTATAGTTTTCAGTGCAGTGGTCTTACACATTTGTTAAATTTACTCCTAGGTGTGTTTTTTAACTCTATTGTTAAGATGGAGCCATCATTTGCATTGTTACTCTGTATGTAATGTGCCGTTTTTCTCTGACTGCTTTCAAGATTTTCTCTTTATTTTTGGTTTTTAGCAGTTTGCCTATAGTGTGTCTAGGTGTGATTTTCTTTGTATTTATCCTGCTTTGAGGTTTGCTGAGCTTCTTAAATCTGTAAATTAAGCCTGTCACCCAATTGGTGAAATTTTGAGCCATTATTTTTTAAAATATTTTTTCCCCTTCTCTCTTTTTTTTTTTTTGTGGGGAAGACCAGCCCTGAGCTAACATCTGTTGCCAATCCTCCCCTTTTTGCTGAGGAAGACTGGCCCTGGGCTAACATCCGTGCCCATCTTCATCCACTTTATATGGGACGCCGCCACAGCATGGCTGACAGGCAGTGCGTCGGTGGGCGCCTGGGATCCGAACTCGCGAACCCCGGGCTGCCAAGTGCGGACTAAACTGCTGCGCCACCGGGCGGCCCCTTCCCCTTCTCTTTAACCTCTTCTTTTGGAACTTCAGTTATATGTGTGTTAACCATTTTTATATTATCCTGCAGAACCCTGAGGCTCTTTCATTATTTTCAATCTTTTTTTTTTCCTCTTCTTCAGATTGTATAATTTCTATTGAACTATCTTCAAGTTCACAGACTCTTCTTTATCTCTAATTTTGCTTTTGTGAACAGAATGATTTACAGAGATTCCTAGTTCAAGAGTAGCTCCTATTTTGTAAGTGTAGTGAGTATGGTTTATTAGAAGGCTTTTTAGAGGAGACAGTTGTATGTCCCTCGACTTAAATTTTCTCTTGTCTTATGGGACAATACAAATTTCCCCTCTTTTACCCTTCACAGAACAGTTTCAAAGGGCATCTCTCATTCTTTATCACCCTCTTCTCCCCAGAAACATTGACTTTCCAAAACCACCTCATTGAGTTCTGCATACACTTGTCTCTATCTTTTTTCTTACACTGCTCTGATCTACCAGAACTCCTTGTCAGTATCTTCATACTTAGTGTGGATTTTCTCTTTCCAGGAGTGATTTTGGTTCTATCTTAGGCTCTCTATCCTCCTCTTCTCTCTTCTATGCATTTCTCTTCCCATCTGGATCCCATCTTGCTCTCCTTAAGGAGTTGGGATGAGAATTCAGAAATATCTCTACCAGAAATTGATGTTTATTTTTTCAATTTCCATGCAATTTGAAGCTTGTAGTATTTTCAGTCTTCTAATTATGTTAGAAGATATGGGATATTTGTGATTTTATTTGTTCCTCTTGTTGGTCTTGATAGTTTTTGGAGAATATATCGGGATATTTGGATTTATGTGTCTGCCATAAACTTGGCTATCAGGAAATCTTTCCTAATATTTTATTTGGAAAAATTTGAAGCCTTCAGAACGGTTACACAATGAATGCCTGCATATCCTTCATCTAGATTCATTAATTTGTTATTTTGCTTTATCTCTTTCTTTCCCTCTCTTTACACACACACTTTCTTGGTTGAATGATTTGAGTAAGTTGTAGAAAACATGACAACTTACTCTAATACTTCATCATATGTCTCCTAGTAAGAAGATCATTTTCCTGTATAACCATAATGTGCTTGTCACACTCAATAAGTTTAACAACAATGCAATACCGTTATCCACTATGCTGTCCATCGTCAGATTTCCTCTGTGTCCCAAGAGTGTCCTTTATGGCTTTATTTTTCTGATCTAAAATCCTATCATGGATCACACAGTGCATTTTAGTTGTTATGTGTTTTTAGTTTCCTTTAATCTAGAAGAGTTCACTAGCCTTTTTATTTTGTTTTTTGAGATATTGGCATTTTTGAAGAGTCCAGGCCTTGTAGATTTGAACTTGTCTGATTATTTCCTCATGATTAGAGTTATGCTTAGATTGGTGGAAATGCTACCTAAGTGATGTTGTGACCTTCTCCGTGCATCCGTCAAGAAGCACTTGGTGTATTATTGGTGACATTATGTCTGATTAACTGATTAAGGCAGTTATCTGCCAGATTTCTCCATTGTAAAGGTATCTTTTGTCCCCCTCCCTTTTTCCTCCAAGTGCAACTGGTTTATTTGGGAGATGACCCCAGGACATACTGGTAGAGGAGAGGGGAAGTGAGAAGAGAAAGACAAGACAGTCAACAAAGGGTACATTGTCCAACTGGTTATCACTGGTGGGCAAGCAAACCTGATCTCATTGGGGAACTCTGGAGCTAATGCAGGACTCATGGCTCAGCGTTATCTCACAGAGCGGTAAGAAATCTCTGTCATTAAACATCAACTCCCATTACTCACTGTTTGAAGGCTGCTCCACAGGGGCGTCTCGGGCACTTCCAGCTTAAATGGGCCCTGTATGCCAAAGAAAGCCGTCAGGTAAGGAAATGCAGATGTTGGCATTTGGGAGTTAGGCCAGGGTGCACTATTGTGGTAAGAGCTGAAGGGGTAATTAGCAGAGCATCCATAGTGCCTGCTGCACCTGGGTACCTCAGAACCTAGATCTTGAGGCAAAAGCTTATGTGCAATTATTTTTTTAGGAAATGCAATTCCAGGAAGCAGAAGTGAGGGGTAAAGGGGATTGAGGGCAGATGGAAGATTAAGTCAGTTCAAGCATATGTTTTCTAGCTGGCCACCCCTTGGCAACAAGTACAGCTTGATTGCTTGATCTCCTAAAGCTGTCTCCTGGGAAGCTGTATAAAGTACTGCATCCCAGGACAATTCACCCAAAGGAAGGAAGGAGAATTTACCCCTCAGCTCTGTGTCTCATTGGTAAAAGGCTTGCCCCATGGTACGTTAACTCCTCAGAACTTCCAGGTTGTGCATGTGTGGGCATCAGGTGGGTCCCACAGGTTCTCACACTTCAAAAGCAAGAGGGGTCAGAGGGCGGGAGGTGAGAGGTATCAAGCGTGTGCAGGAAGTCAGGGACCATAGCGTAGTGCCTGTGTGCAGTTGGTTAGAACCCATTCGTATTTGGGCTACCTAATGGCAGCCAGGGTGGAAAAAGTGAGCAAAGGCCTCAGAGACAGGCAAGGCCAAGAAGATTTGAGGTGCTGCATAAGATGTGCCTGATACATTTGGATTCTACTTTTGTTTAACAAATATGCACATATATTCACACACATACAACACTCATACACAAACGCAATCACATGTGAAAAAAGATAACAGCTATCTCTTGCTGGTGAAGGTCCAGCCAGATTTTACTCCCCTATTTTTTGATGTATGTTTAAAGCTTTCTACAAAGATATTTTAATTTTATAAGGGAAAATGGTTGTGGACGGTTTTAGAAAGGAAGGCAGAGCAGTAAACATTTTTTTTCAAAGTAGAAACTAGCGAAAAATCAAATGATTCCATGTTTTATTTTATGGGCAGAGATAAGGTCCTTTTCTTCAGTAAAAGATGAGTCTTTTAAGATATTGTTTAGAAAAGTAGCAACAGGTTGCTTATTAAATGTGAGAAGTATAACTCTTGCCTTGTAAAATTAATTTCTAAAGAATTGAAAAATATACTTTGTTTATATATCTTGTATTATGTATTTCATTCATTCATTCATTCACTCATCCATTCATTTACTTACTCACCAAACATTTCCCTTCCTGACCCCTTACTATGAGCAAGGTACTGTGCTAGTCACTGGGGATGCCAAGAAGAATCAGGAAGAATCTCCCAGCTTCTAGGGACTCAGATTGGAATGGGGGAAAATGGATATGGCAGAGACAGAACTCAGCAAATATTCAAATACTGTCTTACATTTCCCAGCCTCCACTGCAATTAAGTTGGGACCATGTGACAAGTTCTGTCCAGTGACCTGTGACCAGAAGTGATGTGTATCACTTCTGGCCTAAAGCAGCTATGAACTGGTGTGATTCCTCCAATTCTCTCTACCCCTGCAGCAATGACCTTGGAGGTCACATGTGCTAGGTGACACAGCTACAAGATGGACAAAGCCACCTGACTGCATTAGATCTTGCATGAATGAGATGTAAACTTTTATTGTGTTAAGCTATTCCCCCTCCTTTTTTTTTTATTATTGTGGTAAGATATACATAACATAAAATTCTATCATTTTAACTATGTTTAAGCATGCAATTCAGTGGCATTGAGTACATTCATAATATATACCCTTTTGTTTTTAACAAATAACCGGACAGGTACTCATTTGAGACTTTGTGAATATCCTGTTCCCCAACAACTTTTTAGTCTGCAGTGATGATTCTTCCTGGATGCTATTATTATCCCATCCTTTTAATATGATAAATTTATGAGATCGATCTCATTAAGACAGTCATGCACTGCATAACGACATTTTGGTTAACATTGGATGGCATATATGATGGTCGTCCTATAAGATTAGTACCATAGAGCCTAGGTGTGTGATAGGTTATACCATCTAGGTTTGTGTAAGTAGTAGGGGAGGAAGACATTTTCCTCTACCTTTCTAGGTTCTTCTGGCTGGTCTAAAGTGCCAAAATTGAGTAGTTATGACAGAGACCATATAGCCTGCAAAACCTAAAATATTTACTATCTTGCTCTTTACAGAAAAAGTTTGCTGACTCTTGTTTTATAGAATAGGTGTTTAATGTTTTTGTTTTTATTTTAATTAAAATAACATATGCACATATTTGAAAATGAAATCGTGTTGAGAGTTTTATTTTGAAAAAGGAGATCCCTGCTGCACTGTCCTCCACCCTACCACTCCTCAGAGACAGATATGTTTCATTTTTTCAGCCATCACTTGTGGCATTTACAGTTACATTCTAAATATCCTTATTCCACTATTTTTAGATTTAACAATTTCAGACACTAATTGTTGTCTAACCTAGTTTAGGCCACTATCCTACTTTTTAGTACTAGATTGTAAATAAATTTATCATTTTTAGCTGAAATGTAATGTTTATGATCATTTAAATAGTTTTCTGCATTTTTATCATAATGTACATAAGAAAATTAACATCAATTTAGCAATAACTAACATTTATTTAGTCCTTCATATGTGCTAGGCTCAATTCTAATGCAGTTTTCTTGCAGTACCACATTTCATCATTACAGAACCCCTAGGGAATGTAGGGCCTATTATCATCTCCATTTTTTTAGTTGAAGAAATGTCAAAGATTATGTGATTTCTTTTCCCCTTGGTCAAGCACCTAGTGGGAGATGGAGCCAGAAATTGACATTTAAAACTTGAGCTCTTAAATATTATATTGTAATGCCATGTGGAGGATCATACTACTTGACATGCATAGATTTGTAGTTCTACTATTAGCAAATAATCTGAAGATTTATAACGTGTAAGTTTGCTGAGGCACAGTTATAATCTGTTTGATTTGAGACAGATGTAGGTAGGGGTCGTTAGGTAGTGGGTCAGCCAGTTGCAGGTGCTTTTTCTGAGGGGAATTCTTACTTTCTAATGGACTGTACATTCGCATGGTCTCAGTCTAATGCATTGGCTCTCGAACTTATGTCAGAATCACCTGGTGGGCTTGGTAAAGCACTAATTCCTGGGCCTCACGTCTAGTTTCTGATTCAGTAGGTCTGGGGTAGAGCCTGAGAATTTGCATTTCTAACAACTTCCCAGGTGATGCTCATACTTCAGGGGAGCAAACTGTTCTATTGCTATGGTCTTCCTGGATGTTAGGGGTCTTCTGTTTTGCCTTCTCTTGCTTTTAATTGTTTCACGTCTGTTAGTCTTCTCCCACTAGCTGCCTTGTAGCTCCTGGAACGTGGTTGAATGACTGTGGCTTATATTTCTTTTTTTGACTCCACTGAGGCCAGGCTCATGTTGCTCATATAGTAGATAGTAATAAGTGGATTGTTTGCTCTCCCTTAGGAGTGTTTTTGCAATTTTGAGTTTTTCGTTATAAACATTATAATATATAATTATAATTCATTCTTATTGTAAAAATCACCTTTAATAGCACTACCACCCTAGCAAAAATTTTAGCAGGAAGGTAGAAGCAGACCCTAAAGGATTTTCAGTGGCTTCTTAGACTATAGCGAAGCACTAGAAACTTGGTCCTTGATTGGGGCAGTATTTAGAAGTATGTAAATAAAGTGACTTGTAGACACTTTATCTGGTTTTTAATAGAGGCTGTTGCCTTTTACCTTTAGCATTCTTTGAGATCTTTGTTTAATCTTCTGTTTGTATAGAGGTCAACCAGCATCAACATGTCTGGGACTGAGGAAGCAATTCTTGGTGGCTGCGACAGACATCCTTCTTCTGCTGGTGGCAACTCTGTATTATGCTTTGGTCAGGTAACTGGCTTTTTCATACCTAGAAAGAATGAGGTTAAATGAAAAAGGTATGAGGAAGCAATTTGTAGAGCACTGTTGTATGTATGTACGCTCTTTATTGTTACTAGTTTTTTCCTTTAGATGCGTTGAGAGTCTTTAATGAACTCTGAAGGCATTTTGAAACTTTAGCATCAAAGACTAACAGTACTGGGGATTACATTTACATTGACATTTTATTTATTTTTTGGATGGATTACATATTCATATGATATAACATTCACATTAGACAAAAGACCCTGTGTGAAGAGTCTCACTATTTCCCTGTCACTGCTGTCCACATCTCGCCCAGTTCTCTTGTAGGCATCCAACGTTTCTGAAGTCCTGTTCTTTATGGATATATTCTGTGCATATAAAAGAGATTCTTGCTTTGTCCACCCAAATTCTATCTTTGTCTTCACCAGAGATCTGTTTGTATTTATTTTACTTAAATAGGGCAAGGGGAAAACTACCCAGGGGACAAAAATCAAAACAAGTAGTCATGTGTTTATTCGTGTGTAGGATGGGAAACGGCTGAGTTAGAGGAGAGTATAAAACTTTCAAGGGGACGAATGGGAGCAAGACTTCCTGTCATGTTTTCTCTCCCCTATGCCCTTGCCTTCATAAACATCATATCCAGACTCTGAGGCAGGAAGTTTTAGTTTCCCAATTCTGGCTCAAGAAAGTTTTGTAAGGATGGTAGTAACATCTAAGGCAGTGGTTCTCAAAATGTGGTCCAATGACCCCTGGGGGTCCATAAGACCTTTTCAGAGTCCATGAAGTCAAAATGATTCTCATAACAATACTAAAATGCTATTTGCCTTTTCTACCCTCATTCTCTCATGAGTGGACGGTGGAGTTTTCCAGAGACTTACACAGCACGTGATGATATCATTGCTCTGATGTCTAGTAATTGTGCCTTAAAAGTTTCTCAGTTTTAGTTCCTCATATTGGTGGATAGAATTCACCTAAACAAAAGCTCTTAGGGTCCTCAGTACTTTTTTAAGAGTGTAAAGGGATTTGGACACCAAAAACTTGGAGATTTGCTGACGTAAGGAATGGTGGAAATGTCAGTTTAATTTTCCCTTTCTGGATTGTAGTTCCAATACACAGCAGAAGAGTACCAGGCCATCCAGAATGCTCTGAGGCAGAGGCTGGGCCCAGAATACATAAGTAGCCGCATGGCTGGAGGAGGCCAGAAGGTAGGAGAGTTTTATATGCCTGAACAGTGGGTGCCCATATAGCTGACTGCCCAGATGATCTTGCCAACTCCCTCTCTGCGTCCTCACAGATTCAAAAGGTCTCTTGTTCTCTGTTACTAGATGTTTCCTGGTGTCTTTGGGAGGGGATGGGTTCCAGCCATCATTGTCATTTGAAGTGACCCAAGCATTGTCTTGAGACTCCCTCCCTCAAGACAGAACATTAGTTCTAACTGGCTCCTTCTGGAAGATCTTTGAAATAAGTTCAGAATTTCTCTGTAATGTTTAAGGGCAGTTTTGCCAAAACAGTTGGTAAGGAATAAATTAAGTAAGTTTTGATCCACATTTAAGTATGGCTAGGAATTTTAACAAGTCTTTTTTTCCTTTAATTTTTTTCCAGGTGTGTTACATTGAGGGTCACAGGGTAATTAATCTGGCAAATGAGATGTTTGGTTACAATGGTTGGGCACACTCTATCACACAGCAGAATGTGGGTGAGTGGCAGTTGCCTTCTTCGTTTCCCTCACTGTGGGATTTGTCTGGTTTCTGACAAGAGCTTTTTGTGGGTGAGGATGCAGGGTCAGTGTAATTGGTTGCCAGCAGGAGAAATGTGGGTGAGGCACAGTGATCAGTGTCCTCTTCAACTGGTTCTCTTTCCCACTCCTAGATTTTGTTGACCTTAACAATGGCAAGTTCTACGTGGGAGTCTGTGCGTTTGTGAGAGTCCAGTTGAAGGTGAGGGTGATGGAGTACACCTGCTGCCTGCAAGGATCGGGTGGGTGGTAAGAGAATGAGCAGGTGGGGAAGTCTCTGGACTGTGGCACAGCCAAGCTAGAGAGCTAGACCCCAGAGCTGTGTCTCAGCCAGTGTTCTTTTAGATGGTGTGGTATTCAAACATCTTACTCATGTGCCCCCTAAAAGAATTTTGAAAAACTGTTCTTTTGTACATTTTTAAGTTGACACCTAAAAGTTTTCAGTATAAATATAAATAGCTGCAAGGGTGTATTTTTTGGCATATTGTAAAATTTGACATTCTAAAATAAATCTGTTACATCTTTTTTAGATGTACCAGTGGATTCTAAATACCATAGAGGATGAAATACTGTCATCCTTTTAAAAAAATACATGAGCAAGCTGTTCTTTAATCATCAGAAATTTTACATTGTTTCTCCTTTAAATCATATTTCCATTCCATTTTCTCAGTGGCTTTTATGCTAATATAATATATATTTATGATTAAAAATCTTTTATTAATAACCTTATGTTTCTCTGCCTCCGTGTGTGTGTCTGTATATGTACATATAAAAATAATTTTTGGCAGTAAATTTCCAGTGACCATAAGGCTCTAAATATGAAATAATTTCTTCTGGATCAAGTTATTATAGGTATTATTAACACACAATTGATCAGTCAATTGTGTTTATGTTGAAGAGATAACATACTACATCAAAACTTTTGTACTTAAAAATAGAATTTTATGGAAAATGCATTTTTTAATGAGGTGAATGAAACTGTTTTTTTTCTTTTCAGTTAGTTTATATATCCATAGTTTCATATTACTTATTCCTAAACACTCAGCATTAGTTCTATTCTGACTTCTTGTTTTTATAAATAGTACTGAAAAACCCCTTTCACAGAAATGAACTGGGAATGGAAAGAGTTTTGTTATAGTGTCATTCATTTCTTTGACTACTTTCTGAGTTACATTTCAAAAATCACAGAGTGCTATCATCGAAAATTATATTCAATTCTTTATCAGCTAACAACTTGATCAGGGCCACCTTCACTTTTGGTGAGAGCCAAGAAATGGACACCACCTGACTTGCAAAAGGATTTGCTATCCAACCATTAGAGTCTGTTCAATACAATATTTCAGATTTTCCTTTTGTTTGGTGACCCAGAGCTTTTTATACCTTGCACATTAGTAAAATTTGGGGTGGGTGAGATATGTGCCTCTTTTATGTAAAAGAGGAGGTGGGAGAGCAGAATTGTCTGGACATTTTGACCACGGACACATTTCCAGGCAGATCAGGTCTGGGCACTGACCACGGGCACATTTCCAGGCAGATCAGGTCTAGGAAATAGTACTGGAAATTGATTCTTTTACAACTCTCTGTGCCCATGTTCCCTTTGGTAAGTCCCTGGGGTTCTTTATGCCCAGTCTGTACACTGCTGCCTGAGGAAAAGGAGAGCTCTGGAGCCAAGGGTGTGACTGCAGCTTTTCATGTAGATGCTGCACTCCTTTTCTGCCCCAGGATGGTTCATATCACGAAGATGTGGGCTATGGTGTCAGTGAGGGCCTCAAGTCCAAAGCCTTGTCTTTGGAGAAGGCAAGGAAGGAGGCGGTGACGGATGGGCTGAAGCGAGCACTGAGGTAAGCAAAAAGGGTTGAAATCCAACCTGCTTCATTTCTGCTCTTGTTTCAGAGGAGTTGTTTTCCTTTTCTCCCCTCTCCCACCCATTCTCCCAGTACATTCACGTGGTTCATAACCTCTCGCTCCCACCCTTGTCCTTGTTTGCCTTGTTTTTATACTTTCTTTTGTATTTTTCCAGGTCTTCTTTATGCTTAGGTCTCCCCTTTTTTGGGAATAAGTGGTAGAATACTATATTTTTTATTCTGTACTTGATTTTGCATTCCTCCCTCCTCTACTCAGTAATGTATCTTGAAGACCTTTCCACATGAGTACGTAGACGGCTTCCTCATTTTCTTTAAGACACCTGAACAGTTCTTCATTATGTACATATAACATAGTTAACTTAGTTACATAGAGTATGGTTTTTAACCTTTTTTTCGGGTCAGAGATGCCTTTGAGAATTGAATCACCAGAAAAATACATGTATAAACGTACTAAAAATTTGCAATACCATAACTTGTAGGGAGCTTGTATATCCCAAGTAAAGAACTTTAGGAGGATTGTGCCCCTAAAGTGTGTGTAGCTCATTATTATTGGGGAATTGGAGCAGGCCTCAGAAAAAATCTCTGCTCTGGAATTTTCATTCCATGTCAGGAGGTACTTAATGGGTTTTCTTGTAATGGTTTCTTAGTCTTTTCCTACACATTGCCTCTTCTAGAGGGCAGGGATTTGTGACTGTTAGGCTCACGGCCATATTCTCAGAACCTAATGCAGTGTAGGAACAGGGCAGATGCTCAGTAAACATTTTTGAATGCATGTTAGTGTGGATTTCCTCTGCCGCAGTTGAGAAGCAACTTGCACAAAGGTTGTAACTCTGTTCTCTGATATTTACATGTAACAATTCTCAACCCTGTTTCACTTTCTTTCTTCTTACCCTTAGAAGTTTTGGAAATGCACTTGGAAATTGTATTCTGGACAAAGACTATCTGAGGTCACTAAAAAAGCTTCAATGCCAGGTATGTTAGAAATGGATGAATGGAATGCATTGCAATACAGATATAACTAATTCCCTTGTGTCACAGGTTGAATATTTGGGGATGGAGAGAGAAGTGAAAACCCAGCTATTTTGAGGGTCTGGAATGTGTATTTCAGACTTCTTTGAATATTAGAGCGAGCAGGAACCAATCACCTTATTTTACAGATGAAGAATTTGAAGCCTATAGAATTTGTGTTAACTTGTCTCTTACACAGAGAGATCTGGCTGGGAATGGTCTGTGAAACCTCAAAAGGAGCACACAGCCCTCTGCAGCACCCCTGTCACTTCTTAGAAACAGTCAGAACCTCACCTTGTCGGCCTTCTTGCTTTTGCTTAGCTCTGGTGTCTTTAAGGTTTAGATCTCCCTTGTTTCTACCAATGCCTATCACATGATCTGAGTGTTTGCTTTTGGAGAATGGGGTCTGGACTTTAGCATCCCTGGAGTCACACTTGACCTGGGCTGAGTCCAGCTCTAGAGTATTCCTTTTGCCTGGTGGAGTGTGGCTGCTTTCTCTGTGGCGTTTCTCCAACATCCCTGCAGTGCCGCCACCCTGGGCAGCATCCCTGTCTTGTACTTGAGGGGCTCTTTTTCTCGTGGAGCCCTCATAGAGGTGTGTGTCAGTTGGCATCTGTCAAAACTCCATTTCTTTCCTTTTTTAAAATCCTTTTTATGCATTATTGGACTCCGTTTGCTAATATTTCGTTATGGAGTTTGGCATCTATATTTACAAGGGATATTATAGTTTTTTCTCTTCTCGTTTTTATTGTGGTGAAAAACACATAAAATTTACTGTTTTAACCATTTTTAAATGTACAGTTTAGTAGTGAAACAGATCTTCAGAACTTTTTTATCTTGTCTTACTGAAATTCTATACCCATAAAACAACTCTCCTTTTCTCCCCTTTCCCAGCCTCTAGTAACCACCATTCTACTGTTTCTATAAATTTGACTACTTTAGATACCTCATATAAGTGGAATCACAGTTTTTGTCTTTTTGTGACTGGCTTATTTCACTTAGCATAATGTCCTCAAGTTCATCTACATTGTAGTGTGTGTCAAAATTTCCTTCCTTTTTAAGGCCGAATAATATTCTATTGTATGTATACACCACATTTTCTTTATCCATTCATCCATCCATGGGCATTTAGGTTGCTTCCATCTCTTGGCTATTGTGAATAGTGCTATTATGAACATGAGTGCAAATACCTCTTCAAGACTCTGCTTTCAATTATTTTGGATATATATCCAGAAGTGGGGTTGCTGGATTATATGGTAGTTATATTTTTTATTTTTTGAGGAACTTCCATACTGTTTTCTATAATGGCTGCACCATTTTGCAATTCAACCAACAGTGCACAAGAGTTCTGAATTCTCCACATCTTTGCCAACAGTTGTTATTTTCTATTTTTTTTGATAGTAGCAATCCTAATGAGTGTGAGGTGATATCTTACTGTGGTTTTTATTTGCATTTCTCTGACGATTAGTGACGCTGAGCATCTTTTCATATGCTATTGGCCATTTGTATATCATCTTTGGAGAAATGTCTCTTCAAGGCCTTTGCCCCCTTTTTAACTGGGCTATTTGATTTTTTTATTGTTGAGTTGTAGGAGTTCATTTATCTTGGGAATTATTGGGTCAGGTCAGAGGATAAGCATATGCTTAGTTTTTGTAGATTCTTCCAGTTTTCCAGTATGGTTGTACTAATTCACACTCCCACATAGCAGTATATGAGAGTTCTAATTGTTCCATATCCTTGACAGTACTTAGTGTTTTCAGTCTTTTAAATTTTTTTCAAAGCTCATTTTTTTCCCCCAATGTTGCTCCCCTCTCCCTATAGCCCCTGGCAACCACCATTCTACTTTCTGTCTCTTAGATTTTGACCACTCTAAGTACCTCACATAAATGGAATCATATGTATTTGTTCCTTTGTGACTGGCCTATTTCACTTAGCGTAATGTCCTCAGGGTTCATCCATGTTGTAGCATAAGCTCAATTCTTTTTAACCTACTCATTTACTTTCTAATGTACATAAATTTCATAGTATAATTTTCATTTTCAGGCTATCTTTATCAAAATATAGTCATTTCAATCCTTCATATTCAATTATTCTATCAGTATCAATATTATGAATTGAGAGAGAAGTTTTCCCAAGTGAAAAAGCTCTGGTTTCTGTAGTTCTCATGGCCTGAAAGTAAAACAATGTGCTGTACACCATGAACTACATGATCATTACTTCTCATATTTGGTGAGAGGCAGGAATGACCCCAAATTGGGAGATTCCCTGCAGCCTTGGCCAGCAGCCTACGTCAGGGCTTTCCAAGTTTTCTTCTTCCTGTCATTTGAAGGACACTTAATTGCGCCACAGCATACCTGAGGCTTTTTCAGTGATGAGTGTTGTATCTGCGGAAGTCCTGGCAGAAAGGGCAGAGAAGGTGTAGGCCTCCATAAAGACTATGTGTGACCATTTCCATAGAAGAGAGAGAAAAGGTAGATAGCATCAGACAGATCCAGTTGCCAAGGAAAGGTTCGAATTAGATTTGACAGACCATTTGCCCTAAATCAAAGCTAAAGTGAGATTCCTTTTTATCAAATCTTCATTAACACAGAGTGGTATAAAGTAGAAAATGAAATTGTTTTACTCCTTTTCATATAATTAAAAATATTACTTGAAGTTGTGGATCCTTTGTCTCAGCTTCTCAGGACCTAGAAGGAATGATGGATAGAGGATTGTCAAATGCTATTTTTCAGGAATCTGGATTGTTAAGGCAGGGAAAAGAAGGGGAAGAGCAGTTGGAGGAAGTTATTTTCCCCCACTCCGCTTTCTTCCCTTATTAGTTGCCTCTTGAAGTGGATTTAACTAAAGCAAAGAGACAAGATTTTGAACCATCTGTGGAACAAGCAAGATACAGCAGCTGCCGACAGAGCATGGCTCTGGGACCCACAAAACCACAGGAGGTGACCTCCCCTTGCAGAGCAAGCCACTCAGATGATCCCCACATCGTGATACAGAGGGATAAGGACAGCAGATCCCGGTAGGAGCCTAAGTTCCCTCCCTTTCCTCTTCTGCTCCTTCTCATGTGGTCTAAGTTACCTCCATTTCTACCTTCAGAGCCAGCACGTTGGTTTATGTGCCCCCTCAGGAACCATATATTGTTATTTACTCAGTTAACTCAGGAACTCACTCCCACCTTGTTGCTCTTCTGATGCAGAAGCCTGACCTCCTCTGCTATGGAGAGCGATGCCACATGCCAGCGGAAGCTCCGGCAAAAACAGTTGCAGCAGCAGTTCCGGGAGCAAATGGAGAAACAGCAACAAGTTCAACTATCTGCTCCATCAGTTGAAAAGAAGAATCAGGGTGTGCGAGAAGGATGAGAGCAGAGGCCCTGGGGAGGTGTATTCTGAAGGAGGAAGTCTAGTTGACAGAGTAACCTGGTCATCTGCCAGTTAGGTCCAAACCAGAACTCAGTAGGACTTTGCTCGAGTTACACACAGGAGAGATGAGTCTAAGAAATTAAGATAGTGAAATCCTGCCATGCATTTCCCCATTTCTAAAGACACTGATCTTTTCTGGGGGGAAGGAAATGGGCCTTGACATAATCTGGAACTAGAAATTTCAGGGTACAGAATTTTTTTTTGCTTCAGTTACTTTGGCTTATCTCTGCATTAGAAAGCCTTTCTGAGCCATCCTTGAATATAATGCAAAACTGGGTTTGAAAATAATGGGGGCTTTTGGTAATTATTTATCCATGAACTTTAGTTTACAGGCATTCCTTGGAGACACTGTGGGTTTGGTTCTAGACCACCACAGTAAGGTGTGAATGTCGCAATAAAGCAAGTTACACAAATTTTTCGGTTTCCTAGTGCATGTAAAAGTTATGTTTATACTATACTGTCACCTATTAAGTGTGCAATAGCATTATGTCTAAAAAAACAATGTACATACCTTAAGTAAAAAATACTTTTTTTTTTTATTGATGTCTTAGTTTATAACATTGTGAGGTTTTAGTTGTACATTATTGTTTGTCCGTCACCTTGTGGATGTAACCCTTCACCCCTTGTGCCCCCCCCACCCCCCTTCCCCTTGGTAACCACCAATCAGTTCTCTCTGTCCGTGTGTTCACTTATATTCCATATATGAGTGAGTTCATGCAGTGTCTGTCCTTCTCTCTCTGGCTTATTTCACTTAACATAATGCCCTCTAGGTCCTTCCATGTTGTTGCAAATGGGACAATTGTGTCTTTTCTTATGGCTGAGTAGTATTCCATTGTATGTATATACCACATCTTCTTTAACCAATCTTCAGTTGAGGGACACTTGGGTTGCTTCCACTTCTTGGCTATAGTGAATAATGCTGCAATGAACATAGGGGTGCATACGCCTCTTGTGATGGTTGATTTCACGTCCATTGGGTAGATGCCCAAGAGTGGTATTGCTGGATCATACGGTATTTCTATTTTTAATTTTTTGAGGACTCTCCATACTGTTTTCCATAGAGGCTGCACCAGTTTGCATTCCCACCAGCAGTGAATGAGGGTCCCCGTTTCTCCACAACCTCTCCAGCATTTGTTGTTATTTGTCTTGGTGATTATAGCCATTCTAACCGGTGTAACGTGATATCTCAGTGTAGTTTTGATTTGCATTTCCCTGATGATGAGTGATGTTGAACATCTTTTCATGTGTCTATTGGCCATCTGTATCTCTTCCTTGGAAAAATGTCTGTTCATATCCTCTGCCCATTTTTTGATCGGGTTGTTTGTTTTTTTGTTGCTCAGTTGTATGAGATCTTTGTATATTACTGAGATTAATCCCTTGTTGGACAAACGATTTGCAAATATTTTCTCCCAGCTGGTGGGTTGTTTACTCATTTTGATCCTGGTTTCATTTGCCTTGTAGAAGCTCTGTAGTCTGATGAGGTCCCACTTGTTTATTTTTTCTTTTGTTTCCCTTGTCCGAGTAGACATGGAATCTGAAAGGATCCCTTTATGTCCAGTCTCAATTAGTGTACTGCCTATATTTTCTTCCAGGAGTTTTATAGTTTCAGGTCTCACTTTCAGGTCTTTGATCCATTTTGAATTGATTTTTGTATATGGCGATAGGAGATGGTCTACTTTCATTCTTTTGCATGTTGCTGTCCAATTTTCCCAGCACCATTTATTGAAGAGACTTTCCTCTCTCCATTGTATGTTCTTTGCTCCTTTGTCGAAGATTAGCTGTCCATAGGTGTGTGGTTTTATTTCTGGGCTTTCAATTCTGTTCCATTGATCTGTGTGTCTATTCTTGTACCAGTACCGTGCTGTTTTGATTACTGTAGCTTTATAGTAAATTTTGAAATCAGGGATTGTGATGCCTCCAGCTTTGTTCTTTTTTTTCAGAATTGCTTTAGCTATTCGGGCTCTTTTGTTGCCCCATACGAATTTCAGTAGTTTTTGTTCTATTACCGTGAAGAATGACATTGGGATTCTGATTGGGATTGCATTGAATCTGTAGATTGCTTTCGGTAGAATGGACATTTTAACTATATTTAGTCTTCCAATCCATGTGCATGGAATATTTTTCCATTTCTTTATGTCCTCCTCGATTTCTTTCAATAGTGTCTTATAGTTTTCATTGTATAGGTCTTTGACCTCCTTGGTTAAATTTATTCCCAGATATTTTATTCTCTTTGTTGCAATTGTAAATGGGATTGTCTTTTTGAGTTCTCTTTCTGTTTTTTCATCGTTAGTGTATAGAAATGCAATTGATTTTTGTAAGTTGATTTTATACCCTGCCACTTTACTGTAGTTGTTGATTGTTTCTAGTAGCTTTCCAATGGAATTTTTGGGGTTTTCTATGTATAGGATCATGTCGTCTGCAAATAGTGAGAGTTTCACTTCTTCATTGCCTATTTGGAGTCCTTTTATTCCTTTTTCTTGCCTAATTGCTCTGGCCAGCACTTCCAGTACTATGTTGAATAAGAGCGGTGAGAGTGGGCACCCTTGTGTTGTTCCTGTCCTCAAAGGAATGGCTTTCAGTTTTTCCCCGTTGAGTAGGATGTTTGCTGTAGGTTTGTCATATATAGCCCTTATTATGTTGAGGTACTTTCCTTCTATACCCATTTTGTTGAGCGTTTTTATCATAAATGGATGCTGGATCTTGTCGAATGCCTTCTCTGCATCGATTGAGATGATCATGTGGTTTTTATTCTTCATTTTGTTAATGTGGTGTATCACGTTGATTGATTTGCGGATGTTGAACCATCCCTGTGTCCCTGGTATAAATCCCACTTGATCGTGGTGTATGATCTTTTTGATGTATTGCTGTATTCGGTTTGCCAATAATTTGTTGAGGATTTTTGCGTCTATGTTCATCAGCGATATTGGCCTGTAGTTTTCCTTCTTTGTATTGTCCTTGTCTGGCTTTGGTATCAGCATGATGTCGGCCTCATAGAATGTGTTGGGAAGTATTCCATCTTCCTCTATTTTTTGGAATAGTTTGAGAAGGATAGGTGCTAAATCTTCTTTGAACGTTTGATAAAGTTCTCCAGGGAAGCCATCTGGTCCTGGGCTTTTATTTTTTGGGAGGTTTTTGATTACTGTTTCAATCTCTTTACTTGTGATTGGTCTGTTCAGATTCTCTATTTCTTCTTGATTCAGTTTTGGGAGGTTGTACGCGTCCAAGAATTTGTCCATTTCCTCTAGGTTGTCCAATTTGTTGGCGTAAAGTTTTTCATAGTATTCCCTAATAATCCCTTGTATTTCTGTGTCTTTCATTTCTAATTTTATTTATTTGAGTCTTCTCCCTTTCTTTCTTAGTGAGTCTGGCTAAGTGTTTGTCAATTTTATTTATCTTCTCAAAGAACCAGCTCTTTGTTTCATTGATCCTTTCTACTGTTTTTTTTGGTTTCAATTTCATTTATTTCTGCTCTGATTTTTATTATTTCCCTCTTTCTACTGATTCAGGGCTTTGTCTGTTCTTCTTTTTCCAACTCTGTTAGGTGCAATTTAAGGTTATTTATTTGGGAATTTTCTTGTTTGTTAAGGTGAGCTTGTATTGCTATGAATTTCCCTCTCAGGACTGCTTTTGCTGCATCCCATATGAGTTGGTATGGTGTATTTTCCTTTTCATTTGTCTCCAGATAGCTTTTGGTTTCTCCTTTAATTTCATCAACGACCCATTGGTTGTTCAGTAGCATGTTGTTTAGTCTCCACATCTTTGTCCCTTTCCTAGTTTTTTCCTTGCAGTTGATTTCTAGTTTCACAGCATTATGATCAGAAAAGATGCTTGTAATGATTTCAATCTTCTTAAATTTATAGAGGTTTGCCTTGTTTCCTAATATATGGTCTATCCTTGAGAATGTTCCATGTGCACTTGAGAAGAATGTGTACTCTGCTTTTTTTGGGTGGAGTGCTCTGTATATATCTATTAAATCCATTGCGTCTAGTTTTTCGTTTAAGTCCATTATTTCCTTATTGACTTTTTGTCTGGATGATCTATCTATTGATGTAAGGGGGGTGTTAAGATCCCCTACTATTATTGTGTTATTGTTAATATCTCCTTTAAGGTTTTTTAGCAGTTGTTTTATGTACTTTGGTGCTCCTGTGTTGGGTGCATAGATATTTATAAGTGTTATGTCTACTTGGTGAAGTATCCCTTTTACCATTATATATTGCCCTTCTTTGTCTCTCATTACCTTTTTTATCTTGAAGTCTACTTTGTCTGATATAAGTATGGCTACTCCTGCTTTCTTTTGTTTGCCATTAGCTTGGAGTATTGTTTTCCATCCTTTTATTTTGAGTCTGTGTTTGTCTTTAGAGCTGAGATGTGTTTCCTGGAGGCAGCAGATTGTTGGATCTTGGTTTTTAATCCATCCTGCCACTCTGTGTCTTTTGATTGGAGAATTCAATCCATTTACATTTAGAGTGATTATTGATATATGAGGGTTTAATGTTGCTATTTTATTGTTCATCTTCTGGTTCTTTTGCATTTCCTTCGTTTCTTGTCCCTTGTGTTTCGGACTGCAAATTCAATTTGGTATTTCTGCATGCTCATTCTCTTGGTTTTCTCTTTATTTGTCATGTGTGGTTCTCTTCTGGTTGTTTGTTTAGTGGTTACCGTGCGGTTTATATACGCGATCTCCTGGATAAGAAAGTACGTTTTCAGATGCCTCCTTTTTCCTGAGGCTAGGTCGATTCAATCCCTTACCTCTTCCCCTCCTTATTTGTTATCTCTTTATTCCAGATTGTGTCATGAATGTGTGTTTCCAGTGATGAGCTTGAATTAATTTTTGATGTTTTCCAACTGTATTTTGTTCTGGTTTAGTCTCCTTGCTTTTCTCCTTGCTGAAATCTTTGTATCCCCTTTCTCATTTGCTTTTTTTCAGGCCTAAGGGCCTTCTTGAGCATTTCTTGTAGTGGGGGTCTTGTGGTGACGAACTCTCTTAGCTTTTGTTTATCAGGGAGAGTTATTATTTCTCCATCGTATTTGAAGGATATTTTTGCTGGATAAAGTATTCTCAGCTGAAGGTTTTTGTCTTTCATGATTTTGAATATATCATTCCAGTCTCTCCTAGCCTGTAGAGTTTCTGTTGAGAAATCAGCTGAGAGCCTGATGGGGTTTCCTTTGTATGTTATTTTGGTTTTTTGTTTAGCTGCCTTCAATATTATTTCCTTGTCACGGGTATTCTTCAAGTTTGCTACTATGTGGCGAGATGATTTTTTATTCCTGTTTATATATTTAGGTGATCTATTGATTTCATTCACTGTTATTTCCCTCTCGTTCCCTAGGTTGGGGAAGTTCTCAGCTATTATTTCTTTGAACAAACTCTCTGCTCCTTTTTCTCTTTCTTCTCCTTCTGGAATACCTATTATCCTTATGTTGCTTTTTCTCATTGAGTCTGATATTTCTCGAAGAATTTCTTCATTTCTTTTTAGTCTTAGCTCTTTCTGCTCCTCTACCAGGAGCATTTCTGCGTGGCTATCCTCAATAGTGCTAATTCGTTCCTCCATATTGTCAGTTCTGCTCTTTAAAGACTCCATTTTTTCCACTATCTCGTTGATTTTGTTTTTCATCTCCAATAATTCTGATTGGTTTTTCTTTAGGGTTTCAATCTCTTTTGTGACATAATCCCTGAATTCGTTGATTTGTTTCTGTGTGTTCTCTTGTATTTCGTTGAGCTTGTTTATGATAGCTATTTTGAATTCTCTCTCATTCAGGTTATCAAATTCTGTGCCTTCAGGGTTGGTTTCTGGGTGTTTGTCATTTTCCTTTTGGTCTGTAGCCCTGACATATTTTCACAAGGATCCGACGGGGATGGCTTTATTTTTACCCCTCATGATTAAAGTTAGTCCTGCCGTTTCCCCCTGCTGCCACTAGATGGAGATCGCGAGCGGTTTGCTCTGAGGCGGCTGCAGACCCCGGAGGGATTATGCTGAAACGCCGGGTGTGTTGGGGGAGGGGTCCTCTCTTTCTCCTGCTTGACCCGGGGGGTTTCCTTTCTGGCTCTCTTAGGGTGTTTGCTACACCCCCTAAGCAGTCCGTCGTCGCTTCCCAGTGAGGATCTCGCGACAGTCTGTGAGAGCACCTGGATGGCGATAGTTTTCCCCCCCGCTGTGGGCCGCCCCTCCCCTCTCTGTCCGCGAACCGCGCTGTTTTTGCCGATTGATTGGGGAGGGGGAGTACAACCTCCTACCTCTCCTCCCGTCCTCCTCGGCTTCCTGCGCCTCCACCGTCCGATGTATGGCAGCAGGGGTTTCTCAGAAGTCCTTCGTAGTGTTTGAGCTCTGTTGGAATGTGAATGATGTTTTCGTTGTGTCGTAGGGGGCAGAGATTCAAAGAGGGAATCTCACTCCGCCATGATGCTGACGTCACTCTCCCAAGTAAAAAATACTTTTATTGCTAAAAAAGGTTAACCATCATCTGAACCTTTAGCAAATTGTAATATTTTTGCTTGTGGAGGGTCTTATAAAAAAATGCAGTATCTGTGAAGCACAATAAAGCGAAGTGTAATAAAATGAGGTATGCCTGTATTTCAGAGTCCACGTTCAGTGGGATCAGTAGATATATTGTCTTTTTAAGTCTTTTCCCAGCAAGTAGAAACAAAGGACTTATCCCAAACCAATTGGACTTTTGCTCAGCTTCTCCCTAAGAATTATGAAGAAGAGTCATAGACGGCTTACTTCAGTTTCAGTTCATTAATATTACCCTCAGTACTGACAGACTGAAATTAATGTAGGAAAAACCCCCAAAACAACCAACTGTGCTGGGGATGTTCTTAATAATTATTCTAGGTCTTTAGCTTCCAAACCATCGCAGAAGCTCCTGGGGGTGAGGGATAGAGTGTGTCCTCGAGGACTTTTCCCCACCCCTAATCAGACAATCAGAATCACTATTTATATTGGTTTTACAGGAGTCCCCCCTTGTCTGTGGGGGATATGTTTCAAGACCCCCCAGTGGATGTCTGAAACCGTGGATAGTACCCAACCCTCTATATACTATGTTTTTTCCTATACATACATACCTATGGTAAAGTTCAATTTATAAATTAGGCACAGGAAGAGATTAACAATAATAAAATGGAACAATTATATTGTAATAAAAGTTATGTGAATGTGGTCTCTCTCTCTCAAAATACCTTCTCGTACTATGCCCTTGTGATGATGCAAGATGATACTATGCGTAGGTGATGAGATGAAGTGAGGGGAATGACGTGGGCCTTGTGACGTAGCATTAGGCTACTGTTGACCTTCTGGCAATACATCATATCGATGGTGGGGGATCCAACGAGGGATTCACGTCCCGGGAGGGATGGAGCCAGATGGTGTGAGATTTCATCACACTACTCAGAACAGCAGGCAATTTAAAACTTATGAATTGTTAATTTCTGGAATTTGCCGTTTAATATTTCAGACTGTGGTTGACCACAGGTAACTAAAACTAGATAAGGGGGAACTACTGTACATAACTGAATTTCTGCTTAAGATTTTGTTTGAACAAGGGTTTAAAGAGCTTTAAAAAGTAAAAACTGGACCAGATGGCTTCTAATAACCCTTCTCTTTTTGCTGCTAAAGAAGAAATAAACTTTAGCTTTTTTTACAGTATTTTTAACTTCATACAGATCTGTAGGTAGGACTGGGACTCAGGAATCTTGAGTTCTGCTGGCTGTGGTATGAACCACTGTAACTTGAGGCAGATTTGCACTTCTGAGGCTGTTCCCTCTGGCAATTTAGTTATGTGATTCTATGATTTTGTCCTTTCTCTTGTGTAAACCGTAGCAGCACTGCCAGTGCCTCCTTTGAAGCACAGCACTGCCATAACTGCTGTTTCAGAACCACTCACTGAGGACTTCCTTGCAGGTCAGTAGGGGCTAAAGGAATGATTGAAATATTTATCAGTACCTATGAAATGCTCGGATGCTACTGTGCTGTATACTTTTGGTAGTCACAAATTCATTTTAAAAGAGGCATAAAAATCTTCAATTCTATCCGTGTTACAGCTCCATGAAGTTTTAGAAAAAAAGAGGACCCAAAAATGGGTTGATGGTGGTTCTGATAGCACATTTCAGCTCCTCTATTGTCCAAAGAGAAGCTTCAGTGTACTTTTAGGGGTAGGGGAAAGAGAAATTCCAAAAATGATCCTAGGGTACTCATTACATGAAATTTCTCGTGACCCAGTTTTCCTGTGCATGTTTATGTGAGAAAACTTTCCTGTTGATGCTGCATTTTCCTGTGATCTTGGTCCTTGCAGACAATCTTGAAATGTGGGATATGGCTCCAGATACAGGGGAGAGTGTTGTCAAGCCCTTCTCTAAACCAGAACCAGCCCAGACCCCTGCCACACCAGTCCTGAAGAATCAGATGGTGACCCAAAACAGGACCCCACAAAGCCTTTGCCACCAGAATCCACAAGCAAAATCTGGACCCTGGCACCTCCAAACTTACAGTGTTAACCAACACATAACAGGTAGCAAAGTGTTTTAGGAACAAAAATTGAAGGGTTTAATTCTATGAATTTTAAAGGAAGAATAACATTTCATTTTAAGAAGTTGGGTAGAATCATGCCAGAGGATTATCAGTGTTAAGAAAATGGAAGATAATTGGTTATTACTGCACTTGGTCTAGTGTTACAGAGGGATCTGTCCTCCTTGTAACAAGTGTCATTCTTGGGCTTTTAGTTTAAATTAGGTTAACTAATAGAATTCAAAAATTATTAGCTGTCAGTTTATTCCTTATTTTAAAATCATGGCAGATATATTTAAACTATTTTTTCTTTCCACAGGAAACTGTGAGTCCTATAGGAAGAACCAGGACATGAAGAAAAGGAAATTGGATCCATCTTAACTGAGGCTCAGGTCCCATCATTGGACTCTGTCACAAAGGGACTTTTGAAAACTACTCCATGGTCATGAAATTGTTCGTCATTCCTAGGGCATGAGCTTTATTTCCAAGGATTTACCTTGCTTCATTCTGAACTTTACCAGAGGATTTGACCATTGGAACCTACTGCAGATAAAAGCTGAGCAGCTGGAAAACAAGCACTTTAAAAAAGCTTGTCACACCCTGCAGTGGGGAGGCTCCAAGGGAGATTAAATACATTTTCTTTGGCTTTTGAGGCTCCTTACTATTTATTCCTCCGCTATTATGTTAATAAAGATAGAAATTTTAGGAGTTGCCAGTGGCTACCTGCCCGCAAGCAATATAAGCCATACTACTAAGCATCAACTTTAACAACTACCCAAATTATTGTGAGTAGTCTCTGCCTTCTTTCATTTTTTGTTTTTAATGTTGCTCAGGTGAGTACTGTGTATCATGCTAAGAACAAAGGCTATAGTTGTATTTTACTACTTTGCTGTCAATCCAGGCTACAATCTTCATCTATGATAATCTGTCATTTATAGGTTTGTGTCCCTATCCTGCATTTTTTTCCTAATCAAGGAACTATGATCTAAGACATTTTAAGAAAGCAAAATAAATCCTTTCCTTTGTAACAAAATGGAAAATATAAGTAGCTTTTTATATTTCCCCATTTCAGATGTAAGATGTAACCCAATTTAACATAAATTTTTTTATTGTGTTCAGATGTTTCATAATTCTCTCTCCCAAATGATGTTTGCAATTTTACTTTTGTGTGTGTGTGTGTGTGTGTGTGTGTGTGTGTGTGTGGGGAAGACCAGCCCTGAGCTAACATCCGTTGCTAATCCTCCTCTTTTTGCTGAGGAAGACCGGCCCTGGGCTAACATCCGTGCCCGTCTTCCTCTACTTTATATGGGACGCCGCCACAGCATGGCTGACAAGCAGTGCGTCAGCAGGCACCTGGGATCCGAACTGGCGAACCCCAGGCTACTTACTAAGCGCGAACTAAACTGCTGCGCCACTGGGCCAGCCCCTGCAATTTTACTTTTTAGGCTGTGCCTTTTATCTAATCTTGAAGCAGTGGCTTTTATTATGTTTTGGATCACAGACTCATTTGTGGGAAGCTGTAAATCCTGAGGCAAGGAACTGTTATTAAAGTACAGGAAGGCAGTCAACCATTCTGTTCCTTTGGAAGATGAAGCAGCAGTAGCTTACCCTCATCTCCCTTTTACCTTACCCGTTGTTGCATGGATTTGGTCATATATTCGTCTTTTGATTTTGATATCCTTACCACTTGCTTCAGAAAAAATATCATCTTCCTTGTCTGGAGCATAATCTTAGTTCAGGTCAGAAATGCCATTAAAAATAGTTCCTGGAGTTAGGAATCCAGTTATAAATTGCACACAATTCAAAACAGAGCTAATGAGATCATGAAAAAGGAATTTGCTAGAAATGAAAAGCCAGAGCTCAACAAAAGCAAGTTTGGTTTATTTGAATGGTTTCATTAAATAAGTCTACAAAGGTAACAAACTGAAGCACAAGCGCAATCTTACAAGAAGCGCAACACCCAGAGTTAGTGCAAAATGTACAATTCACGGCTGCTGAGAAACCCCCAAGGTTTGAATTCAGTTTGTTTTTTTTAAACAGTGTACATTGTTAAATAATGTAAGGAAAACATTTATAATTCAGAAAGATTTTTTTAATGTGGAAAAAGTGTACTATTAACACAAAAATAATTTAAACGGTTCAGTAGCACTAGTTCATTTCTCTAGGCTTCAGTTATTTCATCCACAGGAGGGGAAAAAAAAAATCAACAGTAAATAAAACTAGTTCTTTTTGTGAGTGAAAAATCTCAAAATTATATTAAACCAAAATAAAATTACAATGTGCTGCATTTGGTTCCCTCATTCCTCTGGTAGATAGTATTGTTTCCTTCATCTCAGGTGGTCCGTTTCCCATTTACTTGGCACCTTCTTTGTTCTATCCTTACTCTCCATTTCCCCAAGAATTATAAGCAGAGAATAAATAAGTAACACAATTTTGAAGCAGAGCTTGGAACCCCTGCCCTTTTCATTTCTACCTTCTTAAAACCTTAAGCTTTCATTTGCATCTTTGGGGCCTAGGCTAACTTAATAAAACAGGGCCCACGAAGGAACGACAGGATAGGTTAGCCAACCAGGCTCTTCCTATTGTGATTCCTGGGATGTGCTGTTGAGGTGGGTAAGAGGTTGGAAATATGTCCATTTCCCAACTCAAGAAGCACCCCAAAAATTAAGAGTCCTAGCTTCTTTACCCATCTTCAGAGATTGTAACAGAGATCCCAAACATAGCCAATTAGGAGTATTTCCTGAAGCTCTGAAAATAACAGAACTGCCAACAAGGCATTGCAACTAAGTAACACTGGTTGGTTGCAGTCATTAAGGGGAATATTTGTTTATATGAAAATGTGAGAATATCAGTTGCAATTCTAGAAATAAAGGTGGCATAATAGATTATGATCCTGCAACCATTTGGACATCATATAGAAAATAAGTAGGAATAAACATTCTTTCCTACAATGCCTAATTCAGGTGTGGGTCCACTTTCCACAAAATATTGTACCCCAAGCTGAGAAATGCATGGCACATTTGCAACAAGAGGAAAGCAATCCAAACAGTTTTTCTTAGAGCAACTTTCTCCATCTGTGACTTTTCCTAGGAAATCATGTTTCTCAACTTAAAAACTAGCCCCCAACCCCCTTCCCTTTATATTCAGCCATTTCTTTTAGGTCTTGTCTGTTCAAGCCCAGCTCAAATAAGTAAGGCTTATGGCACCCACTGGCCAGGCATCACGTATCTTCAAAACAAGTTTGTTCTCCCACTCTTTAGTATTTCTTTTCTTTTCCTTATCACACACTACCCTTAATCTTTTAAATTGCCCAATTTTGTTACAACATCCTGCCTCACTGTTCCTGGAACAGAACTTTCTGCTTTCAACCACTGATGTCAACTTGACTTCTCACCCTGCTCATCTTACACCTGCTCTAGACAAAATTGTTGAATGACTTAAAAAAAAATACTCTTTCAATTTCCCTTTGGCATAATCTACTGCTGGGGTCACATGGACCTTAAATTTCCTTCCACATGCCCTTTGCTGATCTGGGGTCAGATGAGAAGTTGATGCTAATGGCAGAAGCAATAGAAGTCCAAGGCACTAAAATATCCAGCAAGCAATACTGGGAGAACAGAAGTATTCAAGTACAGTAATTTATACAATTTTACATTCACATTTATTTACCTAATACAATGGAAATACAAAGGAAAAAGTTAAAGTGTCTCAATAAGTAAAGGACAGAGCTAGCTTTTTTTCAACTTTTTAAACCTTTCATATTTTACTCTTAAAACTACTGTTGTCCAACAACATTTATATATCACAGTGTTTCCACATCAAAACTGATGGCAAAGTTACATGTCCGCAGGGAACTTAATTTTTTTTTCCTAATTGCTAATGCTGCAGTCAAAGCTGCTAATATCATTTGCTTAAAGCACTAATGACCTATCATAAGAAAGGGTTGAAACCTCAGTCCCCTGGTGTTTTTCACTGGGCTCTAAAGAGAAAAAAAAGAAAAAAAGGGTGGGAACAGAGTAGGAGAGAGCCCAATAGTTTTTTTTTTTTTTTGTCATGTGGTTTAGATTCTTGACAGAATAAGGGATTTGCGATGGGTACCAAAATTAAGAGCTCCACCCACTTGAAAATACAGATGGGGTTTGGTTTTCCACTGAGCTCTCAAGTAGCTTTCTGATAAACACAATTCTCCTTCCTAGCCCTCACTGTTATGTATAGATAAACAGGAAAGCATAGTTTGAAGTTTCCCCATCACAAGAAAGCTGCTCTTTCCTTCCCACTCCAGTAAAAGATGAAGGTGGAGGGAGATTCTCCATTCTGAGGGCTCTAAGCAGTATTAAAAACATTCCTTTCTGGCAAGAAATTACCAGTTAAATGCAGCACTAGTAGTTAGTATATAGGCTACTTTCCAATCCCCTCTCCCACCCACACTCAGCATTCTATCTCCTGTCCCCAAATCTACTCAGTTAATGTCTCTAGGTCTAAGTGGTGCGCAGGTTGGAACCTGGGGGGTTGCTGATGGATTTCTGCAAATTGCTGATGTTGAAATTCTGCAAGGAGGCAGTTCCCACAGGTTGGAACTGGCCAAGTGGCTGTGGTGCTGGGCCACCCGTCCCACTCCACTGAGTGCCAAAGGGGGGAGCTGGAAAACCGTACTGCTGCGGGGGGCACATAGACTTGGTGAAGTGACCTAGAGAGGTAGCTGATGTTGCAGAGATGGGGGCAGAGCCACCCAAGTTTGAGGTCATGGAGATGCAGAGCTGACCAGGTGCGGAGAACTTCCTTGCCATTCCAGGGCCCTGAAAACAAAACAACTATATGTAAAGTTTGGTGTGGGTATAATACCCATGGGTGTGAAAATATACATGGTACTAAAATATAATTCTAGAACGGGGACTGTTCTACTCTTACAGGGTATGGTGAAACTAAAACCAAAACCAAAACCAAACCCTCATAATAATTATTGGCTCTTTACCCTTACCAAATAGGGGTGAGAATAACTATTCTGATTGGAAGTGGGCAGTGTCAAATGTGTGTGTGTGTATGTGCATGCAGTTCAGGCTGTTGAAGGAAAAGAGAAGAAAAAACTGAGTTGACTAACAGGGACCTAGGGATTCAGAGAAGGAAAAACAAAAGTGTACCTGGTGATTTTTGTCTTGTTTTTCTAACAGTGTTAAAATTCATGAGCTGAAATTTATGGTCATGGGATGAAATGTTAAGCACTAGCCTAGGTAGTTTATATTGTCTCTGATTCAGATATATGTGCTAAGTGATATTCTGATAGATTAGGAACATGGCAAAAAGCAAAGACTTACCTCATAATTCATGTGTCCTTTGCTTCCTCTCCTGCCTGAAAGATTCATAGCATCTCGGGCCCAATTGTCTACCAACTTGTGCAGGTCATCTGTGAATGTGCCCTTCCTGCTGGATGTCATGGCAGGAGGCTGAACTTGGGCGGCTTGGCTGTTAACTGTTCCCCCGACGGTATTAGTGCTGCTGGTCCCTAGAGTTAGAAGAAGCAACAGAATATAATCCATTAAAAGTAGCTTGGGTTGTAATTTCAAGAAGAGGAAAAACTTCACAGGATGATGAATGGCAAGCCACAGAATGGGGGAGAGGATGAATTGGGAAGCCATGCAAGAAAGGAAGGTTCCAAGGTCTTATTTAACCAAATGTTTTGGCCTAAGAGGGTAATGGAAACAGATTTTCTTCAGGAGCTGCAGATGAGGCTAAACAACTCAGGATGATGGTAGGCACAAAGGGCGGGGACCTCTCTGAGCCCATTCACATAGCATCTTAGAGTACTGAAACTTACTGCCAGTACTCTATTCCCAGCATCACATTGATGAGGGAGGTGTGGTATGGTCAATGAGGCTAGTTGCTCTGGAATATTGCAGAATGCAGGGCAAAATAAGAGGAATTCCTGAGCATTGAGGCAGGGTTAAAGTAGGAATTAAAGGAATGCAAAGATAGGTGCTTGGCCCCGGAAAAGATGGGGTTCCCAATCCATGGGGACATTGCCACAGATTTTAGCCATTCTTTAATAAAAAGAGGTGATAAGAGAAATAGCATGCTCTGTTCAAAAAACTTTTTCACCTAGACCCATAAACACGATTTCGTAAACATAAACTTGGGAGGAATTACAGCTTCAACCTCTCCCAATTTCCTATGAGTAAAGAACCAAGATTTACTCATGAGGAAGGTTCTCTACGGTGTGCCTGAATCTTTCAACTCCAGGAAGACAAGGAGATGACCTCAGTTTCAGTTGGTTCAAGGATCTCACCCTTCCCCCCCCTTCTTCCCAGAAGAGCAAGCACTTTCATGTGGAAGCAACAGGAACATTCAGCTGAGGCAGGGGTGCAAAGGGGAGGAGGACGCCTTGAGGTTATGATGAAGGAATTCTATTTCTATGGTTTGATGAGAAAGAAAGAAGGAGTCTGTGTCCTGCCTGATTTTGGCTCTGCCGGAGGGCACACTGAAGATTATTCGAAAAGGCAAGTTTTAGGGAAGAGGGAGAGAAGAGTCATGGTCTCGTTTTTTTTCCTTGCCGCACCCCACCCTCCCTGCCCCACTTCTTACCAGATCTCACATTTGCTGCAGAATAAATAAAAGCTGCTAAAGTAAGTTGTGAGCCACTAGGCCTTAAGATATCCAAGTAATGCTGGGGGCTAAATCAATGCACACATTTTCCTGTTTTCAAGGTCAAAGCAGCACCAGAGCACAGCAGCATACCTGAAGCAACTCTGCCATTTAAAAGCCCTTTATAATCCATCGCTGGTCTCAAGTTTATAACCTACCACCCAGGGAATGGCACACACAAGCATGTCTGTACTAGAGTAACAGCTAATTCTGAGTTGAAGCTGCAGAGTGAGGAAAGTCACATGCTTCTTACCACCACGGCAAGACATGAAACTACTGCAGTGTGTTTATTAGCTCACTTCTTAGTGCCTGCTGGAGCCACTAGGGGACTGCCATTGCACATACAGTGTAAAGAAGAGTAAGTTCCCTTACAGTACAGGAAACCCAAGTGGAAAAGTATAAAAGCACAGGAAACAGCCTTCCTTGAATAGCATGAGTGAGACAGTGGTGGAGTGGGAAGCACAGGCAATGAGGATGGCAGTCATAATAATGATGAAATCCAGAACAAGCGTATCACATGCATGAGGACTATTATCCTGTCTGAATGATTATTGCCTGGTGAGCTTCATGATGTGTGAGACAATCAAACCAAAACCCAGAAATAATCACAAGTGAGCAGAGTGGTCAAAAGCCAAATACAAGAAGCTCAGTAGAGGTGAATGCTGCTTATTTACAAAGAGCTCATGCTGGGAGTCACACCTCTCTAGTCTCCTGCTAGTCACCTTTGATACTGTGAGGCCCCTTTACAAGCAAATTTCACTTTTCATTTTAATATATATTAGACAATACTGGATTCTGAAAATGGTGTTTATAGCATGAAGGAGTATCAATTACACAGGTAACTTTCTTATTCTGGCTTCTGAAAAGAGGCTTTCCCATTAAAAAAGGAAACACACACACATCCCTTTCTGATCAGAAATGAACTCCAGGGAAAAGGTGACTTGACTGTAACAGATCAGAGAATGGAATGGGTAGTGCATTTAGAACACTTGTAATATAGACATTTCTGAGAACGCTGCTTGCTTTCCAGAGATTATACTGACTAACATTTAAAAGCTCTAAAAAGTAATGTATGCTTTACCACCAAAGACTCATTTTTGATTTTCTCTTTCCATAAGATATCTCCCCCATCCCCACTCCCAAGCTGTCAGATCCTAGTAACAATAACCTATTATGAACCACAACTTACTGCCCAGCATCCCAAGTATAGAGTTTTCTGGCTGACCCTCTGGGTGGCCTGTTGGCTTGTTGAACTGTCTGCATTTTAATGAGAAGCCACCAGTCTAAGAGGCCAAACTCTACAAAGTAGTGTTTCTTTCCTCACAAATCTAGCAGATATCTCCCACTGTGATGTGAGGGTATGGACTTTTGTATGCTTTGATCACTGCTGATTTTCCAGTTGGTAGAATGGTGGCTGGCACATATCTGCTGACTAAAGGACTGCCTTTCCTAAAGGAGCCAGGCATCCTTGATCTCTCTATACATACCCATGAGCATTATTAACCCATAACTGTCACAGAGCTAGGTTCACAGGGGGTCATCACTGAGAGCATTTACTAAGAGGTGATTTCTTAATCTGGAAGTATAGCCAGTGGTCAGCAATTAAGCTCATTAAAGAATATATTAGACAGGGGTGCAAAACTAGACAGATGGAAGTTGGCAATCAGGGAGTTGTGAGGCTTCATTCAGGGTTCAAAGAACTCATAGATAACAGGCTTCGCAATCAAGGACCAAAAATAACAGAAAAAGAAGATAATTACTACAGAGCTGGTTGCAAGGACAGACTTTTTTCACCATCTTCCCTGAAGCACAAAGAAAGAGCAATGTGTTAAAGATAAAGAAACATCAGTGTAAAATATTGAGAATCTCTAAACAGCACACAAAGTCCCAGCAAGAGAAAGCAGGAGGGGAGACAGATTGGTAGAACCTGGGAGCTCTTGCCATAGATATCATTCAATGGGATATATCTTACTGGCTTGTTAGCCTTAACATGGTTATCTGATGGACCATGGTATTACCTGGAAGACAGAAGTTGAGTTTCCATACCCAATGTCTGTATCTAAAAGAGTAATGCCCTGCATTAAAATTCTGGGATGGGGGAGGAACACCAGTCTCTCAGGTCTCACTGCTTGAATTTCAAATAACCAAGCAGTCTTTCCATAGATCCTGTCCCACTTTCTGTTTCCCCTGCTGGGTTGTTAAAAAACACTCAATTAAATGCATTAGCAATTCTACCACAGTAGGCTGACACATAGTACCATTGTTACAATTTTAAGTTAATTTAAATTGGCTAATGTATTTCCACATCCTAGACATACATACTAACCCTTTCCCATCTTGAAAAATGATTAAAATTATGTGGAAAACAAGCAACTTTTGAACATAAATAAAGCATTAAGCCAAGCCGTGCTTCCGAACCATTATCTATTTTGAGAGCATATAATAATGCATCCAAAACTAAGACCCCCCATGCCTAAGCACCTGTTTTCTTTCCATATTTGCTTTACATCTGCCTCTTGCGATTTGTTCACCATGGCTTATATGATGTATACTCACGCGCTGTCAACAGATGCAGGGTCTCTCATTTTAGACTCAAAATGAAGTGATGAGATTTAATATTTCTAATCACTTTCATTTGAACAACAGTGTAATACCACCTACCTTTAAGATTGTGATGAGAATTACTGAATTAATTAATTTGAAGTGGTACCTGTCACATTTTCCTTCACAAAAAAGCCTTAGTTGTCTTTCTTCTCTTTTAGACATTTCAGGTTGAATAACATAGGCCTGATGTCACATTCTACTTCAAAAGACTTCTCTCCTACTATTAATGCCTTTTTATCTTTCTAGCTGGATATATAAATTAAGTGCTTATATATGTGTCAAGGTGCTAATATGCTTGGTCCAGCCTAGTCTAACCAGAAAAGTTATTGATGTGAGTACTCAAAAATCACACATACTTGGAAAACTAAATTGGGTAATGCCTTCCACCTTATTCTTTAACCCTGGACTAGTGATATGTGAGGCCCAAGGACCTCTGAACCACACTCAGAAACGGTGATGGCTTTAGCACATGCATTTTATAAAGCACTTCAAAAACCACATCAGAAGTTTGAGGCCTTAACAGAGAAGATCTTTATCCAAACTCTAACAAAGGTTTTCTACTTGAGGCTTATTTTTGTTTTTAAAATTTTTATTTCAATGTACATTTATTGACTACCTTCTAAGTGCCAGGTAAGTAATGGCTAATCACAGGGAAATGATGTGTGCTTCCCAAGTGCTACCTGTTTTTTTTGTACATGATCCAATTTGATTTGTACAACAACTCTAGGAGTTAGTTATCATCTTCATTTCACATGGGGAAGATGGGCCGGAGAGGATGGGTGACTTGCTATTGAGCCTTGTTTTCAAGAATAAAGCTGAGAAATCCCAGCAATCATGTTAAAAAGACCATTTTCACTTGCAGGTGCGAGGCTTTGGTCTTTAATAGAATAAATGCTTTATCAGAATAACTACACTGAAACCCTTTTTGAACTACTGATTTTGTGGAGTTAGAGGGCAGTAGTGGTGAAAGGATCCAATGAAGAGATTCCAGCATCTTTTCAACTAATAGATGGTTAGGCTTAATTGAAAGAAAAAAAATTTCCAACCTATTCTGGAAAGAAAAAAACAACCCAGAAACATAGGGTGTAACTTTTACCTGATGCCAGGATATAAGTGCATCAGTGGTCAAGATGCTGTCACTTCTAATGCCAGAGCAAGGGGCAGTACTGAATAGGACTGTGGAGTTCACCCTTCATTATTTGAAATGACCTGGCAGTCTATATAGCTTTGATACCATAGCTACCCTCTGTTACAGATCTACGAAAAAGCAATTCTACCAGGAAGTTATTTTTGAAGTTTATAGAAACTATTATTATTTCTACATCTTTTAACATAATTAACAAAGAGACCCAAACTTCTGAGGGTAACAGTAGTTCAGCCAAGCCACTGACTAGATGATATACAAAGAGACAAATGAAAATGGACTGCGTGATACATCAGATCCAAGCAGCAGAAAAACAAGGACGAGGAAGGAGTAAAGGTGTTACACACAAAGAGCCAAGCAGGGCGTACTCAGAAATCGGGTCCTCCTGCCACCAGGTTTGAATGTCACCTGCTCAGATGCACAGTTAAACTTCGCACAGCCTGTGAGAGGGGAAAAACAGGGAAGAACAGAGAGAGAAGAGACAGAACACAACTACAAGATGTTAGAAACTTGAGGCTGGAGTGGTGAAATGCACTAAGATGGCACAC
Source organism: Tapirus indicus (assembly GCA_031878705.1). Lineage (NCBI taxonomy): Eukaryota > Metazoa > Chordata > Mammalia > Perissodactyla > Tapiridae > Tapirus > Tapirus indicus. The sequence goes on from CM062918.1 coordinate 98,976,949, forward strand.
AGAAGAACAAGCTCCTAGGGAAAGGTCAGATATGTAGGACAGGAAATATTAAGCCTCAATTCCCTCTATCTGCGAAATGCTGAAGCTTTTCCCAGTGGGACTAGTGCTAGCTAGTTTGCGCTCCTTATCAACAAGTACATTCATCTTGTGAAGAGACACCTGATCTCTAACTTCTGTGATATTGTGGCAAAAGCACCTATGCTAGTTATCTCTATTTTCTTTCATTCTTTTCCACCCAGACACCCAACTCCTTTCAATTCTTATTCTAACCTAACGTTACTAGAAGCTCTCTCCTCTACAGGAATGTTTTGAGTGATCATTAATAAAATTATATTTGGAAAGTAGATTATGGATAAAAACTTGAATTGCAGGGCTATTCATCTTAGTATGCTACTCTCATACTTAGAAGTTGAAAAAGTCTACACTGGCTAATGCATTAGCTTTTAGAAACTGCTAAAACTCCTTAGAATTTGGTACAAGAAATCTCAGTCTAGTATTAAAGCGTAAGTTCCAAATCCCAAATGACTCATTCATTTGGTTAAGTCCTTATATAGGCCGCAGATGTAATTTGTTGCTGTAATCCCTTGAAAAAAGCTATTTTACTTGATGGGAGCAACAAGCCCACCTAATCTAATCATCACCCAACTTCCCATTCCAACCCAAAGATCCCTAAATGTGCAATACACAGGCTGTGTTCTGGTCAGTTGGTCTTCCAAACCACGGTAACAATAGGTTACTCATCATACTTTTGTCCCAGATATGGCAATATCTCCATTTTAATGTTTTTGGAAGATGATGGTTGCTTTGATTTCTTACCTTGACCTGGAGCAGAAAGGCTTGGTACTGAAATGGCACCATCACTGGTGAAGGCTGAATAGAGGTTGTCACTGGAGGGAGATGGCTTAAGGGGCTGTAACAGCTGATTCTGCCCAGTCTCTGGGATGTTGCCAGGAGGGTGGAGGGTCTGCTGGGGGTGCAGGACTGAAGCTGCACTCTGACCAGACAGGTTACCTGCCAAAAGATAAAGTGGCATGAGGAAACATGTATAGCTTTCCCAGTGCACTTAATAGGCACTGTTCTTATTTCTCCAATTTGTCCCACTGAGTGATTAATAATGGGTCAAAAGCTATAACTGACGAAAGAACAAAAGCTTCATAACAGGAGGGGAAGTGAGGAATGACATGAGAATCAGGGCTATAGGAAACTATTCCAAAAGGTTTTTTGCTTTAGATAACCTAGATGGTTCACGAGTCTGAGCTGAGTAAGAAAACTAGAACATGTAGTGGATACGAGAGAATTCCATTTTGCAATTCCATGGCTTTTTCTACCTTATCATAAAACTCTGAGTTGGATCATGACACAAACAGGTTTGGTAGGCAGTCTCTGCTTAGTCTTTCTTGTAAGTATGTGTCAGATCAAGCATAAGAGGTGTCAAAGAGTGATGCAGATGACTACAGAGTAATGTGTATTTAAAATTGTTCTTGGTAGGTGGCTTTCAATCGCTAGTCAAGTGTCTTGAAATTCACTAACTTCTCTGTTCCCTAGTAACTAGTGGAACAGGAGTCCACTCAAAAAGTATGTCAAAATTGGGATCAGAATCTACATTAGCTGACCTCTTATAATCACATTTCTACTAATGAATTGATTCTAATGTGCTAGAGAAAAGGTTTGGGTCTCTGAAAGCTTCCAGAAGATGGAAAGCTGCTATGAAGTTTGCAACTGCTCCCCAACATATTTATATTAGACCTGGAGAGCAAATATGAGGTATAAACTTATTTCAGTCCTTTTCACTTTTCAACTAATTATCTGTTAACATTACCATAATTTCACTGAAATGTAAAACCTACCACGATTAAAATAGACAAAGCAGTTTATTACAATATTATGATTTAACTATTTTTTTGATTACAACCACTAGCAAGTTCTTTATTCCAATATAGATAAATGAAATAAAAACTTTAATCAAGGAAATTACCACTTAAGACATACCCAAATAGCTATATGAAATTTATATTCATTCCAGTTGCAATTATGACCAATTCATTCATTAAAATGAAGAATCTACCTGAACGTTACTAAACGGAGAACAACGTATTTTCTTCTGACTGTTCAAGAGTTTGGTGAAGTGTGAGTTATATGAGTTACCAGCCAAAGCTAAATGTTTTATCCTTAACTATAAATGAAGACTACCAGTAGATAGCAATATGGATTACAATGGAATAAGCCATTGTACTCATACAGTCTACTTCCATACACTCAAAAAGAGGTACTATAAATATGGGGAGTAGAGAAGTCAAGGAAGCAAGACTACTAGGAAAGTCAAACTCTTTTGTAATTTAACAAAAATAGCAAATGTTCAATAGGTTATACACAGTTGGAGACAGAAACAAAAGGTGGGATAGCCATGGCTGACCTGGTCCAGGGCTTTTTACCTGAAAGCTGGGGGCTTTTATTCCCCAAGGAACTGCTGCGACTAGACTTGCTGCCTTTGCTTTTAGTGGGTCGCCTTCTTCTCCCTGAAAGGGGGGCAGCTGGAGGAATTATGACAGCAGGGGGAACTTTGCCCAGTTTGGTATACAAAGATTCAATTTCATGCTTCTGGCGACTCTGCAGGTCTTGAATCTCTTTAAGATGTCTATGAAAGATAACCAAACATAATTCAAAAATATTATAACCACCTTTGTTCAAACAAGAATTAACAACATATTATTTGACCTCCGCTTCAAGTATTTACTTATTCATGAATCTTTTCCCCAAATGTACTTAATCTAATTCCTACTACCTTGAAATTCTAGTTTGTCAACTCATCCTGCTGGCCTTCATTTTCTAAGCCAAATTCCAACAAGCTCCTAGCCAACAACAAATGGTTGCTGATGTGTTAGGAGAAAAAGATTTCCTGACTTTAGAGGCTATATACAGGAGCACTGAATTTGCTATTCTGATCCAGTTTGTCAAATATGACCAAAAAATCTGTCAACATCATCTACATTTCAGTGCCATTACCACATTCATCTGGCAGACTAGTAAATAGCTAAGATTAGGTTAATAATGATAATAATATGGTAACAATAATACAAAGGTGCTGAAGGAGTTCTATAACTAAAGATGCTATGGGTTCTCATGAGTACAAGAGACTCAGTGAGAACTACATTCAGATAACTAGTTTTTGCATATCACCCCTCTTTAAAAGAAATGAGACATAAGCATATTGCAGTGAAAAGAACACTAATCTAGGCACCAGGAGCTGGGTCGTAATACAATCGTGCCATTATTCTCTCACAGGAGAAAACATACTTACTTTTCTCGTAGTCGTCGCAGCTCTAACTTTAAGTCTTCATCTTCAATATCTGACTCGTTGTCACTACTCATGTAAGAGGAGTTGAATGAATTACTAAGGCTTTGACTTAGATTTTGGACAGGAAGGCTCTTTGAGCTCAGTTGATGGGGGGAGTGTGGACTACCTGAACCATCATCCACATCCCTACTTAGGAAGGCGGCCTCCAGGTCAGAAGACGGCCCGTTAAGATGTGAAGGCTCTGATAGCTCAGGCTTTTCTTTCTTTGGTATCACAGCAGGAAGAACAGCTTGTTCCAAATCCATAAAAGGAGGAGATGCCATTGGTCCCTCTTTCTTTGTCTCAGCGATCTTGTCTTCAGTTCTTGATACAGAGAAACGACCTACTTTGTCTGCTGTAGTTGTCACCTGAAAACGTCCAACCATGGTAGGCTGCCCAGTTTCTGACTTTGGTTCTGAGGCAGGAGTTTTGTGGGAAATATCTGGCATATCTGAAGAGATGCCATGAATGGTTATCCCATTAGGCTCTGGCTTCACCAGGGTACTCTCTGGACTACTACTAGATAGCACTGAGGACTCTGAAGTGCTGGATTCAAAATGAACAGACTTTGCATTTTCTGACTTATTTTCACCCTCTTTCTGGGCATCATCCATTGCAACTGAAACCTGATGGGAAGAGACCAAAGTGAGACTAAAAAACAAAATCCCTGATATTCAATTTTTAAAATGGACCAGAAAAAAATTAAATCACTTTATTTCTCAGTCAGTAGGCTGATTATCTGTTTACACAGTCCATCTTTGACCATGAAAATAAAGTGAATACCATTATAAAGAACAAAATATCTGTACCGAGATGTACAGATTAGATGTAGATTCTGAGTGCCTGGCTAAGTTTACTAAGTAAATGATTTACTTTCATATTTCATGGTATGCACAGGATTCAGTTTCAGGTCTTAGTGAAAATGCAAAAATCAACAGGTCATGGAATCTTGAAGGTTGCTTGTGAATAAGAAAAGCTACAGAGGCTGGCCCCATGGCGTAGTGGTTAGACTCTGGCATACTCCACTTCCTGGGTTCGGATCTTGAGTGTGGACCTACACCACTTGTCAAGCCATGTTGTGGCGGCGACCCACATACAAAGTAGAGGAATACTGTCACAGATGTTAGTTCAGGGGTAATCTTCCTCAAGCAAAAAAAGAGGAGGATTGGCAACAGATGTTAGCTCAGAGTGAATCTTCCTCACCAAAAAAAAAAAAAAAAAAAGGAGAAACTATAAAGATGAAATCTAACATATGTTAAATGCCAGCTAAGCTTCAAGAATCAACACAACTAACCGCTACTAAAAGGACGATCCAGATCCTTGTCCTAGATCATCCATGTATTATAAATACAAACTCAGCCCAGCTATAAACTCTCAGAACCTCAGTCTACAAATGAGAAAAATATCACCTAATATCCCCAACTCCAAGTGCTATCATGAGAATAATCAGAAAGTCATTGTGAAGGCAGTAAAAAAAAAAAATTCAAAGCTTGTTTGGCACTATGTACTAAAAGCCAGAAAATGTTCACTTGTTTGGTCAGCTGGGAAAATAAAATGATATGGTATCACTTGATGCTGACTCAGTATTTTCACTTCAGAAATCAATCCCAAGAGAATTATCCTAAACATGGAAAATGTTTTTATATACAAAGATGTTTACTGTTACTTTACTATTACATTGGAAAAAATTAGAAACAACCTAATGACTAACAATAGGAGAATGGTTAGGTAAAGCAACTACTAGATGGGCAAAAAAAAAGCTACAAAGTATATTCAGAGAAGAAGCAGGGTCAATTTTAGATATACACATGTTTATGTGAGGAATGGAAAGGAAGGAAATATATCCCAAAAAGTAATCCTGGGTGGGTGGGAGGATGGGCAGATAGAATAGTAGAAAAACAGTAGATAGTCATGCTAAGTATTGTATATTTTCTTTAATTAGCATGTATTATTTTTAAGAGGGGAAAGTGATAGCTCTATAAAAGAAACATACCATCGAATTGGCAATTACATCCCAAAAGGTAGGGAATAATTTTATTATATACACACTACCCCTAAAGAGAGAATCAAGAAAACGTGATTGTCCTACCTGAAATCGTCCCATCTTAAAAACACCAGTTCCTGAAGTAGTTGCTAGGACAGGACCTTCTGTGACTTGAGAAACTGAAACAAATATATGAAGAAGGAAAAGAACTTAAATTAGCATCTCTCTTTAGTTAGCTTCTTTTCCCTTTGGCTAGAAATACAGCAAAATGAAACTGCGTAACAGATGAGGAAAATTTTTAGAGGGAAGGAAGATCTCCTTATCTCCCTTTCCCCTTAGGTTTTGTCCAACAAGGGGAAACAGTTATTGTTTGCTCTCCAACTAGGTACCTTTAGTATGAAAGATTATATACTGTTTTGAAAAATTGTCCAAGTCTGACAATATATCATTAACCCTCTATCTTTCCTTTTACACATGTACAGATGATATGTCATTGTTTGAAGGAATAAAAAGTTACATATAACCAAAGCAGCTTCACAGCTTTACTACAACATTAGTAGAAGATATGATAAAAACTAAGGTTAATAAGCAGTAAGAACTCAATATTCATTCTTTAGCTCAAAGATATAAATAAATGAAGGGAACAATTAGATTTTGAAAAGATATTAAAGATAGGACATTAGGATATTAAAGGATTAGGATATTATAAGACACTAGGATATTAAAGACCCATTTTTAAATGAAAACCAGCTATGGCAAACTGGTTTAGGCACTTAGGCAAAAATCCTAGAATGCAACAGTACAGGTGTCAGAATCACTGATAAGTAGTTTCGAGCAACTTTAAAGCCACCTAGGTCTTCCTTTCTAGGGACAATCACTTGTTTGAGTTTCTTTTTAGAGATAATGTATTTTCTTTATACTAGTTGTATACAGCTAGTAGAATACTGATTTTGATATTTTCACTTAATGATATAACTTAAGAGATCATTCTGTATCAATGTCTCATTCTTTTTAACAGCTGCATAGTGTTGTACTGTATGTACGCGTCATGTATTTATACATTTTTTATGCACTATATTTAACCAGGCTTCTACTGATGGATGTTTAAGTTATTCAGAACTTCTTGCTATTATAAAGTGCACTCATAAATATTATATTATAATTTATATTTATAATTTATTTATAATTTATATTATAAATATAAATATCTTATAGATATGTGGAATACATACCTAAGAATGGAAGTGCTGAATCATTTCCATTTAAAATTTTGATAGACTTTACTAAACTGATCTCCAAAGAGGCTGTACCAAGTCACTGGTGGCTATTAAACTTCTGAATTTACCAATGAGATGTGAGAAATGCAATCACTTGTAGTTTTACTTTGCATTTCTGTTATCATGAAGGAAGTTAAATATTCCCATGTCTAAGTTTTTTTTTTCTGTATCTTTTGATTATTTTTTGGTCCATGCTGAACTCTTTATATTAGCAAAACCAGTTCTTTTTGTGATATGAATACACACACACATACATTTCCCAGTTTTTCATTTATCTTTGGACCTAATGGCATTTTTTTTCCCATGCAGAAAATTTTAGATCTATTACTGCTTCTGGTTTGGGCAGTAAACATAATAATACCTTTCTATATATCAAGGATCAGCAAACTACGATCTATGGACCAAATTTAGCCCATCGCTTGTCTTTGTAAATAAATTTTATTGAAACACAGCCAAACTCACTCATTTATGTATTATTTATTGCTTCTGGGCTACAATAGGAGATTTGAGTAGTTGCAACAGAGACCACATGGCAAGTAAACCCTAAAATATTTAGTTTCTTGCCTTTTACAGAAAAAGTTTGTCGACTCTGCTCTAGAAAGTTAAAAAAAAAATTCCTTTTATGTTTCCTTACAGTACTATTTTATGATGTCATATTTCACCTTTGATCCATTTGGAATTTATTTTGGTCTAGGCTAGCAATCTATCTTTGCTTTTTTCCAGATGGCTGTCCAGTTGTCCCAAACCATTTATTGAAATATCCCATCTTTTTCTCACTAACTTGAAAGGCCACCTTTTCCATATTCTACATTCCCTCTTAGTTTGTCAATTTCTAGACTTTCTGTTCTGTTCCATTGATTTGCAAGTCACTTCTTTTAAAATGAAGAGAGCCAATTCAGAATGTTATTGCCTTGAAAATAATTTAACTTAGAAAGGTTTTAAGTGAAAGTTAGCATTTAAGGAAGACAAGAAGAAGTAAGAGCATTCAAGGTAATCTTATTAACAGTTATACAGGGAAGTATATTTATGTCAGGTGGTGGTGAGGAGAATGGATATACTGTAAAAAGGAAAAATTAATACTAAGCATGTGCTATACAAAATCACATTGAGTAAGTACAGCTCATATTTAATTATTTTCACTTTTGAATATAAATGATTCTGAATGGAAAGGTGACAAAAAATAGGAACTTTAAATTTCCTAGGTTTTGTGGGACTGATTATGTGATGAAGAGATTCACAACAAAACTTTAGAACAGTAGTAGTTGATATGAACTTATGACTAAGCACATGGTGATAAAAGTTCTAATAAAATATTTAAGTTGTTGGTATAGATAATTTTTACAAAATTAAGTTGGAAATATGCCTTTCTAAAGAGATTATATTTATGGACATGGCAATTCTAAAGACACTGGAAATAGATAAAAATGTGTAAGATGATTAATTGAAATCTTACATTTGTATTTCTACTATCTATGCTATTCAAGCTTATCTCTATCCCTATGTATTCAGTGTCACAGAAGCCAAGAGGTTACCAGTAAACTAACTTTTATAAATAGGCTTGAATTTCCTTATCTGTCTTAGCAAGAATCAAAGGGTATTATGCTAAGAAACTATCATTACCCCTTGCTTGTCCCCCCACCCCCTAAAAATAACAATGTAAAAGATTCATTAATTTGCTAATATTATATGCTCTAGATACTGGTATCAATGCTCCTTGGTTATGAAATACATAAAATGTTCTTTAAAATAGTCTCAAATACACCTACATTCTCAAGAATGTGTCTTTCTAGACTATATTGACTATTTAGTCAATGTAATCAATTATAGGGAGGTCTGGAAGTGGTAATATAAGAGGAAGAAGGATGATTCTCACCATCCTTCTGAGGCTGTGCTGCTGCTTCCGTAACTGCTGTTGGAGCCACCACAGACACTGGCTGCAAAACACACACAGATACCATAAAATCTTTAGCTTTAGTCACTCTTAAACTTTTGTCCTCCTGCCTTTCCTCTGGTCTTTATAAAGGGCAGAAAGAAAGACAATATATGTGAAGAAACACTTATGTCTGAGACAATTTGCTATTTTTTTATAGGCTAAAAATAAGTCTGAGGTAAAGAAAGATTTTTAAGAAATTTTGAGTCTTAATCCTTCTATATTGCTTTCTTAATTTTTCTCATGAGATACTTAAAATCATAACTTGGATATTCATAGAAAAGTGGTTTTAATCAGAACGCTACTGTGTCACAAGCCTGAAAGGATTGATCTGTAGTATCATTCTATCCAGAGGTAAGACAGGAAAAGTATCTTTCAAATCAAATCTTTTCCATAGTTACACTGGGTCAGTATTAATCTTTCATTAATCTGTCTCATTTCTGTTGGCTGACACAAGCAAAGACTCTGAATAAGTGTTAAAGGTATTAATAATGGTCTAGGTTACAGTTTATGTTCCAGGAATATAATACATTAGAGTTATGGGAAGATTTTAAGATTTTCAAAACTCACACCAACTGCAGATGTCACTGCAACAGTCTCTGGACTAAGTGTTCTTCTCAATTGAGCGTCAAGATCTTCCAGAGGTTGCTGGGACTAAATGAAAACCACCACAGTAAGTACAGGTCTTTGGTATATTCAGAGCTGCTACACATACTGCCAATTTATATAGGACACACGGTTTTATGCTTTAGATTGACACAATATAACATTTGTCTATCCACTGAATATAAAACTCAATATACTAAGTTCAACTTAGTTATACTGCTTGAATGATTTACCAGTCTCAAAATTTTATATCAATCTCTCAAGCCTTAAACTATTACATTTATGTTTTTACAGTTTTGAAGTCTTCTTTCTTACCTTCTATGTTTGATGTTACTTAGAAAAGTTGTCTATTTGTCTTCTCCTTAAAAGTATATTCTGAAAAATGTATCAAGATCTATTGGTAGATTAACTGTATCACATGTTCCCTATTTTCTTTATCAGTTTGGTACATCTTTCTGAGAACTTGTCCTTATGAATAAAAGATGGCATTAACATATTCTGTCACTATCAAGGAATATTACTCTTTTTTTTGGGTAAGTTAGCCCTGAATTAACATCGGTGGCCAATCCTCCTCTTTTTGCTGAGGATAACTGGCCCTGGGCTAACATCCATGCCTGTCTTCCTCTACTTTATATGTGTGACACCTACCACAGCATGGCTTGATAAGTGGTGCGTAAGTCCGCACCTGGGATCAGAACCTGCAAACCCCAAGCCGCCGAAGCAGAGCAAGCGAACTTAACTACTACACCACCGGGCTGGCCCCAAGGAATATTATTCTTTTCTTCAGGTCTTAACAATTTATACTCTTATATCGTAAAGATGGCAGCAAGGAGGACTTGGACGTGTAGGCATTCCATCTTGTTAACCAGGCCTTACTATCATCCACCCAAGGCCGTAACTTTTATCCTTTGCCACAGTCTCTAATCCTACATCTCTTTTGGCTTCTATCATCCTATTCTTCCACAGCCTTCATTTATGCTTCTCTCTCTCTAAGCAGGCACTATCCACTTACCCTCCCCCTCCACATGTCTTATTTGCTGTTTCTCATCACATTTTGAGCCTTCTTAGGAACTTGAATACAAGTTTTTAGTGAGAAAATAGGTTTAAAACTCCTAATTTACAGATTGTCACAATGCAATTTTTTCAAAATTTAGCAGCTGATGGATTGAGGTCTCTGTTGGAATTATTACTTTCTTATGGCAAGTTCCTTAAATTAAGTTCTGTTGTACAGCTGGGATTAAAGAAGTAGCGATAAATTCACACTTCTCAAGTTAGCAATTTACTATGTCTTCCTTATATACGATTCTAAAATAAATTCCTAATCTAGTTTCAATGTTTACTAGCTTATCCCATGTCAGAAGCTTTTTCATGGTTATAATGGATTCATAATGAGTACTTTCCTTAAGGGAATTCAACTAAATGGTGGGGTAGTGTGGGAAAGGGAGACAATAATTTAAATACTGCAGGCAATTCTGACCACCAATAAGCAGAACTGAGTTTGAGATGGGAATCTCACATTCATATCACTGGTCTCAGTCCCTCTATGAGAAATCTCATGTTAGCTGAGCTGTGTGGTTTTTGTATTTAAAGATATAATGCATATTTTTCATGAAACATGACCCTTAAGCCCACCTATATGTAAGTCAGTTACTTCATTAGGTGGTCACTGAAAGAAATGTCAAACATTCAAGAAAAAACTGGTAGCACTGAACTTATAGAAAAAGGGTGTTATCAGTTATCATTGTGGTATACTTTCCTAAGGAACTTGCAAAGTTAATTTTGATTACATACAATTTTTTACTTCCACAATGGTCTAGAACCCAATCTCACATTTAAAATGTAATTTCACTATTTTACAAAAGTGTGAATGATAGGAGTTATATTTGTCTAGCAAAATGTCAACTTTGCTATTTTCTTCCTTCATAAGATATGTAAAAATATTAATATCAAATGTTTTTTAGATGACTTTAGATGACGTTACAAACAAAAGAAACTATGAAGCTTTAAGTAGAGCTTAAAGCTTGGGTCATTAGCTATACTGTTTTAAAAGAAAGTTGTTACTAAGTCAAAACCAAATGGGGGCCAGAAGCCAAGATCACAAAATGGAGAATTTAAATAAGCTCTGTGAAAAACAGCAGGGCACAAAAAGAAATTTGCCAAGTTCTGGTGCACCTGAATTAGTGAAGGTCCTGGAAAAGGTGGCAGCTGCTCGCTGGGTAGAGTACCAGCTGGAAGTTCAGTACCCACTGGCAGCACCTACAGACAATAAAGGGAAATTCAAGTTCATGAGACACTAAGAGTCAAGACTGCATAGTAAAGAGTAAAGACTGGAGAGCAAATTAACTAATTTGAAGGCAGAAGCATAAGAATAAAATGCATCTGGTTATGGCATGCTTGTCACCTGGGTTATATTCTGGTATCTATCTTAAATAAAGGACATTATAACCATGATACTATTATAGGAGTTACTATGACATACCAATAAAATGAATAGTAAAATTTAGTAAAAGGTTATTCCCTATGGAAAATTGAGAGAACAAAGGCTACATGGACATGAGGGGCACAGTCCAGGTATTCTTGAGCCACTCATTTGGTACAACATTATCAGGCCCTTCCTAAAACAAACAAGAATTTTCTGAGAAAATAAAACAGTTCAGAAAGAACCAAGGGGCTGATCTGATAACAAAAGGCATCAGAAATCTACTACTATCAAGCAATTTGTATTTTGTCTGAGTGAAGCCACTATATTACCCTACTATAAAAGGAATCTCACATCAAAGGCAATGCAGAAAGATGAGTGAAGTATATAATACAGTAGAAAAAAATACAGCCTTGTTATTTGGAGATCAGAGAGACTGAAGAGGGCAGAAGAAGAGGAAATCCGCCATAGCAGAATTAGAAAACATTTTCTAGCTATTTTATTCCTAGGATTAGATTCTTTTTTCCTCCTCTGTATCAAATTCATCGCCAACTTTCAACTTTTTATAAACCCCAAATTGTACATCTGTGGAATCTAAGTAAAGCAGAGAATTTGCTTCATTCTCACTGAAACAAAGATTGTGAACTGCTGTTACTAGGTATAATTGCCAGCAGAAGCATTTAGCTCCCTTTTGGGATACAGATTTCTTCCGTTTCTACCAATTAGGAAGAAATGCCTGTATTTCATCTGATTATTACACATTCTTAGAAAATCATGCAATATAATTAACCCCAAAATCCTGCCATATTTCAAAAGAAAAAATACCTTGTGTTCAATGTACATATACCCTAAAATCACCTTCAATCAATTTATTTAATAAATACGGAGTGCTGACTATAAGCCAGGCATCTTTGTAACTACATTTCTAGTTTGTAAGGCTGAGTTGAAAAAATACACTTATTAGGAAGAAAAAAAGTAATCATATTAATCAAATTATTTCAAAACAAGAATCTTACCGGAGCCTTAGTTAAAGGTGGCTTTGATGGAGCAGTTCCAGGTTTCACTCCTGGTGTAGCACTGACTGGGGCTGAAACATAGCTGACTGCGGTAGAAACCTGCCCAGGTGTGACCACTGGTATAACTGACAAACCAGTTGTTCCTAATGGCAAACTGGTTGGTGGTAAGCAAGTACTTGTAGTGGATGTCATAAGTTTGCTTGGTGCAACAGCAGTGGTTGGAATACCTGGTGTGACAGTGGTCTCTACCACTAGTGATGTCTCCAGTGAGACAGAAGCATGTTGAGCTCCAGATGAACTGTGTTCACTAAAGAGAGACCGCAGCTTTTCCTCTAGAGTCTTTATGTCATCAATCCCAGGAGCTTTGGGTTGTGTATCAGCATCTAGTTCAGGACAGTGAGTATGGGGCTGATTGGGAAGCAAAGCTGGTTGAGGCTGACTATGAATTAGCGTCTGCTGTACAGGAGGCACATTGGCAACAGGTTGTACCAAGGGTGGGATACTAGGTACTTGGGGTAATGAAGGTGTAGAAGGAGGTCCTGCTGCTTGGGGAAGGACAGAAGCAGAAGTTATAGCTGATGGGATGACCAAAGGATGCATCCCACCAGGCTGAGAAATAGAACTAGATACACCTGCTCCAGGGGAGGAAGATGATGCAGAGAGAGACAAAGCCAATCCAGTTGTACTGCTATGAGATGTTTTATCTAGTGAGTGTGCACTAATCACCACTGTTTCAGCTAGAGTAGGAGCAGAGGTGCTGCTGCTAAGCTGAAGAGGTGGCTGTGAAGCTATGCTTGGGAATGGAGTGGTGGTAGAAACTGATGTTAACGTGGCTACCCCAGCAGTACCGCCTGCTGCCTGCTGAGATAATACAGGTGGAGGCTTAGCACCTGGGGCAGCTGCACTGCTCACTGCGGAGGCTGAAGTTGTTGAAACTGGTATAGAGGGGAAAGTGCCTATACTAGAAACAATGCTCCCAGATGTGGGAGCCTGAACTGACTGGGATGTTGTTGATATTGAGACAACTGCAGGTATTGTGATGCTTGAAACCACACTGGAAAGTACTGGTGATTCAGACACAGGTGGTACAGGGAGACCACTTAAAGTTACTACACCTGTGCAGGTGGTAACTCCAGCAATCCCTTTTTCAGTGGGCACTGTAATCTCAGACTGAACTACTGATGTGGAAATGTCATTAAGAGGGCAGCTAGTTGCTGGGACAGATACTGAAGGTGTGGCTGCTGCTGTAGCTGGGACTCCAGCAATGCTACTCATGGAGTGAGGTACTACTGGAAATGTTGGTCCTGTATGACTGAAGTTGGGAGGTGCTGTATTAGGTCCTTCTGTTATTTGGGTATGTCTAAGTTCAGAAAAGGCCTGCTGTAGACTAAGGGATGAAGCAGAGTGAGACAAGTTCATTCCAGCGCCATGAGATGTAGAGGCAGCAACTGCAAAGGAAAATAAAAAATTCAGTCCATTTTAAAAGCATGGTTTTAGGGGTCTGGTCCAGTGGTGTAGTGGTTAAGTTTGCGTATTCTGCTTCGGTGGCCTGGTATTCTCTGGTTTGGATCCTGGGTGCGGACCTACTCACTGCTCATCAAGCCATGCTGAGGTGGTGTCCCACCTAGAGCAACTGGAAGGATGCACAAGTATGATGTACAACTATCTACTGGGGCTTTGGGGAGAAAAAAGAAAAAGAGGAAGACTGGCAACAGATGTTAGCACGGGGCTAATCTTCCTCAAAAAAAAAAAAAAAAGAATCAAAACAGTGGTTTTAAAAGATTGTCCTAACAATCTATTTTTGGATTACCAACAGTGCCACATACCAAGGTTTAAAACCTTTCCCAAGGAAATGATAGGCTGTAAAACACTGGTTTGATCAAAATAAGTTAGATTGTATGAATATCTATTTCTGAAGAAAACATGAAGTAACCTCAAAGCACGTACAATAGTACTAAATGGAGAAACAAACACATACTACTATTATCTACACAGTACTTATGACATGGGCTGTATCTAGTATGGTGGTCCTTTTGAGCTCTTTTTCTTTAATCCTCTCTATTCATAATCTATTTCCCTCCTCCATATGTTTATCTGTTGATAGTCTCAATTTCCTACCCTTCTTTATTGTCTATGTCATCATTTGAACTACTGCTTGATGACCAAGCTTCCAATATAGCAGAGATGCTGTAGAATTTATGTAAAATTCTACATAAAGCATATGGTAGAAGCAATTCCTTACCTGTATCTGGTATTTCACTGGTGAAAACTTTTGATTCTCGTAATCGACTTTCTGGTACAGGACTCACTATAAACCGTCTTCCGGCAGAATGAACAACTTGAGTTAAAGAACTGGTAGGAATGCCTAGTTAAAAAGAAACAAACCAATTAATCATATTATTATTATATATATTTTCACCAACATGAAGCTTCAAGATTTCATTATTAGCATACAACTTCTTAGGTCAAAGGTAAGAAGAAACATGAAAAGAAAAGAAATTCACCTATTTGCTGTGGCATGGAAGATGCAGGAATTGGTTGTTTAAACTCTCCCTCCAATTTCTACAAAACAAAAGTGATTAAATTCATTCTCAAAAGCAATCTTAACGATTAGGCAAAGCAAACTACCACATACAAAGAGAACATAAACGTTTGATAATCTCAGTCATAGGTGTAATGTGATATCACTGGACATTTCGCATGGCAAATTTAGCACTACAGAAATATTTTAAATAAAACAATGCTTCACTGTGGGAACGGTGAACCTACCTGAGAACCTGAAAAGCCATAGTCATCCTTTCCTTGTAGACTCTCCAATCCCTGGTCACCCTCTGGTTCCACACTGACATCCTCACTGAGCATTTCATCAGCTTTTTCAATAATTTCCCTCACTTGATCCACAAATGACTCTCTCTCTATTGCTAGAATAAAGTCATTGTTCACCTGTAAAAGAAATGTGATTTCAGTCTGATTAGTACAGTGTTTCTTAAGCTTCAAGTCATTCAAGCACCACTTTCATGACTTCTGCCCTATCTGCATATGACTCGTATTATTGTTTATTTGATATATAACTTAGTTCTTCAATACTTAGACTTGTCCTAGACAAAAACATCTCTAAATCATAAGTTTGGTGTGCTAGTTACATTTACATTGAAATAAATACATAATTGTCAAAATAGATGACAAAATATTGCAGATTTGCTTACGGCAGTGGATAGTAATTTAAGCACTGAGGCAAAATTTGGAACTTTAAATGTAGACATACCATAATTGTTGCTATCTCCTCGGGGTTGTCACCATCTAAATCAAATTTGAATGTAACCATTTTCCGATTGTGAGTCTCTAACTGACATTCTACTACTCGGTCACCTTTATTCGAAACCTAAAAAGAAAAAAAGAAAAGGTACTTTATTATCTCAGAAGACCATATTCAGCTTGTTACTGAATTTGAAAAATAATGCAGATTATCACTTGAACTTAAGCCTGATGTTACCACTATTCCTTGAAGCACAGGTACTTTACCTCTTAAACTGGTAGCAAGAAAATCTTAAGAAAATATCAGCCTTTGAGCTACTCACTCATTTTCCAATTGAAGAGTCTGGAAGGAATATGAAGTCTTTGCTCTACAAATTAAAACTCCATTCTTTTTCTAAAAGGTAAATAATACCTTATCATAGAAATATGAAATTTAACAATATTTAAGTGATGAGAAGATCCCAAACTTTCATCAATATACCTAAGCCCTAGAAAGTTTTAAATGATATTAACTAACCATATGAAACCCACAAATCAGCAATACTTACATTCAAAATTCTCAATTTTGGGCGCGAAGTCTTTTCATGACGAGAACGACTTCTTACAGATTTTCGATAATGCCGTTTTATGGTTCTCCCTTCATGCCTTCCACTGGATGATGGCACATTCTCATTGCCATCACTCATACCTGAAGCAACATCTGAATGTGCACTTGAAAAAACAAAAGTTCAGTTTACAATATGATATTTAAATATTTGCTATTTTAAAGCTGCACACCATGCTACCTACCAGTCAAGAAAGGAGAATTTTATTTTTACATACCTGTCTATAGAAGAGACCAAAGTGGTAGGCTGGGTAGGTTGTAGCTGTGCTACTGGAATTGGCTCTGGAGGAACAACCTGAGTGACTCCCTGAGTACTCTGTGAACAGAAGGGATAATTCAAATCTTGGCAGCAATATATTTTATTTATTTTTCACCATCCCCAATAAGCTACTCTTTTTTTTCTTATCCCTCCCCTAAGTCCTAGAAGCACTAAATTTACTAGTAATTCTCAATATTCAGCATCTAGAGACAGTGGTCTTAAAATTCCAAAGGAAGTTTCTAAAGCTGGTCTCTGGTATAGACTGCATGGTGTGACATCAGCCAACATAGTTGCTAGGTAGTGAGACACTATAACTTGCCATGCAGCCAGCATCTTACCAGAAGTGTGCAATAGGGCAGGCAGAGCAAAGTGTAAAGATGATTCAGATCTTTCTCCTAGTAGGGTAAAAACGATTACTGGGAGCACAGCGGGATAAGATACTCTTATGACTGCCAATGGCAAGAATTTGTGAAAGGATAAGAATAATGGCTAAAGTACTAGCTAAAGAAGTGAAGTGCTAATAGGGTTAATTTTCTCCAAGGCACACTCACTTCCCAACAGAACAGCCAGTGGCAACAAGGCCCCCACATTGGCATTTCATTCTGCTGTAAGAAAAAGTCATTCAGAAGTTAGTTTGAAATAGTCTCCAAATGAATTCTAAACCAGGGAAACCTATGTTTCTCCTTTGTAATTTTAATCCCATTATATATATGTTTTAGATATAAACATGCAGAAATTCCATTTACCTCCAGAGCTGCCTGCTGGGAGGATGTAGTGGGGGCTTGTGCTAAACTCACTGCTGGTTGGGACACTTGAACCTGTCCTCCTCTACTGCCCACAGGAACCAAAAGATTTGATTCCACGTAAGGCTGCACCACTGTAGGAAAGTAACCTGGTGTAGCCAATGCTTCTGTCGGCATGGGAGGGGATAGGACTGTAGAAGGGATGCAAACAGAAGCCACGCTGGAAGAGGGAGCAATATTTGAATCTCCTGGGTATTGTGGTGGCAGTCGAGGTGGGAAGCCCTGTGACAGAAACGAGGAAGGTGAGTTAGTGCAGGTCGGGTCAACAAATTAGGAAAACAGCAAGACATGCAAAAAAAAAAAAGAAAGAAAGAAAGCACCATAGCAAAGAACAGTAGCCCAAACTCTTTCTAATAATTTAAAAAAGATTTAGAGATGATTCTTGAAATGAAATGATAGGCTGGTTTCAATTTAGGGGACAGGACTCTACAACTGTACTTTAAATTGCTGGGTTTTTTTCCTCCTGGAAATTATTTAAATAACAGGAATAGACATAATTCCTTCTAGGAAAATATCTACTTTCTAGCCAATCTTATATGAAAGAATGCAAAAACTCTTCAAGGTATTAGTCATTCCAGTCATATCATGACATCCTAATCTTCTAAATCCAAACCCTTAAGGTTTTTTTGATACCAAAAAAAGTAGCCTGATGTACTCTATTATTAGCCATACCTGGCATTCAATTAGCTTATGTTGAATAGAGAACCATTTTTCTCCCAAGAGCTGTCTTGAGAAAAATGGAAATGAATTATCAGACATCATCACCCTATCCTTTCTCAGAATTTTACTACTTTAGCTTTTTTAGCTGAGATCAGCAACTTTTGTCGCTGCTAGTTATTCTGATTCTCAACTATTAGATTTTCAAGTCCTTGATGGTCTACTTGATGGTTTTAGAACCACACCCTCTGGTGCCCTCCTTTTTGCTAGCCAACACAATACCTGGTAGAGAACATCTCCAGAGGGAAGTGGAACCTCAGCAGCTTGTCCAAGGTTAGCTGGTATTCCCATGGACTGAACTGCTGGTTGCAGGAGCTGTGGGTGAACCTGACTTGGCAGCTGAGTCACAGGCTGCAGAAGGGTTGGAAGCTGACTAGGAACCACAGTTGATCCCCCTGGGATCGTAGCTGCTGTAGCAGATGAAGCCAAGGTGAGCAGAGGCTGATTAACACCAGCTGCCATTGTGATGGGAAGGGATGAGAAACCTGTCTGAGCTGCAGACACATGAGGAGTTGATATGGGAATTTGAGAGATAGGGTACTGAGGAAGTAAGGAAGTAGGGAGTGGCTGTCCCATTGGGAGGAAATGAGCACCAGAATGGACTGGAACAACTGAGGGTTGTGTCGCAACTGGGATGTGAGGTTCGCCTTGGATAGTTGGTACTGGCTGGGAAACTGGAAGCTGGGAAGGTAAAGAAAAACAAAACAGACAGACTTTAAAAAAAAAAAAAAAAAGCAAGGCTGCCAAAAGCAAGATTTATGTATTAGCCAAAAAAGAAAAAAAAGCAAAAAAAAAAAATCCTGCATACATTAGTGTAAGTTAATATACCACATAAGAATAGGGAAAGGATGGCAGGAGACAAAAGAGACTGATAGAATGGCTACTGTTACAAATCTTTTGTTGTAGGAAATTTTGCTAATGCTTCATTGTTCAACAAGAAAAAGAGGACCCTTCCACAGGCAAGGTTTTTTGTTTTTTATAGCTTTATTGAGATATATTTCACATACCATAATCCACTGGCATGTTTGCTGTCACTAAATCTATGAATGCTTTTATAGTAGTTATTTAAATTCAAATGAATTCCTTGCCAGTGGAATTAGATTTCATCCATACTGCTTCTACAATTCTTAAGTCTAACACAGGCCTATAAAAGTAGGTATAATTTCCATGTCATTGATTCTAGAATGCAATCATCCCTTTCCACCACCTGGTCATTTTAACATTTGTGAAAATGAGATATATCTTACAATTAATGGTGTGTCAGTACTAAGTGTTACATAAAATAATGGTGCACTTTACAATTGATAGTACCTCAGATGCTATGAAATATTACAGAAACAATATATTGTGCCAAAATACAAGCACAACAAGCCCCAATGTTAAAGCTGAAAAAAGGTCATTCAGAAAAGCATACCTTCTACAGGGTACTTTTCAAGTGATTAGAAGGACAACTTAGAAAAAACAACATTCCACATAAGGGGTTTCATGACTTACTGTCAGTAGGCAGTGAGAGAGGAAACAATGCATAAATACAGCAAAGTTGCAAACCTAGAATATTAGATATAGCTGATACAATTCTAGAAAACGTCATATGTTCAGTCACAAAAGCAACTTCATTTAACCCGTTAATTCTAATACCTGTCAAACTGATTTTAGACTGATAAATCTAAAAGTTAAACATTTTTGATCGTTACTGCTGTCAGTATGTACCCATCGATCTTAACCAATGCATATGCACAAAAGGAGTAATTTTCACTTCATTTTTGCAGTGAAAATAACCAACTTTAATATTTCACCATTAGAGAAGGTAGAAGCCTACCTACATGAAAGGACAAGGTACATGGAGATCCCTTTTAGCATCCTTTTAGAAATTAAGAGTTTACCTGTTTTCCCGCTGATACTTGAGACAAGACCTGTGGAGCTTGAGGTTGACTCACTGGCTGTGCAGTAGTGGCCTCACTGGAGGTTGATGTCTGTGGAAGTGAATACTGCACTGTCTGTTGAGAAGGGGCTGTCTGCTGTATTCCTTGCTGCTGAGGATAAAATATAACTATTCAGTTTTATTTCAAGTCCTTATTGGTATGTTTTTAAGGAAGTATGTTTGCCTAAGGCCTTTAATGTCTGTAAATGATGACAATTTTAGTAATCAAGATACGCACAAACCCCAATTCATCAATTCCCTTTTACATTTCTTTTTCCTTTGGTGTTCTTTATTTATGATGGTAACACCAAGAACAACTAATCAATGTTTCTAAACTTGAGTCACCCCAACAGTAGGTCATTTACAAAAACCTGTAGATAGCATACTCAAATAGATCCTTTCTGCCCCAACCCTCTTCCCCTTTTTTCCTATTTCTTGGTATCAGTTCTCATTTTGGTCTGATATTAAACGAATCCAATCTCCTCCTTTAATCTCTTTCCCTTAATCTATGCTATCAACTGTATAATTAATTTGCTCGAAGAACAGCTCTAACTATAGCTACAAAATAGTGAGAAAAGTATTCAATTTGGAATTTTGCTTTACCATTTACTAGCTGTAATACCTTAGAGATTGCTCATTTTACTGCCCAAATGAGGTTTCCTTCTTTGAAAACAAGGATGCTATCACTCAACTCAAAGTAGGGCAAACGGAATAATACTTGGGAACCAACCATATGCTAGACACTCTGGTATAATACACCTAAACTTAATGCATGGCACATAATTGCACCCAAATACTAAATATTGTAATAAATTAATGGCCCCCTCTTGCCTAACAAAAATCTGAACTTCATAGCTGACTTGCAAGACTCTAACATCTATAACTAATTTAAAATTAATTTTTTAATACTAAACAATACCTGTTTGTAATAAATTTTTAAACCAATATATCAAATTACAAAGTTTAATGAAAATATCCCAACCCCATTTCTCCAGAGGCAACCATTATTAGCGGTTTGATGGATCACCTTTAAGGATTTTTTTTCTATGTACAAGTTGTCATTTACACACAAGTATATTTTTGTTTGTTAAAACAAAACAAAAACATGCCCATTCTATAAATACTGTTTTCTAACATGCTATTTTCATTTATCAATAACATCAATATCCTAATGATGAACATTTTCATTTTTTGATTTGCTACTTAAAATAATGCTATAATCAATAGCATTTTATATATGTCTTGGTCGATACAACTAATTGGTTACTGCTGGTATAAAGATAAACCACTTGTATGTATATACACATATATACACACTGGACTGGAAGCAGGCCATTTGTATTAAGAATTAAAAGCTTTGTTTCAAAAATTAATATGTTTCTATTACATAGGGGGGGCCAGCCCAAAGGTGCAGTGATGGAGTTTGCATGCTCTGCTTCGGTGGCCTGGGGTTCAGGGGTTCGGATCCTCGGTGTGGACCTACACACCTCTTGTCAAGCCACGCTGTGGCAGGCGTCCCACATATAAAGTAGAGGAAGATGGGCATGAATGTTAGCCCAGGGTCAATCTTCCTCAGCAAAAAGAGGAGGACTGGCAACAGATGTTAGCTCAGGGCTAATCTTCCTCACCAAAAAACAAACAAAAAATTAACAGAAACAGAAGCCAATTCAGTTTGGTGGTTCAAAAACACACTTCATAGGGAACCATCAATGAAACAGTTCATTGGCAAGTTTTTATGACCTGTGTAGTGGCTATAAATTTTATCTGAAACAGCTAATAAATATTCAATTGTGCCAAAAAAGGCATTATTCCCATGCAGATAATTACTATTAACTAATATCAGTGATGAACCCATAATTTTAGAATTACCAGTTTTGCTGTTGAATACATCAGCATTGTATTAATCTCTTGCGAAAATGTTACAAGTTCCTGAAGTAGTTGTTCTTAGGCTTTCATTCAATGCCTCTTAGCATAAAATCTGATACCCCATCCCACAGATTAGAAATAACTACAAAGAAGTGTAGTATTGTTAGAGTCAATCACAATGAAAGCAATGGCAAAATGCTCATAAAAGGACAAGTCATAAACATAAGTAGAAACAAAATCGATATTCTTTGTATTATTAAATTATGTGTAGAATCATCTGTTTAAGAAGGCAGATAAATTATATCAGCAATAATGATTCTTTTGAATTTCAATGTATGTCTCATCTAGCAGATTGTTCAAAAATACATTAAACAAAGGAAGATTTTCTAAAATGTTACTGGACACAAGGAATGTTATGCCTTTTGATTTTCCCTTCAAAAACTTGCAAGCTATTTACATCAGGAATCTAATTCATGAAAGATGTAAAACAGTGTTTGGGCTACTGCTACTGCTTAAAGCATGAGTTGTTCTCACCTGCTGAGACTGTTGTATGGGCTGGGAAGATGAAACGCCTGTTAAGGTACTTGAGGACGGCTGACCCTGGCTCTGCCCCTGTGCCTAAAGGAAAGAAGTGAATACAACAAATTAGAGAAGCCCTAAGGTAAGTGCATAGAGAGATCAGGCTTTTGCAATCAATATTTAAGCTCCTGAGAGTTTGCTTGAGTAAAATGAAACATTAGCTTGATTAAGGACGTATGGGAGACACTGTTGGGGCACCTTTTGAAAGGAACGGTTAGAGAACGATCATATCATAGAACATATTCTGATCCCATTCAAAAACCACTGATGGTTAAAACCTAACCTACCACTGCTGCTCAGGCTATAACTTTAGCTGGCCAAAATACTATAAGATTCATAATAAAATTATTGAAAATATAATAATCAGGAAAAAGGCAATAAGACTATCAATGTGAAAAAAACTCTGAACAATTAAAGAAAAAAGGGTATTTGATAATGCTTATTTGGTTCCTTTTGCTACTTCTTGTAGTGCCGTGGTGACTTTTATCAAGAATGTAAAAAAATCTGTTATCATCATTAACTGCCAAGTACATAGAGCAATGGTTCTCAACCAGAAGCAATTTTTGCCCCCCTCCCTCAAGGGAACATTTGGCAATATAAAATAAAGAGGTTTTTGGATGTCACAACTGGGGGAGGTGGCTGCTACTGGCATCTAGGGTAGAGGCCAAGGACGCTGGTAAACATCCTACAACGCACAGAACAGCCACCACAATGAAGAATTATCCAATCTAAAATGTCAACAGTATTGAATTTTGGAAACCCTGACCTAGAAGTAGTCTAAGTTAAAATAAATGAGAAAGTGAGAAATAAATTCAGGACTTTATATAGGTAAGTTAAGGAAATGAAAAGGCCCACCTTTGCTGTTCCATTTCAGTTTAGAGGGGTTTCTTTGAAGGTAACTTGGATATGACATCACATTCCACTGCACCTTAACCACTGTTAAGTATTCATTCTTTCTGCAATATGTCTGTAAATTAACTACCTGATATCTGAAATTTTACTTTCAAAAGTTTAAAGGAGAATGGCTGGCAGTGTATTAAGATTTACAGTACAGGCTGACAACTAGTGTACTAATGTGAGTATACTGCATGCCTATGCAGTATCATTTTCAAGTTTCTGGATCTTTCTGCTTCTTGGTACTTTTCTAAGTAACTGATACTTTATGTACATTTTCAGGGTTGTTTATGTCCCTAATGGGGGAAGAACATAGGAAGAAAGTACAAAGAAGAACATATATTACTTTATAAAAGAGTGGAATATTTAAAAGATCCAAATGTCTTGAATGTACAATTGTAAAGTCTCCTATATAACTGCATAGTCTCCTATATAGATTTTAAGACTTATACATTTAATAAAATATATCAAAGGAATATATGAAACAGTTAATACTGACTCCACTTCTTGAATCCTATTATGTCCACTACTTTCGCCTTTTATTTGCAAGAGTGCATATGCTCATAGACATAAATAACAAATTCAAATTTGTTAAAGAAAAAATCAAGGCCTGAGATATCTAATATTCCTTAGCTTGCAACACATTATCACAAATTCTTAAAACAAAACCAAACCCCACCACCCACACTAGATTCTAACTTGGTTGCTAAAAATTAGAATCGGTGAATTTTATGGATTAATATTTTATTTGGACATATAATACATAGTGACTTGTTTGACTGAATGCCATTTTAAAAAAGGCATCTTCATTTATTAAGACAAATTCTTAAGATATTTTCTTTCTGTTTTATAAGATCTTTCCACACTAATGAAAATTCTGGGTATTCTTAATACTACTTCAAAAAAAAAGTATTTCCTATTTTCCATTTTCATTTTATAGGAAAAAAAATATTATCCTTTCTATTTTTTTTTAAACTACCCATATTTGTCTCCAGGGAGAAAGAAATACTTCACATTAGTATTTGTTAATAATCACTGATAAGTCAACTTTACATTATAGATATTTGCATTTTCACTACTAACTGAAAATATTCTACATATGAATAGAATTGATTATGACAAGTGACTAAAATTCTAGTTTTTGTGTTCTCTTTTCCAAAGGTTTACACATATTATAGGTAATTTAGACAACTTCTCTCTCCTATTTTCTTCTTAAATACAAGTAGTTTATAATCCACCCCCATGGAGAAACTCTAGTAATAAAATTAAACAATATTCCTCATAAATGGAAAAGAGGGATATAAAATTTAAATGTAATGGTAGGATAGTTTGAAAGAATTGTGGAAGTTTTCCTATAACCTGTGGATGGAGTGCAGATCCTCCTGAAGAAACTGAGGCAGATAAAACCTGCTGAGATGTGGTTCCTTGGGGGAAACAGAAGAAAAGTGGGGATTCTTGTAACACTGTCTGAGGCAGACGGATATAGGGTAATGAGACGTCAGAACCAAAAGATGCAGCTGTTCCCCCTGTAGGAGGAGGTGATTGAAAATCACTGGGGTCTGAAGAAGTAATTTGTGAGGAATCACTGGAATATTCTGGGCTTCCTATTGGCCAGTTCTGTCCGATAGGCTCTACCACAGAAACGGTCAATTCTGGGACATGGTAATTATGCTGTTCTTCAGTCACAGGCTGCAGGTGGCCATGTAATCCAACTGATTGAGGAGGTGGTTCTTCCTGATTCAAGTCCACTGCAACCTGTCGATTTCGGTAAACACGCTGCGGTAAAACTCCTCCTCCTTCTCCTGAAGAGGAGCTTGGAGTGTGAACGTGAAACTCAAATACACAATTGCTTCTGCTCTCATTATTATGAGTTAACACAGCAGGCGCAGAATGAGGAACAAAGATAGGGTGAAATTTCAAACGTGTAGCATCTGTACTGATAGGTGCAGAAATACTAGAGAGGGGAGATCCTGGACTCAATCCAGAATCTAATCTTAAATTCTGAAGGTGGCCTACCAGGAAAGCCTGTCCAGATGGAAATTCAAAGACAGAACTTGAGGTAGGGCCCCCTTGTACTGGCTTCTGTTCAGGTATCTGTTTCATATGACTTGACAGTACTGGTGAGTTGTATGGAATACCCTCATACTGTTCTGCCACCTGGGTCTGGTAATGTGCCCCAGCTAGATACACTGCTTCCTGAGGAATAAAATAGTGAGCTTCTTCTGGAAGTACTAGTCCAGGTCTATAGTCATTGTAAACTTGAGTTGGTTCAAACATAGGATGGACCTGTATCTCACATGGCTCTCCAGTTATTCTATTGGCTGTAGTACCCAACATAACTATGGCCTCTGGTGTCCAGTTAGTTGGGCTGCCACCAGGTGGAAGAAGATTTTGGCCAACAGTCCTCGGCAGGGGTTGGAAGCGGTGAGTTTGGGCTTCCAGGAAGGAGGTGCTCTTACGCCGCTGGGAAATGGCCACCTTCGGTGGACAGGTGGGAGGTGGTGAAAAAGAAACTGGACGTTCATGAATAGTTGGGAAAAATATCTGTGATTCTGGGTATGTTGGGGTCCCCCCACACGGATGCGCCACGGACTGAGGCTGTATCAACATGAATGAGACAAGTAATTCATACATTCATATGTGAAATTACATTTGACATGCACAACTGGGTAGCTCTGTGTAACCCTATGAAACGGTTACACCAAACTTATAATTAATAAAGAAATAACAATGCTTTTGGAAATTATGTGCATAGTAAAAAATCCATTAAATACATCCAGGGTCAATAAAATTATTCTGTGAGACTCTGCATTAGGTAAGAGCTGCTTTTCCACAACTTTCCTCTCTCAAAGGAAATGGACGGATTTAACCTTCTAAGTAATTCTGTTTTTACCCACAATTAATAGGTTCACTCTTAAGACAATGTAAATTAAATCAGTGGAAAAAGAGTTAAAAGAAAAAGCCCAACAATTTTTATAATATAAGAAATGTGCTTCAATTTAAGCTATTGTACAAAGTCTTTCTACATTCTCTATTCTTATTATCCTGTGCTGTATTAGGGGCTTCAGTGTTACTTTCCTATCAACTAACAGCATGTCTTCTAAGTAGAATCAAAAGAAATTTTTGGTGGATAGTAAAAAACAAACAACTTGACTAGTGATGTAATGTCCTTCCCCCATCTATTGCAAACTAGATGCAGTTAATTTTACTACATGAAACATGTTACAGATGCCAAATCACTAAATGTCTACTTTTCTGATCCTAGTTAAGGGTTGAATAATTTGGTGTCCAAATCAGGTGAAAAGGACAATATAAATAATAGCCAACTTGCTTTAACAGCACTTTTTGTTCACAGAAGCAGTTCTAGATTTAAGACAATTTAGAATCTTAGCTTGCCTATTACAAACAGTGTACACTGTAATAGCTCACTTTTTTTTTTTTGAGGAAGACTAGCCCTGAGCTAACATCTGTTGCCAATCCTCCTCTTTTTGGTAAGACTGGCCCTGGGCTAACATCCGTGCCCATCTTCCTCTACTTTACATAGGACACTGCCACAGCACGGCTTGACAAGCAGTGTGTCAGTCTGCTCCTGGGATCCGAACCTGCAAACCCCAGGCCGCCAAAGTGGAGCACATGAACTTAACCACTATGCCACCGGGCCAGCCCCTGTAATAGCTAACTCTGATGGACTCTTTTTTTAAAAGAGTAGATCAGTTTCATTCTTTCAATAGGGAAGACCCCTATCAAGTTAGCAAAATGGCTCAACTGTTACTTCTTCACAACAGCTAAAAGAAGCTTTCTATTTCGAATCAAAAAGCTTTATTTTACTGTTTCTTCAAGTATCCCAAAGCCATAAAACACTATATAGTCAATCATTCTCCTAGGTAAAAATCTGAAGATTTTGGGGTTGCTAGATCAAAATGTTCTCTAACTGGAAAAGCAGCAGCAAGGTCCCACAGTGTTTAAAACAACTTTAAAAGATAGATCTTTTATAGACATGAATGGGGCCAAAGAAAATCATATGTATTATATGTGTATCTAGTGCATTCATTAGCATCAAGGTCCTACCTTAATCTAAGGAAAAAAACTTCCATGAGGGAACATTATGTGGCCTTTTAGTTTGCTGACATATTGTTTTAAACAACTAACAAATTAAAACCAACTTTCACTCTTCGATTATTCTTCACTGACTATGGGAAAAAATGGACTCATTTGGCTTCATCAGTGTCTCTTTAGCATAAAATGAGGAAAAAACATGTTTGGGTAATGTTTGATAAAGAGAAAATTTGCCTTTGATTAAGCCAACAATAATTTTAAAATTAAATAATACACATATTCTTTACTAGGATATGAAAATGCCAAGGATTTGTGTATGTCGCTGGGGGATAGGAGAATATCTTATTATAGCTAAATTTTATTGTGCACACATTGATATGTGCTAAGTTACAAGCATTCTCTCTCATTACCTCCTTGCTTTTTTTTCCCCTTTAAAATCTTATAACAAAAGTTTCCTATAGGAAGAAATGTATCCTAAAAGCGTAACGTATTACTAACTTTAGTTCTGTTCTTTAATTTTTACTAAAATTCTTGATGCCTGGATGTATTCATTGGTAATAAATTTTCATTTGTCAGGAAGTTTATGGTTACATACAGTACTGACAAAGAGGGAAGGCAGGCTGGAGCGTCGGTGCTCACGCTGAGAGGCAGAGTGCATAGGCAGGACACTCTCCAATGCTTTAGAAAGATTTTCGGCAAAAGTTTCCTCAGGGGCAGTCCGAAGGAGGGAAGGAGAAAGAGGTGCAGACAGCACTGGTGGTGGGGTGGTAGGAGCACTGGGAGAGATGCGGGACAGAGAGGGAACAGCAGAAAGATGGGGAACACAAACCAACATGCTACAGCCGCGACGAGGCTAAACAGAAAACAAACACACACATGAAAAACACAGTACTTTGAAAACAAAATAACCAAATGTACAATGATAACAGGGTATAGTTGACATAAAAATGTTTCATCCTCCCCCAATTCCACAAAGCCAATTTTTTTGAGGAGAGATGTAATTCCACAAAGCACACCTGGCAGATCACAACTATTCTCTCTATACTGTTGGTCAAGTACAGGTTTTTTTAAATGAACAACCATGAAAATTATCAATTATCTTCCTAAATATTCTGAAATAACATCATTTGTTATGAGTGTACAAATAAGAATGACCAACTGACTGAGGTAAAAGAGACAGGGAAAACAATGAATATTGGCTTGCAGTTTCTGCAAACTTATTAAGATTAAACAAGAAGGAATTCTATAAGTTTAACGTACATTATAAGACATAGAAGATTTTAAGACTAGATTACTTTGCAGGAGCTCTGGAAACGTCAGAAAAGGGTTCTCAACTCTATTTTAGAAGGCATCAGACTAAAAAAGTTGTTGGCTTACAGCACTTTATTATTACACTTGCCTATCTTTATCTGTACAGGTAAAAAGTCATTTTCTACTAGGAAAAGCATTAGCTTTCTAGAAGTAATTCACAATAGATCCAGGAAACATTCTGTGTTTCTATTAAAGTAGTCAACGGAAAAGTATCTTAAATGTGAGTCTCTAAAGAATAACTTAAAAAACTTTTTAGGCATATCAGAGATTCAACTTATGTTTACAAAGTTTGAGGCATCTTAACATAAAGGTTTTAATATAGTTACAAAGCAGTATATCTAATACTTTAAAGCTGTCCTGAGCAAGTTTGTTATTTCCTTTTAGGTCTTGTGAACTATGTAACTAATTATATTTTGAAATTGGCTGCACAGAACACTTTATGTAAGCAACATATAGGATTACTTAGTCTCATTCCTGGTTCTATCTTTCTCCACCCTTTTTTCTCTATTCTAATTTTTTAAATTTCACTTATAATTGATATATTACTGTAAGCCACAGTAAATTCCTTCTAGAATATGAAAGGAACAGAATTATAAAATTTCAAAAACATCCTCAATGTTTAGTAACTCTTCATGATACCTCCACAGAATATTGTCATTAAAAGGCAAGACTGTCATTAACAGTCTGCTCTTAGAGCATCAATAAATACAGCTATGTTTGTGGCTCAAATATTTTAAATCTTCATAAATGATCATTTCATTTCCTTTTCTAAAGCAGAGACCCAATGTTCATATCCCTGTGATGAGGGAAGCCAAGAGATTAAAAATAGTTTTTAAAAAATCTAGTTGTGATGATCCAGAAAAAAATCAATTAGAATAAGAGTAGAAACTGACAAGAAATGCTGAAAAATAATAGTTGTCAGATCAGAAAAATATCTCTATATAGTCTTTATAAAGTTCCAACCTACCTAATTATTTTAAAGGTCAGAAAAATAGATTGTTAAAACATTGGGACATTAGCAGTTTTCCTTGTGTTAACTGTGGCCATTCATCTTGAGACCTAGCCAATGCAGGACTAATGAATGGACTCAAATAAATAAATATCTTTTAGTCTAAGCTGTAGGATAAAAGACAAGAGCAAGTAGAATTATTTTCTTAACGGAGAAAGATTGTCATTTAATGAGGAACAAGAGTTCCACAAAATTCAGATTAAAAGCTTTCTGAGAAAGAGGGACTATCTATCTGCCTAAAGATCTCACTAAACAAGTGCTATACAGTGATCAGTAACTCCAATTCCTTCCTGAGGCAGATGATGCATTTTATTTACCTTTGAAGACTTCATGGAGGGTCAACAGAGGAAATGGGGTATTATCTGATGATCTACTTTAACATTTTCTATACGAGAAGCAAGAGTGGCTAATATAAAACATGGGGTAATAATATTTGTGTCCATGTTCGTGTGTATATGTGTATATATACATACATAAAAATGCATAAAATATTTCAGGAAATAATTTCCATAAGTTGATACTGAAAATAAATTAGTAATAAAACAGATACTAAATAAAGGGAAAAAGCAAATGAACATATACTAGGGAAGGAACTTGTGCCCAACACAGACTTTAAGGCAGGAACACGCATAGCAACTGATGATTAACTAAACACAAGCGCTGAATTAAAGGGTCATACAGATAAAGGATTCCTTCATTCTAGAGTACTCACATGCAGCATTCTATAATCGTTTGAAGATCTTACCTGTGTTTTATACAATAAGAAATCTTACAGAAAATACTTAGTAATTCTTTTAGTAAGTAAGCTTTTGAAAAACTCTCCTCATCCCCACCCCCAAACCATTTGTATGTCCAACTTATGCTGCTTTGAACAGTCTCAACTCTAAAGTGCTAAAGAGACCATTATCTTTAATTGAATGCAGATTAGTCCAAATCTTGTACATAGTTTCTCCACATAAGAAGTTCAGCTAATTCCCACACATTAATGTATACATCCTACTCTGCCTGAACTACTCCAATTATACTCTACAATAAACCTATTTCCTTTAGAAATACACCATTTATATTTTCTACTTCAGACCCATCCTGTTCCTTGGATAGTAGAAAGAATTTGAATTTATCTATTGGCTCTCATTATAGGCTTACACTCTCCTATGCAGTTACTTACCATACTTGAGGGTGGATATACTCCATGGGGCTGAGATTGTGCTTGGACAACAGAAGCTGTATGCCCCGGGAGTGTGCCAGTAGAATGTGCCTGTTCATGTTGGGAACCATATGAAACAGTCTGTTGGCTGCTCACTCGAGATTCTGTGAAGACAGAAGATCCCTGACCACTGTCAACTGTCCCATCAGCTGAAGGAGAAATGAATTGCCAAAAAACAGAGAGAGAGAGACAAATCACAAAAAGGAGGTTCACATTTTCCCATCACAAACCCATGACTTTAGGGTTAATTAGTTTTATCTTTGCACAATCTGAACTAAATAAAAAGTGAATATTACTTATTTTACTAAGTAGATTTCTAGGTTTAAATGAGAGATCCATATGGAAAAAAGTTTTAATGTCTTTTAAAAAACAGTCCTTGGCTATCAGACTTTTATTACTTGAAGAATAAGGGAAATAAAATGGAATGTTGTTAGTCAAGCTTTAAGTTTGACACAGCTTCAAAGTCTTAACTCGAGACCAGTGGGTTCTTAGTATTAAGCAGGTGGTTCAATTAATAACTAGTGATCTCATTAATTTCTAGCTTATATGTTATTCAGCTTTACTAAAAGAGCTGAACCAGATTAATGGGTTCCATCATAAGTGGCTAAGATAAACTTGTTCATTTTTCATTATTAATTATATTTTATTTTAAAGAACTGTGAAAAGTAGAAATCTACAAATTGGAACTTCTAAGATGGTGGAACCTATAAAATTATTTTATTTCCTAATTACATTTCCTCACGGTCCAATCCTTCTATTCTAATAGTCATGGACATAAGAATAGAAAGAAAAAGTAGAAGACAACCATTTCAAACGTCTTATACATTGGATTCATAATTCAAAACCAAGAGGCCAGTGCAAAATGATGAACAAGAAGATAAGTCAATGAGGAGGATCATTAGCATACTTGTCCACTTCCCAAAACACTTACATAACACAGATACACTAGGTTGTTGGTACTGTAGTTGTTGATGTTGATCTGCCTCGGGTTCTTCAGGTTCTACTTGTGTAGAAACTGAAGCTGAAGTGGTTGAGGCAATAGGTATGCCGGTGCTAGCAGAAGGGAGCTGCTTGATTCCTGCTTGGGAAGCACTTGATTGTTGTTCTACCTGCTGTTTGAGACTGCTCTCTTCCTGCTTTCTTTTTTCTTGCTCTTCCCGCACCAACTGCCGCTGCTCTCGTTTTCTCTTAATTAATGACACTCTATCCTTGATGGCTTTTGCCATGGTCTTGTGATCACCTTCACAGACATACCCAGACTCTACCTACAGGATAAAAGGGTGCATTAGGAAGCATTAGAATATCAAAAGAAAACAAAGCAAATATAAAACAAAAAAAGGTACTTTGGGAGAGAAAAGTAGAGAAGAAAGGGAAGAAAGAACTCTCTCAAGATTGGTCTTAACCAAACTGTGAAATTACTGGTCTGCATTATGCATTTCCCCATCATCTTTGTAGAAGCTCACAGGGTGGAGTGTATCTTCATTCCTTACAACAACAAAACAAAGGGGAACCTAAAAACCAAAGTTGTTAAACCAAGTAAGCCTCGTTCTATTATATTTACTTTATTTCCCGCTTACACGTAACCATTAATATTAACCTGTGTTGCTTTTATTTCCTTTCACTAGGCAACCACTTAACCAGATAAAACAACTGTGGTAAAAATAAGAAGGTTAAGAAAAACCCAAAAAACTCTCAAACAGTTATAAAACACTAACAGTTAAAAATAAGTATGTCTTTCCTACCTGACTACTTCTCAGAGGCAACTACTATTAAATGGTTCTTAAAAATTCTAGTAGAGATATTCTGTATCTTTGCATAGTAAATGGCTATTTTAGGCACTATAGCAAGCCTAAAACTGGTGAAGTGTTTCCTTTTTGAAAAGTGATCTTTTAGACATACTTCAAAAAATGATTCGCCAAAGGCTGCCTACTAATAATTGATCTTGAAAACTTCCTTCAAAAAACAAATTATGATCTATTTATAGGGTTTATCCAGATGACTGATCAAAGGCTAATGTATCAATATTTAGAAAACATAACTTGTCATTCTAACTAAATAGGCTTACACAAATTACGAGTCATTCAACCTTACGGACTTTCAAAACTATTTCAGAATGCATTCTAATTTGTTCTATCTATCTATCCTATCCATTCATCCATACTTATAACATGTCTATGTCTATTTATCTTTTCCTCAAATAAAAATAACTTTGGGGCCATGAATCAACACAATTTTATATCAGTGGGATATGCCATACACCCTGCTTCATAAACTGCTTTTTTGCTCAACAATATCAATGTATATAAATCTACATCAATTTTTTTTTTTTTTGGTGAGGAAGATTGGCCCCGAGCTAACATCCATGCCCATCCTCCATTTTTTCCTATGTGGGATGCTGCCACAGCATGGCATGATGAGTGGTGCGTAGGTTCGCACCCAGGATCCAAACCTGCAAACTCTGGACCACCAAAGTGGAACATGCAAACTTAACCACTACGCCACTGGGCCAGCCCCTACATCAATTTTTAAACAGCTGATGAGTTTTAATTTACCATTTCTTGAGCAACATCTTCTGGCACATCTCTCTCCAAGTCAAAGGAAAACTCAATAGCTTCATTGTCTTTGTATTTTCCCTTTAATTTCTTAATATCTTCAATACGTAGCCATAATTTAATGGCAATCTTTTCTCCATCATCTTCTTCTGCTAATTCTACCCGGACCCCTGTTTCTTCCTGGAAGAAGGCATGGTTCAAAAGGTCTTTGATAGAATATCTTCCAAAGAGAGGGAAAAGAAACAAAAACAAAATGCTATTAGATTGAAAAGATAATTTTCAAGTGTGGCTGATATTTGTTATGCTTGGCATAATGAAAAAAGATTGTGAAAAGAAAAACAAGGGAAATTTTATAACTCATTTCCAGATTGCTCCCTTTGAATAGTGATTACAGAGTTTGACTCTTAAGTAATAGAACATCATAACAATCTCATTTATGAATAAGAGCTGAAAATGATACTTTTTTAATCTAATGATCTAATCTCATATTAGTTAATAGTGTACTAACAACAGCAAGTAATACTCAGAATATCATACCTTCAAAATACCACATAATCATTTATATAGCATTTATAGTTAACAAAAAATCCTCATATGTATGATCTCATATGATCCTTGACCAACATCCAATGACATATCATTTCCTGATTATTAGGAAACGGAGGCTCAGAGAGGTTGAAAATCTTGCTAATAGTTATAAAAGTCATAAATGGTGGAATCAAAACTCAAAAATAAATCTTTTGATTTCAATACCTTCTACCACAGCAAACTTTATTTACCCTAATAAATTCTCCCAATTTCTTGTTCAACAATTTGTATACTAGGCAAGGAGAAGTCTGATTGTGGAACAATCTTCTTTAGATAAATGGTCTCAAATTAACAGTAATCTAGTAAACTGTTCCATCCAGAAAAGAAACAGAGTAATATGTTCTAAGACTGAAAACAAATATTCCTTTGTCTATAGTAAAAAGAAAGTTCTTAAAGAGATTAAGGACTCTCCTTTCCAATCAGGGTATATAAAACTAGAAACCCAAACTAAATTTCTACTTAAAAAGCCTTAAAGATCATGATGTTAAGCTCTTCCAAATAACAAAGTTATGAAAAGAGTATGAGACTGGAGAAGTGAAGATATGGAATTGTTTAATTTGGCTGATATACCTGATTGCTCACATTCTTCAGGAGGTAGATTACGCTCAACTTACAATTTTAATTTGTGCTGGCTGGTCTAACTTTTTCTTTTTTGGATGGTGAGGGGGTACAGTGAAGGTAGATTATTTTTCAAAAACAGACACTGGACCTTTGCCATGCCTAACCAGTGATGAATCAGCTATAAGGCAGATCAGATACTTGCCACTCCTCTGAAAAAAGTCCTCTGTTAGTACAAATGACTAAGCCAGATCTCCTCCTAAGCTTTGGGCGAAGTCGTCTCTTTTTACTCAAAGGAATTTTGATGTTTTGCTCTTCTTCGATTCTGGCATAATGACAGTAAATCAAGACTTGTATAGTTGAATTGATTTTAAAGAGCCAAGATTTTATTTCACCTTTTAGAATTCAATGGGTAGAGGACTAAGGAACAGATCTGATGTGTTAGAGAGGAACTGAACCCTACCAAGCTTTATACATCATGCTGATGCTAAGTAATTTTCACTTTATGTTTAAGGTGGTTCTGGTTGACTTAAATTCTACTACACCACATTTTTACAAAATTTCACTATGTCAAATCTGAATACTGCCTTCAATGGACAGAATTCTACTTTTAAAGATATTACATGACATAAATGGAGAAACTAATCACAACTAAAGTATTAAATATACCTTAGATTGTTATATTCAGAGCATATGACACCTTAGGTTTTTGTTTAAGCAATACCCAGGTCAAAAGAGGCAACTTACCTTTCATCTTTGTTTTGCCGTATGCATCCTTCAATAATTTCCTTCACTTCAGGAATTGCTACTTTGTCAAAACTGGCTGGCTTCACCCCCTGAAATTCATAAAAATAAGCAACAGACACACATTAATGAAGGCAGGGACTCTGAACTTTGATTTTTAATTGCCTCTTAAGGTTTTACTAGATTGCCTTACCATCCTGACTTTTTTCTGATTTGCCTGCAGGAGCTGGTCCATGCAGGGTCAGAGTTGGGTATGGCAATTTAGCTCCCACAAGAAAACAACAAGGAGCAGTTAGATAGTGGGGTCACTTACTTCCATGGCCTCTATACGTGGCTAGGGAAAAATTTAGGCTGTTGTCAATATCTTCTGCTGTTTCAGGTAAAGGAAGTTATTGACTAAAAAGAAGCCCAAATATTCTAATTGGTTAGAAGATCTTTTGCTCAATCTTGTTCCCTAACATATTAATCAACACAGCATTTAACTATTTTGAACAGTGAACCCACGTGTAGGCACAAATTCACATGCTTAGATTGGCAGGTATTCTATTATTATACAAAGTACCCTTCAATAAACTCAAAAGTGTAGAAGGAGTTAAGGATTTGGATTGGTTTGGAATGACAACTGAAGAGAAAACTGTCTTGTGTACGTATGAAACATAAAATGAAAAGTGATATTATCAGACCCATACGAAAGACAAGCTTTCTAATTAATTTCAGAAGAAAACTCAATATCACTATTACATGTAATACCAAATAGCATCACAGTGATATTTTAGAATCTTCACAAAGTGTAAATTGTTTGCAAATAAAAACTTCAGCAATGTATGAAAAATATATGTAAGATATAAAAATAACAAAATAATCCTATCTGAGAGGTGGTGTGGAGAAAAATATCTCATGATCTATTCCCATCTCATCAAAGTCACCACACGATTGAGTTGAAGTAGCTACACTGATATACTGTCCAAGTGGCAATGTAAATCTATAAATACATATATCACAGGGAATGAGAAATAGGGGAGAGGGAGCAGAAAAGCTAAAACATACATAAATTCGAATCATCTATAGTCTCAGTGACAAGATATACAATCATGCACCGCATAATGACATTTTGGTCAAGGATGGTCTCATGTGGCCTAGGTGCGTAGTAGGCTATACCATGTAGGTTTGTGTAAGTACACTCTATGATGTTCGCACAATGATAAAAATCGCTGAACGATGCATTTCTCAGAACATATCCCTGTCATAAAGCAATGCATGACTATATTAAAACAAAATTAGTGAGATTAATGCGATAAATCACAGAAATGCATAATCTCTCATAGATTGAAATGAAATACAGCATATGGTTAGCTCTAAAAAGTCTTTAAATACTAAAGTTGTGGTGGGATAATTCTCATTAATTACTCACTGCCTTATTCAAAAGTCCTGATTTGGAGGATTCTACCTCTAGGGCTAACTTTCCACAGCAAGGAACTGTCTAGTAGGGCTAACCCTAAAGTTAAAGCCATGTATTTAAAAGGTTCGTTTCTGAGCAATGACTATAAAGATCACTATTTGTATTTTTCTCAATCTTCTTATTTTTCAAATCCAGCTAAGTTTTCCCAACTGGTCTCTGTCCTCACATAATAATTCTAACGAAAACAAGAAAATAAGGCTGCTGAAGCAAAAGGCTGCTTTAACTGAGTAAGTTGGTATGGTATTTCAAACTAAGACTTAAGAAAATAGGAACTGTTTTAAGAAAAAAAAAATAGATGATGCACACTAAAATTTCTCTGGTAGTAGAAACACTGGAGATTTTGTTTTGTATTTGTTTTTAATTTTCTACGATAAACATGTAAAACTGTATAAAAACAAACTTTCAAGATGCTATTTATAAATATAGTGAGAAGAGCAATCTAAAATACTATACATTAAGTTTGTAGAACATTCACTATTGGTAGAAAATTATCTGAAAGATTGCTCTTTGTAATACATGGTTGGCCTTTGCATGTAAAGACATTCCAAATGTTACAGGAAAGTGGTTAAAAAGAATATAGAACATGATTAGGAAAAATGTTCCTCTTCCATAAACACATATATTTTAATGTAGTTTGGCCTTCTGGCAGTAAAACTCCACATATTAAGTTGATAAAAGCACATACATACTGATTATATTAAAAGACTCTTCTGTTTCCATTTAGCATAGTCATATTGGAAAGATAAAAGGACTGAAGAGAAGCCTTGAATTCAGTGTGAACTGGATAAGCCAAAGCAGCTCTGAGCTTCAGATTCCCTGTCTAGCAAATGGGGATAACACCTGTGCAACTTACCTACCTACATTCACGACAGCTAGAATCAAATGTGATATCTAGGTTGAAAGCACTTTTAATTATTAAATTTACTGACCTAAAGCCACCTTTGAGTTCAAAGGCAATCACCAAAGATAATAAAGCTTAGGGTTAAAAGGAAGTGAAGAATTCTCTTGAAAAATAATCACCAAGATCCACAGTGAACCTGCTTTCATCCTTGGTTGTCCTTAAAAATAAATAATCCTCTCATTAATCCTACTCATGCAAACACATACACACTTGTGACTTTACAAATAGGAATTCCTATTTACAAATAGAAATACTAGTTGAACCAATGAGATAAGGTCATAATAGCAAAACCCATAACTGTGCATCATATACCACCTTGAATCTACTAGGTTAAGCTGCTTTCACGACATATAGCCAAGATTTAGGTATAGAAAATTCCATACCAATGCTGTATAACAACATATTCAGATGCCACTGCTGCCTTGAAAAATGTATTGCAGGTACCAAGGTAAACAATAAAACTGAGAGACTCCTTATCAGTCCAGCAGCTGGCATTAAAAAATTAAGGCTGCTTACTGTTACCCACTTAGATAAAGAAACAAGTAAGAAGAAATTTCACCAGTCAGCTACCATCAAGAAGCCAGGATTGTCAAAATATCTAGCAGAGGTATTTGATCATTAGAGATCATTTGATCACTGGAGATCTGATCATTTGAGAAGATGCAAGAATATATAAGGATTGTATATTAAAAATGACCAAAAAAGGGTAAAAATGAGTATGAAACCACACTGACCCTGAAAGTGATCTACAGGAAAGTCATCTGGGACATATAATAGAGAACTGCTTAAAAATAAGCAAGTACAGGTTTTGATATACTCCTCATACTCAAACGTTTCTTGTTCCTAAGAGATGAGAGAACTCAATGTATTTTTTTATTACTGATATTTTTCTTAAATTAAAAAAATTGGTCTAGATTATTCTAAAACACGATTTTAAGCACCAGACAGAACAAATGATTAGAAAATGTTTTAATGATAAAAGACTACCTTTTTTCCTTTTAGTTCATATACTTCAACAAAGACAATAACTTAGAGCCTAAAAATTCTCCAAATGTCACCCCTTGTCTTTACTCCCTGATTTAGCCCCACGCAGTCCTATTTTAGTCTTGTTCTGACCATTGTAAAAGCATTGTAAAAGAGTTTTGTTCACCTCTTCTGAATGAGGTTCAAAAACACAAAACAGTACTAAGGTACATAAATTGGGCTAATATCTTACACATAAGAAAAATTAAGTTAATTAAAAACACATACTCTCTCACTCCAATCTTCCAGAGCTAGCAACCCACAGGCTCTAGAAATATTCTTACTTACTTTTTTAATTTACAGGGTCTCTCTTTAGGCAGTAATGCCATATTGTGTTTTTTGACATGGGACAGTAGCATGTTTCTCTGCATTAAACAAAAGTACTTCTTGAACATCTAATGTATATCCATTCAAGATACTTTCGGGGTTATACGAAATTATGTATTCTCTAAAAAAAGGCCATGTTTGTGCAATCTTAAATGGAATATTAAAAAAATAACAATTGTGACTCCCCAAGGGCATATCAAGAGTTGATATAAGATATATGTTTACAAAAATGTTGCTTTATTTGAACTAAAAAAAACCAAAAAACACACACATGCATTTTATAGACTCTGAGTTTTTCTTTCAATTCTATATACTTATGGTTTGCCAACTAATCAGCTGGAAAAATAAAAGTGAGTCATAATATAGTATTCTCTGGTTCAATCTTCTAGCTCTTAAAAATTCTCAGCACTTGCTTCTTAAAAGCTTAAATTTCCAATGTGTTAGGGTAACATTTAACTATCCTTTCATAAAGTAAAACTCTTCCTAAACATACAGAATTAAGAAAAGCCTCCTTCCTCCTCACAAAAAATGTATTATAAGTTAACTAAACTACAAAACTTTAAATATTTTAAAAAGCATTCTGAAGTAAACAATTTCAATACTTGAACTGAAACTTTCTATACCTATCACCAAATGGCTACAATATACCTTCTGTATGTATTGGAAATTCTTACCCACCTCATTTACACAATCCTTTTGAGGGCAGCAGCAGCAATGAGAATTTACGATGACCAAC
The DNA here is from genome assembly GCA_031878705.1 of Tapirus indicus. Classification (NCBI taxonomy): domain Eukaryota; kingdom Metazoa; phylum Chordata; class Mammalia; order Perissodactyla; family Tapiridae; genus Tapirus; species Tapirus indicus. Next base: position 99,016,884 of record CM062918.1, read on the forward strand.
ACTGAGCAAAAATCTTTCTTTGTAAAATCCATCAGAAAAGGCAAAATAGACTTGTTACAGGTAGAGGAAAATGAGGGGGAAAATGGTAAGATGTAAATTAACAGAGTAAATTAGCCCACAGCATAAGCAAAGCAGACATCAAGATCAGACTGAAGCCAAGTTTCTTCTTTAACACTAGCCATGCTTCCTCAACTCTCAGACAGGAGTTTGCTCTGCTCAGCCAACAAGCTACTTATTCTAGATCGGCCCTTTAAATAAAACTACGTGCTGACAGCAGGGAAACTGTTCTATTCCTTCTGCTTCTCTTCCAATAGCAACAGATCTCTGGTCAAGCAAAATGCAATTTCTACTTGCTCAAAGCTCCACCCATTATGTCCATGGGTTCTGCCTCCTTGACATCAAAATCTACACTAGAAATCTATTTATCTAAACACTCCCTTCCCCCTAATTATGCTGAAACCATGCTTTTTAAAAGAAAATGAGGATTGAGTTCAACGACCAAAATGTAAACTCAGAATTTGTAGCCAAAAGAACACTGGACAAGGAAATCACAATACTTGGGTTGGTTTTTCAGTTCAACCTCTCATATACCAATTCTGTGTGACCTGGGCCATATCTCTTAGACCCACTTGAAAAGTACAGATAATAGTTCCTCTGGTTACCTAATTTAAAAAGTCGTGATATTAAGGTAAACTGCCTTACCTTTTCTCATGATACATTAAAAAAATATATATAATTAGCTGTGAATTAGTACACAGAAGCAGTAAGAATTTATTCTTCTCCCTTCCCTTCTATCATTAAAAGTCTCAATATGCACATCTACCTAAAGACATTTCCATTTGCCAGGAAGATCTCATGGACCCAAATAACTACTACTTTGATTTTTGTGATTAAGGAAAGTTTTTTTCTTCATGGCATTTCTACCAACAAAGATGGGAGAAAAAGCACTGTTCATTACACTGTTATAATGGGTACCAGAATAAAGTCCTATTCCCTGTAATCTGGTAAGCTTGAATCCCCATCAAGACAGTGAGTACTAAGGCTTCAATTACTCAACAACAGTAGCATAAGATAAGGGCTTGGAAGCTATTTCGGAGGAAACTTCTACTCTAAAGGCTAGAAATGACTATTAATTCTAACAAGCTATCTCAAAGTAGTTGCCATTGATATCTGGCTTAACATAATTCATCACTACTAAGTAGGTAGTCTAGGATGTCAAGTATTTGTCAGAAATACAGCAGCATGGTCCAGCATTACCTTTAAGTGTTTGAGCAAGCCTGCTTAGGACTATGCTTAGCTAAAAGAAAATCAAAGAGCTAGAAAACAGGTACTTTGTTCCCTGCTTCACAGGTTTATCAGATATAAAGATGTGGGTATGTTTTTAAACTCTACTGGGCAAAAAACAAAACCAAAACTAGGTAGCCTTTTTTGGACAAAGGTATAATGTAGGCAAAAATATCTAGATCTATAAAAACCAGCCTTTTCTATATATCCAAGTAAGAGTTTTCAATATATACAATATAAATACCATTCACATACAGATAACAGTTCACATGTCTAAACCTGAATTCCTCTTTCTCTTGAAGTCAGTGCCTTTCTCTGGATTTCCCCATTTCTTTCAATGGTATCATCACTATTTCCATGATCCAGAACAGAAACTTTAGTCATCCTTTGATGCTTCTTCTCCCACAATATTTAAGTACTATTATTCTCTATGAGCTCTTTAAACAACGATAAATGTTTAGAACAGCTAGTAAACAATTCTGCTAATAGTACTGCTACTGCCCCTCCAAGACCCAAAGATCTCTGGCAAGGCAAAATGAGATTTTTACTGGCTCCTTTGTTACCTCTCAAAACCTCTGCTTCTTTTGCATAACAATTATGACCGCCAAAGTCCAGACTATCAATACCTCCCCTCTTTAAACTTAGACCAATTTAAGACAGGCCTCACTGTTCTCATTCTCTCCATCTCTAAGTTGTATTTCACAATGCGGCCAGCTTGACCATCTGACTTAATTATCTGACCTTTAACCATTTCCAATCATCTGACATCATTTAACTCACATTACACTGCTCAAAAATGGTAACAGCTCTCCACATTTAGAAGAAGGCCACTGGATCACAGATCTAGAAAGAATCTGAGTGAGAATCCCTTCTTGTTCAAATGAGATAATTGTGGGCCAGAGAGATTAATGTCATGTCAAAGTCAGAATTCATTCATTAATTCTAATTAATTCAACTAGCATCTGTGGAGTATCTAGTTTAATAGGTATCAGACGCCTACTAGATATGCGCTTTATCTTCAGCACCTAGAATAAAACAAATAGAATCTATATTCCAGTGGGTAAGGGCCTAGTCAACAGTAAAACAAAAACTGGAATCCAGATTCTACAATGTCTAGTTCAATGTTACTTCTAGTCCATGTTATAGTGCTTTTACTTTCCTTAATCTGGTGTGAAAAGCCCTCACAATCCAACTTCTATCTACTTCTCTACTCCTATCTCCCCAAAATAAGTCAGATTGGTTACCTGTTCACTGAATACTCAATGTACATTTTCACTGACAAGAATACTCTCTATGCTCTTCCCTTTTTTAGCCAACTGACTCCTACACTTCTTTCAAGATATACCTCAAATCATATATAATGAGAAAGCAGCAATTACAAAGTATCTATATGAATCTTCTGGCATATAAATGATTTATAAGATACCAGGAAACTCAATACTGTTATAATGCACTTAAATATAGAAACCATCTTTCTATATCCTACCAGTTTTTATTCTGTAGTCTAATGCCTTGTGAATTATAAATCAACATTCAGTGTGGATAAGTAAAACCAGCTTTTCTGAGAAATTCTGAAATAAGAATTTCACAATTGTCCTTTAGTACCTAAGACCCAGAACTGTTTAGTTTAAGATTAATGGTCTCATTAAGATTAAGAGCTTTTAATCTTAATCAAATCACAGTAGAGTAATGGAATGACTCTGAAAATCATGCAAAATGTTTCCAAGATACAGCCCATGATACACAAAATTTTACATGTATAACCGAAATTTACTGGATGGAAACAGAAATAAGATTTATAAAGGTACCATTTCAGCTAATTCCAGTGGATTTAGATCTCTGGGACAGCACAAAAAATTCCAGCTGCTAAAGAAAAAAATACAAAGTTTTCCTCAAATTTTCAAACTCTATCTAATCAGGAGTCAGCCTCCTGTGTTTCTGTAAAAAAGTCAGGTGAACCGCAATCTGTTATATAAAAACTAAAAGGAATTTCACCCTAACTGCTTTAATTCTCTTTTCCCCAGACAGAATGTTCAAACCTGGCAATCCAAAGGCTAATGAAATCAGTGACAAAGTCAAATTACACAAACAAAGTAATTAAAAATCCCCATTATTTCTACCTTGGTTGTTACGAGGCTGGATTCAGCCAGATTCTTCCTGGTATGAACCATTAGTTTACAGGAATTTGAACATACCTTATGATCCCATTGGAAAACAAGCCTCTTCAAACTCCTTACCAAAGCCAGCTAGCTCTATCAAAGGAAATTAGTTTACCTCATGATTCCCCAAGGCTCATTACTCTCTGGATACATGAAAGCTATGTACTGCTCTATCCTACACACACAAAAAATGCACTATCCTTTATATAAAAAAATGGATGCCAAAGCTTACTGTAGTTTCCATTCTTTTAATAGCAGACAAAAATTGTGCTAAGCACATTACTACTCTTATTTGGATCTTCTCATTACCAATGACAGAAATTTTCAAGGTAACTGAAATTTTTCTCCCTTAAACAGGGATCATGAACCCTTTACACAGGGCTCAAACCTGTGATACCAGTCTTATGCTATCCATGTAGCCTAAATTTTTTACTCTCAGATTTTTTTTCCTTGAGGTCTAGAAAAGAAAGTTAAAAAAAAAACCCAAAACAGGTAAAGAAAAACATTTTAAGGTTTGTATTAGTGTCATGTTAGAGATGCTTGATATCTGACATTATTATTTCTCCTGGGCAAAATGCTTAATCTCTGAATCTATTTTCCTACCTGTGAAATGAAGATATTATCTATTTACCAGGATATAAACGATTAAAATAAGATAGTATAAGTAAAGCACTTTGCAAGGTGATTGGCAAGAAGCAAGATTACAAATAAATGTTAGCTCATTTGCTCTCATTTAAAACTGGACTTCAAGTTCATTAAACACATTTTAATCACTGCAATTTGCTGAATGTCTCTGGATAAAAGAATACAACAAGAAACAACTTATCTCAATACTAAGCATGTCATAATGATATTAATGATAACGGCAATAGCTAGTAAGTATTGATTGATAACTCCATGTCAGGCACTTTGCTACACTCTATATGCATTTCTCATTTAATCCTCATAAACAGCTTAGGCTCAGAGAGGTTAAATAACTTGTCCAAGGTATCACAGCTAGGAAACAACGTTGCTAGGATTTGAACTCAAGCAGACCCAACTTCAGAGCCCATTTCCTCTACACGCAACATAAAATGCTGTTTCACTTCCTACAGTTCTGTATTCATTTCACAAATACTGACTGACTGCCTACGACTTACCAGTCTCTAAGCACAAGGAAAACAGCAAAGAACAAGTCAAATAAAACCCCCAACTCACAGAATTTGTATTCTAATTGGGGCTTTAGATAAACAATGTGAGGCTGTGATAAAACCATAAAGGTTAGAAGTAAAGTGTGTGCACACTTAAGAACGTTTTGGATAGAATGGGCAGGGAAGGCCCCTCTGCACAAGAAAAACTTCAAGTAGAGACCTGAATGAATTGCATGAAGAACAATATACAATGGTTTATTATCAGTGCACTATAGAATATAATTATTAAATCATAATCTACATTTACCCCATTCACATCGGCTACACAGACAGGTTTAAATGCCCTCAGGTCACAGACTGACATTGTAATAAACATTTATGAATTCAGTATAGGATTTTGATATGAGCAGGGGATCTGGGATCAGAACTCTGTTATTTTCTAGATATGTAATCTTGGGTTAGCCATCCTGGGCTATTTATTTAAAAAGTGTTGATAATACTATATTTATCTCCCCTAGGGTTGTCAGAAGAATTAAATTACATAATATATGCAAAGTGTTTAATGCAATATCTGGCACATAGGATGTATATTTATTAATATACTGCTATCATCTGCTATTTACAAGGTGGTGTACCACTGCACAGTCAGACATGTAGTTGTAAATTGATCTACAGAGAACAAAAAAAACCTTGTCTTGAGAGGCTCAGTTCTAATGGGGGGAACAACAGTTAACATCAAGTTAATTACATTAATAAAACAGAGGTAGAGTATGATGGGAACACAGAATAGGGAACAATATTGGCATGACTTCATTCTAAGAATCCTAGAAATATTTCTGGTAAAGAGTGCCAGAGGACTGAGGCTACTGGCTTATTCCCTCATACAGATTTGCCTCAGCATCCCTGTCATAGCAGGTCAATAAAGTTCTCAATTTAAACATACTTTCTCAGTAATACTGCCTTTGACCATCTCAAGGAGATCAAAACCCCCTACTTCATTATGTCCATATAATCCATCTGCTTTATTGTAATTACTACTTCAATGTTTACCTTCCCTACTAGAATGTGGGAGAACACTGAACATTGCTGTATCCCCAACCTGGCATGTAGAAGATGCCTAGTGAATAGCTGTTAAGTGAATAATTGTTAAAAGAAATTTAAAAGAAACTGAGAACTAGAGCTTACAGTTCAACTAACTCGAGTTCTGTGATTGTCAGACCTAAAAAGGTAATCCTGAGCTATTAAAGACAGACTCTTCTTTGCATCCCTTTTCTAAATTAGTGTCAAACCTATAGAAGGCCTTGTGTGTTTAGGAGAGGGTGGCTTGCTGATTATTAACAGGGTATACATGGTAGATCTGAGATGGAAACCAGAAATCTGGAGTGGTAGGCATGGGGGGATGGGGAGTGGCAGGGGGGAGTTTGCATTAGGGGGCCCTATACTAAGATATACTTTAAAAAATTAGTTAAATTTACATCCAAAGCAGACTTAAGAGAAACTACAATACTTCAAGGTGTATTTCAACAGAGTCATCACTATTGCTTATATAAATCATTGTATAATCTAGGCACTTATTTAAATCCCCCACATTTATCTCAGCACCCAAAACCTGAGAAAAACTTTTGAAAATTTAAAAAACATATAGCCCTTTTTATTCTTCATTGGAAGCCAGAAGATGGGAATGGAGGTTGGTGAAATCAAGACAGCATTTCCCAGATAAGAAATATAATAATTGACAGTACAGAATAACGGATTGTAGATAATACAGAACCAAATTTTCACAGCTGAGAGTAAAAATAAAGCACAAGAGAATGCCTGCAGTACCCTTAGAAACTAAGAATTCTAACACAGTTCCAACTGACTTAAAGAACTCAAGCTTTTTATTCCTTCTTTTTTCTATAGCTTATTATTTTGCTTTTTTAAAAAGGGAGTCCTGAATAAGGAAGATAAAAATAGAGTTAAATTTCTAAGTCAATTTGGTTACTTATAATCCTAGTAAGAAGGTTCCATGAATGGTGGAACGATAATTTATTCAAATAATATTTTGGTATTACATTATTTAGCCTATTTTTTATTTATTTCACCAAAAATAAGGTATACAGCACTGGGAGGGACCTCAGGTGTACTGTTCCAGCTCAAGCTTCTCAAACTTTAATGTACCCATGAATCATATTTGGATATTGTAAAATGCAGGTTTTGATTTAATCTGTCTGGGATGGGGCAAAAATTCTACATTTTTAACAAGGGCCCTAGGATGCTGATTCTGCTGGTCTGGGGACTGCACTTTGCATAGCAAAGATCTAAACAGTGATTCTCAAATTGTGGTATGAAGACCCCCGAGGGTCCCCAAGACCCTTTCAGGGGGCCCACAAGGTACTTCCTTTTCAAACATATCTGCATGAGGCCAGATTTTCTTCAAATGCTTCAACCCAAACTATATATTCTAACAGATTGAACGCAAAAATAGGTATGAGAATCTGGTTGTCTTCTTTCTGACCAGACATTAAAGAGATATGCAAAAAGGTAAAAATGCTGCTCTTTTCACTAAATTTTTAAAATTACTTTTGGAAAAAGTTATTTTTTTGTAAAAATATTATTGATGTCAACATATATTGTGCTCATTATGTTATTTTTAAGTTAATAAATACACTATAAAATTCTGTGTTAATTTCTAACATGGTAAAATAGATATAACACAAGTAAACAAAAGCTCTTTAGGACCCTCAACAATTTTTATGAGTATAAAGGGGTCCTGATACAAAAGAGTTTGAGAGCCACTGAGCTAAATCATTCAAGTCTGGTGGCTGCTACCTTGATCCCTTCTCAAAAGATCTCAATGGACAGAATCTCAAACCTCTACCAGTAGGCCTTTGTAAAGTCTTATAATCTTGCCAAGTTCTTTATGTTCAATTACAATTTTTCTGTCTTTATTTAGTCTCCTCTAGATCAAGAAAACAGTTGCTGAGCACCTCCCTTTTTCAGTTACGCATATAAGCCCCTTCCCTCAAGAAATTAAAAGGAATAGTTCTAAAAATTGAAAATGATGAGTCTCAATCAGAAAGGACTCATAACATCAGGAACTGTCTTGAAACATTTGAGAGACTAACAAGTGAAATTATGATTTGGTTTTCCCTATGAAATCTCAGAGAAAAAAGTGAGAGTAATTATAGGGTAAAAATTATTGGGAAATACTTTTCAACAAAATAAGACACAGAACTAGTCCCATAATGGAAAGAGTTACTTAAATCAGTTGTTTAGAAGTTACAACTATGAGATTTGAGAACTGATGACTTTTTCAAATGTCTTTCCAGTCCTGGAATTTTGATTCCTTCTAAATACTAAAGTTATTGTTTCTGCTTTATTTGTACCAAATATGTTTCCCTCCTATAAAATGTATTGCTTTTATGTGTATCAGTTTCTACTTGCTATTATTCAATTTCATTTCAGTGGGATACTTTTGTTAATATTTCAAAGGTGACCTTAAGTTTCATTCCTCTTTTGCAGGGTAAATTCAACTCTCCCAAACTCACAGTTTGTCTAACTGACTGTATGTGAGATTCCTTTAACTGAATCACTTATTCTTCAAAATATCAGAGTGCTTACAAGGTGCCATATGCTGTGCTAAGAATACAATACGTATAAACAGATTTAATATACCAGGCTCTAGGACAATATCTTTTAAGACACTGTAATATTTCATCCGTCCTGTTCCCAATCTCTCTCTAGAGGTGAGGGTGGCTATAGGTTCAAACAGTTTAACAATGAAAGGAGAAAGAAATTACAGAACTAAAGGGAAATACAACCTGCTGAACATAACAAATGTGGTGTATCTATACAATGCAATATTACTCAGCCACAAAAACCAATGAAGTACTCCTTCATAGTACAATACGGATAAACACTGAAAACATTATGCTAAGTCAAAGCATAACACAAAGTATAACAGAAAAAATTGTATGATTTCATTTGTATGAAATGTCCACAGTAGACAAATCAAATCCACAGAGACAGAAAGTAGATTAGTGGTTGCCAAGGGACCGGGTGGAAGGGAATGGGGAATGACTGATAATGGCTATGGGGTTTCTTTTATGGGGTGATGGAAAAGTTTTGGCATTAGAGGTGATGATTGCAGAACACTGTGAATATACTAAAAACCACTGAATTGTACACCTTAAAATGATTTAAATGGTGAATTTTATGGTATGTGAATTTTATCTCAAAGGAAAAAAACCTGCTGAAAAACTGAAAACAGTAAATACTATACTGAGAATATGGAAACAGTGATACAGATCTATTAAACTAACACCAAAGATTGCTTTCATTTGAGAAGGGGATTTTCTTCTCCTCTGAGCTCAAGTTTGCATTTGTAAATGAAGATGCATTTGTTTATTAGACAGTGTCTCAAATGCCTTTTCTTAAAAATCTAATCTGTTTTCTTTACTTTTATCAAATAATTGCTTATATAAATTTTTATCTGATCCTATGGCAGTGCTGTCCCTGACAGTCTAAAGCCAAAGAACTCTAAAACACACTGCTTTTAAGCCCTGAGCCTCTGATGAGCAACTTTTTAATCAATAGGGTTTAGCTCTATTTTTCCCCTACTCATTCTCCAGTCATTAATTTTAACCAGGTAATCATATTTGCTGGGTTAGATATGGAACAGTGATAAAATTTAATACAGGTCACCCATAAATTTGCATTTAAAAAAATTGGTACTACCATATAATTTACAACTTGATCTTTTTAAATAGCAGAGTTACTTTTATACTTCACTTTACATAAGAAACCCTAAAATTCCATGATTCCCTGGGACATGTTAACTACAAATCTTTGTTTAGAGAAAAAATCAGGAATTGAATTCACAAGGGTAGTCAGAGACACTTATCACTAAATAATAGAGACAGCCCAGTCAATGCCTAGTCAGTGTCTCTAACAGCAGCCTACGAAACAGCAGAGCCATTGTCTGCTGGCACATAACGAAGTCTACTCCAGTTTCAAATTAGAAATACTGCAGGATCAACAAAGAAGGCTGGTGGCTGAGAAAGACAGCAAAGAATGTTTAAATATATGGCTATCTTATGTATACTTCGTTCTCCTAGTCTGTTTGGCAGCAAAATATTCAGCACTGTTGGAAGGTAAATAAAAAATAACGTTTCTTAAATTCTTGTTTAAAATCCAGAATGATCAGCTCAAGCAGTAATACTGGGTTCGTTTAAGATGTTATTTATTCTTAGGCCAATACCAAGAATACGTATGGCCAGTGAAAAATGGTTATTACATTAAAATCTCCTATGTTTTCATCACAGAATTAAAGTGATAATTCTACTCTTAACTGAGAGAAAAGACTGCCCACAAATTTTCAGAGCTAATAATTTAAGTAGCTACTTGCTTGCACCGAGATTCTCGTGTCTACTCTATGTACAGAGGCTAATAGCATTCTAATAGAACATTACCACCACTTTTGCAGATTAGTAATTACTTACAGAACTCTTTAGAGAATTTTTTAAGAAGTTCTGGTGACATATGTTTAGGAGTCAGCAACTTTTTCTGTTAAGAGCCAGAAAGTACATATTTTAGGCTTTTTGGACAATACAGTCTGTTGTAATTACTCAACTCTGGCACTGTAATGTGTGAAAACAGGCATAGTTAATACAGAAACAAATGAGTATGGCTGGTGTTTTATTACTTATGGACACTGAAATCTGAATTTCATATAATTTTCACATGTCATGACATAGTATTCTTCTTTTGATTTTCTCCTCAACCATTTAAAAATGTACATGGGCTGTACAAAAATGGGCAACAGGCTGGATTTGGCCTGTGGATCATAGTTTGCTAATCCCTGGTTTACAGTATGATGGAATGAAGAAAATTAATAGATGGAAAGTTAATAAAATACACAAATCATTCCATATATAAATTTTAAATTTTATAGTCCTAAAATTTAAAGTTATGTATTTAACCTAATAATCAGGTTTGATGTTCAATTTGATCTTATCCAAGAAGATATGTAGTTATAATGGGTATTTATTTTCATATTATTATTTATTTTCATAAATTTTAAGTGGAAAAGAACAATTTAGCTTAATTGCATTCTAATTCATAAAGAAAATCAATCTCTCATCCATCTACTTTGGCTATCTCTACTGTAACTCCTTAATTCAGACTATCAATCATTTCTTCAGATTACTGCAATAGCTTTTTAACTGGGTTTTCAGCTTTTAGTCTTTCCTCATAAATCTATTCTCCACTCTGCGGCCAGAATAATCTTTAAAAAATTTTAAATTTAAGTCTGATCTTATGACACCGACCCAGTCTTAAAGTGCTGCAAAGGTTCCCCCAGTGCTCGAGTACAGTCTAAGCTTTCCTCTCCTCCCTTATCCTCTGCCTCTTCTTTTTCCTATTTCCAAACTCTCTAGACATACAAATTATAGATTTCTCACATGCAACACTATCTTGGTCTCCCTATTTCTTTAACATCATTTTCCTACCCTGTCCAAACTCAATTAGGCACCACTCCTATGTGCTTTCGTTAAGTACCTATCCCAGGAATAACTTTTTATAACATATGGTAACTGTCTGATTTACATGTCTGTTCCCCTTCACCTAGTAAGCTCTTGAGAGACAGGGATTGTGTTTCACTTCACAATAATATTCAACACTTAGGATCTAGAAAAAAGTCTGGAACATAATAGAGACTTCAAGTATTTGTTGCATGAACCCACGAACTGTTAAAGGGATGAACTGTGTCCCCCCAAAAGATATGTTAAAGTCCTAACCCTCAGCATCTCAGAATGTAATCTTATTTGGAAATGGGATCATTGCAGATGTAATTGACTAAGATGAGGTCATCCAGAAGTGGGGTGAGCCCTTAATGAAATCTGACTGATGTCCTTATAAGAAAAGGAGACACAGAGACACAGACAGATGAAAGGAGAATACCATGTGATGACAGAGACAGATAAGCCAAGGAATGGCAAGGATTGCCGGTCAACAACCAGAAGATAAGAGCAAGGAAGGACTCTCTCCTACATGTTTCAGAGGGAGCATGACTCTGCTGAAACCTGGATTTTGGACTTCTGGCCTCAGAACTGTGAGACAATAAATTTCTGTTGGTTTTAAACCAGCCAGTTTAAGGTACTTTGTTACTGCAGCCCTAGAAAACTAACAGGAGATCTATGCTCAAATATTTGGTGAACCAATTAAATTTCAGGTATACACAATTTCCTGTGTCCCTCCACACCCTCACTCTCAACTATTCCTTGAAAGTTAGATTAAAAAATCAATCTATATAAGCAGACTTGGTGAGGTAAATTTGATGCAATACAATGTGACAGAATAAGTAATTAAATTCACATATTTGGATTCAAACAAGAATTTGTACAAGATCTTTCAAAACAATTGGGTGATTCAGATTTGTTTTAATTCTCAACCATTCTGTCATTTCTAGCAAAATTAGGATGGTCAACGAAAGAAAATAAAATCTCAACCAACTCAAAGAAAAAAAAGGGCAAAGTAGCCTTAGAAAAAGTAAAAACATAAAAGTAATTTACCTATGAAATTTTATTTATTATTCCCATAGTTAATTTTTAAAAATAAGAAAACTCTTTTATTGGTTATTTCACTGAGAAAGTTGAGAATTGTGTGTTCATCTTCTCTCACATACAGACTGTGTAATTACAATGGGAGTGGAATCTGACATTATCAAGAGATGCTCTCTTTTTTCTCATTAGAAAATTCCCAGAAGCCAAATACCACCCAGTCTTTTTTTTTTTTCCAACTTTATCCCCAAACCTCTGTTGATTAAACTATGAGTCAGTCATTTTTCTCAATTCTTTCTCACAGGTGAAGCATACATTCGCCCTTGCCAAGCCTTATTTTTTTAAAGAATGATCTCTATTCACAGATGAAATGATCATGTTTATAGAAAAATCCTAAGGAATCTACTAAAAAACTACTAGAATTAATAAATTAGTTCAGTAAGGTTGTTAGATTCAAGATCAATATAAAAAAAACCAATAGTATTTGTAATGAACAATCAATAATTGAAATTTAAAAAATTCCACTTACAATAGCATCACAAAAAATACATCACTTAGGAATAAATTTAATAAAAGAAGTACAAAATTTATAATCCAAAAACTATAAAACACCGTAGAAAAAAAATTACAGAAGATCTAAGTAAATGGAAAAACATCCCATGTTCACGAACCAGAAGACTTAGTATAGTTAAGATGGCAATACTGCCCAAATTGATCTGTAGATTCAGTGCAATAATTATCAGGATCCCAGCTGACTTCTTCATAGAAACTGACAAGCTGATTCTAAAATTTACATGAAATTGCAAAAGACCTAGAACAGCCAAAACTTGAAGAATAAATAGGAGGACTCACACTTCCCAATTCAAAACTTACTACAAAGCAATGGTAATCAAGACATATACACATATACAGTCATGCATTGCTTAAAGATAGGGATATATTTTGAGAAATGCATCCTTAGGTGATTTCATCATTTGAATATCATAGAGTATACTGAAGGAGAACAAAATTTGCCACCCCAAAATATGTCTGTTTAACATGAGGATTATTTTAGGCTGATTATTTTTAAGAAATGAAAGATTCAAAGTTTTTCTTGTTACCTCCCCCTTAACTGCCTAAAAGACCTCAGATAAAAAAACCTGTCTCAGCACAATTGTCCCATTTGCAACAACGTGGATGGACCTAGAGGGTATTATGTTAAGTGAAATAAGCCAGAAAGAGAAGGACAGACACTGCATGAACTCACTCATATGTGGAATATAAATGAACACACGGACAGAGAGAACTAATTGGTGGTTACCAAGGGGAAGGGGGGGTAGGCACAAGGGGTGAAGGGTTACATCCACATGGTGATGGACAAACAATAATGTACAATTAAAACCCCACAGTGTTATAAACTATTAAGACATCAATTAAAAAAATAATAAAATAATAAAAAAAAAGAAGAGCAAGAGACACCAGAGCTTCCTCTCTGTACTATGTGAGGACACAGGAGAAGGTGGCTGCCTGCAAACCAGGAAGAGAGCCCGCACCGAGAACTGAATTGGCTGGCACCTTGATCTTGGACTTCCAGCCTCCAGAGCTGTAAGAAATAAATGTCTGTTGTTTAAGCCAAAAAAAAAACCCTGTCTCAGGAAGCAAGCTATCACCTTAGCATCACATGAACTAGGTGGTAGGCAGGGAGGAACCTAGAAAAGCCTGTTTGTTGAGCTCCCCTCTGTGTTCTTACAAACATAGAGTGTTTGTTTCTGTGTGGCCAAACACTTGTTTTTGGAATGTTTGCTCTGTTTGCTCCTTTTCACCGACCTGTGAATTGCCTTCCTTACCCTTCAATTCTATGATTCTCCCCACTCCCAACATCTTTTGTCTTTGGCTGAGGATGGTATTTAAGGTGAGGGCTTCAATCATTTTGACGAGTTACTAGGTTTTCCTGGGTTTATCTCATGTATACATGTTATTAAACTTTTGGTTGTTTTTCTCCTGTTAAGGTCTAAAATCAATTCTTAGACCAGCCAGAAGAACCTAGAAGGGTAGAGGAAAATGTCTTCCTCTCCTACAGTACTTACACAAACCTAGATGGTATAGCCTACCACATACCTTGGCTATATGGTACTACTGTCCTATATGCGGTCCATCATTGACAGAAATGTCGTTATGCAGCACATGACTATAGATCCATGGAATAGAACTGAGAGTCCAGAAATAAACTCATGTGCCTATGGTCAACTGATTTTCATCAAGAGTGCCAAGACTATTCAATGGGGAAAGAATAGTCTTTTCAACAAATGGTGCTAGGACAACTGGATAGTCACAAGCAAAAGAATAAAGTTGGACCCTGACCTCACACCACATACAAAAATTAACTCAAAATGAATCGAAAAGCTAATTGTAAGAGCTAAAAGTATAAAACTCCTAGAAGAAAACACAGGGGTAAACGTTCATGACTTCGGATTTGGCAACAGATTCTTAGATATGAAGCATAAGCAAAAAAAAAAAGGTACAACAGATAGAGTGGACTTCATCAAAATGAAAAACTTTTGTGTTCTTTTTTCTTTTTTTTGAGGAAGATTGGCCCTGCGCTAACATCTGTTGCCAATCTTCCTCTTTTTCTTCTTTTTTTCCTTCCCAAAGCCCCAGTAGGTAGTTTTATGTCATAGTTGTACATCCTTCTAGTTGCTCTGTGTGGGACACTGCCTCAGCATGGCTTGATGAGTGGTGAGTAGCTCTGTGCCCAGGATCCGAACCAGTGAACCCCAGGCCTCCAAAGTGAAACATGCAAACTTAACTGCTATGCCACCAGGTCGGCCCCTGTGTTCTAAAGGACACTGTTAGGAAAGTGACACTATTAAGAAAAGACAACCTTTGGAATGGGAGAAAATAATTGGAAATCATATATTTGATAAAGGACTTATATCTAGAATATACAAAGAACTTACATAACTCAATAATAACAAGATAAATAACCCAATTAAAAAAAAGAGCAAAGGAACTGAACAGGCATTTTTCCCAAGGCAGGGGGAGACATACAAACAGCCAATAAGCACATGAAAGTGATGTTCAACATCATTAGCAATCAGAGAAACAAAAATCAAAACCACAATAAGATAGCATTTCAAACCTACTAGGATGGCTAGAATAAAAAAACCCAGATAATAACAAGTGTTATCAAGGATATGGAGAGATGGAAACCCTCTTACACTGATGATGGGAATGTAAAATGGTGCAGCCACTTAGAAAACAGTCTGGCAGTTCCTCAAATGGTTAAACATAGAGTTAGCAAATGATCTAGCAATTCCACTACCAGGATTATATCCAAAAGAACTGAAAACAGATGTTCAAACATAAATTTGTATACAAATGTTCATAGCAGCTCTATTCGCAATAGCCAAAAGATGGAAACAGCCCAAATGTCCATCAATGGGTGAATGGACAAACAAATTGTGGTATATACATATAATGGACTATTACTCAGCCTTGAAAAGGAATGAGGTACTGATACATACTACAACATGCATGACCACATATTATATGATTCCATTTATACAAAATGTCCAGAATAGTGAAATCTACAGAGACAGAAATAAATCAATGGTAGCTTAGGGCTGCAGAGATATGGGTATAGGGGTTGATAGCTAAAGGATATAGGATTTCTTTTTCAGATGATGAAATTATTCTAAAAAAGACTGTGGTGATGGTTGCACATATGCATGAATATACTAAAAACCACTGAATTGTACACTTTAAATGGGTGAATTATATGGCATGTGAAATATCCCAATAAAGCTGTTTAAAAAACCTAAATGTACATTTCTAGTAAGCATATACAATAAAAAACAAAAATCATTCCTAACTAATACTCTGACCCAGCACATTATGTCACACAGAGAATAAATCAATCAATAAAATCCCCAAAGGGCCTATAAGATTTAATAAAAGTCATAAGCACAAGATATTAGATTAACAAATTTATAAAAGTCACTAAAGGATAGAAAGCAGACTTTAAGAACTACTGAAAGCCTATGACTTGATTATGTAGAAGATTCATACTTATAAGTTTCAATAGCTAGATATTCAACTGTACAAGAAATAATTTGTCTTATATTTCCTATTTAATTGAAAAGCTGAAGGAATAAAAGAAAGTCAAGTTCTTTTCAAAAGGTCCCAATAACAGATTTCAGAAATTTACGCAAACAATGCATCTGAGCCTTATTAAACTAACAAAAGCTAATTATTACTACCATCCTCCCAATCTTTGGTGGCAGAAACCCGAATGTCAAATCATTCTAAAATATCAAGAATCTATTGAGATAGAAGATATTTCAGAAATCATCTAGTTGCATGTCTAATACAATAAATTTATTTTTAAACTTTTTCAAATGTACCTTATACAATTTCAACACACTGCTCTTCACAACAACCTTAGTAGGCCTAGCAGTTATGATGACCACTATCAGATGTGGAAATTAAAGCTTAGAGGTGATTTGCCTGAAGTCACATAATAGAGACATCTTTTACTCTTTAGCAACATCACTCATACAGCATGTTGGCCTATAAATTTACTTTGATTCGTAGGAACTTTTGTTACCTTTTTCTCAGCTTTGAATCTGTTAGCTTGTATCTCCTCCCTCGTTACTTGGTTACTTATTCTACTATAAAAAAATCAGACTGCTTTGGTATCTAGTCATACAGTTCAGGCAAAAAGAATGATTGAACTGGTGCCATAAAACACTTAGTTCAGCTTCTCAATCTTCATCTCCCATCTATTCTAGACCTGAACTTTATTATCATACTAATAGAGTTATCAACTGTTTTCATGCATGTGAATGTAAGCTCCATGTGAGAAGGGACTTTTTAACCTCATTACTTGGTGTATCCTCAGTATACAGTATAGTGCTTGGTCACAGTTTATAATGAATAAAAATATTCACAAACAGATGAAATCTGTCAGTGGAAAGGACACCAAATAAGATTAATATTTCTCCTATGAAGCCTAACTCATTTGTATCAACACCTCACCATAGTCTACTCTTCAAACATTGGTACACAGAATTCAGAATATAGAAAATTGAGGACTAATAAAGCATTTTAAGCTATTATAGTTTATAACAAGGAATAAATAAGTCATAGATGAGAATTTGCTCTTTTATACCTACACAAGTACAAACAATGAATTCACTGTTTACATTGTAGTGTGTATCGACGCTAAAAAGCAATTCCAGAAGATTGGTGCTGTTTCCCAATTATTATTTCCTGGTCAGTTCAAAATTCCACAGATGTTATTTTAAGCCTTTACCACCTTTAAAGGCCATCTTTCATTCTACACCCCAGAGAAGATGACTTAACTCATATTTCACAGAAAATAACCAGGACTTATTGCTAGTAGGTACTGTGCTAAGCAACTTGTAAGGGAGTATTAATATCCTTCTTTTACAGAGAAATTAAGTGACTTGCTCAAGATCATATAATAAGAATAAGAGAAGGGATGTGAACCCAAGACTGTGCCCCCCAAACCCATCTTAATATCTTAACTCATCTCAAGAAAAAAACCTTCCCTCTTAAGGCTTACCTTATGCCATGCTCCAGATCCCACTGAAGCCTGGCTATTACTCTATCAATTATCCCCCTTCATCTGTAATTTCAACCTTTCTCTTTTCCTCTTCCTACTTCCAAAAGCCTATAAACAAAAGGAGGTCTCCTTCATCTTTAAAACATAATACAACAGCAGCAAAAAACACTTATAAGGAGATACCAGTTCCTCTTAATTACAAACCCCTAACTCTTTGCTCTGAGATGAGAGACAGGATTTTGAAGTAGGGAGAACCAATTAGTGACTGATTCTTGTCCCTCCCTTCCTATCACAAAACAACATCCTCACTCTATTTGCCTTTCCTGTAATTGTACTATGGTGCTTAGCACCTCAGTGTTCATGTACATACCATTCCCATTTCTTAGAATGCTATTATTCCCTTCTCCCTCTTTGCTAGTTCCGTCTCCATTATAATACTCATCATACTGTAATTATAATTGTTTGCTTACACGTTTATCCTCTATATTGGAGCTAGTTTTCTGAACACAGGGAATATGAATGTTATTCATCTTTAATTACCTGGTGTCAAGCTCTGAACCTGGCACATAGCAGGGATTCAGAAAGTGTTGCTTATATTTGGATTTGAGACTTATATTTGGGACAGTGCTAGGGATAAGGATTCATTTCATATCTAAACAGAAATACTTTATAGAGGTAAGATTACAAATTTTAAAGAAGAATATAAAGCAGTAAAAATAATAAATAGCAAGCACTTATATGGTGCTTATTATATGCTAAGCACTAATGTTTTACATTAATTCAATTTGGGGACTTATAAGTAAAATAATCAATTACAAGTAAAATTCTGTGATTCAGATCAACTGAGAAGCTCAGCTCAGAGAAGGCAAGGATCATTATGCAGTGAAGCCAATCAGATAAAATTTCATGGGGGAAGTTTGTTAAGTACAGTATAAGGATCGACTGAATAGCAGAAGAGCATGGAGAGAAAGTAAATAGCAAGTACAAATGCACAGCAATAAAGGAAGGGATGTGGGATATGTGTAAGATAATAAAGAGGACTGGCTTGACTAAAAAAAGTGTTTAGATGAAGATGAGGAATAGCAAAAGATAACATTAAGAATCTGTATATGCTTTTGATAAGCAAACTGGTATCACATAACATAAGTTCCTTATACCAGGAAGAGATAGCAAGAAAGTTCAACTAGTTTAAGTGAAGCAGAAAAACAAATTCATAACGTAAACTACTTCTGGAAGATAGTGTAAGAAAGATGTGAAATCAGAGTTCTGACAATGGGAATGAAGAAGGCTTGCATCTAAGAGTTATTCTGAAGCAAGAACCTGATAAGCTGGAAAGAGTAAAAAAATAAAGAGTGAATCAAATATACTTCTTGAGGTTTCAAGATTTCTAAATAAAATAAAGGGGGAAATCATCCAATAAAGAACCCACCCCACACCCACAGAAAAAAAGGGAAAATTATTATGCATTGGGGGAAGAAATGGGAATAATAATAAAAGAGCTGAACTTGGAATACTGACATCAAACTCTAAGAGGCAAGGCAGATGAGTGAAACGGCGAAAGGCAGAACAGTGATTAGGATATTTATTATAATTATCTGAAGGCTTAACAAACCACATTTCTCTTGTCTCCCCCCAGCCAGACTTAAGGATCAATGCTTTAGAGAGTCCTATCATGGATTAGAAACTGGGGTGGGTGGGTATTGAAAAGAGGCTGATAAATATAACAGCAAGGCCTCAGGACAGAGACTTGGAGACAATAACAATAGTTGATAGACTACTCCCACCATTATAAAGCCAGGAATAACTTGAATAATACTTGTTTCTATGCAAACAATAGTTATTGTTTTTATTGGGTATGAAGACCCTAATGCTTATCATTCATGCAGATTTAAATAAATTAACTGTCCAAAGTAACTCTACACCCATCACATAGCAGAATCACATACAAACATACAAAAAAGACATTAAAGGAATATTCACAGCAATTATAATTAATGAGGTAATCAAAGATTTCTCCTAAGCCTTTGTTTGTGAAGATGTAAAACTAATTTAGTCTACCAAAGCTAAACGTTTCCCATCTGTTTTAGAAATATACTAAATTACCATTCTAACCAGCTATCAAAATCTAAATAAGCAATTTATAATCACATCTTCTAATATACCAAAAGTCAATGAAATTCCATCACTAAAAATGGGTTAACTAGACACCATGTGTCTCTTGATGCAATATAATATGATATACACAGCACCACATATTAAGTATTCTTGCAAAAAATTTTAACCTAAATTTTATGAAGCCTTTGGAACAGTGGTTCTCAAACCTGTTTCTCTCAGGACCCCTTTACACTCTTAAAAATTACCAAGGAACCCAGAGGGCTTTTGTTTATGTGTTATATCTATTGATATTTACCATGTTTGAAATTAAAATGAGCAAGTTATAAAATATTTATTAATTCATGAAAAATTACAATAAACCCATTATTAATAATATATAAACTTTAAAATAAAAAACTCAATATTTTCCAAAACAAAAAAAACTCAGTGAGAAGTTTGGTATTGTTTTACATTTTTGCTGTCTTTTAATGGTTTAAGAGAAGACAAATGGATTCTCATATCTGCTTCTATGTTTAATCTGCTGCATTATCACACATCATTTAGCCTCTGGAAAACTACATACACTGTTGCATGAATGAGTGAAAAAGACAAATCACTGACATCCTCCCAACTACTTTAAGGTAAATATCTGTTTCTAGAAATATGGAAGATAGAACAACAAGTTAAATGACATCACAAGGAAGCAAATCAATTAATACAGAATGCGGAACATTCCTCAAAACAATTCATCTAATTTCTTCAACAAATCAACAGAACACAGAAAAAGAAAGTGGGGGCAATAGTTCTAGATTAACAGGCTTAACAACAAAATATCTTCTGTGGATCCCGATGAGCCCTATTTTGAACACTGACTATAAACTGACATCTTGGAAACACTAGGGGAAATAGCTGAATAGGTTAGGGTATTAGATGATCTAGAAATTACTGTTAATTTTTTTCAGGTATGATATGGTTATGTAAGAAAAGATCTGTATTTTTTAGAGAAGCATAACGATGTACTTATTGGTAAAATGAAACAATGAAATAGAGAAAGAGGATAGATGACCCGAGTGAAGCAAAAGTGGTGCTAATATTCATGCTGCCTTGAATAAGTGGGAATTCATTGTACTATTCTTGCTACTTTTGTATATGTTTGAACTTCTTCATAATAGAAAAAGTTCCAAAAAATATTCAATGGAATTACTTGGCTTAATTTTTATGCCATTTGTGGAAAGCCTCCACACTCTTATAGTAAATTTCTTTTAGTGCTTTATGATTATGGACCTAACAACTATGTTTCAGGTTTGAATTGGACAACTCTAGAAAATATCTCTTTTGGCAGAGATGAACTACCATGTGCAATTTAAACTAGATAAAGTTTTAATTCATATCTTAAACACCATGGGTACTTATAAATGATTCAATAAATTAATAAATCAATTTTAAGCCATTCAGGGAAAGTTTATGAACAAAGCAGCTTGAGTTAAGAGCTTTACTTTTAACTCAGATACTAAGCTTCATGGTGGGAGGGAATGACAACTTAGAATGAATAAATAGGGGCTTGAAAAGTAGGTACTTAGGGTATTTTTAAACATAATATATCTCATATTAAAGGTTTAAATGAGTGCAGGGAGGGTCCAGGATAAACTGATGCTTCTTTTTTTTTTTTTAATTTTCACTTTTATTGATGTCTTAATAGTTTATAACATTGTGGGGTTTTAGCTGTACACTATTTTTTGTCCATCACCATGTGGATGTATCCCTTCACCTCTTGTGCCCACCCCCTACCCCCCTTCCCCTTGGTAACCACCAAGTAGTTCTCTCTGTCCGTGTGTTCGTTTATATTCCACATATGAGTGAAATCATGCGGTGTCTGTCCTCCCTCTGCCTTATTTCACTTAACATAATACCCTCTAGGTCCCTCCATGTTGTTGCAAATGGGACAATTCTGTCTTTTCTTATGGCTGAGTAGTATTCCATTGTATATATATATACACCACATCTTCTTTATCCAATCAAAACTGATGCTTCTTTGATCTTTATCTCTCACTATATCATGAGCAATAAAATACCTCAACTCCCTCTCCCTCAACACCTCAGTATGCTTTCTACTATTGTTCCCTTTTGCATGGTTTGATGTTATCCAGCTTGGGATTCCTTCTTAGATGTGACCTAAGCTCACCAATCAGTTAGGGGAAGACTTACACTGGTCACTCGACGGTAGATCTGTGCAGCATTTTGGCACTCTGAGTAAGGGTATTCAGATGTGGCCATCTCAAGCATGCACATCCCAAAAGCATAAACATCAACGGATTCATCATACTTCTCCTCATACATCTCAGGGGCCATGAACTCTGGGGTACCTTCAATTAAAAGAACAATTGAGACAATGTAAGTAGAGGCTGCAGACGTTACTCACCGGTGGGGAGAAGCAGAGGGAGTTGACCTGTGAGAAAGAAGAAAGTGGAAGGGGGTGGGGGGGAAGAAGCAGGGGAGAGAGAGATGGCGGGGGCGGGGGGAGAGAAAGAGAAAGCGAGAGAGAGGGAGAGGAGAGAAGGAGGGAAGGGGGAGGGAGGGCAGGAGGAAGGGGGGAAGGAAGGAAGGAAGGAAGAAAATGGTGGGGGGTGGGGAGAGGAAATCTTAGTCTATTCCATCACATATCTTATAGATCCGCTGCTGCAAGGCATTCATAACAAACTGAAACAGGGTCAAGTGTCTATTTATTTACTGTTTCAAATGGATTACTGTTATACAACATCAAGATAAAGCCTTGGATAAGAGATAAACTAATATAACTCATATTAAAAACATGGAAGGAAAAGGTAAGAGACTAGCAAGGAATAAGGTAGATATAATGGCATCTACCTGTAAGATAGGATGATGGGTTAAAAAAGATCAAAATACTTGTCTGCCCCCTACTGTACGGTAGCTGTAAGGTTAACATTTATAGCTAGTCTCTTGCCATCAACATTCCATCTGATCAGTTTCACTTTTAAGGAGGCCTTGCAGTGAAAAACTCAACATTAAATATGTTTTTTAAAATAATAAAGCGTAATTGTCTATAAAGGCCACTCACCAGAGCCCTTTTCTTCACATACTTACCATCCCACCTGCAGTACACAAATAAGCCTACTGCAGATACAAGAAATATAGTGAGGGACATCCTATAGGCAAAAAATAAATACATACACACACAAATAGAGAACTCAAATATAGACTGAATTATGAGCACAGAGTGCATGATCCCACAAACCAGGTTTTTCAATGTTTCCAAAGAAATTAAGTCTGGATACTTCAAATTATAGGACATTTCCAAGAACAGGCTTGCAGACTATGATTTAAACCAAAAAAAGAAAAAACAAAAAAACAAGAAAAACTCTCTTCAGCCAGAGATTTTCAAGATGCTAAAGACAAGCAAAGAAATGTTTCCTGTAAGAAAGGCAAAAAGGAAATTGAGCTTTAAATAACTCTTCCCATTCTTCTTCTTAATCTACTGTAAGAAAATGTAAAAACAGCATTCCAAATCCAAGTTATGTAATATTCCAAGGAGAATACTATTTTATAAGGATGTGCAAATTACTGGTGTCCTATGCTTTTCTTACTAATACATAGGATTCTAGCCCACTTAAAAATTAATTGTTTTCTTCTTGTTGTCATCGTCACCTTTTGGAGAGAGTACAGTGTTTGTGAAAATTTCAAGTTTTCAAATTGTTATACCCTCTTCAGAGAGTGAAAGCTTACCAAAATAATAAGCATTAAATTATTTTTCCAGCTGCAACTCTCTAACATAGTTAAAAGTCTGAAAGGACAGTCTTGTTCTTTAGATCAGTGATTCTCAACAGGGGCGATTTTGTCACCTCAGTGGACATTCAGCAATGCCCAGAGACATTTTTGGTTGTGGGAGGTGGAGAGCGGGTGTGCTACTGGCATCTGGACCTCAGTATCTAGTGAGCAGAGGCCTGGGGTGCTGCTAAATCATCTTACAATGCACAGGACAGTCCTTACAACAAAGAATGGTCCAACCCCAAATGTCAACAGTACTGAGCATGAAAACCCTGTCTTAGAAATATATCTTCTGAAGAGTAGAAGTAAGAAAAAAAGTTGATAAAACCAAATTTTCAGAGTGAACTGTCTTTTCACATTTTAAAATAAATATTTTAACAGGCAGATATTTCTGAATAAACATACATATCCAACAGATATTTTTAGAAACTAAACTACATATAATTCAATTTCTCTTATAAGGAAAGTAACACCCTATATCTATTATATAAATAAGTATATAATACTAATAAGTGATCAACAGTATGACCCAATAAGATTGATAGTTGCATGAGGTTTTGCCAGAGTTCACCTCACTTCTCTTCATATAACTTTATAAAAACATCAATAGTTTTAAAGATGATTCTAGAAGCATAAATATAGAGAACTCTACATCTCACAAGTAGAAGTGATCGCTTCCTGGGTTCAAGCTATGAATTTTTGAAGGTTTGTTTCATGTAATAAAAGCTCTGACAGGATCAGGTTTCTAAATAAAAAGAATGTCAGAAGGCAGTTAGGCTGCAAAGTACACCTGAAACATACCTATCACACTCTTGGCAAAAGAAGCCCTCTTCAGGGTTGCCAGACCTAGGTCTCCAATCTTGACTGAGCCTGTGGGGCCAGTGATAAAGATGTTGTCACATTTAAGATCTCGGTGAATAATAGGTGGAGTTCTAGTATGAAGAAACTGAAGTCCTTTAAGGATCTGACGGCACCAGCTTCTTAGAACTTTGATCTTCATCACCTTAAACCTTTTCAGGTACCTAGAAAAGGCAAGGTATACCAAACAGGTTATCAATGATATGAGTTTATTGCTTTGAAGAATTCCATTAAATTCTAGCATATCTCAGATGGAAATATCAAATTAAGAATATTAAGCTTCAGTAACTTGAAAGGTTAAGTGATACTTTTAGTAAGGATAATAAGTGGTTAGTAAGCGAATTCTGATAACAAAGCACAAAAAATGAATTCCTTAAAATTAGATCACTACTAAAATGATTTAAAAGTTAAGAGGTAGAGTTTGACTTCTGGTAAATGGTAGGGCAATTCTTACTGGACGCAGATATATAAACTCTAGAAAAAATACGTACAAAACAACTACTTGAAGGCTTTGGAGAGCGACAAAATCAGGCATAAATTGGAAGGGAGTTCACATAAGGAAAAAGGAAAAGTACTCCTTGAACTTCCTACCATCAATACCTTTTCAACTGAGGGAAGGTACTCCAGTTTGACTATGCAGGTCAGCTCAAACCTGGAAAGAAACCTGTAGCCTTATTAGCCGAGGAATATGAGGACAAAGTTTCAGATGACTACAGCATCTAGAATAGTGCTGTCCCACAAAACTTCCTGTAATGATAGTGTGTCCAATACAGTATCCACTATACAAATGTGAATATTTATATTTAAATGTAGATTAATTAAATTAAAAATTCCATTTTCCCGTGGCGCTAGCCACATTTCAAGTGTTCAATAGCTGCCTGTGGCAGCTGGCTACCATTTGGGACAGGGCAGATTATAGAACATTTCTGTCACACAGAAAGTTCTATTGGACAGCAGAAATCTAGAAAGTGAAGGAGGGAAATCCCAGAAAGGAGGTATATAAGGGGAGTCCCAAATTCTGCAAATTTACTTTGCCCAAATCTCTGCTTAACCTCTAAAATATGTATATGTGAGGGGCCGCCCGGTGGCGCAGCGGTTTAGTCCGCGCTTGGCAGCCCGGGGTTCGCGAGTTCGGATCCCAGGAGCCCGCCGACGCACTGCCTGTCAGCCACGCTGTGGCGGCGTCCCATATAAAGTGGAGGAAGATGGGCACGGATGTTAGCCCAGGGCCAGTCTTCCTCAGCAAAAAGGGGAGGATTAGCAACAGATGTTAGCTCAGGGCTGGTCCTCCCCACAAAAAAAATAAATAAATAAAATATGTATATGTGAGTTAGATTCCAAGCAGTCCAGCTAATGCTAAAAGAACAGAACAGAAATTTCTGATGCTACCCACTACAGGGAAGATAAAGTTTGGGGACTGAGTTCAGATGCACATTTTATCTGGAAATAATCAGGAAAAAAAATGAAGAACACTAAAAATGGTAAATATAAAAGATTACATTTTCCTCTAACTTTAAAATACATATGACTAATTGAAGGAAAATTTATAACATTGTATTATAGGGTCTATAGAATATATAAATGTAATGTATATGAAAACTACAGCATAAAGAACAAGTATTAGGGATAAATGGAAGGTTTGTGCAAGTTTCCTTTATTTTACATGAAACTGTATGGTATCAACCCTAAGCACATTAAAAAAAAGTTAAAAATGCATTATAAATGCAATCTCTAGAGCAACAGCTTAAAAACAAACAAAACAAACAGGTTTAACTAAAAAGCTAATATAGGAACTAAAATAAAATTCTATCTCATTTCAGTGGGGTAATTAAAGAAAACTAATGGTGAAAGTTGGTTTATGGTTTAAAAAAATATCAAAATATAGTTACATCTGGAGAGTGAGAGAAGGACTGCCTAGGTAGAGGCATAAGGGCATTTACTGAGATGATGGAAGTGTTCTGTATCTTAACAGTTTTGATTACATGAGTGAATGACTTTGTAAAAACTCACTGAATGACATGCTTTTTACCATACATAAGTTTTACTGTAAGGAAAAACAAAGCATACAAATATTGGAACTTCAATGAAATGCATACTGAAGTGTTTACAGGTGAAGCATACTGATATCTGCAATTTATTTCAGAATGAATAAAATTAAGATAGACTGATAAGGGGATGATTAGATGGACATATGTGATAAAGCAAATGTAGCAAAAGTTTAGTAAATCATAGAATCTAGCCGGTGAGGATGTGTGTGTTCACTGTATAATTCTTTCAACTTTTCTGTATAATTGAAAATTTTTATAACAAAATGTTGGGGAAAAGTTGAGGCTGGCTTGTATCTCTTTCACATCTATAACATGATGAAGTATATAAAATATAATAGATCACTATATATTAACCTGTATCTTATGACCTTACTAAATTTGTTTAGAATCACTTAAATTTTCTATGTAAATGGTTACATAATCTGCAAACAAGGGTAGTTTTATTTCTTCCTTTCCAACCTTAATGTCTTTTACTACTTTTCCCGTTTTTAAGCCTTACTTAAAACAGTGAAAACAGGCATCCTTGCTTTGTTCCTAATCTCAAGAGAAAACAGTAGGTATGATGTCGTTAGCTATAGGTTTTTTTCATGGATGTTCTTTATCAGTTTGAGGAAGTTGTTAAGTCATGAATAGATGTTAAATTGTCAAATATTTTTTCCATACATATTGAAATGATCATATGGTTTTTCTCTTTCATCCTGTTAATGTGTATAACATTGACTTATTCAATGTTAAACCAACTCTGAGATCCTGGAATAAACCCTATTTGGTACTAATGTATTATGATTGCTGGATTCAATTTGCTATTATTTTTAAAGGATTTCTGCACCTATATTCATGAAGGACACTGCTCTATAAATTTCTTTTGCTAAAATCTTAGGTTTTGGTATTAGTATTATGTTGTTTTCAAAAAATGAATTAGACACTGATTCTTCTGCCTCTATTTTTTGAGAAAATTCAACACACTGGATTTTCCCCCCATTTTAAAAATTATCATAAAATACATATAACACAAAATTTACCACTTTTAAGTGGTATTAAGTACATTCATATTATTGTGCCATTATCCCCATCGTCCATCTCCAGAACTCCTTTCATCTTGCAAAACTGAAACTTCATACCCATTAAAAAACAACCCCCTACTCCCCACCTTCCCCTCAGGCCCTGGCAACCACCATTTTACTTTCTGTCTCTATGAATTTGACTACTCTAGGTTCCTCATATAAGTAGAATCATATAGTATTTGTCCTTTTGTGACTGGCTTATTTCACTTAGCATATGTGTCCTCAAGTACACCATTCATGATGTAGCATGTGTCAGAATTTCCTTCCCTTTTAAGGCTGAAAAATATTCCACTGTACATATATATCACATTTTTGCTTATCCATTCTTCCACTGATGGACACATGGGTTGCATCTACCTTTTAGCTATTGTGAATAATGCTGCTATGAACATGGGTATACAAATATCTCTTTGAGACCCTGCTTTCAGTTCTTTTGGGTATATACCCACAAATGGTATTGCTGAATCATACGGTAATTCTATTTTTCTAATTGAGAGATCATTGACATACAACATATTAGTTTCAGATGTACAACACAGTGATTCAAAATTTGTATATAATGCAAAATGATCACCACAAAAAGTCTAGTTAACATTCATGGCCACACAGTTATAAATTTTTTTTTCCTTATGATGAGAACTTTTAAGATCTACTCTCTTAGCAACTTTCAAATATAAAATACAGTATTATTAACTATAGTCACCATGCTGTATATTACATCCCTGGGACTTATTTATTTTATAACTAGAAGTTTGTACCTTTTGACTACCTTCATGCATTTCACCACCCCCCCACCCCCCTCTGGCAACCACCAATCTGTTCTCTGTATCTATGAGCTTCTTGTTGTCTTTTTAAAGATTCCATATATAAGTGAGATCATATGGTATCTGTCTTTCTCTGTCTGACTTATTTCACTAAGCATAATACCATCAAGGTCCATCTACACTACATTGTTGCAAATGGAAAGATTTCTTTCTTTTTTATGGCTGAATAATATTACACACGCACACACACACATAATTTCTTTATCCATTCATCCATTGACGGACACTTAGGTTACTTCCATGTCTTGGCTACTGTAAATAATGCTGCTATGAACATGGGAGTACATATATCTTTTTGAATTAGTGTTTTCATATCCTTCAGGATAAATAGGCACAAGTGGAAATGCTGGATCATATGGTAGTTCTCTTTTTAATTTTTTCCATACTGTTTTCCATAGTGGCTGAACCACCTTACATTCCCACCAACAGTGCACAATGGTTCCCCTTCTCCGCATCTTCATCAACACTTGTTTTCTTGTCTTTTTGATACTAGTCATTCTAACAGATATGAGGCGGTATCTCACTGTGGGTTTGATTTGTGTTTCCCTAATGACTAGTGATGTTGAGCATCTTTTCACATGTAGTGGTCATTTGTGTATCTTCTCTGGAGAAATGTCTATTCAAGTTCTTTGCCCATTTTTGAATTGGGTTGTTTACTTTTATGTTTGAGTTTTGGGAGTTCTCTATACATTTTAGATATTAATCCCTTTTGCGTTATATAATTTGCAAATATTATCTCCCATTCTGTGGGGTGCCTTTTTACTCTGTTATAATACCTACTGATGCACACAAGTTTTTAATTTTCATAAAGTCCGATTTTAAAACTGGATTTTAAAACATTTGATATGGCATACATTTCAGGCAATGCTAATAACCAAGTCACTTCCATTTTTGATGGAGAGTATTAAGTTTTTCTTTTTACTGATGAGGATATTGAGCCCAAGGTCACACAGCTATTACAAGACAGAGATGGCAACTGAATTCTTAAGCTTGGACTACTGCTACTGCCTGACTAGCTACTCTAAGCTGTTATGTATACTACCATCAGATAAGTCTTTCTAAAGGAATGCTAGCACAGTCCCTGGCTAGCACAGTAGGTACTCAACTGTTTTCTGAATTATTCAGTGCATTGTAACACTGCTAGATCACGATCAAAACCTTTCCAATGGTTCCTTACTACCCTTAAATTAAAGCAGAAACTAATTTTTTGCCCTGCATTCAAATCTCTCTTGCATATATATACACAAGGGAACACTATACAGTCATAAAAAAGAAGGAAATCTTACCATTTGTGACAATGTGGATGGACCTTGAGGGTACTATACTAAGTGAAATAAGTCAGATAGTGAAAGACAAATACTATATGATCTCATTTATATGTGGAATCTAAACAAAAACAAAAAAACCCAAAGCTCAGAGACATAGAGAACAGATTAGTGGTTGCCAGAGGTGGGAGTTGGGGGTGGGTGAAATGGGTGAAGGGGGTCAAAAGGTACAAACTTCCAATTATAAAATAAACAAGTGATGGAGATGTAATATACAGCACGGTGACTATAATTATTGCATATATTTGAAAGTTGCTAAAAGAGCAGATCTTAAAAGTTCTCATCACAAGGGAAAAAAATTCTGTTAACTATGTATGGTGATAGATGTTAACTAGACTTATTACAGTGATCATTTCACAATATATACAAATATCGAATCATTATGTTGTACACCCAAAACTAATATAGTGTTGTATGTCAATTACACCTCAACAAAAAAATTTTTTTGAATTAAAAATACAAAACTTACACATATACTTTGACTCACATTTCACTTTTAGAAACCTATTCCAGAGAAAAAAATAAGGACACAGGTATAAGCATGATTACTGTGACATTGTTTGTAAGAAGAGAATGTGGACAAGAAGAGATCCAATTTGCCCTAAACAACCACAAATGAGACATTTCCAAAGTCAGAGAAGCTAAATGTGGTGAGAATAAGAAGTGGTGCTAAAAATAGGAATATTAGTTAAAACCCACCACAACCAAACAAGAAAAGTGACAACCAGGCACCATCAGTGCAGAAAGAACATAATTAACTAATTAATATATATAATATATATAAATGAATGAACAATATCCCTGATGCGGCACTTCCAAATCCTTCATTACAGCTGACTCATGCACAATCGCCTTGAAGAAAAGCCTAAGTAGTTGAAAAGTCCCACCACCATAACCACAGCTCCTCATCAGGTTTTCAGTTATAAAATATTTAATAAAAACTGAAAACCAACTTGCGATTAAATGGGGGTAATTACGGTACCCAACCCACAAAATTGGAAGACTAAATGCTAAGGACAATGGTTGCCCAATATTAGAGCATAGGAAATTTTAGCTCAACAAACAGAATATCAATAAAGAGACAGAAATTACAAAAAGGAACCAAATGGAAATTCTGGAGCTGAAAAATACAATTGAAGTGAAAGGGTTTCAACAGCAGATTTGAAGAGGCAAAAGAAAGAAGCTGCAAATCTGAAGATAGGTCAACTGAAATTATCCAGCAGAAAGAAAAAAGAATAAAGAAAAATCAACAGAGCCTACAAGACCTGTGAGATACCACCTAGCTGACCAACATACCCAAATAAAATGAGAGAGGAGCAGAAAGAACAGTTGATAAAATAATGACCAAAAACTTTCCAAATTTGATTAAAAAACATGAATCTACACATCCAAAAAAATGGAACAAATTCCAATAAGGATAAATTCAAAGAGATTCATAATGAGACACATTACATTCAAACTGTGGAAAGACAAAGACAAAGAGAGAATCTTGAAAGCAGCAAGAGACAAGCAACTTGTCATGACCAAGAGATCCTCAATAAGATTATCAGCCAATTTCTCAGCAGAAACCATGGAGGCCAGAACGCAGAAGAATGACATATTTAAAGTGCTGAAAGAAAAAAACCTGTCAACCAAGAATTTTATATACAGCAAAATTATCCTTCAAAAATGAAGATGAAATTAAGACATTCCCAGATAAACAAAAGCTGATGGAGTTTGTTATTAGTACACCTGCCCTACAAGAAATGCTAAAGCAAGTTCTTTAGGCTAAAATGAAAGAACAGTAAACAGTAACTTGAAGCCATAAGAAGAAATAAAATCTATGGTAAAGGTAACTACATAGGTAAATATAAAAACCAGCATTAATATATTTTTAGTTTGTAACTTCTCTGTTCATTTCCTACATGATTTAAAAGACAAATGCATAAAATAATAATGACAAATCTGCATTAATGGGAACATAATGTACAAAGATGTACTGTGTGACAACAAAAACATATGGGGGAGGCAAAGTCGTATAGGAGCAGAGATTTTGAATGCTATTGCAGCTAAGCTGGTATCAATTCAAACTAGACTGTCAAGAATTTATGATGTTTAATTGCAATTCTCAAGGTAACCACTAAGAAAATATCCAAAAAATATACACAAAGGAAATAAGAAGTATATCGAAAAGGCACAACAAAAAATTCAATTAAATACAAAAGAAAGCAGTAATGGAGGAGATGAGGAACAAAAAAGGTATTGAGAAATACAAAAAAGAAACAGCAAAATGGCAGAAGGGCTTTCTTATCACTAATTACATCAAATATAAATGGATTAAGCTCTCTAATCAAAAGACAGATAGTAGAATGGAAATATATATATATATATATATATATATATATATGCACTGTCTATACAAGAGCCTCACTTTAGATCCAAGGACCCACATAGGTTGAAAATGAAAAGATAGAAAAAGACAGTCCATGCAAATAATAACCAGAAGAAGGTGAGGTGGCTATATTAATATCAGACAAAATAGACTAAGTCAAAAACTGATACAAGAGGGCCGGCCCGGTGGCGCAGCGGTTTAGTCTGCACTTGGCAGCCCGGGGTTCGCTGGTTCGGATCCCAGGCGCCCGCCAACGCACTGCCTGTCAGCCATGCCGTGGCGGCGTCCCATATAAAGTGGAGGAAGATGGGCACGGATGTTAGCCCAGGGCCAGTCTTCCTCAGCAAAAAGAGGAGGATTAGCAACGGATGTTAGCTCAGGGCTGGTCTTCCTCACCAAAAAAAAAAAAAAAAACTGATACAAGAGATAAAGAATATTATATATTGATAAAAGGGTCAATTCATCAAGAAGATAACAATTATAAACACATACACATCAAACAATAGAGCACCCAAATACACGAAGCAGATATTGACAGAACTGAAGGGAGGAATATACAGTTCTGTAGTAATAGTTGGAGACTTCAATAACCCATTTTCAGTAATGGATAGAACATGTGGACAGAAGATAATTAAGGTTACAGAGGATTTGAACAACACTCTAAACCACTTAGACCTAACAGAAATATGTGGAACACAACACTCAACAACAGGTGAATACATATCCTTCTCAAGTGCACAGGGAACATTCCCTCAAGAAACCTCCCAAAAAAGAAAAGTTCAGGACTAAATTCGCTGGTGAGTTCTATCAAACATTTAAAAAAGAATTAATACTAATCCTTCTCAAATTCTTCCACAAAGTTGAAAAGGAGGAAATGCTTCATAAATCATTCTATGAAGCCAGTATTGCCCTGATACCAAAGACACCACAAGAAAAGAAAACTACACACCAATGTTTCTTACAAATATAGATGCAAAAATCCTCAACAAAGTATTAGCTAACTGAACCCAACAGCATAGTAAAAGGATTATAAACCATGACCCAGTGGGATTTATCCACGAAAAGCAAGGGTGGTTGTTAAGAAAATCAATCAACATAATACACCACATTAATAAAACAAAGGGAAAAAGTGATCATCTCACTTGATGTAGAAAAAGCATTAGACAAAATCCAACACCTTTCCATGATAAAAATACTCAAACTAGGAACAGTAGAGAATATATTCAATATGATACAGAGTGTTTATGAAAAGCCGACAGCTAACATCATACCCAGTGGTGAAACACTGAAAGCGTTCCCATTAAGATTAGGAATACAACAAGGATAACCACTGCTATTCAACATTGCACTAGAAATTCTAGCCAGCATAATTAGGCAAGAAAAAGAAATCAAGGTATCCAAATTGGAAAGGCAGAAGTAAAACCATCTCTATTTGAAGATGACATGAACATATATATAGAAAATCCCAAAGAATACACACACCGCCCCCCTAGAGTTAATAAAAGAATTCAGCAAAGTTGCAACAGTACAAGAACAACACACACAAATCAGTTGTGTTGCATACACCAACAATTAACAACTTGAAAAGGAAATTAAAAAAACTATTCTATTTGCAACAGCACCCAAAAGAACAAAATATCTACGAATAAATTCAAACAAGGAAGTGAAAGATTTATAACTGAAACTAGAAAACACTGTTGAAAGAAATGAAGACAAATAAAATGAGGACATCTCATGTTCACGGACTGGAGCACTTAATATAGTTAAGATGGCAATACTACCTAAAGTGACCCACAGATTCAATGTATCTACAGATACAATCAAAATTCTATCAGCCTTATTGCAGAAATGGAAAGTTAATCCTCAAATTCATATGGAATTGCAATGGGCCCGCCCCAAATAGCCAAAGCAATATTGAAAAAGAACAAAATGGGAGAACTCACACTTCTCAATTTCAAAACATATTACAAAGCAACATTAATCAAAACTGTGTGGTACTGACATAAGGTAAGATATATAGACCAATGGAATAGCATTGAGAGTCCAGAAATAAACCCATACATTTATGATTAAATGATTTTTGCAGGGGTGCCAAGACCATTCATTAGGGAAACAACAGTCTCTTCAACATATGGTGCTGGGACAACTGGACATCCACATGCAGCAGAATAAAGTTGGATCCCACACCTCACACATACACAAAACTTAACTCAAAATGGAACAACAAGGGCCGGCCTGGTGGCGCAGCGGTTTAGTTCGCACTTTGGCAGCCTGGGGTTCGCAAGTCCTGATCCCGGGCGCCTGCCGACACACTGCGTGTCAGCCATGCTGTGGCAGCGTCCCATACAAAGTAGAGGAAGATGGGCACAGATGTTAGCCCAGGACCAGTCTTCCTCAGAAAAAAAGAGGAGGATTGGCAATGGATGTTAGCTCAGGGCTGGTCTTCCTCACACACACACACACACACAAAAACGGAACAACAACCTAATATGAGCTAAACCTATAAAACTCTTAGAAGAAAGCATAGGGGTAAGTGTGCATAACCTTGGTTTTGGCAATGGATTATTAGATATAAAATCAAAAGCACAAGCAACAAGAAAAAATAAATTGGACATCAAAATCAAAAACTTTGTGCATTATAGGACATTATCAAGGAAATGAAATGACAACCTATATTTGCAAATCATGGATCTGATAAGGGTTTAGCTTATAGAATATATAAAGAACTGTTACAACTCAACAGCAAAACGACAGCCCAATTAAAAAATGGGCAAAGGACTTGAATCGACTTTTCTCCAAAGATACATTTGAATAGACTTCTCTCCAAAGATATATAAATGGCCAAAGATATTAAAAATATATAACAAGGAGTGACGTCAGCATCATGGCAGAGTGAGATTCCCTCTTTGAATCTCTGCCCCCTACGACACAACGAAAACATCATTCACATTCCAACAGAGCTCAATCAAACACTACGAAGGACTTCTAAGAAACCCCTGCTGCCATACATCGGACAGTGGAGGCGCAGGAAGCCCAAAAGGACGGGAGGAGAGGTAAGAAGTTGTACTCCCCCTCCCCAATCGATCTGCAAAGAGAGCGCGGTTCGCAGACAGAGGGGGGAGGGGCGGCCCACAGCGGGGAAAACTATCGCCATCCAGGTGCTCTCACAGACTGTCGCGAGATCCCCACTGGGAAGTGACGACGGACTGTTCAGGGGGTGTAGCAAACACCCTAAGACAGCCAGAAAGGAAACCCCCGGGTCAAGCAGGAGAGAGGACCCCTCCCCCCACACACCCGGCGTTTCAGCATAATCCCTCCGGGGGCTGCAGCCGCCTCAGGGCAAACCGCTCCCAATCTCCATCCAGTGGGAGCAGGGGGAAACTGCAGGACCAACTTTATCATGAGGGGAAAAAATAAGGCTGTCCCCGTCGGGTCCTTGCGACAATTTGTCATGGCTACAGACCAAAAGGAAAATGACAAACACCCAGAAACCAACCCTGAAGGCACAGAATTTGATAACCTGAATGAGAGAGAATTCAAAATAGCTATCATAAACAAACTCAACGAAATACAAGAGAACACACAGAAACAAATCAATGAATTCAGGGATTTTGTCACAAAAAAGATTGAAACCATAAAGAAAAACCAATCAGAATTATTGGAGGTGAAAAACAAAATCAACGAGATAGTGGAAAAAATGGAGTCTTTAAAGAGCAGAACTGACAATATGGAGGAACGAATTAGCACTATTGAGGATAGCCACGCAGAAATGCTCCAGATAGAGGAGGAGAGAGAGCTAAGACTAAAAAGAAATGAAGAAATTCTTCGAGAAATATCAGACTCAATGAGGAAAAGCAACATAAGGATAATAGGTATTCCAGAAGAAGAAGAGAGAGAAAAAGGAGCAGAGAGTTTGTTCAAAGAAATAATAGCTGAGAACTTCCCCAACCTAGGGAACGAGAGGGAAATAACAGTGAATGAAATCAATAGATCACCTAAATATATAAACAGGAATAAAAAATCATCTCGCCACATAGTAGCAAACTTGAAAAATACCCGTGACAAGGAAATAATATTGAAGGCAGCTAAACAAAAAAACAAAATAGCATACAAAGGAAACCCCATCAGGCTCTCAGCTGATTTCTCCACAGAAACTCTACAGGCGAGGAGAGACTGGAATGATACATTCAAAATCATGAAAGACAAAAACCTTCAGCTGAGAATACTTTATCCAGCAAAAATATCCTTCAAATACGATGGAGAAATAATAACTCTGCCTGATAAACAAAAGCTAAGAGAGTTCGTCACCACAAGACCCCCACTACAAGAAATGCTCAAGAAGGCCCTTAGGCCTGAAAAAAAAACAAATGAGAAAGGGGATACAAAGATTTCAGCAAGGAGAAAAGCAAGAAGACTAAACCAGAACAAACTACAGTTGGATAACATCAAAAATTAATTCAAGCTCATCACTGGAAACACACATTCATGACACAATCTGGAATAAAGAGATAACAAATAAGGAGGGGAAGAGGTAAGGGATTGAATCGACCCAGCCTCAGGAAAAAGGAGGCATCTGAAAACGTACTTTCTTATCCAGGAGATCGCTTATATAATAAACCTCACGGTAACCACTAAACAAATAACCAGAAGAGAACAACACATGACAAATAAAGAGAAAACCAAGAGAATGAGCATGCAGAAATACCAAATTGAATTTGCAGTCCGAAACACAAGGGACAAGAAACGAAGGAAATGCAAAAGAACCAGAAGATGAACAATAAAATAGCAACATTAAACCCTCATATATCAATAATCACTCTAAATGTAAATGGATTGAATTCTCCAATCAAAAGACAACAGAGTGGCAGGATGGATTAAAAACCAAGATCCAACAATCTGCTGCCTCCAGGAAACACATCTCAGCTCTAAAGACAAACACAGACTCAAAATAAAAGGATGGAAAACAATACTCCAAGCTAATGGCAAACAAAAGAAAGCAGGAGTAGCCATACTTATATCAGACAAAGTAGACTTCAAGATAAAAAAGGTAATGAGAGACGAAGAAGGGCAATATATAATGATAAAAGGGATACTTCACCAAGAAGACATAACACTTATAAATATCTATGCACCCAACACAGGAGCACCAAAGTACATAAAACAACTGCTAAAAAACCTTAAAGGAGATATTAACAATAACACAATAATAGTAGGGGATCTTAACACCCCCCTTACATCAATAGATAGATCATCCAGACAAAAAGTCAATAAGGAAATAATGGACTTAAAAGAAAAACTAGACGCAATGGACTTAATAGATATATACAGAGCACTCCACCCAAAAAAAGCAGAGTACACATTCTTCTCAAGTGCACATGGAACATTCTCAAGGATAGACCATATATTAGGAAACAAGGCAAACCTCTATAAATTTAAGAAGATTGAAATCATTACAAGCATCTTTTCTGATCATAATGCTGTGAAACTAGAAATCAACTGCAAGGAAAAAACTAGGAAAGGGACAAAGATGTGGAGACTAAACAACACACTACTGAACAACCAATGGGTTGTTGATGAAATTAACGGAGAAATCAAAAGCTATCTGGAGACAAATGAAAAGGAAAATACACCATACCAACTCATATGGGATGCAGCAAAAGCAGTCCTGAGAGGGAAATTCATAGCAATACAAGCTCACCTTAACAAACAAGAAAATTCCCAAATAAATAACCTTAAATTGCACCTAACAGAGTTGGAAAAAGAAGAACAGACAAAGCCCCGAATCAGCAGAAGGAGAGAAATAATAAAAATCAGAGCAGAAATAAATGAAATTGAAACCAAAAAAACAGTAGAAAGGATCAATGAAACAAAGAGCTGGTTCTTTGAGAAGATAAATAAAATTGACAAACTCTTAGCCAGACTCACTAAGAAAAAAAGGGAGAAGACTCAAATAAATAAAATTAGAAATGAAAGAGGAGAAATTACAACAGACACCACAGAAATACAAGGGATTATTAGGGAATACTATGAAAAACTTTACGCCAACAAATTGGACAACCTAGAGGAAATGGACAAATTCTTGGACGCGTACAACCTCCCAAAACTGAATCAAGAAGAAATAGAGAATCTGAACAGACCAATCACAAGTAAAGAGATTGAAACAGTAATCAAAAACCTCCCAGAAAATAAAAGCCCAGGACCAGATGGCTTCCCTGGAGAATTTTATCAAACGTTCAAAGAAGATTTAGCACCTATCCTTCTCAAACTGTTTCCAAAAAATAGAGGAAGATGGAATACTTCCCAACACATTCTATGAGGCCGACATCACGCTGATACCAAAGCCAGACAAGGACAATACAAAGAAGGAAAACTACAGGCCAATATCGCTGATGAACATAGACGCAAAAATCCTCAACAAAATATTGGCAAACCGAATACAGCAATACATCAAAAAGATCATACACCACGATCAAGTGGGATTTATACCAGGGACACAGGGATGGTTCAACATCCGCAAATCAATCAACGTGATACACCACATTAACAAAATGAAGAATAAAAACCACATGATCATCTCAATCGATGCAGAGAAGGCATTCGACAAGATCCAGCATCCATTTATGATAAAAACGCTCAACAAAATGGGTATAGAAGGAAAGTACCTCAACATAATAAGGGCCATATATGACAAACCTACAGCAAACATCCTACTCAACGGGGAAAAACTGAAAGCCATTCCTTTGAGGACAGGAACAACACAAGGGTGCCCACTCTCACCGCTCTTATTCAACATAGTACTGGAAGTGCTGGCCAGAGCAATTAGGCAAGAAAAAGGAATAAAAGGACTCCAAATAGGCAATGAAGAAGTGAAACTCTCACTATCTGCAGACGACATGATCCTATACATAGAAAACCCCAAAAATTCCATTGGAAAGCTACTAGAAACAATCAACAACTACAGTAAAGTGGCAGGGTATAAAATCAACTTACAAAAATCAGTTGCATTTCTATACACTAACGATGAAAAAACAGAAAGAGAACTCAAAAAGACAATCCCATTTACAATTGCAACAAAGAGAATAAAATATCTGGGAATAAATTTAACCAAGGAGGTCAAAGACCTATACAATGAAAACTATAAGACACTATTGAAAGAAATCGAGGAGGACATAAAGAAATGGAAAAATATTCCATGCACATGGATTGGAAGAATAAATATAGTTAAAATGTCCATTCTACCGAAAGCAATCTACAGATTCAATGCAATCCCAATCAGAATCCCAATGTCATTCTTCACGGTAATAGAACAAAAACTACTGAAATTCGTATGGGGCAACAAAAGAGCCCGAATAGCTAAAGCAATCCTGAAAAAAAAGAACAAAGCTGGAGGCATCACAATCCCTGATTTCAAAATATACTATAAAGCTACAGTAATCAAAACAGCATGGTACTGGTACAAGAATAGACACACAGATCAATGGAACAGAAATAAAACCACACACCTATGGACAGCTAATCTTCGACAAAGGAGCAAAGAACATACAATGGAGAGAGGGAAGTCTCTTCAATAAATGGTGCTGGGAAAATTGGACAGCAACATGCAAAAGAATGAAAGTAGACCATCTCCTATTGCCATATACAAAAATCAATTCAAAATGGATTAAGGACCTGAAAGTGAGACCTGAAACTATAAAACTCCTGGAAGAAAATATAGGCAGTACACTAATTGACATTGGACTTAAAGGGATCCTTTCAGATTCCATGTCTACTCGGACAAGGGAAACAAAAGAAAAAATAAACAAGTGGGACCTCATCAGACTACAGAGCTTCTACAAGGCAAATGAAACCAGGATCAAAATGAATAGGCAACCCACCAGCTGGGAGAAAATATTCGCAAATCGTTTATCCGACAAGGGATTAATCTCAGTAATATATAAAGAACTCACACAACTGAGCAACAAAAAAACAAACAACCCGATCAAAAAATGGGCAGAAGATATGAACAGACATTTTTCCAAGGAAGAGATACAGATGGCCAATAGACACATGAAAAGATGTTCAACATCACTAATCATCAGGGAAATGCAAATCAAAACTACACTAAGATATCACCTTACCCTCGTTAGAATGGCTATAATCACCAAGACAAAAAACAACAAATGCTGGAGAGGATGTGGAGAAACGGGAACCCTCATTCACTGCTGGTGGGAATGCAAACTGGTACAGCCTCTACCGGAAACAGTATGGAGATTCCTCAAAAAATTAAAAATAGAAATATCTTATGACCCAGCAATCCCACTCTTGGGCATCTACCCAATGGACATGAAATCAACCATCGCAAGAGGCTTATGCACCCCTATGTTCACTGCAGCATTATTCACTCTAGCCAAGAAGTGGAAACAACCCAAGTGTCCCTCGACTGATGACTGGTTAAAGAAGATGTGGTATATACATACAATGGAATACTACTCAGCCATAAGAAAAGACAGAATTCTCCCATTTGCAACAACATGGAGGGAACTAGAGGGTAGTATGTGAAGTGAAATAAGCCAGAGAGAGAAGGGCAGACACTGCATGAATTCACTAATATGTGGAATATAAATGAACACACGAACAGAGAGAACTGATTGGTGGTTACCAACGGGAAGGGGGGTGGGGGGCGGGCACAAGGGGTGAAGGGATACATCCACATGGTGACAAACAATAATGTACAACTAAAACTCCACAGTGTTATAAACTATTAAGATATCAAAGAAAAAAACACCCACCCAAGTGTTTGCAAGGATATGGAGAAATTGTAACCCTTATATATTGCTGGTGGGAACGTAGAACTGTTCGGCCACTGTGGAAAACAGTTTACAGGTTTCTCAAGAAGTTAAACATAGAATTACCACATGACTCAGCAACTCCACTTGTAGGTATATATCCCAAAGAAATGAAAACAGATACTCAAACACTTGTATACAAATGTTCATAGCAGCACAATTCACAATAGCCAAAAGGAAACAGCCCAAATGTCTATCAATAAACGAATGGATAAACAAATTGTGGTATATCCATGAAATGAAGTATTATTTAATCATAAAAAGGAATGAAGTACTGATATGTGCTACTACACGAACCTTGAAAATATTATGCTAAGTGAAAAAAGACTAACACAAAAGACAACACACTTTATGATTCCATTTATATGAAATATCTTAATTAGACAAATCCACAGAGACAGAAAGCAGTGGTTGCCAAGGGCTGGGGCAATGGGGAGTTGTTTAATGGGTTTTAGTTTCACAAGATGAAGAGTTCTAGGGATTGGTTGCACAGCAATGTGAAAGTACTTAACATTACTGAACCTAAAAATAATTAAGATGGTAAATTTTATGTTATGTGTTTTTTACCACAGTAAAAAACTTCCCATCCATAAATCCTAGAGATCAGCTAGTCCAACTCCTTATTTTACACATGGAGAACTGAAGCTCAGAGAAGGGGAACAACTTGCTCCAAATTACAGCTGGTCAGAGGCAGAGCTGGGAGTAGAACTCCTGGCTCCTACTCTAACTCTAGCGCTCTTTCTACTACACCTTCTTACTGCCTTAGCTCTGATGCTCAGAAATGATAACAGACAATGATGGGAAAAGAGGATTTTAAACCTAAAAAGGAAAATGCCTAAGAACTTAGATCGTGTGCATTAAAGAGTAAATACACTGAGTGGGAAGGGGAGTGGGGAGTAACTGCTTAATGGGTACAGGGTGTTCCTTTGAGGTGATGAAAAGGTTTAGCAACTTTAACAGATATACACACAACTACTACCACACAATTCTCCTTAATTCCTTCAAATATTTATCAAGTTTCAGGCACAGTGCTAAGGGGAACAGTCTAGTGAAAGAAATAGACATGTGATAATAAGAAGCCTAAATGACTTAAGACAAAGGTGTTGCCATAAATATTAGTGAAGTTGGTGGGGAAAGCAGAACTTGTGTTAATCCTGAGCATCCATGAGCACACACAAGTGACTATATCCAGGAGATAGATACAAGACTATGTTTCAAAGGTCTGGGATTCATCAGCTCAGGAGCATTAACTAAAGAAAGTAATAAAGAATAAATATATACTACAGAAACAATTTTTAAAAACCCAGTTCCTCCACAATAAAAAATTTACACCATATAACTTACACTAGTTTCCTTTCTGAGTATAAACAGATACTCTAAGAGACCTGGGATTCCAAAGGCATGCTTCAACTCTTATCTTAAAACTCATTTATAATAGGGAATAGGGAATTTCTGCATTTGACCTATCTATATTCCTGAAAAGGATGATAGGTCTAGCTGTTTTGGCTTCAATTTCTGATGCTATGGGAAATGGAATTATCTAGTGATAACTGTCACAATACAAGTTGCATTTGATACAATAGCTGCATAAATGCAGCAAAAACTGCCCTATACAAGGTGATAAATAAGTAAAGCTTCTCAGTAAGCTTCAACCTTCTTAATAAGCGTCAACCTCATTTTAACCACTAGAGGGCTACCTTGTCATTTGAATTCTCATCCCTTAGCCACTAAATTTTAGAAACGCCAAGCACCATGACTTAACATGACTATGCTTATTCTGCAATAACTTCTCATTTTAATACTTACCAATAAATAATTATAAAACCATTTTATACACCAGAGGACTTTGTGGGCAGGAAAATGTGCTAATATACTAACATTTGAAGGGACTGTTTCCTCCTTAGTATGCTGGGCAACAAAAGTAGGACTGATAAGGCCCAAAATAAGAAAACAAGTTCTCTCATACTTCTTGGTCAGCTTTTATAATATTGATGTACTTACGTTTTAAGTGTTCCAGATGTCATAAGTTCAGTCACCAAAACAATGCACTTCTTTCCTTTTACTGTGGATTCCCAGGAATCATAGAATCGAACAATATTGGGATGCTGAAGACCTTTTAACATTTCAGCCTCTTCTTTAAATCTCTGCCTCTCAGACTTCGTTAATTTTCGATCCTAAAATCAGAAACCAAAACAAAATGTGGTTTAAAATAATAAAACACGGGCCGCCCGGTGGCGCAGCGGTTTAGTCCGCGCTTGGCAGCCCGGGGTTCGCGAGTTCGGATCCCAGGCGCCCGCGGACGCGCACTGCCTGTCAGCCATGCCGTGGCGGCGTCCCACATAAAGTGGAGGAAGATGGGCACGGATGTTAGCTCAGGGCCAGTCTTCCTCAGCAAAAAGGGGAAGATTGGCAACAGATGTT
Source organism: Tapirus indicus (assembly GCA_031878705.1). NCBI lineage: Eukaryota > Metazoa > Chordata > Mammalia > Perissodactyla > Tapiridae > Tapirus > Tapirus indicus. The sequence continues at coordinate 99,060,177 of CM062918.1, forward strand.
AGCTCAGGGCTGGTCTTCCCCACAAAAAAAATACAAAAAAAAAAAATAATAATAAAACACCAAGTTGCACAGTTAAATTTAGACTTTAAACATGTACTAAATTATAATGATCAATAGCATTAAAAAAAAAGCAGAACATTGTAATACTCAAGTTGCTAGTAAGGTCATATGAATGAGAACAGGCTAAAGTGTAGTTAAGAAAACTTTGGATTATAAAGTCATGCTTGAGATTATTTTAGTAATCAGCCTCAGAAACAGTCACATTTTGTACATGCAGTTAACTTACCACTTCCAAAATAAATTTTATTGCTAGAGATATGCAATTTAATAACATGGAACAAGTACAGGCTTTGGAGGCAGAAAGATCTACTTTATAAATTCCGGGTCTGTCTTTGCTTTGATTAGAATTTCCTTTATGAATAAATACCTTCACCTCAGAGGACTACTGTAAGAATTAAATAATCTCCTAGGTACGCTTTCATGACATGTTTAAAGTGCCTGGCACTTCATAGGTTAATTGATTTCTTTTGAAATGAACTGGGGAAAAGCACTTAATTTGTTGTTCTTCCCTTGACAAGGTCCCATATTTACAAACTCTGAATTGTTCTGTAAATTAAAATTGAAATTATCTCTGTCATATTAATATTCTGTCAAAGCATGTAATACATATTTTAACAAAATATTCCAGGCATACAATAATGTGCCCATCATATAGTTAAATAAACATTACAGACATAATTTAAAGCCCCCTATGTAACTAGATTGTCCTTCCCATCACTACTGCCTACCCTTGAATAACCACCACCTTGAATTTGAACATACCATTCCCATATGGGTTTTTACCTTTTATATGAAATAATTTCATAAAATGATATTATAGAGTATGTATTCTTTGGAAGCTTGCTTTTTTCACTAAATATTGTTTGAGATCACCCATGATTGTACTCAAGGAGACATTACAAGATATCTACCATATTATTGTAACTCAGCTTTGTTCATTATCACTGCTATGCATTTATTCATTGTCTGAATATATAACAATTTATATAATCTCCTACGATGAATCTTACGAATCTTTACGCTGTTCATCATTTTTTTGCTACCACAATACTGCAAACGTGTTGCAATGTTAATCTCCTGTGATACATGTTTAAGAGTGTCTCTAGGACACAGGTTCTTAACTTGGGGTCTACAAACCCCTTTAACACAGGTTTGTGAACTTGTGTGAAAACAAATCTTTATTTTTCATTAACCTTGAATTGAAATTTAATATTTCCTTCAATTATGAATGTATACACGTAATAGCATTCAGCAGTACCTGTGATTTTTGTCACAAACAGATCTAGATATTTTCATACCACGTAACAGTGGTTGCAGATTATTTCAAAATATCATTTACACGAATCATTACTTTTGAAAGTATGGATAGCTGTTAGATCTTCCAGTAGATCTTATTAGTATGCACTAATTATGCATGCTATAACATAAATTTAAAAATTTTGATAACTATTTCAATATAATTTGTTCCCATTATAATCCTATGTTTTTTATTATATGGATTTAAAACATCATTCTAGACTTTACTGGTCTTCAAAAGAGACCTGAGGCACGAAAAAATATTAAGAATACCAATTAGGATACATGGCTAGTAGAATTGCTGAATTATAGGGTATAGGCATCTTCAGTTTTCATCAGTATCAACAAATTGCCTTTAAAAGGGACTGTACCAATTTATTCTCTCAATAGCATTGTATGAATGTTCCCATTGCTGCACATGGTCACCAGCTATTGATATTATCAGACACTAACTTTTGTCAACTTGATAGGTGTAAAATCATATCCTGTTGCTTTTTTTTTTTTTGTGAGGAAGACCAGCCCTGAGCTAACATCTGTAGCTAATCCTCCTCTTTTTGCTGAGGAAGACTGGCCCTGGGCTAACATCCGTGCCCATCTTCCTCCACTTTATATGGGACGCCGCCACAGCATGGCTGACAAGCAGTGCATCGGCGGGCGCACGGGATCCGAACCGGCGAACCCCAGGCTGCCAAGCGCGAACTAAACCGCTGCGCCACCGGGCCAGCCCCTCATATCCTGTTGCTTAATTTACATTTTCAGAATCAATAAGAGTGAGAAACTTTTTCTTTGCAGACTACTTGAGATTCCTCTTCTGTGAGCTGCCCAATATCATTTGTTGCTTTATCTTATTTGTAGGAGTTCTTAATATAGTCTGGATACTAAGCCTTTATTGGTTTTGTGAGTTACAAATATCTTTTCTCGATTTGTGGTTCATATTTTCACCTTGCTTATGATGTCTTTTGACTTACAGATGTTTTTATTTCACTGTAGTTCAATTTATCTATCTTTGACCTTGTAGGTGGGTTTTATGTCTTCAGTAATTCTTTCAGATACTGAGGCCATAAGTTTTATTTTTCTTTTCCTTTTTAAAATATAACCTTGTTCTGTTTGCTACATTTGGTAATTTATTTGTTGAGGAATTTATTTGGTTGAGCAAAAGAAGATCTGGCTGTTACTTTTATTCTGTATCAACCAATAACCCCAATGCCATTTGATGAACAATCCACCCTTTCCATATATGTTAGTTCTATTTCTGGATGTTATATTCTGCTCTAATGGTCTATCTACTCCTGCACTAATACCACACTTTATTAATTGCTATAAATTTTAAATAATTCATAGCTAATGGGATCACTTCCTGCAACACCCTCCCCAACTTTAACTTCTAAATTATTTAGGTTATTTTTTTTCCAATGAGAAGACTTTTATTTTTATAATGTAAAAATTATAGCATTAGTCAACTAAAACTATTAGAATATGAGCAAGAATTTTGATTAAAGGCATATTAATTACTTGGAATGACATTGAGATTGTATACATATTCTGTTTTCTAATAATCCTTTTTCCCAAGTAGCATATATTCATTTTTTAAACTTCATTGAGGTAATTTGCATACCATAAAAAAATCACTATTCTAATCACCCCTCCCATCTTATACATTACTTCCCCTAATATTTTAGTTCCATCTTATCTTATTACTCCTTAAGTAAACACCATTATAACTATTACTTAAACAGTATATGCTTACTTACATTTACCCACATATCTTTGTCCACCACTCTATTTTGCTCCTTACTCCCTTCTCTGGGTTCAATTTTCTTCGTTTTTGAAATATATTTTCCAAAAAATGCTTTCAGTGAATGAATGTCCACTGGTGGTATAATTCTAGGTTGTCTGAAATATTTATTTCGTCATGACTCTTGAATGATAGTTTAGATAGATGTAGATCTAGGTTGGTTTATTTTCCTGTCAGCATTTTCAAGATATTGTTCAAGATGGTGTTCTCCTGTCTACTGTAGCTGTCAGCATAAATGTCCTCCTTTGTAGAATATCTATATTTTCTCTCTGGTTGCTCTAAAGACTTTTTAAAAAAAATTGTGCTCTGCACCTTCACTACTATACATTTAGTTTTATTTATACATAATGGGACTAATTGTGCTTTTCAGGCCTAAAGTTTCAAGTATTTGTCTTCAAGTCAGGAAAATTCTTAACTATTATCTTTGAATATTGCCTCCTCCCATTCTCCATTCTCTTCTTTGTAAGATTTTATATGTGTGTTTATATGTGTTGTGTGTGAAGGTTACATGTGTGTGGAACCTTACTCTATCCTTCATATCTTTTAACTTCTCTCTCACTTTCCATTTCTTTCTCTCTGCTACCTTCTGGGCAATGTTCTCAGATTTACCTTCTCATTCACTTAGTGTCCCTTGAGTTATTATATCTAATGTGCTTATTACATCTCTAAAAATTTTTAAAAAATTGATCAAACTTTAAAGTCTAAAGGAGGCAGGGATGCAAAGGACATATGGCAAGGTCTCAGCCTCTACTCCAGAAATAAGAGATGAACACAAACCAGACACTTCCAACTGACCATCCAAGTCTTGGAGGGCTGGGTATATAGGTGAGAGGGGCATATATTTGGACATCCATAAAGAAAATAAAAAAGTCAAGCAGTCAGTCTGTCACCAAAAGTATCCACTGAGGGGTTTCATAAAGAGAACTCAGTCACCACTCCTGTCCCTACTCTCCCCTTGAGCATCATAAACAAACCTAGGAGGCAAAAAGAAGGGAAAAAAAAGCACTTACTAAAGGCTTCACTTGGGAAGGAATTTTGCCACTTCACCAGGCCCAATGCCTGGGGGAGGAATTTGTTCCTCTCCACTCAGTGGTAACCCTACACATGGGGTTTCAAATAAGACATGATAACTGGTAGCTCAAGTTGCAACGATCCCATTCTATCTCCACCCCATCCCTGCTTCATAAACAGACAAGTTTTCCCAGCATCCTCCTTGGAATTTCCTCCCTCTCAGCATCCTGGCTCCATCCCCAAATTATCACTACAAGATTGGCCTGTCTCAAAGTTCCACAAAAGCCCCATTTCATTTTTCATTCCCACTCCCAACCAGAGGCTGAAGCTATCCACAAAGGCACATACCCTGTCCACTGAGACTCAGATTCATGGCAGCAGAGCTATTTCATGCGGGGTTATTTTCCTAAAACATTCCTTTCCCAGAGAACAAACAGCCAAAGGACAAGTCAAAGTATTTGGGGTCAGATGACTGAGGAAAGTGGCACTTGTCATTTAGTTTTTAATTGCAATGCATTTTCATTTCTTGAAGCTCTACTTGGGTCTTTATCAAATCAGTCATTCACTACCCCTTCCAACATCATCTTGATGTTTTTGTTGTTTTAGTTTTTTAGTCCTTTAACTCTTTGAAAATAACTTACTTTAGAGGCTCAATTCAACTTTTACCTGAGTTACTGGGGATCTAATTTTGCCTACTGTTTTGGCTGCTGACATTCACTAATGGTGGTTTGTTTCTTCATGTGATTTACAATACTGGATAATATGGTTATCTTAAACTGTGATTCATCCACTGGAATATCCTCAGTCGTGGGTATATTCCCATAGACAGGCTCCAAGTTTGTTCAGGCCTAGTGCCCAAGGGATATTACTAGTCGTGGCCATGACTCCATGCAATCAGTTCAAATTTGAATCTCATACACGTATGAATACAGGTCCTTGATTATGAATTCTCAGGGTAAACTTTTTTTCAGCTGACCCAGAGAAGCTTGTCTTGTCTCTGTTTCAGAAACTGAATTTTTCTCTAGTCTGTCTTTTCATTAAATGTATAGCTCTTCAAGGAACAACTTCATTGGATCTCAGTTTCAATATGTGCTTGGGCCTGAGATTTCATCTATCCTCGGATGGTAAAACCATGCCTCTAAATTAAGATTGGCAACTGTCCCAGAAAAGTCCTAGTGTCAATTCACAACTTTTCCACTCTGGGTTTTAGTTTCTTCTTAGTTTTTACGTGTGGAGATTATCCTTACATTCTTACAAGTTCATCTATGCATTTGAACGGATAGGTTTTTTGTAGTTCTTTTAATTAAAATGTCAAAAATATCTGGTGTTTTATAGTGAGAAGAGTTTTCAGTTTGTTTGGTTTTCCATTTACTGACAATAGGATTTCCCAAGATATTTTTTTTTACAATTCTGTATACCATACATTCTTAAATGTTCCTCATTTAAGGAAAATTTTTATAGAAAAATCTAGATCACTTGTTGTCTCCCTTATACATTACTAAACCTTACTATAGTCGAATTAATAAAACTTATTTTAATTGTGAGACGTTAATCCAGTCTCAAGACAATTAGAAGACTGTAATCACATGAACTAAATGAATTATGATATTCTACCTACCATTAACTGATATATAATTTTTATATTTTAATATATAGTCTACCTACTTGATTGTTTTGGTAAGTACTCTATCTTCTGTAGCATGCAACATTCATTTTAGTTTTAGCAAATATCGTACACCTTCATAAATGTTTGCTTAAAGTTTAACAAATACTTGGGTACCCTGTGTCAGACAACAGGATATGGTGAACATCAGAGACAAAGTTCCTGCTATCCTAGATATTACAGTGGAAGAAGAAGAAGCATTAATTTTGTTAAGTAAAATAAAGAGAAAAAAACTAGGTGCTTTGAGGGTATATCACAAAAGACCCAATTCTGCGTGCACAGAATGTGCACAAGCTAAAGTTATCCATGTAAGAAGAGAAGAACTCATATTAGCAGGTTACCCTAAAGACTAAGTGAGATCACAGTTCTAGTCATATAATACTAGAAATGCTTAAGACCACAAGAATCTGTAAAAAGTGCTAAAGGCAAACTTGGAAATATAGATTACAGATGAGGAGACTCAAAACTTTAATAACAGTGAGCTATGCAATTTAAATTTATTTATTTAAATTTGTTTATTCACCGATAGTTTAGAACTGCTGAGTAAATACATCATTACAGTAGACCATTGTAGCTGAAACTCAGAATACACATTATGCAGGAGAAGGTAGTAGAGTGCTTAATAGCAATAACTTAAATAGAAATTATGTAAATACAATCACTATTGTACAAATAGAAAGTCAACTTTAACTCTGAATAATTTTCTGTATAGGGCTTCCACACAATCCTTATATAGTTTAAAAGACATACTGAACCTTCAATTGTGAAATGGTTTCTCTTAACTGGTATATAACTTTAGCCAGAAACTGTCATTAGATATGAACTAAGATTGTAGCATAAATCATTCTACATTGTTACTTAAATTTTAATTTAAAACCTACTTAAAGATTGTTTCTATCATATCTAAAATTCCAAGTTTTCAACAATGTTTTAAAGTGTTCAAGGCCTGTAAATTCTTTCTGCTGAAAACTTATTCAAAGTAATTTACTTATGTCTTTCTCTACTACCACCATCCTATTTCAAGCCATCATAATCTCTTCTGGATTCCTGCAACAATCTACTAAATCATTTCCACACATCTAATCTTACCTTTGTACAACGTGTTTTCCACTTTATCCATATCCAGCCAGAATATTTTTAATGCCAATTTAATCAAGTCTAAGGTGTGCCTACTTAATTAATTCTTAGAAACACCATTTTCCACATTTTTAACATCTCTGAAATTAAGAATGTGTAGAATTGGAGTTATAGATTCAATGAAATATGATATGTCATAACCCTGTTTAAAACTCTTTAATAGCTTACTACTGCCTTTATGATAAAGGTGAAAATCACTGTGACCTATATGAGGTCCCACTAACATGGTCCTTACCCACTCTTTGAGCCTAATTTCTTGTCACTCTAATATTTTCCATCCTCAAACATGCCATGCTTCTTCCCAATCAGGTCCTTCATACATGCTGTTCACTCTATCTAGGATGCCCTTCTATCAACCTTTTTTGCCTAGGTTAATGCCCAGTCATCCTTCAAAGATCAATTCATCTCCTCAGGAACACCTTCCCTGACTGCCCCTTACTCTAGGTTAAATCACCCCCCCTCCATATTTCTATATGTTTTTATGAACTATGTATATGCCTCTTTAATAGCACTTGATCACAAGTAATATTATATTGAGGCTTATTCTAAAAGCAGTGACAAAATGCTTTTTCAGTGTTCTATCTTTAGCATCTGATAACCTAGCATAATGACTTGTTCAACAGCCATGTGTTGAATGAATCCATGAACATGCTTTCCAAAAAAAAAAAAGAATGTGTAGATATCCTTAACAAGCAGTTAGCATTTCCCTATGAATAAAAGAAATTCCAATGACTTAAAAGAAAGGTGAGAATTGAAATTGGGCCTCTGAATCTCAGTAAGTCTAACACAACTCAAACACAATAACCAACTTGCACAGGTCACAGCTGCTACCATTTTGATTTTTAAAAATAATTTGTAAAACCTCACTGTAAAAAAACCTGACAACTTATTTATAGCAAAGTATAAATAAAGAGGAGGAAAAAAACCCAAAGAGGGACTTCACCAAAAATTTACAACCAATTTTCCTTGAGAATACACTGAATGGCAATCTTAAAATTCTATGGGAATGTTAAGATTAACTTTAATCTAATTTTGCCTAGAAGTCATCTATACTGTAAATAGAGGCTATTTTACATATCTATTGTAGATTTTTATCCTCCCTGAAAACTTCTGATGACTTATTTTAAGGGGTCTGAGAACCTTGCTTAAATCTTTAAAATTAGATATACAGGGGTCACCAGGTGGCATAGTGGTTAAGTTCATGCACTCAGCTTCAGCAGCCCCGGGTTCGTGGGTTCAGATCTCAGGCGTGAACCTACACACCACTCATAAAGCCCCGCTGTGGTGGCATCCCATATACAAAGTAGAGGAAGATTGGCAACAGATGTTAACTCAGGGCTAATCTTCCTCACCAAAAAAACCACAAAAACTAAATTAAAACTAGAAATATAGTTGCATGAATACAGATTATCAACTACGTGGGAAAAAACACCCCCCAAATAATTTGTCCCTCTTTCGATAATTTGTCAACTTGTTCTATAAAATAAGTCACCTATTTTTTATCTAGGAGCATTTCATAAAATATCTCAGAGAACTACATTATTTTAGCACTCAAAAGAATTTTTCAGACAACAGTAAAATAGATGAAAACTAACATAAGCATGAAGATCAGTAAGAATGGCTGGGGTTTTAAAAAGTAATATTTGCTAAGTGTTTGCTATTTACTAGCTGGTTGTTTTCTTTTGTTCTCATTAATTCTCAGAAAAACTCTGTGAGATATTAGGTAATATTACCTTATTTTAACAGATGAACAGACTCAGAAAATTTTACATTTCCCTCAAATTCACATGAAAAGTAGAACCAAGAATTAAATGAAGATTTGATTCAAAGCTCATGTTCCATTCACTATACTAGACAAACATATCTTCAAAGTTTTGTACAGTTTCTAAAATAATTTTCTTCTCAGAAAAGCCATCTTGATATTTCTGTTATTGACTAGAGATCACTGAAAAGGGTTAGGTACTTCACTAAATTATAGTTGAAGGTAAAATAAGAGGAACATACATTGTTCAAATATTACCAACTATCAATCAAATTATCATGAAGATTGATAAAATTTTAAAATAAAGCATCAAATGAGATTTAGAACAAATTAGCCACTGTCGCTTTTTAGTACCTCTCTCCAGCATTATCAAGCTGGATATTCCTGGGGGTTTGATACACTATCCCAATTGCAGCATTCATTACCTTCAGTGTAAACTGGAGCTGATGCAGCTAGCCCACTCTATTCATTTCATTCATTTCTTTCCACCTACATAAAATTGTTTTGACAGGCTAAATGAACAAAACCCAAGAATACCGTCACATGACCTCCCATAACATGCACAGTTCCAGGCTGCTGAGGGGTGGAGATGTGGAGCCAGGCAACAACAAAAACAATTGTTCATCTCAGTACCATCCAAACAACAGTGCTCAGTGCTGATGTAATTTCTTCTTGGGTGAGAATCATAAGGCTAATATTTGGTACAATGGCCTTACAGCAATCTGCACATCTTCAGTTCCTTGCTTTTAAGAAGTTATTTTATTTTAAACATCCTCTGGAAACACTTTCTCTTTATCCCTAAATCTCCATATTTTCTAAAGTAGCAATCCTATGCCTTCCTATTGTTTATTTTATTAACCCCAGAAGCAAACCTTCCAAATGAACTGTGCAACTGAAACAGTAAAAATGGTTTTCATTAATTAAACCTGAAATATTTATTACTTTATTATCTAACATCTGTACCCGAAAAATACCTGGCCCTCAAGTCTTATTTATTAACATTTAAACTTCTGTAGCATTTTATTTTTAGCAATATTCAAAGTTTTACTGCTAAATTAAGACCACATATGATAACCTACGTATCAAAATATGGGTGGAGAGAAGTGTCTGGAATTCCTTGATTAAAATATTTTAGGTCAATATTGGAGTCCTCCCTCCTTATCATTTTCTGCACTACACTGACTTAGCAAAGACCTGGGCATCTATTCCAAGTTTTAAAGTGATACTAATTGTTGGCTGTTGGTATATAGAAATAAAAACTTGTCTTCAGGCAGAGAGAACAGCAGTTTGAAACAATGTTTTCCCACGCAGCATGGGTTTCAGTTACCATCCACAGAAAAAAGAATTATTCCATATTTTGAAAGACAGACATCATATAAATAATTATTTAAGTGTGGCATCTCTCTCTCTCATAGGTCTACATGGTCTAATAATAATTCAAACATGACATTATTTTGTACTTCTAAATAGTTCTATCTACTAAATACTTTGCTTTTTTAACTATAGATAACTTTTCTTCTTAAAAACTCCAGAATAATTAGAGATTGAAGGCCTGGGGAAAGGTAGGGAAATAATAGAAGCAAAATAATGATTCTCATGCAAAAACTCTTAACTGTTAACAACAACAAAAAAGATTAATAGGGCTCTTAAAAGCGTTTTGAAATACAATATGAAAATTAAACCTGGATTTTATGTGGCCTCCAACTACCAATTTCTTTATGACCTTCCAATCTGGCGCTCTTAGAGAGGAACTGGGTCTATCCCATAGAAAAGAGAGTCTACATTAGTTGAATTTTCCTCAATAGGTCAATAGATATGATATGGGAGGTGGGGTGTAGTGGAGGGACATTTTAAAAATGATGTATCCCCTGCTTCTCCATGGAGTCTTCTAAGAACTATTCTGAAATAGTACCAGTTTCAGAAAGACAAAAAAGGTCATCAAAAGAATAGTAAAAAAAAAAAAGAACCTGGTTGTTCTATCTAACTCCTCCATCAATCCCTTCTTCTCAATCTGGCTCATCTTTATTTGCATTTCATTTATTTACAAAAAGGTTCTCTGTTTTAAAGCAGCAAGACAAAATAATCTACTTACACAAGAAAAACAAAAGTGTTTTCTCAAACCAGATGTGTACTAATTTATACAGTTCTATCATAAAGCATTCTGCACTTCATCCCCAAATCTGGGCCACAAATATGTAAATTTGGGGCCAAAGAGATTCTCTCCACCCCTCCCCTTTGGGGGGCACAAAAGCCAAATGGTATTCAATAATATCTAGAACCTGGCACCTGCTAAAAATATAGCAGATACTTAATACAGCTGATCCACAAAAAGAAAGTAAACACATTTAGTCCTATTTGAAAATGGCAAACTATTTTACTAAATGACTTACAGTAACCATTACACTACCTAGCCATTTACATAAATTCAAAAAGTTTTTACTGTAATAGATTAGATTCATTTGAAAGTGAAGGCAATTAACTGAGAGGGCTAAACTCCAACTGCTGTAGGTAGGGCCTTGTACTAAAATTTTCTTAAGAAAGCAAAAAGGCCGAGAAGGGGACAAGAAGGAAAGTTGAATGCAGACCAGGATAAAGATCGAAAAGTTCCTGCTCATTATAGGAAGGAAATTTTACACTTTGGAGACAAATGTTATGCTGCAGCAGATATGAGAAAACAGTTTCCAAAGTTTTTTCAATAGGGGTAATGAAGATTTGTCAAAGGGGAGACCAAAAAAACAGAACTGAAAAACTCAAATGGAGTTATTAGCACTGAAACTTAGTGGGTCATCCTGTTTAGAATTTGCCACCACAGGGAAGCAAATGTGGTGGGTGCACATTCCAAAGACAGCAAGAATCTCATCAAAGAATTCACCGAGCTTGTATCCAAAACTTAGTTTCATTTTGTTCAGGAAAGAAATCAACAAAATAAACAAAGTCCAGTAAATAAGAACACAATGCATTAGCTTTTCAGTGTGCATGCAAAGTATTCACTTGAGGAAATAAGACCAAAGCAAAATTTTTTAAATCTTAAAGAAAAAAAAGAAGACTATAACATATCCATTCATATTAACTTGAAATACTAACGTATCACCTTTTCTTCTATGATCCTCTCCTCATCAGCTCAATCTTAACCTTTCCCTCTTTCTCATACTCACTTGAGGGGCAGGGAGTAAATATTTCAACTTTACAGGGAGATCCAGAAGTGCAGAAAGCAATAAAATTTGAAGAGTCAAGGAAAAACAAAAACAAAACCAGAAAGCTTGATTTGCACAAGTGCACCTGTCTTAACAGAGTTTTATATTGAGAATAATAAACACTTGATATCTTCATGCTTGGCAGTCTGACTATTTTAATGTAATGTTTTACTAATTCTGGAATTCAAGTGAATATCTACAGATGTCTACTAGACATTTTATCACCAAAGATTCTGTATCTCTAACCCTACAAAGTTTCTTCCACAAATCAGCTTATCCACTCCAATTCCCCTATTTCTCTTTGTCTTCCCAGGCAGTAAGGTTTTTCAATCCCTATTATTCCATCACTCTCCACATCTCATTTCCACTGTTGCAAGCTAGCAAAAGGTACAACTATCTCATGTCAAAATAAAGACTGCCTAATTACTCTTTTCCCACTTCAACCTATCCTTTAGATGCAGATGTTCCCCCAAACACTATTTTTATCACATCAAGTCCCCTGCTCAGAAATAGTGAGTGTAAAATTAACCAATTTTGCCTAATTATAAGAATCTTCTGGGGCACTTGTTAACCAAAAATTCTAGGGCATTACCCTGGCCCCAGTGAATGAATCACCAGAGGAAGGACTTCTTATGACCAGTCAGTTTGGAATACTCTATTACATCAAATCCAAACACCAAAGCCACTCACATCCACGTTCTTTTTCAACACTTTCTAAAATAACTCATCAGAGATAGGAGGGATTCCTATATTCTCACATGCCATGCTTATCTCTGCTTTTGCACTCTTCTATCTAAAGTCACTGACATGTCTTAGTTTCCTTCCCTGTGAAATAAAAACACTATCTTTCTTGACTAGCTATTTTGAGGATTCAACATGCTACACGTAAGCTTTCAAAACTGTGAAAATAATTACACAAAATAAGAACATTATCTTTATGGGAGCTACTCCATTCATGGTGATTTTATTCCCTCGTATGTATTCCTGAATATAATTCACATTTGGCCATTTTTACATTGCAGTAAAACAGACTGTTGAAGAAGTCATCAGGAGAAGTTAGCATTTTCTTAATTTGGGACTACAGACATATGAAAAAGGGTGGGTAAAAGAATTCTGTGCTCTAACTTAGACAATTAATTACAAATTCATATATGTATATTGTGGCTCAACTAGCTGACCAAAAGATCTCACGAGGCAGTTTGCTTCTTCAGTTACATTAGCAACCAAATAACCTAAGTGGTAATTTATAAATTCAATGTATTAATTGTTAATTTTGTTAATAAACTAATTTTGGCTGCAGGTAGGTTGGCATGTCCTAATGTCAGCAAATTTTCCCAGTCAACTATTTACTCTGAATTCCTTTAACAGTTAAAGATAAAATTTCTGCAGTTATAGTTTGTAACTGAAAAACACATTCTCATAAGACTAAGTTATTTATAAATGTAGACTGCAACAATTTGGTTTAGACTGGTAAGGAAACATTAATTTGATTTTAGTTGGTTTTAATTTGCATTTTAATCAAGTCTGTTTTAATTTTATAGTTGTATAAGATCTATAAAGCACAGGGGGTGTATATTTTGTTTTCTACTTACAGGTGTAAAATTTTAATAATTTAAGTCATGCTAAGGGTCCATATTTTTTTTCCTTTAAAACATGTCTAACAATGAGATACCACTTCAGATCCATTAGGATGTCTATTATTAAAAAAAACAAAAAACCTAGAAACAAGAGTTAGCAAGGATGCAGAGAAACTGGAACTCTTGTGCATTACTAGCAGGAATGGAAAATGGTACAGCCACTGTGGAAAACAGTAAGGCATTTCCTCAAAAAGCTAAACATAGAATTACCATATGATCCAGCAATTCCACTCTTAGGTATATACCCCAAAGAATTGAAAGCAGGGACTCAAACAGATACTTGTAACACCAATGTTCCTAGCAGCATTTCACAATATCCAAAGGGTGGAAACAACCCAAGTGCCCATCAACAGATAAATGGAAAACAAAATGTGGTAAATGTGTACAATGGAATATTATTCAGCCTTAAAAAGAAAATTTTGACACATGCTACAACATGGATGAACCATGAAGATATTATGCTAAGTGAAATAATCCAGATACAAAAGGACAAAATATTGTATGATTCCACTTCTATGAGGTACCTAGAACAGGCAAATTCACAAAGACAGAAAGTAGAAAGGCAGTTACTAGAGGCTGGGGGGAGGGGAGAATGGGGAGTATGTGTTTAATGAGCTCAGAGTTTCAGTTTGGGATGATGAAAAATTTCTGGATATGGATGGTGGTGATGATGGCACAACACTGTGAATGAATGTACTTAATGCTACTGAACTGTATACTTACAAAACAGCACATTTTGGTAAACTGATGTTATGTATATTTTACCACCAAAAAAAAAAAAGTCTAAACATTATTTGATTTTTAGGAATTCTGCTCTTGATGCTTAAGAAAATGAAGTGCAAAATTCAGGATAGGGAAAGCATGGGGATCCTACTGGGGAGAAGCACACTGAGAACTTCAAAGGTATAGATAACATTCAACTTCTTACATTAGGTAAGTACTTGATGTACATGTTGAAATATATGATACTGTATATAATTCTTTTACACTTAAGAGAAAAAAATGTCACTGATCATCTATCAACTCCCTAAATAAGAGAAGAAATAAGTTACAAATTTCACATTTTCTTATTTTCAAGGCAAGTAAATAATTCTATGTCAATACTGACCTCCTAATAAGTTTAACTAGGAACTAGGTTTGCATTGATAATTATTATCACAATCTAATCCAACTGTCATTTCACCCAATTAATTGGTTTTAATGTATCTCTTTTGAAAAAAAAAAATCACTGTTAACAACATGGTAAGTGGGTATATGCAAAATTTAAAAACTTGAAAACTTTACACGAACTTTTTCAAGCATACAGAAATGTAGAATATACATATACCTATGTATGCACTGTCTGTATCTGTCACATCTTAATGTTTTGTCATATCTGCTTTAGATTATTTTCTATGAAATAAAAATAATACCATTCCTCTCTCCCTCTCCCCATAGCTAGCCACTATCTAGAATATGACATTTATCACGCCTGTGTATATTTTTATAGTTTTACAACATATGTACACATTCATGAATGATATACTGTACTGTTTTATATATTTTGATTTTTCTATAAATGCTATCTCTGAACTTTTTCTAAGTCTTGCTTTTTTTGCTTAGGATTTTTTCAATGAACTAATTTCCCATCCCAACAGAGAAAGCCATCATCAGAGTGTACCTGACAAAATAAAACACATATCCTTGTCAAATCTGCAACAATAACTATGGATTTTCAAAGTAACTATCATTTATCTAACTATTGTTTGCAATACATAAAACTAACCTTTTAATTAGCATACTTTTAGAAGCTGCCTGTCAATCAGGGGAAAAAATATGCAATTTTCTTTTAGCTAAATCTTGTTCATCATTTTCAAAATATGGATACTATAGAGGAAAGCTCTTATTTATTGAACATATCCACCTAATTTTACAAAATTAGATCTGAATGCATTTTATGTATGGTCTTAGGCTGGCTGGAAAGTTTTTCTAACGAAAAGGAAATCTGTTGCTGCTTCAAAAGTATCTTGTTTCCTACCCATCTTGACAACGAAGTTTTAGTTTATGTAGAATCATAATACTTTCATTTAGAAACAAACATAATTAATTCTCCAGTCTTTACATTTAAACTCTGACATAAGAGATCATTTCCAATCCCTCACACTTCCAGACTTATATTCAAGAGTAACCAAAAATTAAGTAAAGCGTTTTTTCCATTGCTTTCTTGTATTTCTAGAAGGGAAAAAAGATTGAAACAAAATCAGATTTGTTTAGAATAATGGCTTCAGCATCAAGTCAAAGGTATATCTATAATCAATCATAATGGAACTCTATTATCAACTAATATGTTATTTGTCCTAAGGTCAGCTCTACAAAACCAAATTCTTACTGAAATTATATATAGGGTCACTAAGCACCATGCTAATGCACAAACAATTCCAAGTATAAGAATGGCGTGGCACCTGTACCTGAGAAACTCAAAGGGAGGTGTGAGTATGGGGGTTTCAAGATGTAAAAAAAAAAAAAAATGCAGAAATACAATTAACCATATCATAAGGTCGAACCAAACAAAACTGTCATTTTTGTCAGTCACAATGGTTGAATACAGGCTATGTCATATGATTCAACCTAACATATGACTGAATTATTTTCCTTTTAATTTCTTCTCCCAGTGATTTGGAAGATACCTTATTTAATTCTATCAGTGCTTACTTTTAAGTTGTCCAACAATATTCTTTAACTTATATCTAGTATCAGGATCTTTGGAGTACCTTACATTTGAGTTCATAACACGTTTACCATCTCCCTTACCTATTTTTTACTTGTTAAAGTAATCTAGAAATTGATTTTGCTTCCTTTTTGATGCCATAGATTGCTGGTCACAAATAACTTGCCATTTACATTCCTTTTATAGCCATGTTTACAATTTTAACCATTTCATAGTATTGTCAGTCACTATAAAAATCACTTCAATTCTTGATGCCTTAATTTTTGTTTCAATACTCTAGTCCCTTTTAAAACAGTAGATGCCATGGTCTTCTGGCATCTAATATTGGAGTGAAGGGTCTGATTTTAGATCTTTAGTAAATAACAGTAATTCTCTACCTAGATATTTATAAGATGCCCTTCTCCCAATCTTTAGAATTCAATTATTTTGCTAGAATGTGTCTAAGATGTGAGTCCCTTTTCTTGGTTTTTGACTAGAATTAAGTGAGTTCTTTCTGTCTGTATACAAAGAACTTTCTTTTTTTAACTCAGGAAAGTTTCCTTCTAGTCTATCAATTACTGGTCCTTTAAAAATATCAATTACCCATATATTGTTTCTCTTTTCTCTGAACTCACTTATCTCATCATTATTTCTTCTTCCATCTGCATTCTGAAAGTATCCTCCTCATCACTAATTTGATTTCCTACGGCATCGGGTCTTTTTTTACTAAGCTCAATGTGGATTTGAATTCTGCTATTGCTTTTTTGAATTGCCTTCTTTATCCCTTCTTAAAATATTCTGGTTTTCTTTCTCACATGCCATAAAGCCACGTCTTCATGCATCTTACTGAATATGTTGGGATTTTAATTTATACTTTTGGATCCTACATCATTCTTCTGGATTCTCTTCTTAGACTCATGCTTTTTTCTTTTGGCTCTTTGTTGAACAAGGATAGATCTAAACTTAAGGTTTATGGCTCCACTGTCAGCCACACACGTGGAAGTCAAATTCCCTTCTCATATTCACAACTATGATATGCATAAATAGCAGTATTATTGCCAGTTTCTAGCAAGCTTTTATCTAGTGCAGACGTTTCTCAAGCTTTTGTTGTTTGCCTATCATTTTCACAATTTTTTGCCGAAACCAATACCAGCTATAATAATATTTACTTGATATTTTTATTTATAACACATCACTATACTTAATACCTATTTTAGCACCCTCTTAACCAATTAGTATTGCTGGTTATTAAAACACTTATAAGTATTAAAATAGTCATTTATATATCACCTAAAAATATCTTTTACCTCTAGCAGTATATGTACCATATTTTGGATAACAATGCCCCAATACACTACATACACAGTATTGGTTACTACCTACACAGCCTTCTCCTCCCACTACCCCATTTACTTTTATGCTTACATACAGAAAATTTGTGAGGGGTACACACTATAGAGGCAAGGAAAAAGGACGTCTGGTTCATCTCACATAAGAGTGGGTGAAGTTGATGGCTGCTCAACTTTCTGGTTAGCATGGGCCCCAGGTATGACTTTTGAATAAATAATGGGGATAGATAAGGATTTTTTGTCCTGCTGGTGGTCTCTATTTCAAAAAACAAAGTTGATATATGTTCTATGTGCTGAAATCTACATAGTATTTCTCTATCTGGCTCAATTTGCCTCATCATTAGCACCACTCATTCCTAGTTCTGTCTTTATGTCTATCAATTTTCATTTGTAGTAATGTTAGTTTTCATTCATTCCTAATTTCATGATTATTTTAGTGAGAAAAATAAGAAAGGCTGTATTGGAGTCGCTAGTCAGCCACTATCTTGAAGCATCCCCCGACATACACACCAAATTTTCAGTTCTGCTAAGCAAACAACCAAAGAGCTATACAACTGACACCAAGGAACAAGCTCGCCATTCCATAGAAAGGTCATTCAACATCATTAACATCATTCAAGAAGTTTGCAGGAGTTTCCAACTCAAGAGAGCAGTATAAACAGCTTACTTGACTGTTACCTACTTTCCCTTCCAGACTCCGTTAACATGATAACCCAAGAAAGTTACAGAAATAAATACTAAACGCAAAACAATAAAGAAGATGGGAGAGGAGGCTTCAGCAGATAAGAGACATCTGCAAATGGTGACATTCTGGCACAAGAAGTAATAGCCTAGAATAAAGTTGGAGGGTATCTAAGAAGGGAGCCAATCCTTTCCTCAAAAACACTAAGAGTCACAGCAAAGCAGAAATGAAACATGAGATTAAAAAAAGAAATAAAAAATCTGTAGGGCAGACTAATCAATGCCCCTTCCCTTTCTTGCATACAGCAAAATGCTCAGCCAAGAGTTTATCCTTGGGTAGGAGGGAAAAAATTAAGTTTCTATTCTAAAGAAATCAAAGCAACTAGTGGGGCAATTAGAGTAGAAGTTAGCATCCGAAACAAAAGCCCTCACTGTTCTGTCATTTTAGGGGCTCCCTGACTACTCACGGGAGAGAAAAATCTGACAGCTAACAAGCCCACCCACATTCAAAGCTCACAGTAGGCCTCATTCTTAAATATCAGCAGGCAATCACCACACTTAAGGAGAACTTGCAAAGATAAAATTCCCCACCCCACCAAAAAAAGGAGGAGGGAAAGGAGGATTACCTCAGAGAAACACAAAATTCAGGAACTAGAATATACATAGGAAAAAAAAAGAACTCCCTTTGTTTAATGAGTATCGAGTTCCTATTTGGGATGATGAAAAGTTATGGAAATAGATAGTGGTAACAGTTACAAAATATTGTGAATGTACTTAATACCACTGAATTGCACACATAAAAATGATTAAAATAGTAAATTTTGCTATATTTTTACCACAAAAAATATTATTGCAGGTGATTGAAATGGAAAAAAAAAAATGACAGACATGCAGCAAGAAACCTGAATGCAAGAGGAAAGCTGAATGATCTTATTATTCTCTCTCTATAAAATATCACAGACTCACTGCCAAATGAAAAGGTGATCAGAGAGGATGAAGCCAAAAAATGCAGGGGTAAAAAAGGATTTAGAGCTATGTCAGGGAGTCAACAATAAATTATTTTCTGGATTTTGTGATATTTTGGTATTCTTTTAAGTTTGCAATTTGTTGTGATTTATTCTCTCATTCTACATATTCATTTTCATAATTTCCTTAAAAAAATTTTAGAGTACACTAAAAATATGGTGCCTATAAACAATAACAGGAAATGAGGAGGAGGGAAAACCAGAAGGAACTCTTAGAAATTAAAGATATGCTCACCAAAATAAAAATTCAATGAAAGTTTGTAAAAATAATGCCAAACAAAATGGCAGACAAGGGGTTGGGGAAGAGGTGAGGAGGTGGGCAGAGGGGAGGAGCAGACTCATTACAAGAGTTTTAACATACAAATGAATATGCCCCAGAAACAGAGAACAGAGAAAATAAAGTGGAGGGGCCGCCCAGTTGCGCAGCGGTTTAGTCCACGCTTGGCAGCCCGGGGTTCGCAGGTTCGGATCCCGGGCGCCCCCCGACGCACTGCTCGTCAGCCACGG
The DNA here is from genome assembly GCA_031878705.1 of Tapirus indicus. NCBI lineage: Eukaryota > Metazoa > Chordata > Mammalia > Perissodactyla > Tapiridae > Tapirus > Tapirus indicus. The sequence goes on from CM062918.1 coordinate 99,079,980, forward strand.
CGTGGCGGCGTCCCATGTAAAGTGGAGGAAGATGGGCACGGATGTTAGCCCAGGGCTGGTCTTCCTCACAAAAAAAGAAAAAAAGAGAGAAAATAGAGTGGAAATTATCCAATAGTTAGAATACTTCCCAAAAAAGAAAAACATATTTACAAAGGTCTGTTAACAACCCAACCCAATGGATGGTGGAGAAAAACTGAAAACAAAACAAACAAAAAGAAGGAAGCCCCTCCATTCGTATAAGACAATTTCCAAAGCCAAAAGAAATCCAGGGGATGGGGAGGAAAAACAGCAGTACCCTGGAGAAAAAAATGAGATCAACAGAATCCTAAACAAATCCAGGATTTAAAAAAAGTGTTTTCATATATGGAAGCATTCCAGTTTACCATATATGCATACTTTCTTATTGGCAAGATACTTAAAGATGTGTTCACAAATTAAAAAAAAAAAAAGAAAGAGAGAGAGAGAGACAGAGGAACACAAGCGATTCAGGAAATGGTAGATTCAATCCATGAAAGAAAAAAAAGGACAGTTATAGCAGCATACCTAGCAGCAAGCCCAGAACAAGAGTATAGAAAACTCTGCAAGAATTCTCTGGGAAGTCAGAAGACTCAATATATTGGATGGGATGATGAAAAGACTCTGAAAATGTGATAAGAAAAACACCAAGGCAATTGGAAACTACAAGAAAAACAAAAAACAGTACAAAAAGGAACTGCATCCTTACTACTTGGTTCAGAGATAAATATGGATAGTCATAAACACTTGATATTCACTTTTAGACATTTTTAAAGCACAGAAGACAGGATGTTAATATTAGTCATCTTGATAATTGAAAATACATATAATGGAAGTTTGACAGAATTGAAGAGAAGAGGATAAGAGTGGTATTATCTTCATCTTACAAAGTAGAGAACAGAAACTGCCTATCTTTGCTGAAATAAAGGTATGGCATGGGTAGATTAAAGTTGCAACTGAAACCAGTTAAACTCTGATCATTTCCATACTACCATTAGCACTGCTGCTGTATTATCATTATCACAATCTTTTTTTTTTAAACCTATTTTTCCCTCAAAAATCCATCTTTGTATAAAACTTAAATTTACAGTTAAAAGGAAATTTTATATTACTACTCTGACTGAAAACCGATGATCTGATGCTTGCCTTATAGGTAACATAAAAATGGGAAAATGTTACTAAATTCTAGCTAAACTCTTTTCAACCTTTATTGGACATGTGTGCATGAAAAGATGAAAATCACAGTCTTAAAGGATCCATTGCGAAGTGGAGGGAAAACAAACCTATCAATGCTAGAAGAATACCCAAGTATAGCAAAGAGACAAAATAAGAGATTAATTTACGTCTAGGAGAATTCTTTAAGGGAAAGTATTTATTTATTTATTTTAAAATGATAATGAATTTATTAGGAATTCAAAAAGAACATGAGCATGGATGGACATGAAAAACAGTATGTATACAGATAACTACAAAATAAAAGTTTAGGAATTGTTTAAACATATAATTTGAGAATGGAAATGGTAAGAGAGGAGGCTGGATAAACATCAGTAAAATCCTGGAGAACTTCACACCACATAAAGAAAGTAAAATTTGTATTATAGAGAATAGGGCACCACTGAAAATTTAAAAACTTGTGATCAGATTTGCATGTTCAAAAGATCACACTGGCATTAGTGTGGAACACATATTAGAGAAATGTACTTAAAGATTTACAGAGGAGCCAAAATCAAGATGACAAGGTTGTTGATTAGAAATGGGAAGTGAAGAAGATATAAAGGAGGAAGAGAGGTCTAAGATGATTCTCAGGGTTTTTCAATTTTATTTTGTTTTGTAAAAGCAGGAAAATGGTTAGCCAAGGAGGCTTCTTGAAATAGACAATCTATAATCATAAGGAACATTAAGTTATCCCAAATTGATAATTCAATTTTAGTTTAAGATTTCAAATTAAGAATTCTGATTACACCCTTTCTTAATCTCTCAAATGTTCCCTTTGCCTTTCCAATTATCAAGTTCCTTATTGCATAACACAGGAGAGTATATATGTATTTCCTGCTCCTCTCTCTTATACTTTCACTGGTTCCTATAATTCAGAAAAATTTATGACAAAAATAGCACAAAGGATGGGATGGAGGAACTGGGACTATACTATTGTAAAGTCCTTACACTACTCTTAACGGGTAGAATATTATTTGAAGGTAGATTCTAATTTTAAAAGTTTATTATAAACTCTAGAGCAACCATTTAAAAAATATTAAATGCAAAAGACATATTAAGCCAATGGTGGGACAAAACAGAAATGCTCAATTAACCCAAAGGCAGAAAGTAAGATTTAAAAAAAATAAGTAGAACAAACAGAAAACAACTATCAACAGTAAGGGAATACTATGAAAAACTGTACAGCAACAGGTGAGATAATCTAGATGAAACAGAAAAAAATTCCTAGAAAGATACAAACTATGGAAACTGACTCAAGAAGAAACAGAAAATCTGACTAGACCTGTAACAAGTAAGGAGATTGAATTAGTAATTTTTAAAAACTTCCACAATGAAAAGCCTAGACATAGAGGGATTCACTGGTGAATGCTATCAAAAGTTTAAAAAGTAACAGCAATCCTTCACAACCTCCTCCAAAAAACAGAAGAAGAATTCTGTGAGGCCAGTATTAACCTAAAACCAAAACCAGACAAAAACATCACAGGAAAACTACAGAACAGTATCACAGGAAAACTACAGAACGGTATCTTTTATGAATACAGACACAAAAATCTTCACCAAAATACAAACAAACCAAATCTAGCAACAAATAAAAAGGATTCTATCCAATGGCCAAGTGGAATTTATCCCAGGAATGCAAGTTTGATTTAACATCTGAAAATCAATCAGTGTAATACACCACATTAACAGAGTACAAAGCCCACATGATCATCTCAGTAGAAACAGAAAAAGCACCTAAGAAAATTCAACACCCTTTCATGATAAAAACACTCAACAACCTAGGAGTAGAAGGGAACTTCCTCAATCTGATAGAGGGCATCTACAAAAACCCCACAGCTAACATCATACTTAATCTTAATGGTGAAAGACTGAATGTTTTCCCTCAAGATCAGGATGTCTGCTCTCACCACTTCTATTTAACATTGCTCTGAGGATTCTAGGTAGGGCAATTAAGAGAGGGAAAAAAATAATTAACAGATATCCAGATTAGGGGCCGGCCCGGTAGCCTAGCAGTTAAGTTCGCCTGCTCTGCTTCTGATGGCCCAGGGTTTGCAGGTTCAGGTCTCAAGTGCAGACCGATGCACCGCTTGTCAAGCCATGCCGTGGTGGTGTCCCCCATGAAGTAGAGGAGGATTGGCATGGATGTTAGCCCAGGGCCAATCTTCCTCAGCAAAAAAGAGGAGGATTGGCAACGGATGTTAGCTCAGGGCTAAGCTTCCTCACAAATAAATAAATAAATAAAACTGGGGGAAAAATACAATAAGTACATAGAAAACTAAGCAAAGACTCAAACATTAACTCCAGAGAAAGCAAAAGGTTCTACAATAAGGAAAAGTAATCATACTTATTACTAGGCTCAGCTTTGTACAGCGCTTAAATAGTCATAATGATGTAAACATGAACACTAAACATTTCAACTTCATTGGGGAGATGATAGAGGAAAAGTATGTAGCAAGGATGCAAGAGGTAATCCATAGTAACAATCAGAAGATAATGTCGAAAAGTGAAAAACCAAGAAACTGCAGTATAAGTATGTTACATAGATACACAGAGGTGAATCCCAAGAAATTTGGAAGGTGTAAAGAGAAGGTAGGAAAAGGAAGGTGGAAAGAGAGCAGAGGGACTGCTGTTTTTTTTTAATAAGCTTCATAAAACTATTTACCTCTTCAAATGGGGATCCATCCTACACAAATATGTTTGCACTAAGCAAGGATGCCGAATATATTGTTTATACTGTTTACTAAGGTATAAATCTGAATATATAGCCTAAATGTCACCTCAAAAAATGATAAATAATTTATGATATAGTTATACTAAAAGAGCTAGGAAACTGTCAAAGAGAGTAATATCAGTGTGATACAGAATATTATCAAAGTTTAAAATTTGGGCAGGGAGGGGCAGGGGCAGTAACGTCAATATTTCAACTTCTGCAAAAAGTTATTAATTTATGTAAAGTTCATTGGTGACTGTTAATGTGTACAGGGTTTCTTTTTGGGGTGATAAAAATGTTCTAAAATTGACTGTGGTAACAGTTGCACAACTCAGGGAATATACTAAAAGCCAATGAATTCTACATTTTGGATGGGTGAATTTTATCTCAATAAAGCTAACCAAAAGGTGAATGAGGAACAACTGATTTTTGACACAGGTACAAAAACAATTCAGTGAAGGATAATCTTTTCAACAAATCGTGCTGTAATAATTAGATATCCGTGTGCAAAAATAATGAACTTTATACCTCACGCCATATTCAAAGATTAATTCATAGACCTAAATGCAAAACCAAAAACTACAAAACTTTTAGAAAATTGCTGTGATGTTGGGTTAGGTGAAGCCTTCTTAGATATGTCACCAAAAGGATAATCTATAAAAAAACAAATGGATAAATTAGACTTCATTGAAATTAAAACCATTGCTCTTTGAAAGACATGTTAAGAAAATGAAAAGACCAGCTACAGACTGTAAGAAAATATTTACAAATTCATACACCTGTTGAAAGATTTATATCCAGAATATATAAAGAACTCAAGAAACATATATAAAGAAATATATATAAAATAAATAATTTATATACAAACATAATATATAAAAATATAAAAAATAAAAAATATATAAAGAACACAAAATTCAATAAAACAAACCAATAAAAAAAAAGGTGGGCAAAATATGTGAACAGATACTTCACCAAAGACATCCAGATGGCAAATAAGCACATGAGATGATGCTCAACTACTTAAGTAATTAGGGGAATGCAAATTAAAACCACAATGACACACCACTACACATGTATTAGAATATCTAAAATTAAAGACTGACCATACCATGTATTGGTGAAGATGTGTATCAACTGGATTCCCACACATTCTGGATGTAGAAATGTAAAATGGTACAACAATTTAGCAATATCTTAAAAAATTAGACATATACCTAAGATATGAATCCCACCTTTTCACTTACAGTATTTACCCAAAAGAAACTAAAGCACATTTCCATACAAAGATCTGTACACACATATACATATGAGCTTTATTTGAAATAACCAAAACTGTAAAAACCCAACTGCCCATCAATAAGTAAATGGATAAACAAATTGCAGTACATCTACTCGATGGAATACTACTCAGCAATTAAAAAGAATAAACTACTGTTACATGCTACATGGATGATAGTCTAAACCATTATACTGAGTGAAAAAAGCCCAAAAAAGGGGCAGAAGGAAACTTTTAGAGATGATGAATATGTTCATAATCTTGATTGTGGTAATGGTTTCATGGATTTATATATATGTCTAAACTTATAAAATCGTACACTTTAAATACACGTAGTTTATTCTATGTCAATTATACCAATAAAACTACTTTAAAAATAAAAATTAAAAATTTCATAAAATATTCATTTTAAATGCTAAATTATACGTTATAAAACAAGACACTCATAATCATATGAACAGCAAAAATAAAACCATAAGAAAAATCTATACATAGGCAACATTTGTCATTATTAGTGCCATCCAGTCAATTCTGACTCCTAGCGACCCTGTGTACAATACAGCAGAGCAGAACCCTTCCCAGTCTTTTTGCACCATTGTCTCACCTTCTGATGGTATATCAGACAATGCTCCACTGCTAATCACAGGGTTTTCACGGCCAATTTTTTTGGTAGTGGTTGGCCAGGTCCTTCTTCCTAGTCTGTCTTAATCTGGAAGCTCCACTGAAACCTGCCCACCATGGTGACCCTGCTGGTATTTGAAATCCCAGTGGCATAGTTTTCAGCATTGAGGCAACATATAGCTGCTACAGAGCGAAAACTGACAAATGGGTGGTGTGGTTCCCTGACCAGGAAATGAACCTGGGCTGCTGCTGTGAGAGTGCCAAATCTTAACTACTAGACCACCATCATAGACAACATACCAGAAGAGAATTCACTAAAATATTAAGTTTTATTTTTGGATGGCAGAAATACAGGTAATTTAGGGTTTTTTTTATTGAGGCATAATTGACATATTATATTAGTTTCACGTGTACAGTGTAATGATTCAATATTTGTATATATTGCAAAATGATCACCACAATAAAGTCTAGTTAACATGTCACCCTACATAGTTACAAAATATTTTTTTTCTTGTGATGAGAACTTTTCCAGCGTACTCTCTTAGCAACTTTCAAATATGCAATATATTATTATTAACTACAGTAGCCTCCCCTTATCCACAAAGGATATATTTCAAGACCCCCAGTGGATGCCTGAAACCACAGATAGCACCAAATCCTATATACACTGTTTTTTCCTATATCTGCATAGCTATGATAAAGTTTAATTTATAAATTAGGCACAGTAAGAGATTAACAATAATAAAATAGAACGATTATAACAATATATTGTAATAAAAGTTACTGTAGATCTTAGCAACTTCAGCATTTTTCTTTCCTTATTAAGTCGAGAACTTTCACCTTTTCACTTAAAGGAAGCACTTTACAACTTCTCTTTGGCATATCTGAATTGCCAGCATCACTACTCTTGCGCTTTGGGGCCATTATCAAGTAAAATAAGAATGACTTGAACACAAGCACTGGGATAATGCCAAAGTTGATCTGATAACCCAGATGGCTACTAAGTGACTAATGGGAAGGTAGCATATATAGCGTGGATACAGTGGACAAAGGGATGATTCACACCCAGAGAGTGACAGAGTGAGATTTCATCATGCCACTCAGAATGGTACACCACTTAAAACTTATGAATTGTTTATTTCTGGAATCTTCCACTTAATATTTTCAGACTGTGGTGATCAGAGGTAACTGAAACCTCAGGAAGCAAAACCGTGGAAAGTGGGAGACTAATGTACAGTCACTATGCTGTACATTAAATCTCCATGATTTATTTACAACTGGAAGTTTGTGCCTTTTGACCCCTTTTACCTACCCCACCCCCACCCCTGCCTCTTGCAACCACCAATCTGTTCTCTGTAGCTACCAGCTTTTTTTTTTGGTTTTGGTTTTTTAAGATTCCACACAGAAGTGAGATCACAAGGTATTTGTCTTTCTCCATCTGACTTATTTCACTTAGCATTAACACCCTCTAGGTCCATCCATGTTGTCGCAAATGGCAAGATTTCATTCTTTTCTAAGGCTGAATAATATTTCAGTCTATATAAGAAACAGAGGTAGTTTTTCTTTCCATCTCTTGATCTCCTAAAAATGTGCATAATGAGCAAGTGTTAATACTCTAATACTGAACATCTTTAAATTAATTACATTTTCTTCAACTTGAAACTGAGGAGAACTCAGAGAATGCGATTTCACCTAGGCTTGCAACCACAGTCTCACTACTGACATGGCATAATTTAAAACCTTTATCACCAACTTCTTGAGATGGTGGGAAAAGGTTGCTGAAGAACAGTTTAGCAAGAAGTCCTCAGCATTAAGTTGGAAACCTCAGAATTCAGTTGTTCAGTAATGGCAGCCACTAGCCAAATATGGCTACTGAGTGCTCCACTGAAATATTGCTAGTATGCATTAACATATGCTAAGTGTAAAATATACACTGAATTTTGAAGATTTAATAGAAAAAAGGGAGATGAAATACCTTTATAATTTTTATACTAATCACACGTTGAAATGATATTTAGATATACTGCATTATGTAAAATATATTATTAAAATTAAGTCCACCTGTTTTTTACCTTTTCTTAATGTGGCTATTAGAAAATTTAAACTACATATGTGGTACACATTATATTTCTATTGGACAGCGCTGATTTAGGACATTAATTTTTTAATCTACTTAATTTGTCATAGGTAAATATAGTTAAAATAAAGTCTCTCACCACATTATTTCCATCATGTTTTCCTTGGATTTTAATTAGATTTCTAAATTCTAATTAATTTCATAGACTCAGGAACCCCAAAGTGATATATTCAATGATAGCACAACTAAGCCCCTGGGAGGATTCTCAATTTTAGAGACATTATTCCAACCAAATAGTTCCCTTGGTTTTCTCATCTACAGAACAGGAATGACAACATACTATGTATGTATGGGGTTATTGAGAGAAGTGAATGAGATGATATACTATAGAACAACTAAAGTGTCACTGCATACATGCTAGATTAAATAGTCAGCTATGTAGCTGCTTCTAGACTATTTTCCCTCAGAATTCAGGATACAATTCAAGTCTCGATGAATGATAATTAGGTCAGGAACTTTTCAGGCCAAACATCTCAGAAGTTAATTTACAAAGCCAAGTCTATGATAATGACTTACAAAATTTCACACTGTACTGTGAGTGTACTGCATTTTTTGGTTATTTTTTATTTCAAATAATCCAGTCAAGTATACAAATTACCATTTTCAGATGAGGAAAAAAGCTCAGAATTTGAGAAAGTGGGATGTCCAGGGTCACACAAATATAAAGTAACATTCCCAGAAAACTTTATTTTATGTTTTATTTTATTTTAGTGAGGAAAACCAGCCCTGAGCTAACATCCGTTGCCAATCCTCCTCTTTTTGCTGAGGAAGACTGGCCCTGGGCTAACATCCGTGCCCCTCTTCCTCCACTTTATATGGGACCCTGCCACGGCATGGCTGACGAGCAGTGCGTCGACAGGCGCCCGGGATGCGAATCCGCGAACCCTCGGCTGCCAAAGTGCAAATTAAACAGCTGTGCCACCCGGCCGGCTCCCAGAAAACTTTATTTTAATTCTTAGATTAAAAAAGTAAGCCACAGGGGCCGCCCGGTGGCGCAGCGGTTTAGTCCGCGCTTGGCAGCCCAGCGTTCGCGAGTTCGGATCCTGGGCGCCCGCCGACGCACTGCCTGTCAGCCATGCCGTGGCGGCGTCCCATATAAAGTAGAGGAAGATGGGCACGATGTTAGCCCAGGGCCAGTCTTCCTCAGCAAAAAGGGGAGGATTGGCGACGAATGTTAGCTCAGGGCTGGTCTTCCCCCCCCCCAAAAAAAAAAAGTAAGCCACAAATCTCATAAAACTCAATCATGGAGGGGGAGGAGGAGATAAAGTAATCAGAAAGAATGAGAAGATGGGCAAATTAAAAAACAAGTATCTTAATGGTTAGAATACAATTGCAAAAAACTCATTTAAAATAACAGCACATGTATGCCTTAAAATTACATCTGTATTCTCCACAAAATACCTTTCAAAAATTCAAATCCAAAAAGATGCTGAAGATTTTTAGTGCCATATAGCTAACGCCAGTATTGTGCCTATTAATAAGGGACTAAATAAAAAGCAGAAATAAAATCAACAGATCATTAAATTATCTACATGAAGACTGGCAACTGTAGAACTTGACATGTGTCTAACCTCAGCTATTCTACAAAATCATAACCATTTGTTCCTTCCTAATAATGAACACTGTGTTCAGAGCTTGTGTTACGAATAACAGATGACAGGAGCTAAAAGTCATATAGCCACTTTATTTTCATTTTGTGGCAAATATTTATCAACAACTTACTGCTTGATTTAACTAGTTAAGTTTAAAAAAAGGATCTAGCTTCAAGTTTACAGTCTGAAGTGTTTTTCAAAGAGTAGATTGTAAATAGCCTTTTTTTCTTAAGTGAAAAAGAACAGAAAACATTACTAGTAAGGTATCTCGTGAAACTTTTGTCTCTTCATGTGTGTATATGCTGTGGAAAACTTTTTGTCTTTTTTTGTGTATATATCTTGGGTCATAAGGCAAAATGTATTTCTTAGAATGGGTCTCAGTCAAAAAAGTTTGAAAGCCACTACAAAGCAGTCTATCTAGTATAGCAAATCTACTATACATTTAGTAATTGGAAGAGTGTTTGGGGAAATTAGACTGAATCAAAGCAAAAAATTCTCCTTTTTGATTGTTCAAGAGGATAAGAAGCATATTTAAGGCAACAGCCTAAAGCTGAAAGGATCCTTAAATAATTCTACCACTCACTTTATGAATAAGACAACATACTTAACCTGGGGTCATTCCTCTACAGTTAGCATTAGAACCAAGTCTCCCATTTTAATTCTCTCTGCACTAAATTAGGCTACAGAAAGCCACTTAAAAAAAACACACACACATTTAAGTGCTAATTCTGAATTTCCTATTTTGGTTTCTAATAACCAAAAGAAACATCAGCTTAACACATACAACCATTTTCTCAAATACTATTCTACCAGATTAATGACCATGCCAGCTTTCCCATTAAAAGCTTTTTCCAGCTAGTTACCTGGTACTTAGCTTTTTATAGCACTTTTCTTTTCCCATTATGCTCAGTAGTGCATGCAATACACTATGTTTAGGAATGCAACATCCTGCTTTTGAAAATGCATGGCTGGGACATAATATAACTGAAATTTTCCTAAATTTCTATATTCTGTCCAAATTTTAGAAGCAAAGTACTACAAAATTGAATTCAATCAGACCATATTTTTTTGTGATCTGTGTACCTCCCTCAGTATAAAACACAATAAATATTTTAAGAGATCTCATTCAGAACAGTAAAACCTTGAAGTAAATGCAAAATACTTCATTCCCATTTCCTGACAAATAAATCTTCACCAACAACTGAGTGAGTAAGAAAAGAGAAGAAACATGCAAGTTTCTTGTAGTCTAAACAAAGGTGATCTTTCTTCAAAGAACTAAAAGGATTAAACATTACAAGTGGGGGGCAGATTATCAGCACTTCATACTACAAGCAAAGATTTATTTCTACATCCTCTCTCCTAATATTCATAATAAAGTCATGTTACTTGCAAAGAATCCAAAAACAGGTGCCTCAAATTATTTCCATAAAGAATATTAATTGTTCACCCTTAAACAATTCTGTTAATGATTACCAACAAAATTCCAGATTAAAAAAATTGCTAAACATAGGGAATGGCAGATATATAAAGTTATTTCTTCTGAGCCTCATGATGACTACTCAAACCAGTGAAGTACATAGAAATTGCAAAAAAATGCAGGGAAGAGGAAGAGGAAACGGAAGCTGACTGAGGTACAGTGACCTTCACACCCAAACAAAGAAAATGTCTTAGTTATTCTTTATTTCTCAGAACTGCAGTATAGTGGTGGAAACATTAAAAAATCCAATATTTTTATTCCATAGTCCAGTCAATTCACAAGATTGGGTACGAATTTTTTCTTAGAAGATTAAGGGAAAGGGGATTTATAAATAAATATATGTATGCATATTTTTAAATTATAATCACAGCAACATAACCTAGATTATTTTTCCCACAAGGAATTCTAAATCTGAAAGCAAGTACCACTCACGTGCCAAATATAAGAGCTGCCTGAGTTCGCTCACTAATTTTTCTAAAATATAATGAAAATAAGTAAATCATTCAACTCTTTTGAGAGAGACTAGACAATATGATCATCACTGTTAGGAGAAATAAATAATCAATGGCAGTTTTAACAGAAGAAAATGCTGTCCTGAACTTGAAGGGGGAAAAAAAAATCAGACTTCATCCATTTTTCATTTTATAGTAGTAAAATAAGAAAACTCCTACAAATTCTCATTCCTCAAACAATATTCCCCATTACTGTTTACTCCTCTCATAATGTTTATTCCTCCTTCAGTTCAAAGATTTTCCTAAATTTTGAATTTCCTGGGAATACTTGAATTTGTTAATATTTTTAGAACCCCCTCTGACCCTGTGGTGGGGTCCAACATGTTACCAGGGAGAAGTCATACCTGTGTTATTAGACTTCTACTAGTATTACTAAGAAGAATTAAAAATTTTTGTTCTAGAGATTAAAATATATATACCTAGTGGTTTTTTCTTAAAATCTTTCATTTTTCCATGGCTTGGTTATGCCAATCTCTTTAAAAAGTGGACATGTGCTAACCCATATTATTTTATTAAGTCATTCATAATCTCAAACCCTAATCACAATGAGAGTTAGCACAATGAGTGTTTCCTTCCAATTTCCACAAATCACTTTTTTGTGTGTGTGACAAAGACTGGCCCTGAGCTAACATGTGTTGCCAATCTTCCTCTTTTTGCTTGAGGAAGATGGTTCCTAAGCTAACATCTGTGCCAGTCTTCCTCTACTTTGCATATGGGATGCGGCCACAGCATGGCTTGATGAGCGGTGTGTAGGATCCAAACCTGCAAACCCTGGGCTGCTGAAGCAGAGCACACAAACTTAACCACTATGCCATCGGGCTGGCCCCACGAATCACTTTTTAACAACAAATTACTCACCTAGTATGATAATCAAGTAGTCACAATATGTTAACTTTTTTCTAGGTTTGTGTTATATTTAATCACATTAAAATATTTTACCATTAGCATACCAATATAAACTTTAACACTTTATAAGACTGTTTAAAAACTTAAGCATCAAATCATAATCACAGGTATGAAAAACCTAAATATTGAATACTATAAGAAAATAGCTCTCTTCTGGTTTCCCACAACTCAAATAAACAGTTTAAGCAAAATTTAACCCTAATTATAAGCAAAGATGTGAAATCACTTACGTTAGAAGATAATTCCTCTTAGGTAAAAATATAATAATTTAAATCATTAGGAAACCAGGAGCGAGCTACTCCTTACAAACTTCCAGCTAAGGCACTAAATAACAAGTGAGATTTGAAATCCTTCTAAAGCAACTAACAAGTATCCATTATCAAAAGTTTTGAATTATGTTTGAGTCATATATACCTGGGGCTACAACTCAAAATTAAACACCACTCAAAACTTAGGTTTAATAGTACAATTCTGTCATATCTCAACAGGACACAAAGATGAAAAACACTGCAAATTTTTGGAAGTCAAACCTTCTCAAGTTCCCCGAGTCTGTGGTAAGTTGTTTTTTAAAATAGCTACCATATAATATTAATATTTGTTTCACTGAGCAACTACAGTGAACTCTGATACTAAATATTTACCATCTGTCATCTCAAAAAAAATACCACACTTATAGCAAGCTTTGCTTTCGCTGTTTCTCTTCAAATGCTTCTCAGCTCATAATATCATAATATTTGAGAAATTACACAGCTGGCCAATAGTTCCATGGTAGACCATATCTAGCTCTATCTCAAAATTCTAGCAGACTATGTTTGGCCCAAAGTAAAAACTAACTCCACAACAAAATCTTGTCTTTCACACAGAAACAAATTTAACTCCTTAGCTATTTAAAAACCACAAATGAAAAGCACAGATGCTGACTGATATTATCCAATGAGAATATGTAGTAACTAAAAGTAACACTGCACATCACAGAATGAGTTTAACCTACGCACATAATTCCAAATAAATCACAGAATAGTAGTAATAAAAGGGACCAAGGTTATTTAGTCCAATCCTTTATCTTCAACACTTCTGAATGAGCACCTACTCTGTGTAAATAGGTCTTTGCAAACATTCTAGTCAACAATTATGACTCAAACACAGGATTACGGGTAAATTTTCTGCAGTTCCCATTCTTACCTAGATCCCCATTTTCTTTTACTGCCTCTTGGAAGTCCTTGGAAAACCACTCTCCCAAAGCACCAGCCCAGTTACAAATGCCACACAAACCAAGAACACATTGAGATCCAATTTTAACTTCATATACTTCAGATATAACATGCAACACCAGATTGAAAACTGAAAAATTACCAATTTGGTCTTTGGATCACACACAGACAACTGGAACCATTCATTTTAGTGTGCACTACAAGCTAATCATGAAGTTTGAAGACAAGCATACTAGCTTTTAATACAAGAATGAAAGGGGAAAAAAAAAAAAGAAACAAGAATGATCTGGGCTCAACCCGCACTTCTACCATTTGTTAGTTGTGATCTTGGCAAATTACTTGATTTCAGCCTCCTCATCTGTAAAACAGTGAATGATTTCTATGTGTCACAAGAATTAAATGAGACTATATTTAAACACAGTGCCTGGTCTATAAATAGTATCCCCTCTCCCAAGTCCTTTAAACACAAACACACACTCTTCAAACTTTTGATCAAACTTCACATTAAACCCTAGAAGGAGGTGCTAATGAAAATACAACTTGTCATAAGACAGAAATTTAAAGACAACTGAAGTAAAAACTATTCTGTGTCACAAAAAACAGTATTTACCTGATGTGCTATTCACCTCATCACATTAAGTAAGGTCTTACTTTACTCTCTAAATACTAATAAAGAACACAGAAATGAAAGAATAACCACTACAATAACTGCAGAAGCAAAATTTTAAACACTGAAGAGGAGGCTAGTATAAACATTTTTTAAAAACCTATTTCTGTGTATATTAAGTTAAAATTTGGATCTTAATATTATAGCATAAATATGCCCACAAGGACAAACCAATTTTTTAATACCAAGATCAGGAAGGTAAGAAATTAGAAATTCACTTAACTTCAAAGGGAGGACTCATTATAATTAAACGTAATAAAACAGAATCTAAGACAATACAAAAGAACTGGACAAATACAAAAGAATTAGAAGACAAGCCACAGGTTGAGACAAAATATTTGCAAAAGATACATCTAATAAAGGACTGCTATCCAAAATATATAAAGAACTTTAAAACTCAACAGTTAAGAAAACAAACACCCTGATTTAAAAAATGGGCCAAAGACTTAACAGACACCTCACCAAAGAAGATACACAGCTGGCAAATAATCATATTAAAAGATGCTCCACATGTCATCAGAGAAATGCAAAGTAAAACAACAGATACCACTATACACTTATTAGAATGACCAAAATCTAGATCACCAACACCACCAAACGTTGACACGGATGTGGCGCAACAGGAACACTCATTCGTTGCTAGCAGGAATGCAAAATGGTACAGCCACTTTGGAAGACAGTTTGGCAATTCTTACAAAACTAAACACACCCTTAACATCCAATCCAGTAATCATGCTCCTTCTTATCTATCCAAAGGAGTTGAAAACTTATGTCCACACAAAAACATGCACACAAATGTTTACAGGACTTTTACTCATAACTGCCAAAACCTGGAAGCAACCAAGATATCCTTTAGTAGGTGAGTGGATAAATAAACTGGTATATCCAGACAATGGAATATTATTCAGCAGTAAAAGGAAATGAGCTAACAAGCCATGATAAGACATGGAAGATCCTTAAGTGCATAGTACTAAGTGAAAGAAAATCTGAAAAGGCTACATGTAATGTACTCTATGATTCCAACTACATAACATTCTAGAAAAGGCAAACTATGGAGACAGTAAAAAGATTAGTGGTTGCCAGAGGTGAGGGTGGGAGAGAGATGAATAGGCAGAGCACAGAGGATTTCTAGGGCAGTGAAAATACTCTGTATATTATAATGGATACATGTAATTACACAATTGCCCAAATCCATAGAATATACAATACCAAGAGTGAACCTTTAAGAAAACTATGGACTTTGGGTGATTATGATGTGTCAATGTAGGTTCATCCTTGGTTAAAAAAAAGAAAAGTACCAGAAAACATACCATTCTGGTGAATGATGTTGATAAATGGGGGAGGCTATGCATGTGTGGGGGCAGGGAGTATATGAGAAATTTCTGTACCTCCCTCTCAATTTTGTTGTAAACCTAAAACTGCTCCAAAACAATTAAGTCTTATGATGAAAAAAAAGAATACTGTACTGTTGACATTTACTTCCCAGCACTGAAAAAGATTTGCCAAAAATATAACAAAGGATTATTAATTTTGATATGAAGAATTTATGAAAATTGATTAGGGGAGAAAAGCAACTGAAAGTAGGCAAAATATATCAAAAGACAAAAGAGGAAATACAATTCATTATCAAATATATGGAGAAAAGTTCTGAAAAAATAAAACATAAAGCAACGAGAAATTTTTAAGGTAATAGTAATTATTGATAAATGGGCTGTGAAATAAGAACTCCCACTTGGGTCACTGAAAATATACATAAGCATGTATCTTTTGGAAAACAGTCTGACAATATGTAGCAAGTATTTAAATGTTCACACCCTTAGAAGCAATAATTCCATTTCTGAAATTTAATCCTAAAAAAATAGTTCTAAAAAGTAAAATCTGAGGTATTAATTTGTGTTTTGTTCACAAAGCAATAGGTAAATTCCTTTCCCCTATTCCAAACCTTTGTGGTCCCTAGCCTCTCAGGATCTTTTGTGTATTTTAGAACCAGCAATTAGAAGACAATCCCCTCAGGCAGCTTCTGTTTGAGAAAGCCTAGGCCCAAAGAGAG
The DNA here is from genome assembly GCA_031878705.1 of Tapirus indicus. Lineage (NCBI taxonomy): Eukaryota > Metazoa > Chordata > Mammalia > Perissodactyla > Tapiridae > Tapirus > Tapirus indicus. The sequence continues at coordinate 99,096,372 of CM062918.1, forward strand.
GAGTTTAGGGGGACTGTACCAGAGACGAAGGTAATGGAAGGAATGAAAAAGTTTGAAGAGGTAGAAACCGGGAAATAAGGAGATTAGAGAATTTATGAAGATCAATATCCTCACCCCAACTGGGAGTTGCTCAGGGGTGGTGGGTGGGAGATGTGAGGGGTGTCTGTCTGTGTGTGTGTGTGTGTGTGTGTGTGTGTGTGTGTGTGATGGAGACACAATGATGAAAGAACTGTTTTAAAAATTCTGCAAAAGACCCTATTACCCAAGATTCTCTGTAATTTGGCCTTCAAAAGAACCTTCCAGGCTTACATAAATGAGCATGTCAGTGACAAGCAGTGTAGGTGGAAGGCTGGAAAGCCCTTTCTTGATAAGGTTCTAAACTGTATGACGCTATCCAAGGACTGGGGAGAGGAAGCGTTGTGCAGGGGAATAATGACTGATTAAATTAGGTGAGGACACAAGACAGATTAAATTTTAGTAAAACAGAAATATCTTTCATAGTTGCAACCTTACAGGACTCATACCTACTGTATTTATAATAGAAAAAATAACAACACTGGGGGTAAATTATGGTGTTTCTGTATAAGGAACTAGCATAGAGCTGTTAAAAATACTTATACTAATTCTTATGTTACAATGAATTATAAAATCATCATGATATAAAATTATACATATACACATACCTATGATCCCAGCAGAACATAAGTTCCATGAGGGCAGGGTTTTTTCCCTATTTGCCAACTAATACAGCACTTGGCACATAAGAGTTCAATAAATATTTGTGGAATAAATACAAAAACAATCTTAAAGAAGAGGGAGAGATAAAAGGAAAATATTCCAAAATGATACATTGGCATCATCTTTTCGTGATGGAACTTCAGTGGGGTTATTTTGGTTTTTATTTTTCCCTGTCTTCTAAGATGTCTCCAAGTATCTAGTACTTCTATATGGAAAAAAACCAACTAGGAAGTAGTTGCCTTAAAATGCATTAAGAATTTCCTATTATTTCCAAAACATTCTTGGTATGCTCTAGAGTAGATAATTGAAAATTTAAGTAAATGAAGTAGATTTAAGTTATGTTGAGTGGGTAGGAAGTAGAAAAAACATACTAAGGCTTTTCCCCCCTGTAATTTAGTCAATATACGAAACTAAACTTCCTCAAAGAACTTTCAATGTACTGTTAGTAAAGCCCCTAACACTTGGCTTTTACAAACTTCTCAACCACAGTAACACTGTGCTAAAAGCAAAAGATTTATTTAAAATAATTTGACCATGCCCAAAATCATGAGAGGCAATGAATGAACTTTCTGCAAATCTCTGAGCAAAGGCTGAAAGTGAAAACAAATCAGCTTTGCAAAATATCAACCATGACTTTCAAACTTCTGTTCAGAGTGATCGAATGCATCAATAATGATCAATTTCCTAGACTTAGTTGTAACTAAATGTTGGCATTTGTTGGTCAAATATTCTAATTAATTTTCTTGTATTGAGAATTAAAAGGAAATAATACATACTCAAGTACGAATTTAAGTGTTGTTGTGAATTCTAACTTAAGATCAAAATGTTAGTTCTGAAATGGATGTTACAACTGCATGTGCAGTAGTACAAAATATCAAAAACAATTATGATAACAGTGTACAAACATTAGTTTGTACTTAAAATTTCAAATTTCCAACATAAGAAGTGTTTTTTCTAGGAGGTAAATCAGGCAAATTATGCCACCAAACAGCATAATCACAACTATGTAAACACACATACCAATTTATGATTATAGTATACAAACAGTATTTTTTTTCTAAAAACTTCAAATTTTTAAAGGGGAAAATGCTTTTACTATGCAGTAAAACAAGCAAACTGTACTACAATACAGTATGATCACTACTATAAAAACAAAAACCAAACAGAAATTAAAATGTTTCAAATGGAAACAGTGATTATCTCTAGACAATGGGATCGATTGCAGGTGATTTTTATTTCCTTTTTTCCTCTAATTTCCCAATTTTTATAATGAGACTGTATTACTTCCATAAAATTTTTTCTTAAAAAATCTTTTTTGTATGTGATTTAAGGATGGTTACAAAAAACTAAGGTGAAAATAAATGAAGCTTATAATTCAGATAATTGAGTCAAAAATCAAATTAGCATGTAGCTGTAATCAATGACTATCAAAAGGCCCTTATACAAAAGAAAAGCAGGCTTCTGTGGTCATTAAATTACCATTTAGATTTGAAAAGCATTGTCTTGGAATCTCAAATATTTTACAAGTTTATTAAAATAAAGTAGTTAGCCATATTTTCACTGCTCTTTTCATCCTTATTTATTGTACAGGAACAACTAGTCAAAGACTTAACTATTCTGTAAAAACTTAATGCAAATAAGTAGTTGAACTACAAATAGTGTCTCTTTTATATGCAAAAGATACCTAAAATCAAGTTAACCTTTTTCTCAGTATCATTAAAATATGAATATGGGCACTACACTGGTAAAGAAATTTAAGGAGCCACAATGGCCAGAAATTATTAAAGAATATAAATAAAGCAGCAAGTTTACACATTCAATATACATCCAAACATGCATTAGCGGTTAATCTGAATAGACAAAAATATTTCAAGATATTTGCAGTAAAACGGACATATTCTCTTGGTAACAACTGAAGGACTCAAAGAACAAGACCATAAGAAACATCATTTCTGATACAGACATGCTAGTAACTAATGAAAGACAAGATAAAATTTTAAAGGACTAAAGGTCGATTTTTGTAATAATCAGATATTAAAAGCACCACAACCCAAAAAGAAAAGACTTTAAAAACCCAAATTTCTGTGTTCAGCAACAGCAAAAGAACTATGGTTTGTAAAGGGTGCTTACGAAATAAACCACAAAAAGGAAGGTGCTAAGACATTTTTTAAAAGGAAGTAGTGAACTTCATTTACTGCAGCATCAGGTCTTTTACAATATTTTATTTTAATAGAATAGTCTAGGTCAGTGGTGGCCAAGAGAAACATGTGAACTATACATGCAATTTTATATTTTCAAGTAGCCACATTTAAAAAAGTAAAGAAACAGATGAAGTTAATATATTTACCCAATATATCCAAACTTATTTCAACATGTAATCAATTTTTTTAAAAAACAGAATATTTTAATTTTTTAAATACTAGTCTTCTAAATCCACTGTGTATTTTATACACAACACATCTCAATTTGGATGCTAAATTTTCACCAGAAAAACCTTAGAAAACAATTAAATATTGAATTTGATACTAAGACTCATAGAAGTTATCTGTATTTATAGGGAATGATTTTGAATGTGGGTGAGGGAAAAACTCTCCTTAATTACCGCAGTCTTCTCCTACAATTACAAAGTAAATTCAGAGCAGTTTATATCATCTGTATTCTTGTAAGGCTAAAAAGCTGCATCATATCCCCAACAGTAGCAACAGAAAGAATGTAAAAGGACAGACAGTAAATTAATTATAAAAGAGTACTGCTTGCTGCTAGAGGAAGATATTAGAGGAAGAAGGGGTGGCAGCCCTAAACGCAGTGAGAAAGTGCCTGAGGGGACATCAGCCCAGAGGAGCTAAGAGACTGGCTACTCAACTGTTTTTACTCTCAATAATTCCAACACCAAATGCGTCGTGTTTTTCACACCATGCATTTTTCAATTCGCTGGACACCAACTAGGTGTCCTACAATTCAATTCATTTCTGACACTACCTACCTGAAGTTACTGCAGACCCCACAGGTTAAGGGCTAAATCCTACAAGACTGCCCCCACTTCAGATGCCAGCTTCTTCAAGTTCCAGTTTGCCACCTACACTTCTGACTAAGAGGCTATAAATCGGGGATTCCCATGACGCCCTTCCTCAGGTTTGATAATTTACTAGAGAGGCTCACAGAACTCAGGAATTTACCTGAGTTTATTCTAAATATTACCAGTTTATTCTAAAGGATACAATCCAGGAACAGCCAAAGGGAAGAGAAGCATACAAAGGGCAAGGTATGGGAGGAGGGCCATAGAGCTTCCATGCCCTCTCGGGTGCACCACTTTCCCAGCACCTTGATGTGTTCATCAACCCAGAAGTTCTCTGAACTTCATTGTTTAGAGGTTTTTATGGAAGTTTCATTACATAGGCATGATTGATTAAATCATCGGCCATTAGTGATTAACTCAATCTCCAGCTCCCCTTCCTTTCCCCGGAGGTGGGGGTGGGAGTAAGGCTGAAAGTTTCAAACCTCTAATCATACCCAGGTCTTTCTGGTGACAGGCCCCTATTCTGAAGCTATCTAGGGGCCAGCCAAGAGTCACCTCATTAGAACAAAAGATACTCCTATCACTCCGGAAATTCCAAGGGATTTAGGAGCTCTGCGTCAGAAAGTGGAGACAAAGATCATATATATATTTCTTATTATACCACAGCCACATACAGGGGGATTATGCAAATTCATACATATATTTAGGAAGATGAGAACCAGGTTTCTCACTCTTGGAGAAGGGGGGGGGTGTGTGTGTGTGTGTTGTATATATATAAAAGAGAAAAGCTAGAATGAACTCTACATTGAACTGTAATTGGAGATATCAATGTGAACTCATGGCTTTCAATAGATATAAATATAGATGTATATACACACACAGAAGCACAAACACACATGCATCCATATAAATATTTCCTAACTCTTCACTGAAAGAGTCTGGAAACAGCAATCCTCAGATCTTGTTTTCTGAATTCCATTCTACACTAAAAGGAAACAGGCTCCTTGGAGAAATGGCTGATTCAGGGCTGGGGTGGGGAAAGAATAAGAAGAACCTGAAACATCTTGTGCAGAAAGTAAGGATATCATCAAAAAATGACAGGGATATGTTAACAAAAAGGACACAGAAGGCACCTTAGCTTCTGGCCAAATCTGGGACAACCATTATGTTTGAAAGTATTTCACAGTAAAAAGTCTTCTAAAAAGTATTACTGTATCTATCACATGAAAATAAGAAGAAAAAAAATTATATTGTGTAACATTTAGCTAAGTACTGATTGTTAAAAGAAATCATCTTTACTCATGAAGAGGGTTATGGATAACAGATGTTTAAAACTTTAAACTAATAATGTATTCACACTGAGTACATACCAAGATCTGTGAAAACCCGTAATAGTGGTATTTATGAGAAGTACGGCAGTTTCACTTCTGTCCTTATAAGAGAAACAGAAAATGGTCAAAATTCTTGACAGAAATCAAAGCTATGCTTTAGTCATAAGATGCTGACCAGCAAAATATCACTATGCTCCCAAAACTTATGTCCAAGAGAAAAAAAAATCTGTAGAGACATAAAGAAACTGGTACAAATGCAACATAGACAATTTGTCCACCAAAGGTAAAATCTAAACTAGCACATCTATGTAGCAGGATACCTGGTTAGGGAGAACAAATATTTAAGTTGACAGTCTACCATTTAAAAATTCCTGGTGGCTTTTTGTGTGTGTGTGTGTGTGTGGGGAAGACCAGCCCTGTGCTAACATCTGTTGCCTGGTGGCTTTTTTGTCTAGTCAGAAAAGAGCAACGCAACCAAGAGTCACTTTCTTTGTTCTGGGAAAAACCACTTGAGTGGCCCTTCTCAGTTATATAACTGAAGCAAATATATATCTCTTGCCCTAGAGAAAGGGTACATAGCAGGCTCTATTTCTGACTTGATAAAAGCTATCCTTACCAAAAATACTAAATAGTACTGAGCTAAGAGAAAGTGTGTAGAAGTAGGCAAAAAAAAGTCTTCTGGTTAGCAACTGAGACTCCAAGGTCTTTCCTTTCCAAGGTTCACTGTTATTAGAAATTCTCTGATAGACTTAAATGGCCCTGAATGAGGCCCACTGACAGGAAAGTTTCCCCCATCCTGAACACACACAATAATACAACATCGCTTGAAAGAAGGGGCAATGCAAGTTTAAACCTATGCTGCAGGATAAAAGAGGGAGGGGTGATTTGTACTGTGTGTAGCTGAAGCTGAAAAACCCTACAGACCCAGCTACTCTAACCACAACAGGAATATTTAGAAAAATCTGCCATATTTTGAGGTGAGATCTGTGCCCCAGTATGGATTATTCCTGGTGTACCAGGGTATGGGACTGGCTGACTTCAAAGAACCACTTTAGTGTAAAGAACATCCAGGAATCCAGGCCTATGGGATGATATGCTTATTAGTGTGTGCTGATGGATACGCAGGCAAATACTATCAACAGATAACAGTTTAAGAGTTTACCAAATTGTTAATACAAACTCTTGCTACTTCGAGAGGAAAACTTCATTTATCTGTAAATTTTACTGGAGGGGAGGTAACATCTCATTCTCATAACAATGCTGAATAAATTAAACATTCCAGAAGATTTCAAGATATAATTATGCAATTTAAATGAGATTTCTACTTGGAGCTCAGAGAAACAAGAGACAAATCCTTCTCAATAGGATATATAATATGTCAAAGTAAACAGTGAAGAGAAGGAAAAAAGAGGTAACAAGAAAATGAAAAAAATCAAGAGAAAAAAAAGTCAATTCATACTCTCAGTACCAAGAACAAACTATAACCTCAATCTCCAAAGTAGATAAAACTAAGCCCTATGGAAATTAAACAATAACAATTAACATGTCGATCTATTCATTGGTACTCCAACATCCTTAATTCTGCGTTTCTGGTGAGGAAAAATAGCATTGATACCTAACAATTTTAGGAATTTACAAGTCCAATTAATTCTTACAATGTAAAACTTGAAAATGAATAATCTTTATACACAGAAGTCATCTAAAAACCATTAACAAAAATCTTACTAATACTATACCTATTCAACTTGTCCCTATTAGATGGGAATTTGATACACATAGACCACTAGAAATATTCCTTCTCCTTAAATACTTAAGTCTAAACAGAACATTCTCTGTGATAACTGATGTAAATAGCATCTAAAAAATTCGGAACACACCAAGAAGTTAATAAAACAAACCTGCCATCTTCTTTCTTATGGAATCTATATATGTACACTGGCTAGAAAGCTATTTAAGTGGAGATTTATTTCATGAAGTATAAAAGGTATAAGATGTTCAATGACAAATTATAATTGCTAAATTGAGTAAAAGGACTTAAAATTCCACCAGAATTCAAACTCTTTTTACTAGTTTAACATATTTTGCAGTGGAAAGAACAAGGACTCAGATATGCCATGTGTTCGTAAGTTATTAAACCTGAGTTAGTCTCCTCAAATAAAAAATTAAGAAAATAACTGCCTTTTACCGTTGTGAGAATTACAAATAATATGCTGTGGGCATAGCACTGTGCCTGTCACAAAAAAGGGCTCTTATTAGGTAAGTATTGGTAATTATTAATACCTTTCCAGATTAATTACCACGGAACACTTTGCAAAAAGTCAAGGCCTGAAGAAAGTATATGCAGTATTTAGGTTTTTTGTTGTAGAAAAGTCCATTTTGACTGCATCCTAGAAACAGTATAATAATTCAGAATCTTCCTTGTAATGGAATTTTATTTGAAATCTGGCTGTTTCCTCAAGTGACACACAAAGATGGTCATTTCAGAGAGATGCTCCACTTATAAAGTATATATATCCATATAAATATGCAAATATAGCATGAATGTGAGAGATTATAGGAGAGAAACAAACTGTTTAAGAATCAGCATATTACTCCCAACACTTGAGTGAGTATTCAGGAAACTACTTGATAAATAGCATGAAGAAAACTTACTTGGATTGAATTTATCCACAAAGAATAACCAAAACTAAAACAGTAATGGGCTTAGAATAGACTCTTACGATAGATACTGAGGCAGAGAAAGCAGATATGCTTCAACTTTTAAAGACCTTTCCTTGCTCATCTATCCATCTTATCCATGATTATACCTCCTACTTACCCAATCTTTCTTGCTCCATATTCATTCAAACTTATCTAAAGAAATGGCCTACTCTTAGTGTCTCTACTTCTTAACCTTCCTCAGCTATTCCTTAAACCCACTGCAAATTTTCCACTCTTCTGAACCTGTGAGATCACCAAATAGCTGGAGCAAATGTGACATGATGTTAACCTTTGTTAATTCTGCACATATATGCGAGTTTGATAATATCCTTTGTACATCTTTTTCAAAAAAGACTTTTTATTATTAAGAGAGGATACATTTTTAAAATGTATAACTTAAGTTATAAAAGCACCACACTGTATATTCTTTATGGTTGTGTGAATTATATCTCAATAAAGCTACTTAAAAAAAAAAAGCACAACTCAACCCAAGATCTAGACACAGCATATTCCAATAGAACTTTCTGCAGTGAAGGAAATGTTCTGTACCTGTGCAATCCAATACGGCAGCCATATGTGGCTTCTGAGCACTTGAAATGCGGCTAGTGCAACTGAAGGACTAAGTTTTTAAATTTTATTTCATTTTAATTTATTTAAATTTAAAAAGCCACGATGCTAGTGAATACTTTATTGGGCAGTGAACATTGGACGTGCAGAAATCTAGGATATTACGAGCGACTTAATCTACTTATGTGCTCCTCCCTTACTCAACCTCCCCCTCACATAATCCTGAATTTTGCTGTTAATGACTTCTTAATAGACAAATGCAATAAATAATTTCAGCAGCTTAACTACTCTGCAATTCTTTTCTACTCCTTCTAAAATCCAGTATTCACAATTACTACTATGCAAATTGGACTTCTCTGTTATATTCCTTTCTTGAAATTTTACTCCCTTGATATTACCATTCTCCTATTGTTCTATTTAGTCTAACCTCTGGGCTCTTTTTTCCTTTGTCCACCACTTCCTATTTTGCCCTAGGACCATTATTCCCCCTGCCTCTTCCTCTACTTCTCTCTCTCGCTATATCATCTCCCCAGATGATTTCATTTACTTCCATTATTTCAGCTATGACTCATACAGCCGTTTGGGAATCATCAACCTTTTATCTCTACCTTGGACCTCTTCTTTGAACTTCAGTAATATCTCCAACTACCTACTGAACTTCTTCCTGGACGTTTCATGAGTACCTCAAACTCAACATGTCATGCTGAATACATCTCCATATCCCTTTCCCTCTCAAAAAACAAAACCATTCTTTCTTATTCCCTCCCTCAGTTGACAGCACCGTCATCCATCCCCACCCTCTTATCCATGCTTCATTTTTCCTCCCAACACCAATTAATCACTAAACCCTGCATATTTTATCTCCTAAATATTTAAAGATTCCACTCCTCTATTACTACCCTAGTTCAGGCTCTAGAAATCTCATACTCATACCCTAAACTCTACACATCCCTTGTACTCCTTAAATCCATTCTCCACAATTACTACTATACAAATCTAACCAATTAACTTCTTTGTTTAAAATTCTTTAGTTACTCTCCACTGCCTACAGATGAATATTTGTGTGGGAGGAGCATGTTAAAGAGATGATGTTACATTTTACAAATTTACCTTAATTCACAATGACTTATCAGTCCAATGAAGGAGAGTATCCACATAGAGATGGATATCTGAGGTTATTTAGCTAAAAACTATTAGCCATGAAGATGATCTTGTCATTACCCCAAACAATCTGTTTATCTCTCTCTAATAGAGAAAATGTGCACATCAATAATGATTTGATTCACTAATTAGTTTCATCTCTCACTGTTTGGTTACTATATTAGTTTGTGTTTGATTAGCACAAGACCACCCACAATGCACGTACTGACAAAAACAGATTATCTGTCTCTGAGAAGCTGAATCTTGGCTGCACAAGAGCCATCTACAGCAGTAGTGTTTTGTCTTAGCTAACCTGAATATGATGATTATACCAAGTAGATTTCCAAACATTCTTTCTTAAATTATTCTTAAGATTTCTTAAATTCCTAGGAAAACTGTATTTGCTTATGATGACAAACAGCTTATGTGAGGATTCTTTTCTAAAAATCATTAAGCACATTAATTTAGCATAGCACATTTAATATGTCAATCTTGTTGTGGTACACACACACACACACACACACACACACACACACACACACACACAATGGAATACTACTCAGCTATAAAAAAGACAAAATCGGGACATCTGCCACAACATGGATGGACCTTGAGGGTATTATGTTAAGCAAAATAAGCCACACAGAGGACAAACACTGTATAATTTCACTCATATGTGGAAGATAAACACATGGATAAGGAGAACAGATTAATGGTTACCAGAAGGGAAGGGGGTGAGAGAGAGGGCAAAAGGGGTAAAGGGGCACATATGTATGGTGATGGATAAAAATTAGACTATTGGGGAAGAGCACGATGCAGTCTATACAGTAACTGATATATAATAATGTACACCTGATATTACACAATGTTATAAACCATCATGACTTCAGTAAAATAATAAAACAAAAAAATAAAATGTCCATCTTGTAATACCAAAAAGATTCAAGTCACAACATCAAAAAGTAAAATATTTATGAAAGCCCATCTGAAAACTAATTTATAAATTAAGGGAGACATATTATATAATCAATTAAGTCAACCACAAAACCAAGCAAATTACTGACAGTTTTCTTCTCACGTAGAACCTATCAATAATCAATCTTCTTAAAACCATATACAAAATTAAGTCTGCCACCCCTCAAAGGCACAATCCTCTTCGAAATAAAAACTTAAGAAGAGCTTCTGTCAATTTCTCTTCGGTCTGAAAAGCTGCTCCCTTTCTGTCTTAGGATTTGATAAAATTCCTAAATTAACAAAGCAAAAAGTTCCTAAAACCCAACTTTAACTTAGAAGTTTAAAATATTCAATTTGTAACAAGTGACAACTTACGGCCTTCAAAATGGATTTTTAGCACCATCATCCTTTTATTATATTGTATATGACACTTTATATTTTTCAAAGTATCTTCACATAGTATTTCAGTTGATCATCAACAATCCTGTGTAATCAGTAAGACATGTTACTAATAAATCAGCATTACAGATTAAGTTCCTTACCTAGGGTCAGATAATTGGGTAATGTAGAACCCAAGTGTTCTGCCTTACAGCTCTTTTCCATTATGCTTTCAGTATTGTATTATACCATAGTAAAAATCTCCAAATACAAGATTAGAGAATTTGCTGTGGACCAAAGAAAGGCAAGGGATATGGATGAAACAATCTTGAAATCTACAACTATTCCTAACTTAATAACAGAAAATAATATTTATTAAAGTATAGTATTGAGCATCTACTCATATCTTCAAGGAGTTCAAAGACTAGTGGAGTAGACAAAGAATGTAAACAATTTCGAATCAATTTGAAGAACACTATAAGAATGATCCCAAAAAGAAAAAGATCTTAGCAAATTCTGGAATCTAGTAATTCAGAAAGGCTGGCATTTTGGGAAAGTGACAGGTCATGAAATTAGCAAGTTAGGCAGAGGACAGGTAAAGCTGAAGAATTTGAAAGCACTGATGACACCATGTTCAACTCCAAGGTTCCTCCTCCAAGAATGGCAGCAACGATAAAAGTTTTGCTACATGATTTTTCAAGCATAAATGTAAACAAATCAAACAAAATCTTCATAGACACTCTCAAAAAGCCTAAAAAAGATGCTGTATCATCATAGTTAATATTTATGTGTTAGGCCCTGTCCTAAATGTTTTATATATATATTAATTCATTTAATCATCACAACAACTCTATAAAATAAACACTCTTATTACATCACATTTTACAGACAGGAAACTAGCACAGAAGTTACCCAAGGTGACACAATTATTAGCTGGGCCAGGATTTGAATCCAGGCCATTTAGTTCTTAATTATTATGTTATACTGCAGGAAATAGTATCCTTTTCAAATCGAAATTCAGGTCATGCTAAGGCTCACATATTCCTGCAGACTAGATTGGTCCTATATTAAAAAAAAAAAAAAAAGTCGGGGCTGGCCAAGCGGCATAACACTGATATCGCACGTTCCGCTTTGGCGGCTGGGCATTTACCAGTTCGAATCCTGGGCACAGACCTACTCACTGCTCATCAAGCCACGCTGAGACACCGTTCCACACAGACGAACTAGAAGGACCTACAACTAGGATAAACAACTATGTACTGATGAGGCTTTGGGGAGAAAAAAGAAAAAGAGGAAGATTGGCAACAGATGTTAGCTCAGGGCCAATCTTCCTCAAAAAAAAACCTCAAATAAAATGCAAGATGCTAAAAATAAATAAATATAAAGAACTGGTACAGAAAACCTGATAACTGTAATTATTATGAATTTTTTCATGGCATACTGACATTTTCAGAAATTATAATTTGAGCATAACCACTCTTGCTGCCTTTACAGCTTTATCTAAAAAATTTAAAAGCTACTAGAAAACCCAAATAACAGGTTCAGGATGATTTCTGAAAATGAAAGCCCAGTTTTAGTTGAATGTTTCTATAGAGATTAACTAGGATGACTCTGAAATGATCAGGATCTTGCACTAGAATCTGAATGTCAAGAAATGAACTCAGGCAACAATAGATTCCCAATTTGTTTTACATAAAAACAACCTCTCTTTCCAAGTCCTTACACTAGGAACAACTGTGATAGTAAAGGTCAGAAAAAAGGTAAATAAGAGAAAAGAAAAACATTTAAACCTCTAAGACTAAGAACTAACTAAATCATTAACATTCAACCTAAATGTAATTTAATTCTCAATTCCTGTACCACAAAAGTTACAGCAATAAATCCATATATATTTTAAATCAAATCTTACCTAACCAAAATTATCCTGTCTTTAATTCCATTCTGTCCTGTTTAGAAAAGACAAAGGATTATTTCAAACAAGTCACCAATCATTCTTTAACTGGCATAGCAGTTACCCTTGAGTTATATGAATTTTACCCAAACTCCTAATAGGTGACTCTGAGAATTAAAAAAAAAAAAAAAAAAAACTCCGAAGACTATTACCTGAAATCTAGTTCCTGGGACTGAAAGTTACTGAAGATCCTCATCCTAAAGAACAAGGAATGTGGCACAAATTTAAAAACTAAAGGTAAAAGATCCTCAATATTCTAATAGGAAGATTCCATTCAATGAGTTATTTTAAGAACTACAGCAAAGAAATAAGTCATGGTTTCTTAATCACAGAACCACATCCCATTTCTGCAGCACTGCTAAATGTTTTATAAAACATTAATATCATATATTCATCATGAGACATGAGCCTAACTTACTAAAAGCCAGAGAAAAAGCAAGTACTAAGTATACTAGAGCTTAAACAAAATTTATGATTTGACTTCCCCTTTCAGGTAGATCTGGAAACAATCTCATTAATACATAAAGTGAATATATCAAGTGAACTCAGTAACTGAAAGCAAGTGGGGAGAAAAGTGCTTAAAGTAAATCATTCCTAAATCTCTGTGTATAAATACATTTTCTTAAAGCAAATTATGCTATGTTTCTTTAAAAAAAAAAAAGATCCCTCCCTAGAAAAGCAAGTAAACTCTGCAAAGTCCAGCAATAACATTTTCTGACCAAGGCAACAGAGTATTAAAATTAAGGCACATCATTTGCCTAATAAAACCACGTAAAGATATCTGCATCTTAAAAGATCTCAGTTACCACTTAAGATCTTGTGGTACCAGAGTATTACCTACGTATTATTTACTAAGAACAGCTACTTGTTTTAATAGATAGCCGTGCATACTGAGACTCTAAAAACCTAAGCTTGATGAAACAACTTTGATTTGTATACCACACTCATCCATTCTCCATCCCAAAGAGCCTGTTCATTTCTTCATTTGAAGCGATAAAATCAACACCTGAATCAGAAGTCTGGGATCTGCCATAGTTACAGGATCAGATTTCTCCAGAAACCTGACAGCAACTTCAACACCAAAATAGAATTGCTTCATCTGAGATTTACTAATTAGCCATCTACTAGACACAAATGATTTAACATTTCCCAAATTATTAGATCCCAATCAGTTTAATTTTTGTTCTTCACCAACCTAAGCAAGTCATTTACGTGCTCTATGATTTCAGGTTCTTTATTTATCAAATAAGTAGTTGGGCAGAATAACCTAAGATTTCTTCCAGTTTTAATATACTAAGATTTTTAATTCAGCAACTGAACACAATTTCCTGCCTTCCTACAGAAAAATATGTATATTAGAAGTATACACTTAGTGAAAAAAGCTTTCCTTTCTTCCCAGTGCTTTAATAATCCCTGATTTGTCCTTTTATTTGGATCCAAAGACAAAAACTCAAACACTAACCTACAGAATAGGTTATTAGGCAAATGTCCTGGTCAAAAAACCAAAAATATTGCCCAACTACTGCTATAAAAGATCCTGGGACTACAATAATCACATTTTAAAAACCAAAATGAAAAATTGTAGAAGCAGGGTCAAATGACATATGGAAGTTTCTACACCAGAGTACCACTCAATGAGCTAGCATTCATTTGCGTCTGCAGCCAAATCCTGAACAGGCTTAAAAATAATATGGTGGTACTATATATAAGGATATCAGGTATTCTTTAATTTGACCATGCCCATGCCTAGACAGAGAACAAAAATCCAAAGAAGTCATAAGTTCTAGGAAAAACTGAGAAGCTTAGACAAAATTCTTATTGCGACATTATATAAATTGAGTCTTTTCCATTGTATCATTAGTTCCAAGATAATAAACAGAAAAATCTAGATGATAAAGGAAAACACACATTACATTCTGAGAAGTCTTAAAAGTTAAATAATTGAAACGAACAAAATTAATCCATAAAGTTCTCAACATTTACTTGGGTCCAGTCTTAAGGGAAAGGTAACAAATTAAGAAAAAAAATTGTTAAAAAGCACCTTTTCAAATATGAAACTATATAACAGAAGAATAAAATCCAGGATCAGTAGCAATAGGCACTCTTGGTACAAAAAAGAAATAGGTGTCTGCCTGTAACCTAAATTTTTGCCTGTAAACTAAAAGAAATCAGATCTAAGTTTTTGAGTATGACTGACCAGTAGGAATAAAGTTAAAGTTTGACAATTTTTTTTTAAAAAGTGCTCCCTTTCCAACTCTAAACCACTAGAAAATTGAGTTTTTATTTCACAATGCCTTCGAAGTTCTATATCATTAACTGTAAAACTTAAGAAATTATGTTTCTAAAGAACTTGTCAGTTTTTTAAGTTTACTTCCTTCCACATGTTGAGTACATTTCCCTTCACATTTGATATGGTCTTTGTCATTTGGAAGGTGACATTCTAAACGTTAAGTGTCAACATATTAGTTCATGGATATAATAAATTCCTAGATCATTCAGTTACTTTCATACCCTATTTCAAGCTGGTCCATGTTCTTGGCAAGAACATGGACAATGGCATTTTTCATGTATAATGTGGATGACTTTTTCATTCAGTGTAACTCTGTTTCTTCCAACAATCCATGTTCACTTCCTGGTGAGGGCAACATTCAATCAAGCTGCTATAGGTCAAGCAACAAGTAGCCCAAACCCAGCTATTTAAACCTGGAATATACTTGTCAACCAGAATGACACACCATTATTTACACTACAAAAACCTCCCTGAGAGGTTAAAAAGGAAGCATTGTGACTCCTTTGGACTCTTGGGAAAGTTCAGCTTAAAAACCTTTTATAACAAGATTAAAACAACAATAATGACATTACAGCTCTCAAAGCACTTATATAATTTTACATGGGCTCTTGTACTATTTGCTGTCTAGTGAATGTGCTAAAGACATATTAGTTTTAATTACTAATATCAGATCACTGCTAGCTACCTTAAGGCTTAAGCATCATTAGGTGGAACAATATCAAACACTTACTAGTCCCAAAGCATTTATCTAGAGAAGAAAGTCTTTTTATAGTATATATTAAATGCCTGTGCAACCACTAACTAAGATATATTCAAAGGAAGATCAATCATGAACAAGGTCATTCTTATTTAGAAAGAACAGCATGATCTCAGGCATGGCAACACGCATCTAACACACCAGCAGCTCATCACAGCAGAGCCTCGGATGAGACTGAAATGCACAAGGCAAGAAGACTCTGTACTTTCCTAAATCAAAATAAAAAAAAAATTCCCCACCAGTTCCAAGTTTCCTGACAGACACTAAAACAGTAACAAGTAGGCAATGAGTTTGTACTAAGATGACTTTCACCACTCCTTCCCTAGTAGCAGATCTCTTTGGCTACCAGTAATTCTTACCCCATCCAAACACCGAGATACATGCCCCAAATTCCAGTTTCAATCTCTTTCAAAAGTTGGCCTCCCCCCACTCAGAGCGAACAACTAGAGAATGACACGTAAAGGGTGAACTCAATTAACTGGCTTAACTAAGCCAAATCTAGGATCTACACCACCATAAAATAAAGAAGTAGGTGGGGCTATACCTGCAGTTCACACCAAGCGACTTCCACAGTGGTTTCAGTGTCCAGACCTTTGTAGACCGTCTTAAAGGAGCCTCTGCCAATTTCGATGTCAAACTTGAGAAAACGGCCATCATTGGACATTCCCACGGCCTTGGTCTCCAGCTCTTCGATATCATCCTGTTGCTGGCTCCGTTCCTCCTGCGGTTCCTTGGCGCCGCCGCCGCCGCTGCCACTTCTCGCCGACGGAGGCTCCTCTTTGCTCCCCACATGGCTGGGCTGGGAACCTTGGCGGTCTTTGCTGGTACTGCCGGAGGCGGTCGCGGCGACAGGGGCTGCGGCGGCTGGTTCCCCAGGGGCCACAGCAGCGGGAGGCTGCTGGGCTACCTGGGCCGCGGCGGTGGCGGTCAAGGTCTCCTCGCGGTGGGGCTCCGGTGGGGCACTCTGTGGAACAACCGCGGCGACGCTGGGCTGGGGAAGAGAGAGAGGAAGACCGGGCAGTTCCAACGCGGTGGCGTTGGAGTCGCAGATGACACTGCGGCGGAAGAAGCGGTGCTCAGTGGTGGTCGTGGTCGCGGCCGCCCCGCGGCTGTCCTTGTCCATAGTGTGGCGGCGACGCCGGTACTCCTCCGTCCTGCCAGTCCCGGCGTCGGTCCCCGCGGCGCCGAGTTTCTCCCCCACCGAGGAATCGGAGCTGGAGCCATTCTTGGCGGCGGGCGCCGGCGGCGAGAGGAACAGCGCGCTCGCGGTGCTGCTCTGCTTCTCTGCCGCGCCGCCAGACATGGTGGGTCCGCTGAGGCGAGGCGAGCGGGCTCGAATTCGTGAAGGAAGAGAGGGCGAGGGGCCGCCCCGAGGAGCGGGGAGGGTCCGCAGTCCGCTCCGACGGCTCCCGCCCCCGGCGGCTTCGGCCCGGGCCGGCCGACTCCGCACTCGGCACTCGGCACTCAGGCCGCCCCGGCGGAGAGGCGGGACGCTGGGCCCAGGTGCGGCGGCTGCTGCGGCTCAGAAGGCGGGCTCGTCGGCGGGCGATCGAGGAGCTGGGCCGCGGGGGTCAGCGCCTCCCGGTCCGCATCCATCCTGCAGCGGGCGGCAGCGTGGAAGGCTGTGGCGGCCGCGGCGCCGCAGTCATGAGGGCAGGGCCACGAGCCGGGCCGAGGCGAGGCGGGTGCGGCGGAGGCGGATGCGGCTGCGGCTCCGCGTACCGCGCCGCGCTTCCCGGGCTGGGCGGGCTAGGCCCTGAGGGCGGCGGCAAGGCGCGCTAGGGGCGAGTACGGGCTCCCGAGCGGCGGCGGCTCCGGGGCAAGAGAGAGTGGGAGGGGCCGTGGAGCCCGCGGGCTCGGGGTCAGTCAGTCAGCGGCCGCCGCCTCCCACACGCTCCCCCAGCAGGGGGACCAGTCTCACAAGGCGCCCATCGCCGAGAGGAAGGGCCGGAGCCTCGAAGCCTCGGCGCCTGAGGAGCGGGCCCCCCCTTCCCCGAGGCCTCCCCGCCGCCCCGGGTCTGGCAAACCCCGTCCCCTCCCGGGCCGGTGCCGGGGGCTGACGAGGGAGGGAATGGTGGGGAGGGGAGGGCCGCTCACCGCGGGGCCCGGCTCCGCTGCTTCTCCGGGCCAAGAGTAGAGGAGACCGAGACGACTGGGTGAAAAGGGGTCAGGGAAAGAAAAGAGTAGTCACCCCCACCAGGCGCCTTCTGTCACCGAAGATGGGGGTGCAGAGCGGCCAAAGGAGAGGACTCGCGTCCGCCGGGGAAACTCTCCGCGCTAAATGGCGCCGGGCGTCTGAAGCCTCCACACAGCCCGCTCGGACCCCGCCCCCTGCCGCCCGAGGCAGTCCCACCCCCACCGCACTCTCAGGGCTCTCGCGCAGGCGTGCCAGTACCGAGGGTCCCTGGGACTTGTAGTTTCCGCATTTGAGGAATGAAAGGGACTGAGGCGGAAGGAGCCTACGACTTCCGTGATGCCCTGCGGCTGCCTTAGCCTCATGCCTCAGCCTCATGCCTCAGCCTCATTCCTCATGCCTCACGGGAGTTGTAGTTTTCTTTGGAAACCGCCCCTTCTGGAAGGCTGATGGGAGCGTCACCGTGGGCAGCTAAACCCCATCCTAAGTCAGCACTAGTTAGGAAAATCATTATTTAGGGATTAATTGTGGAAGAAGGGAAGGAAGAAAAGAAGAGGGAGGCAGGACGAAAGGAGGGACTCCCGTCATGCTGTGCTCAGGCGAGAAAGAGCTTTTAGGGTTGCCATGCAATGAAAAATGATCTGTTGTGCATCTTTAATGGAGAGAGCGCAGTAGTCTTGAGTGACTGTAGGGGTGTGGGGGTGGAGGGGAACGGCAAAGCAGGAGAACCAGAGCCTGAGCTCAGAGAGCCAGAGGGCTAAAGATTACTTGTGTAGGGTAAAAGAAACGTTGAGAAGATTGCGCATGAGGGTAATACTGATTAAATGGGCTGGGGAGGGAGTCAGGGAAAATTATCTTCTATCCTCCTCCTTCCCAACAATTAAGGCCACGTTCTCAACGCCAACCCAAAGACAGATATTCTGGCTCTCAGGCATGGGCTGCCATACTGAAATCCAGAATAGTAGCAAACTCTGCTTTGCCAGAAAAAAATGAACGGTGCAGAAGGGGGGATTCGAGAAAAGGCAAGGTCTGCATGTCTTTGCTTCTTTCACTACAAATTTGAGAACTGAGTTGACTTTTGCCTATGTAGTTGGTTGAAACTTCATCTCCATCTTTCTTTTGCTTGGTGGCTTAGTAATACAACATCCCCCCTTTCTCTAGGGGTGCATGAATGTACGTACACACGTAATTTATACCATGGCTTTGGACATGGAGGAAATCTGGATCCATACAGTTCACGGTAATGGAATGCTTTTCTAGTAAACATCCTTGGGCATCCTGGACCCCTTTGCTCCTTGCAACTACTCAAGATTGTACAGGCGGTGAGCACCAGGGGGCACCAGACAGAATAGGAAGCCAGACCTGCGAGCCAGATGGCAGTGAAGTCTTAGCCCAACAAGTTAAGAGCGGGAAGCCCTTAAACGTACGCAACTGCATCAGAGCGTCCACACGCCCCTGCTTCTCACTGGCGCCAGCTATGGAACGAACTCAGAAGCGCACGTCCTAGAGGAGGACCACACTGAATATGAGTAGTTTAGAGGCAAGTTGACAGAAGATTCCTTAGTGCTAGTTTCCCAGGAAATGCCCACAACTTATCTGAATGGGCTCTACTTACAGAAGTTTTGCTATACAAAAAGTTGGTTTTAAAACAAATTATGAACATTTAAAAATATAAATTCAGTGGGGGCAGGTAGAGTACATTCTGCGTCGGATGCAAGTCCCTTGAGAATCACTGTGCCCTATCAACATGTTTTTTTCCAACCAAGAACAACTAAATTCGTTGTAAAGAGTTTAACTGTTGACTTAAAGCCACCCTTCCCCACGTGACAGCTTTTCCTACTTGTGCGACCCTTAGCTTTACTATGAAAACAGGTACAATTTTGAGTATAACTATATTGTGTACAATGGTTAGATTTAAAGGGTAAACTGTTTACTGTGAATATTTGTTGTTGGTGCCATCAAGTTGATTCCGACTCCTAGTGACCCTGTGTACAGCAGAGCAGAACCCTGCCCAGTCTTTTTGTGCCATCCTCTCACCTTCCTGTGCTATATCAGACAATGCTCCACCGCTGTTTTCATAGACAATTTTTTCAGAAGTAGGTGGCCAGGTCCTTCTTCCTAGTCTGTCTTCGTCTGGAAGCTCTGCTGAAACCTGTCCACCATGGGTGACCCTGCTGGTATTTGAAATGCCAGTGGCATAGCTTTCAGCATCACAGCAACAGGCAGCTGCCACAGTATGACAATGGACAGGCAAGTAGTGTGGTTCCCTGACCCGGCAACGTACCCCAGACAGAGATGGTAAGACCTCCAAATCTTAACCACTAGACCACTAGATATTTTACTGCAGACATTTATTTGCTCAGTTCCCTTTTTAATGCTTACCAACTTCCAATTAACATGATATTTTCTGTTACTTATTTACTATAATATCCCTAATAGTACTTTTCCTTTCTCTGTCATTTCAGTTATCAAGTAAAAACTTGACCCCTCTGTAATCCATATAAACATCAAGTGATGTGAGTAGAGGTGGCAGCAAGAACCTAGGACATAATGGATGCACTAAGCTCAGAGATATGACTTTCTGACTGGTGACTCTATAAGAAGAATTAGAGTATTTTATTTTCTTTCACCATATTCTCTGCTCATGTTAGTCCTTGCTCATTTTCTCACATTGATTCTTGTTTCTTTCTATTTCTCATCTATTCAGATTTTATGTTTACATGGTCCCTGCCATTGGTAACTGGCTAGCAATGAAAGCCAGAGGCAGCTTTGATTTAGACATGACTGAACATACAAAATCTACCATATTTTGTATGTGGCATAATTCCTAGGGTAATTTCTTGAAGTGTAGGAGAAAAAATACCGTCTTGAGAGCATTTCTCTTTTTTTTTTTTGTCTCCTTTCCCTCATTTTCCATGCTCCTTTGTCTTGCCTATGGATAATTTTTTTTATTGACGTCATAATAGTTTATAATGTTGTGAAATTTCAGTTGTACATTATTATTTGTCAGTCACCATATATATGTGCCATTTTACCGCTTATGCTCACACCCCAACCCCCTTCCCCTCTGGTAACCACTAATCTGTTCTCTTTGTCTATGTGTTTATCTCCCACATATGAGTGAAGTCATAAGGTGTTTGTCTTTCTCCATCTGGCTCATTTCGCTTAACATGATACCCTCAAGGTCCATCCATGTTGTTGCAAATGGGACAATTTTGTCTTTTTTATGGTGGAGTAGTATTCCATTGTATATATATACCACATCTTCTTTATCCAATCATCAGTCAAGGGACACTTGGGTTGCTTCCATGTCTTGGCTATACTGAATAATGCTGCAGTGAACATAAGGGTGCATAAGCCTCTTTAGATTGTTGATTTCAGGTTCGTTGGATAGATACCCAGTAGTGGAGTAGCTGGGTTGTATGATATTTCTATTTTCAGCTTTTTGAGAAATCTCCGTAGTGTTTTCCACAGAGGCTGCACCAGTTTGCATTCCCACCAGCAGTGTAGGAGGGTTCCCTTTCTCCTCATCCTCTCCAACATTTGTTGTTTTTTGTCTTGGTAATTATAGCCATTCTAACAGGTGTAAGGTGATATCTCCTTGTAGTTCTGATATGCATTTCCCTAATGATTAGTGATATTGAGCATCTTTTCATGTGCCTGTTGGCCATCTGTATATCTTCTGTGGAGAAATGTCTGTTCATATCCTCTGTCCATTTTTGATCAGATTTTTTGTTTGTTGCTGAGTTGTATGAGTTCTTTGTATATGTTGGAGATTAATCCCTTGTCAGTTATATGATTTGCAAATATTTTCTCCCAGTTGGTGGGTTGTCTTTTTGTTTTGTTCGTGGTTTCCTTTGCCTTACAGAAACTCTTTAGTCTGGTGTAGTCCCATTTGTTTATTTTTTCTTTTGTTTCCCTTGCCAGAGTAGACATGGTATTTGAAAAGATCCTTCTAAGACCAATGTCAAAGAGTGTACTGCCTATATTTTCCTCTAGGAGCTTTATGGTTTTACATCTTACCTTCAAGTCTTTAATCCATCTTAAGTTAATTTTTGTGTGTGGTGAAAGATAATGATCTGCTTTCATTCTTTTGCATGTGGCTGTCTAGTTTTCTCAATACCATTTATTGAAGAGACTTTCCTGTCTCCATTGTATGTTCTTAGCTCCTTCATCAAAGATTAACTATCCGTAGATGTGTGGTTTTATTTCTGGGCTTTCAATTCTGTTCCATTGATCTGTATACCTGTTTTTGTACCAGTACCATGCTGTTTTGATTATTATAGCTTTGTAGTATATTTTGAAGTCAGGGATTGTGATGCCTCCAGCTTTGTTCTTTTTTCTCATGATTCCTTTAGCTATTTGGGGTCTTTTGTTGCCCCATATGAATTTTAGGATTCGTTGTTCTATTTCTGTGAAGAATGTCATTGGGATTCTGATTGGGATTGCATTGAATCTGTAGGTTGCTTTAGGTAGTATGGACATTTTAACTATGTTTATTCTTCCATTCCATGTGCATGGAATATCATTCCATTTCTTTATGTCATCATCAATTTCTTCCAATAATGTATTATAGTTTTCATTGTATAGGTCTTTCACCTCCTTGGTTAAATTTATTCCTAGATTCTTTTTGATGTGATTGTAAGGATTGTCTTCTTGAGTTCTCTTTCTGTTAGTTCGTTATTAGAGTATAGAAATGCAACTGATATTTGTAAGTTGATTTTGTACCCTGCAACTTTGCTGTAGTTGTTGATTATTTCTAATAGTTTTCCAATATATTCTTTAGGGTTTTCTATATATAAAATCATGTCATCTGCAGACAGCAAGAGTTTCACTTTTTCCTTGCCAATTTGGATGGCTTTTCTTTCTTTTTCTTGCCTGATTGCTCTGGCTAAAACTTCCAGTACTATGTTGAATAAGAATGGCAAGAGTAGGTACTCTTGTCTTATTCCTGTTCTCAGAGGGATGGCTTTCAGGTTTTCCCTGTTGACTATGATGTTGCCTGTGGATTTGTCATATGTGGCCTTTTTTATGTTGAGGTACTTTTCTTCTGTACTGCCTATGGATAATTTTTATTTTATCTCCTTGTCATTTGGAACTCAAGGAAGAAGGGAGAGTCGGTCAGTTAAACAATGGAGAATAGATTTTTTAGAAAACCTTTTTTATTTTAAATGAAATAAAGTGGAGTGGGACTTGCCCTATATCAAAGCATATTATAAAACCATAGATTAAATCCATATGATACTGAGGTAAGCATAGATAATGCAACAGAAGAGAGAATATGGAAACAAACTCATGTATGTATAGGAATTTCATGTATGAGGAAGATAGCATTTCAAGTCGGTGGGGAAAGATTAATAAACAGTATTTGGACAATTAGTTATTCATTTGAAAAACAAATTAGGTTAGATGTCTACCTCACACCATTCACAAAATTAATTTCCCCATAGTTTAAAGAGCTAATTTTTTTAAAGAGCTCTAAGAATTTGTGTGTGTGTGTGTGTGTGTGTGTGAGGAAGACCAGCTCTGAGCTAACATCTGTTGCCAATCCTCCTCTTTTCTGCTGAGGAAGACTGGCCCTGGGCTAACATCTGTGCCCATCTTCCTCTACTTTATAAGGGATGCAACCATGGCATGGCTGACAAGCAGTGTGTCAGCTGGTGCCAGTGCCCAGGATCCAAACCCGCGAACCCCGGGCTGCCAAAGTGTGAACTAAACCCCTGCGCCACCAGGCCGGGCCCTAAGAATTTTTAAAATATAGGAAAACATGGGATAAGAAGGGACTTCAAAGAACCATCCAAGAGTCATAAAGAAAAATATTTGACTATATCAAAACTGACAATTCTATTCAATAAAAAACAAATTATGAGGTGACAGAAAAACTTTGCAACCTGTATAACAAAAGTGTTGGCAAGGGTATGGAGAAACTCATGTACTATTAATGATAGTATAAATTAGTACAACCTTTTTTGAGGGCAATTTGTTAGTACTTATTAAAATGTATAATGCACACAGCCTTTGAACCAGCGGTTTCCCTTTTTAGTAGCTAAGGTTGAGAAATACTTGCATATATGCACAAAAAATACATCTATGGGATCCACTATGGTTTTGTCAGTAACAAAAAATTGAAACAATCTGCATGTACCTCTATAAGAAAACAATTAAGCTATGGTATATCTAATTTTGGGAACACCATGGAACAATAGAAGAGAAGGAGGTAAATATATACGTGGTAGCGTAAAAATAGTAAGTGAAAAACTCTAGTTGCAGATTAATATGTACTAGATCATATGTTGAATTTAAAAATTATGTTTCTATATGTATTTAAATTCACAGAGAAAAAAGTTTGGGCAGTATACATCAAAATGAAAGTGGGAGGTTACTTCCGAGGAGTACTCATATCTATATTGTGTGATTTTCAATAAGCATTCTCGCTTGTTGCAGACAATTTGAAAAATACAGAATAGAATATGAAAGTAAAAATCCCCAGCAGCTCTACTAGCCAGAGATATCAGCCTTTGATATTTAGATGTCTTTCTTTCCAGACTGATAAAGTTTACTTATATAAATTTGTAATTATGTTATAAGCATTTCCAATGTCATTAAATATTCTTTGGAAACATCATTTTTAATGGTTGCATAGTATTCCATAAGATGACACTACCAAGTATAAATTTATTACATCATCTAGAAATAACATTGGTGAAAATATTTAAAAATGGGAATCCATATCATGTTCCAGGCCTTAACAAGCTCTCACAGGAAGAAATTTATCAGAATCACCTAGAAAGCTATTACAAAATACATCTCTTGGAGTGTTTTACCACCACCACCCCACCCAACGTAGGTGTATTTTTGGTGAGAGAATTCACTGCAAGCAGACCTGCACTACAAGAAATGTTTTAAAAAAAAGTTCTTCAGGAAAAGAAAATATTAGTAGATGGATTAATAAATTAGGATTTAAACAAGGAATGAGAAACACTGGAAAAAATAAATATATTGGAATAGAAAAGGCATTTTTTTAGTCACATTAAAAGATAAATATCAATTTAAAGGAAATGTAATGACAATGTATTGTATACACATATTATATATATAGAAGTAAATGGATAACAGTTACAGCATGAATGACAGAAGGGGGAATAGAAGAATACTATTTAAGGTTCTTAACACTATATATGAAATGGCATAATATTATTTGCAAGTAAACTATAATAAAAGATATATACAGTAAACACTAGAGCAATCACTAAAATTGTAAAATAAAATAAAGTATAATTAATAAGCCAAAAGTAGAGATAAAATTGAATGATTAAAAAATACTTAAGTCATTCACACAAATGATAAAGAGAAAACCATCATAGAAAGCCACCAAAGTGAATTAGTAGTCCAAAATACACAGGATGAGAAACAAGGGAAATATATAACAACTGAAAAACAAGCAATAAAATGGCAGCAGTAAGTCCTCATATATCAGTAATCACTCTAAATGTAAATAGATTGAACTCCCCAATCAAAAAACACAGAGTGGCAGTATGGATTAAAAAATAAGACCCAACAATTTGCTGCCTCCGGGAAACACATCTCAGTTCTAAAGACAAACACAAGCTTAGAGTGAAGGGATGGAAGACGATACTCCAAGCTAATGGGAAACAAAAGAAAGCAGGTGTTGCCATACTTATGTCAGACAAAGTAGACCTCAAGAGAAAACAGGTAATGAGAGGCAATATATAATGATAAAAGGGACACTCCACCAAGAAGACATATCACATATAAATATATATACACCCAACACAGTAGCACCAAAGTACATAAAGCAACTATTAACAAACCTAAAAGAAGATATTAACAACAACACAATAATAGTAGGGGACTTGAACACCCCACTTACATCAATGGATAAATCATCCAGACAGAATGTCAATAAGGAAATAGTTGACATAAAAAACTACACCAGATGGACTTTATAGATATATATATAGAGCACTCCATCCAAACACAGAAGAACACCCATTCTTCTCCAGTGCTCATGGAACATTCTCAAGGATAGACCATACATTGGTCAAAAAGACAAGCCTCTATAAATTTAAGAAGATTGGGATCATAAGAAGCATCTTTTCTGACCATAACGCTAGGAAATTAGAAATCAACTACAAGAAAAAAACTGGGAAAGTGACAAAGAGGTGGAGACTAAGAAACATGCTATTGAACAACCAACGGATCACTGAAGAAATTAAAGGATAAATCAAAGAATATCTGGCAAGAAATGAAAAAGTAAATACACTGTACCAACTCATATGGGATGTAGCAAATGCAATCCTGAGAGGGAAATTCATAGCAATACAGGCCCACCTTAACAAGGTAGAAAAATCCCAAATAAGCAATCTTAAACTACACCTAACAGAATTAGAAAAAGAAGAACAAACAAAGCCCCAAGTCAGCAGAAGGAGGAAAATAATAAAAATTAGAGCAGAAATAAATGAAATTGAAACCAAAAAAGCAGTAGAAAGGATCAATGAAACAAAGAGCTGTTTCTTTGCGAAGATAAACAAAATTGAAAAGCCCTTAGCCAGACTAACTAAGAAAAAAAAAGAGGAGACTCAAATAAATAAAATCAGAAACAAAAGAGGTGAAATTACAATGGATACCACAGAAATACAAAGGATTATAAGAGAATACTATGAAAAACTTTACGTCAACAAATTGGACAACCTAGGGGAAATGGATACATTCTTAGACACATACAACCTCGCAAGACTGAATCAAGAAGAAATAGAGAAGCTGAATAGACCAACCACAAGTAAAGAGATTGAAACAGTAATCAAAAACCTCCCCCAAAATAAAAGCCCAGGACCAGATGGCTTCTCAGGAGAATTTTACCAAACATTCAAAGAAGATTTAATACCTATCCTTCTCAAACTATTCCAAAAAATAGAAGAAGATGGAATACTCCCTAACACATTCTACGAGGCCAACATCACCCTGATACCAAAGCCAGACAAGGACAATACAAAGAAGGAAAACTGCAGGCCAATATCACTGATGAACATAGATGCAAAAATCCTCAGCAAAATTTTGGTGAACCGAATACAGCATTACATCAGAAAGATCATACACCATGACCTAGTGGGATATATACCAGGGACCCAGGGATGGTTCAGCATCCACAAATCAATCAATGTGATACAGCACATTAACAAAATGAAAAATAAAAACCACGTGATTATCTCAATCAATGCAGAGAAGGCATTCAACAAGATCCAACATCCATTTATGATAAAAACCCTCAACATAATGGGTATAGAAGGAAAGTACCTCAACATAATAAGGGCCATATATGACAAACCCACAGCTAACATCTTACTCAAGGGGGAAAAACTGAAAGCCATTGCTCTGAGGACAGGAACAACACAAGGGTGCCCACTCTCACCGCTCTTATTCAACATAGTACTGGAAGTGCTGGCCAGAGCAATTAGGCAAGAAAAAGGAATAAAAGGACCCCAAATAGGCAATGAAGAAGTGAAACTCTCACTATTTGCAGATGACATGATCTTATACATAGAAAACCCAAAAAATTCCATTGGAAAACTACTAGAAATAATCAACAATTACAGTAAAGTGGCAGGGTATAAAATCAACTTACAAAAATCAGTTGCATTTCTGTACACTAACGATGAACTAACAGAAAGAGAACTCAAAAAGACAATCCTATTTACAAACTGCAACAAAAAGAATAAACTATCTGGGAATAAATTTAACCAATGCGGTGAAAGACCTATACAATGAAAACTATAAGACAGTATTGAAAGAAATCAAGGAAGACATAAAGAAATGGAAAAATATTCCATGCACATGGATTGGAAGAATAAATATAGTTAAAGTGTCCATTCTACCTAAAGCAATCTACAGATTCAATGCAATCCCAATCAGAATCCCAATGTCATTCTTCACGGTAATAGAACAAAAACTACTGAAATTCGTATGGGGCAACAAAAGACCCTGAATAGCTAAAGCAATCCTGAAAAAAAAGAACAAAGCTGGAGGCATCACAATCCCTGATTTCAAAATATACTATAGAGCAATAGTAATCAAAACAGCACGGTACTGGTACAAAAATAGACACACAGATCAATGGAACAGAATTGAAAGCCCAGAAATAAAACCACACACCTATGGACAGCTAATCTTTGACAAAGCAATGAAGAAAATGCAGTGGAGAAAGGGAAGTATCTTCAATAAATGGTGCTGGGAAAATTGGACAGCCACATGCAAAAGAATGAAAGTAGACCATCCTCTATCACGATACACAAAAATAGACTCAAAATGGATTAAGGACCTGAAAGTGAGACCTGAAACTATAAAACTCCTGGAAGAAAATATAGGCAGTACACTAATTGATATCAGTCATAAAGGGATCCTTTCAGATTCCATGTCTACTTGGACAAGGGAAACAAAAGGAAAAAAAAACAAGTGGGAGTACAGAGCTACAGAGCTCTGTAGTCTTCATCAGACTACAGAGCTTCTACAATGCAAATGAAACTAGGATCAAAATGAATAGACAACACACCAGATGGGAGAAAATATTTGCAAATTGTATATCCAACAAGGGGTTAATCTCAGTAATATAAAGAACTCACACAACTGAGCAACAAAAAAACAAACAACCCGATAAAAAAAATGGGCAGAGGATATGAACAGACATTTTTCCAAGGAAGAGATACAGGTGGCCAATAGACACATGAAAAGATGTTCAACATCACTAATCATCAGGGAAATGCAAATCACAACTACGCTAAGATATCACCTTACACACGTTAGAATGGCTATATTCACCAAGACAAAAAACAACAAATGTTGGAGAGGTTGTGGAGCAACAGGAACCCTAATTCACTGCTGGTGGGAATGCAAACTGGTGCAGCCTCTATGGAAAACAGTATGGAGATTCCCCAAAAAATTAAAAATAGAAATACCTTATGATCCAGCAATCCTACTCTTGGGCATCTACACAATGGACGTGAAATCAACCTTCCAAAGAGGCTTATGCACCCCTATGTTCATTGCAGCATTATTCACTATAGCCAAGAAATGGAAACAACCCAAATGTCCCTCAACTGATGATTGGATAAAGAAAATGTGGTGTATATATGTGTGTGTGTGTGTGTGTGTGTGTGTGTGTGTGTATACAATGGTATACTACTCAGCCATAAAAAAAGACA
The DNA here is from genome assembly GCA_031878705.1 of Tapirus indicus. Lineage (NCBI taxonomy): Eukaryota > Metazoa > Chordata > Mammalia > Perissodactyla > Tapiridae > Tapirus > Tapirus indicus. Next base: position 99,125,544 of record CM062918.1, read on the forward strand.
GAATTGTCCCACTTGCAACAACATGGATGGACCTAGAGAGTATTATGTTAAGTGAAATTAGCCAGAAGGAGAAGGACAAACACTGCATGATTTCACTTATATGTGGAATATAAATGAACACACGGACAGAGATAACTCGGTGGTGGTTACCAAGGGGAAGGGGGTGGGGGGTGGGCACAAGGGGTGAAGGGTTGCAACCACATGGTGACAGACAAATAATAATGTACAACTGAAACCCCATAATGTTATAAACTATTAAGACATCAATAAAATGGAAAAAAAAAAGGACAGCATGGTACTGGTACAAAAACAGACACACAGATCATTGCAACAGAATTAAAAGCCCAGAAATAAAACCACACACCTATGGACAGCTAATCTTCGACAAAGGAGCAAAGAACATACACTGGAGAAAGGGAAGTCTCTTCAGTAAATGGTGCTGGGAAAATTGAACATCCACATACAAATGAATGAAAGTAGATCATCTTCTATCACCATACACAAAAATAAACTCAAAATGGATTAAAGACCTGAAAGTGAGACCTGGAACTATAAAACTCCTGGAAGAAAATATAGGCATTACACTAGTTGACATCGGTCATAAAGGGATCCTTTCAGATTACATGTCTACTTGGACAAGGGAAACAAAAGAAAAAATAAGTGGAAATTCATCAGACTACAGAGCTTCTACATGGCAAATGAAACCAGGATCAAAATGGAGACAACCCACCAGATGGGAGAAAATATTTGCAAAGCATATATCCAACAAGTGATTAATCTCCGTAATATATAAAGAACTCACACAACTGAGCAACAAAAAAACAAACAACCCAATCAAAAATTGGGCAGAGGATATGAACAGACGTTTTTCCAAGGAAGATATACAGGTGGCCAACATACACATGAAAAGATGTTCAGCATCACTAATCATCAGGGAAATGCAAATCACAACTACGCTAAGATATCACCTTACACCTGTTAGAATGGCTATAATCGCCAAGACAAAAATCAACAAATGTTGGAGAGGTTGTGGAGAAACGGGAATCCTAATTCACTGCTGGTGGGAATGCAAACTGGTGCAGACTCTATGGAAAACAGTATGGAGATTCCTCAAAAAATTAAAAATAGAAATACCGTATGATCCAGCAATCCCATTCTTGGGCATCTACCCAATGGACTTGAAATCAACCTTCCAAAGAGGCTTATGCACCCCTATGTTCATTGCAGCATTATTCACTATAGCCAAGAAGTGGAAGCAACCCATTGTCCCTTGACTGATGATTGGATAAAGAAGATGTGGTATGTATATACAGTGGAATACTACTCAGCCATAAAAAAGACAAAATTCTCCCATTTGCAATAACATGGATTGACCTGGAGGGTATTATGTTAAGCCCCAAATAAGTCAGACAGAGAAAGACAAACACTGCATGATTTCACTCATATGTGGAAGATAAAATAACACACAGACAGAGAGAACTGATTGGTGGTTACCAAGGGGAAGGGGGGTTGGGGGGTGGGCACAAGGTGTGAAGGGACACATATATATGGTGACTGACAAACAATAATGTACAACTAAAATTTCACAATGTGATAAACTATTATGACATCAATAAGAAAAAGAAGAAAAAATACTTAAGTCATTCAAAAGGAGGCAGGAAAAGAAGAAAAAGAAAAAACATAGGGCAACTGGAAAACAAAGAGCAACAGGAAGATTTCAATCCAACCACATTGACAATTACAATAAATGTAAATGGTTTAAACACTTTAAACTCTCCAATTAAAAGGAAGACAGATTGGGTAAAAAAATAACATCCTACTACGTGCTGTCTATTTTTTAAAAAACCACTGTAAATATTAAGACACGGGTTAAATGTAAAAGGATGAAAAAAAGGTATACCATACAAATACTAATCAAAAGACAACAAGAGTGGCCATATTAATACAAAACAAAGACTATTAACAGGGATAGAGAGGGGTATCTCATAATGACAAAGGGGCCAATTCATCAAGAAGATATTTCAATCCTAAATAAGTATGCACCTAATAACAGAACTTCAAAATACGTGAAGTGAAAACTCTGAAAAGAAAAAATAGACAAAATCCACAATTATAGTTGGATATTTCAAAATCCCTCATTCATTATTTGATAGAGGAAATAGACAAAAAATCGTAAAGGATATAGGGTAGAACATATCAAAATTTGCACGGTGAAGCTAAAGCAGTGCTTAGAGGGAAATGTATAACATTAAATGCTTATATTGAAAAAGAAGAAAGATCTAAAATCAATTATTTAAGATTCTACCCTAAAATGTTAGAAAGAGAATGGGAAATTAACCCACAGAAAGCAGAAAGAAGACAATAATAAATCAAGAGTGGAAATCAGTAAAATAGAAAGTGGAAAAACAATAGATTAAATCAATGAAACCATAAACTGTTTTTTTGAAAAGGTAAATAAAATTGATAAACCTGTAGCCAGACTAATCAAAAGTAGAGAAGATTCACCTTACCAATATCAGCAACAAGAGAGTGGACATCATGACAGATCCTACAGACATTAAAAGGATAATTGGAGAATATGATGAACAACTTTATGTCAATATATTGACAACTCAGATGAAATGAACAAATGTCTTGAAACACAAACTATCAAAGTTTCACTCATGAAAAAAGAAATAGAAAACCTAGTGGCCCTGTATCAAAGAAACTGAATTTATAGTTAATCTCATAAAGAAAATTCCAGGCCCAGATGACTTCATTGGTGAATTATACCAAGCATATAAGGGAAAAATAATACCAATTCTACACAAACTTTTCAGAAAGGAGAAGAGTAGGAAACAATTTCCAATTCATAGTATAAGGTCAGCATTACAGTTACAAAAACCAAAGATATTATACAAAAAGAAAACTACAAACCAATATCTATTATGAACATGATGCAAAAACCCTGAACAAAATTTTAGTAAATCAAATCCAGCAATATTTTTTAAAAAGATAGTACATATCTATGTTGGGTTTATCTTAAGATATAACAATCAATGTAATACAAAAAACAATCAGTGTAATTTGCCATAACAACAAACAAAAAAAAGGAAAATCATATGATCATCTCAATAGATGCAGAAGAATCATTTGACAAAACTCAACAAATATTCATGATAAAAAAATAACCCTTCAGCTGACTATAAATAAAAGGGAACTTTCTCAGCGTGATAAAGTACATCTACAAAAAACCTAGTGCTGACATCATACTTAATGGTGAAAGAACAAATGCTTTCTCTCTAAGATGGCAGTCAAGGTAAAAATATTCACTCATTCCACTTTACGTAATATGATACAGGCAGTCCTACCCAACACAATAAGAGAAGAAAAGAGATGAGAGGCATACAGACTGTAAAGAAAGAAGTAAAACTGCCTTTATTCACAGATATCATGATTATGTACATAGAATATCCTAAGACATCTAAAAAACAGTTGAACTAGTAAGTGATTTAACAGGGACACTGGATACAAGGTCAATATACAAAAGTCAATTGCATTTCTATATAGAAGCAATAGACAATTGAAAATTAAAAATTTTAAAATATATCATTTGGCTTTCTGACGTCAGCAAGTTTCCAGTGGTCATCCCTTCACAGAAACATCAATTTGAACAAATAGCCACACACAAAAATACCTTCACAGGAGCCAAGGATTCCAGATGGGGATTACAGCACCTGCTTGGAGTACAGAAATAGGAAAAGATGCATTGAAAAGGGTAGGAAAGACTATTTTACATTACCCCTGTCACCACTTCCCCAAGCCCAGCAGCCCACTATGAAGAGAGACACCCTCCCAGTGGGAGGAAGAGAGTGAAATGAACACACAACTTCACTGCAGACCCTAGGACCAGGCCCATCGCACTGTCAGATTGATCTCCGTGGCCCCAGGCTCCAGCAGAACCGGGGTCTAGGCCTGCCGCAGTAGACTTTGGCACTGGGGCCAGCCTCCATAGACCCAGGCTCTAACACTGCCCCATGGCATCAGGCTCCAGGCCCACCCCCACACACCCAGGCTTCAGGCCCAATACAACAGTCCTAGGCACCAGGCCTGCCTCCCTGGACTCAGGTCCCAGGCCTACCACCACGGAGTTAGGCACCCCAGGGATCCAAGTGCCAGACCCAACACAGTGGACCCAGGCTCCAGGTCCACCCCGCATGGACTCAGGCACTAGGCTGGCCCCTTTGGACCTAAGCTCCAGGCCTGCCCACCTGCTAACCCAGGAACCAGATCTGCCTGCCTGAGGATTCCACCAGCAAGCCCGCCCATGGACACCAGCAGACTATCCACTCAGAATCTCTGGATGGGCTGACTGGTGAAGGGATTTCCCTGCTGAAACCAGTCTGGAAAGACTAGAAGAGGTGCCTACTTCTTCAAATGCACATACACCAACACAGGCCACAAGGATCACAAATAATCAAAGAAACATGATACCACCAAAGTAAACTAATCAAGCACCAATAACTGACCCTAAAGAAATGAAGATCTATGAACTATCTGACAAAGAATTGAGAATAATTGTGTTAAAGAAATTCAGTGAACTACAAGACAACACAAATAGACAAACAAAATTAGCAATTTCCTGCATATGACACAAAAAGCACAAGCAACAAAATCAAAAATAAACAAGTGGGACTACATCAAACTAAAAAGCTTCTGCATAGCAAAGAAAACAATCAGCAAAATGAAAAGGCAACCTACAGAATGGGAGAAAATATTTGCAAACCATACAGCTGATAAGGGGTTAATATCCAAAATATGTAAGGAATTCCTACAATTCAATAGCAAAAAAACAAATAACTCAATTAAAAAATGGTCAAAGGACTTAAATAGATAGTTTTCAAAAGAAAACATCCAAATGGCCAACAGGTACATGAAAAGGTGCTCAACATCACTGATCATCAGGCAAATACAAATCAAAACCTCAATAAAATAACCACTCACACCTGTTAGAATGTCTATTATCAAAAAGACAAACAATAACATGTTGGTGAAGATGTGGAGAAGAGGGAACACTTGTGCACTGTTGGTGGGAATGTAAATTGGTACAATCATTATGGAAAACAGTACAGAGTTTCCTCAAAAAATTAAAAATAGAACTATCGTATAATCCAGCAATCCCACTTCTGGAAAAGCAATGAAATCCAAAGGAAATCAAAACAGGGTCTCGAAGAGATATTTGCACTTCCATGTTCATTGCAGCATCACTGACAATTGCCAAGATATGGAAATAACCTAAGTACCCGTTGACAAATGAATGGATAAAAATGTGGTATATATACACAATGGAATATTATTCAGCCATGAGATAGAAGGAAATCCTGCCATTTGTGATAACATGGATGAACCTTGAAAACATTATGCTAAGTGAAATAAGCCAGACAGAGAAAGACAAATACTATATGATCTCGCTTATATATGGAATTAAAAAAAAAAGTCAAACTCATAGAAACAGAAGGTAGAATGCTGGTTACCAGGGGCTGGGAGGTGGAGGAAGGTGGCAGTGCATGAAATAAGGAGATGTTGGTCAAAGGGTACAAAGTTGCAGTTATGTAGGATGAATAAGTCTAGAGATTGAATGTACAGGCATGATGACTATACTTAATAATACCGTACTGAACACTGGAAATATGCTAAAAGAGTAGATCTCAAGTGCACTCATCACACACAAAAAATGGTAATTATGTGAGGAAATGATGTGTCAATTAGCTTGACTGTACTAATCATTTCACTATGGCTATGTATATCAAATCATTATGTTGTACACCTAAAATATGTACAATTTTTATTTTAAAAAGTATAAATAAAAATTTTAAATATCATTTAAAATAGTGTTAAAAACATGATATACTTAAGAATAAATTTAACAAACTATGTACAAGATTTATATACTAAAAGCCACGAAATATTGCTGAGAGAAGTTAAAGACAAATAAATGGAGAGATATACCCTATTATGGATCAGAACACTCAATAGTGTTACGATGTCAGGGGCCGGCCCAGTGGCGCAGCGGTTTAGTTTGCGCTTAGCAGCCCGGGATTCGCCAGTTCGGATCCCGGGCGCCCGCCGATGCACTGCTGGTCAGCCATGCTGTGGTGGCGTCCCATATAAAGTAGAGGAAGATGGGCACAGATGTTAGCCCAGGGCCAGTCTTCCTCAGCAAAAAGAGGAGGATTAGCAACGGATGTTAGCTCAGGGCTGGTCTTCCTCACCAAAAAAAAAAAAAGATAATGTGGGGCCAGCCTGGTGGCATAGTGGTTAGGTTCATGCACTCTGCTTCAGTGGCCCGGGGTTTGCAGGTTCAGATCCTGGGCACGGACCTATGCACTGCTTGTCAAGCCATGCTGTGGCAGGTGTCCCACATATAAAATAGAGGAAGATGGGCACAGATGTTAGCACAGGGACAATCTTCCTTGGGAAAAAGAGGAGAATTGGCCATGGAGGTTAGCTCAGGGCTAATCTTCCTCACCAAAAAAAAAAAAAAAAAAAGATAATGTTACAAAAATGAAAAGGCCACAGACTGGGTATAAATATTGCAAAACAAACATCTGGAAAAATATTTGTAAACAGAATATATAGAGAATTCTTACAATTCAATATTAAGATAAACAGTGCAATAAAAAAAGTATGCAGAAGATATGAACAGATAATTTACCAAAGAAGATAAATGAATGACAAATAAGCACATGAAAAGGTTTACCATGTCATTAGTCATTAAGGAAGGGAAAGTTAAAACCACAATGAACTATTACCAGATACTCACTAGAATTACTAAAATTAAAAAGACAGAGAATACCAAGTGTTGACAAGGAGATAGAGCACCTGGTTTTCTCATTTGTTGCTGGTGGGAATACAGTGCTACAGTCAGTTTGGAAAATAGTTTGACTTTCTAATAAAGTTGAACATACACTTACCATATGACCCAGGAAAATCACTGCTTTAAGTATTTACCTGAGAGAAATGGAAACATATGCCCACACAAAGACTTATATGGAAAATTTCATAGCAATTTTATTCATGATAGCCCCAAACTGGAAACAAACCAAATGTCTATCAACAGGTGAAGGGTAAGTAAATTGTGATAGTTCCAAATAAGAAACAACCACTGATATGTACAATAATATGGATAAATCTCAAAAGCATTATGTTAAGTGAAAGAAGCCAGACAGAAAAGAGCACTGATTTCATTTGTTTGTCAATCTAGAAAGACAAAACTGTAGTAACAGAAAGATCAGTTCCAGGGTTAGCGGGTGAGGGAAGGGGATTGACTGCAAAGGAGTGCAAGGGAACTTTCTGAATGATGGCAATGTTTTCTATTTTGATTTTGGTTGTGGTTACATGACTCTATTCATTCAAAATTCATTGAACAGTATACTTTAAATGGGCAGTTTTTTATTGTACATAAGTTATACCTCAATAAAGCAGATTTTTAAACGGCATATAATTCTGACAAAATTATTAAAATATAGTCTACAAAGCACCCTATTCTGTTTATAATTATTTTTCTTAATATCTGAGAGATGTAAAACATGATACCTAAAAAGTCTACATGAACTCTATGGGTGAAAATGAAAAAATGAAATTACTAGTTCAGTTAGATAAACCCCTGAGCGGTGGTCATTTTCATTCATTTAATGGTTTAGAGGGATAGGGACGACTATGAAGTATACTGAAAAGAATTATGAACATAATCACTGCTCATCTTCTGAGTACCTTCTTGCCAATAAATAGAAAGATGAGCTTTCCAACTCCTTATGATCTCTCTTAAGCATTTGCTTACATAATTTAGTCATTTATGATGGAGGAAAATTCTATGTGCTACTTCAATATTCATAATTTAATATTCAGTGATAACTTTCTGAATCTTAAAATGATGATCTTACTGAACATATTTTGCTTCATTAACCTCCGCAGTCAGATTCACTCTGCAACTAGAGTATTTAGCAAATTCAATCACAACAGCAATAATATTATCATTTTCCAAATGTCTGTCTGTGTTTGAAACAATTGAAGATACTGTAAATTTGCTCTCTTAGAATGGCTGGGAATTAGCAAAAGAGCTCCAAGTTCTACATTGGGTAATACTCCACAGTAGACAGAAGTGTACATTCTTTTAAGATGGTAAAAACAGCCCTTACACAGTAGTCTTATTTTTCTCCAACTTAATCACATGGCTCATAAAATTATACACAATACAAGGAAACAATAGGGGAAGAAGATGAAGAAAAAGGAGTCCGGGCCATCTAGGTCAGCAGTGGCTAAGACCACAGGAGATTTGCCTTTGCAGAGCTGGACCCTTTGTTGAATTGAATTAATAATAAGTTGGTATTCCATTGTCAGAATTGCAGGTTACCTCAACGTACTCCCTTTCGGACTTCCTGTGAAGTTTCTTTATACTTTCTCTAGGAAAATCCTAAAATGATTATTTCTTTCCCCCTCCACTGCTTTCCCTCCCTCATCCTCTCCTAAGATATTTCTACGTTACTTCTGTGTACGTATCTAGATTAGGTTCCCACTAGAGAGGAAATATGTCTAATTTCCATTTCGTATGTAGTGTAATTTTTATTCTTCAATAAAGGTGCTAAGCAATAATAACAGTCACGATGATACTAGGGGCCAGGTTAGGGATATGTGTGTGGAATCTAAATTTGGAAAAGTGAGGGTTTCCTAGGGAAAGACAAGATAATGTTGCCTCATAGCTTAGTACGTGTTAGGAGTGGCTTCTCAAAGCAGACCTTTTCAACTGGCAGGTTGATGGTAGCTCTCTATCTGTGTGTCTTTACAGCTCTTATCACCAAGTTTTGACAGATGTATTGTGACAGAATAGGACTGGGGAATCTTATCACTTGTGTCTGCCTATAACAAACCAGGACAGGTTGAAGTGTTGGATTAGCTATCAAAAAGAATCAGGTCACAAGTACAGGCTCTGATTAGAAAAAATAAAGTCACAGATATTAATTATAAGGAGGCCCAAAAGGCTGAACACTGGCCCAAAGAGAAATTTAAAACCCTTGTAAAGACTTAGCTCCTATCTATCTTATTGCAAAATCAATTTTGATTCAATTTTTTAAATGAAAAACAATGTCTTACCTTGTCAGATTCCTGTGATACATGGTTATTACCTAAAGACAGATAACATTCCAAAATAGACTAAGATGTTTTTCAAGTGTACAGGTTCTCTCAAGAAGCATCTTCTGGTCATCAAGTTACAGGAATGAAACATCATGTGATGACTTGTGGGAAAACACATCAACTAGCCATGGGGATTATTATTGGCATCTCCACATGTTTAAGCCTTATTTCCACAATCAGATGTAAGCCTTCTGCAAACAAATTCTGTGCCTCCTCATGATTGTGTGCTCTACAGTATCTATGAGAAGGCCCTGGTCACTGCAGGTGTGAATTATGTGATTAATTTAAAACATTACATTTAACTTTGTATCCAAGACCACCCCACAAACACATTCACACATGCTCACAGACACACAAACTAGGTTTTTAATAAATTCTGTTCATCACAACAGTAAAAGACATACTTTAAAAAATTACATTATTTTACCTCTTCAAAGGCCAGAAAGCCTTTTATTGCACTCTTTAAAAACTAACTTTCACTGTTTCATTATTCCAGCAGTATACAAGCTCTTTTAAGAAAATTGAGAAAATAAAGATAAGCCAATAAAAAGTAAAAACCACTCATAATTCTACCACAGAGAGATTAACCTTTTGATATATATCCTTCCAATATTCTTTCTTTGCTTTTATGTGTGGGTATATGTTCTACTTTTTTTTACTGTACATATTGTTTAATATTTTTTTACCTAACAATATAATCATATTTCCAGTTTTCCATTAAAATTATCACTAATTTTTTATTTACAATATCATTTTAAATGACAGCATAGTCTCATCACATACCTGAGCCAAAACTTATTTAAACACTACCTCAGTTTTGGACTTTTAAGTTGTTACTAATATTTTACTATTATATATAAGATACTTTTGGAAGATCTGTCTCTATTCCTAGGTCTAAAAGTGGAAGTTATGTGCAGTGGGGAATAGAGATAGGACAGCAATGTGATCTGACTTCACTATCACAGAGACCTCCTTCCTCTCTCCCAGGCCTTGGCACATCAGTAGAGCTCCTTTAAGAAAGATTTTTAAAATTATATTATTTAAATACTAAATATAAGATATAGAACTTCATTTTCTTTACCTCTCCATATTAGCTTGACTCATCCGGTCATCCAATTTTTCCTGACTCATCTTTATATTCATTCCTCCTTTCTAAAAATTGGTTTCTCTCTTCACACGAATACTAATGACAGTTTACTTCATAAAAAGACCATTTCAAAAGAAAAAAAAGACCACTTCAAAGTTTAAGCAACCTAATAATCCTGTTGCATTTTAATTACGTGTAGAAAATGTATAATTGGAGTGTATATTATCACTAGAGCATTCTTTTGAGGAGTTGCAGGGAAGACCAAAATGAACTCTTTTTTTTTGTGTGAGGAAGACCAGCCCTGAGCTAACATCCATTGTTAATCCTCATCTTTTTGCTGAGGAAGACTGGCCCTGGGCTAACATCCATGCCCATCTTCCTCCACTTTATATGGGCCGCCGTCACAGCATGGCTGACAAGCAGTGCGTCGGCAGGCGCCCGGGCTGTCAAGCACGAACTAAACCGCTGTGCCACTGGGCTGGCCCCCAAAATTAACTCTTAGTGAGATGTTGTTTGTTGGTACAAGTTTTGCATTAGAGGCTTTTATTCTTACTGTTAGAGGCTCAGTAGTGAGCCCAGTTAGGAAGAGTTCAGTAAACAGATGGTAACTAGACATTGTGGTGATCATTTTGCAATATATACAAATATGGAATCATTATGTTGTACACCTGAAACTAATACAATGTTGTATGTCAATTATACCTTAATAGAAAAAAATATAGTTCAGTAGGAGGAGAGATGACCTGTCAGTCTGTGTTGTTTTGGTCACATTAAGGCCCTCAAACTCATATATTCTTTTTCCATGACCATTGAGAATAACAATAGTTGACAATGGGGAAAAGGTGGGGAAGGAAATAAGTAGGAAATTGTGACAAATAGACATGAGAGCCAAGCTCCATTTAAAGGTCAACAAATCCATTTAGATATTATGATAACTTGTCAGCTTCTAGCACACTATAAGCTTTTAGTATTTATTTAATATTAACTGGGTTTTCTAAAGGCTCTCCCAGTCAGTTTTTTTTTTCCAGGTAAAAATAAAGGCACTAGGGGCAGTCAATGTTGTGTCAAATAAAGTCTGACCTGCCCTATCCTGACAAGAGTCCCCTCCACAGTTAAAATCCCACATCAACAATAGTCCTCGAACTTTCAGCTGACAATTTATGTGACTCGATTTAAATGAGGCCAGCAGTCCTAATCCTCACATTTAATTTAGGATTAAACAGTTTTCTAGCTGGGTTTGTGTGTCTGTGTTTTTAGAAGGTGATGCAATGGCCTACTCAAACTGATTATTTTACTGTAGTTTTGATTCTTAAAGTGTGTTAATTGGTCTTATGGGTTATTGTTCAGGACAGATCAATTTAATAGCATCTTGTATTTTCCTAGTATCTTTCAAACTCAAAGCTCTTCAAGGTTTAAAAGATCTTAACAGGCTTAGATAATGAGCCAAAATGGTCAAAATAAAATTTTACAGAGATAAATATAAAACTTCTAAACCTATATTTAAATAATCATCTGCACAAGTAAGCTTTGGAGATATTTCATTAACAACAACAAAAAAAGAAGGCAGGCAGGAAGGAAGGGACGTAGGGAAGAAGAGAAGGGGGGAGGCAGGCAGACCACCATTTGCCAAAATTAACAAGCTACATACTCACATCAACAAACCTGGGATAAAAGAAACCTTAGACTTTATCAAATATTCAATTAAGGAAGGCGATAGACCTGTTATACTCCATAAATACTATTTAATGACTGGGGTCTATGGACAGACTTTAGACAATTCTTAAACTCCCTGAATGGGCTATCCAAATGAAGAATTTTTTGTCTACATTCTTTTAGGGGAGAAGGTGCATAGTTTTCATTGGACTCCCAAAGATGTCTTTGACTCCTCCCCCATCAAATAAAGAAGAGCTTAAGTGCCACTAGTCTGTAATGCAGTATTCAGTTCTGGGCACTATTTTTAAAGAAGAAATTGATCAAACAAATGCCAGTTAATAGAACTCAGGATAGCAAATGGCTTGGAAATCATGTCCTATGAAAACAGCTGAAGAAACCTGGGAAACATAGCATGGATAAGACAGTTTTTGTTGGGGACATGGTAACTTTCTTCAAATATCTGAAGGACTTCTGTGTGTAAAATGGGTTAGATTTATTCTGTGTGGCAGAGGGATAGAAGTTACAAGGAGACAGATTTCAGCTTAATATAAGCAAGAATTTGCTAATTATTAAAGCTGTCCTAAATTGGAATCAACTGTCCTGTGAGCCAGTGAACATCTTGTTACAGGAAATGTTCAAGCAGAAGCTGGATGACTGATCTTCAGTCAGAGTTTCTACATTGGATGGTAGTTTGGTCCAGATGACCACTAAGGATTCTTTCAACTCTAGGATTTCTTCATTCCTTGATCTTTGTCAATGTTAGGCAGATTCCTTAGCACCCCTCCCTACCATCCCCAAATAAGAATGAAAAGTGTCTTTATCTACCTTGTGTTTTTTGCTTCCATTTAATGGAGCATCTAAAACACTACCTCCTACAGAAAAAAAAAATGACTTAAATAGAATAATAAAACAGGATCTTAGAGGAAGCTTGAAGAGTCTTTAAGAGAGAATCTAGTCCTATTCCCCACTCCACCCCCCCTTTTAAAAATAGACAAAGAAACTATGGCCTAAGGAAACTAAATTATTCGTCTCAAGATTCTGCATTCTTCTACTAGACAGGCATGTTAAATCTACAATATTACTTTTTCTGTGTGTATGAGGAAAACCAGCCCTGAGCTAACATCCGTTGCTAATCCTCCTCTTTTTGCTGAGGAAGACTGGCCCCGGGCTAACATCCGTCCCCATCTTCCTCTACTTTATATGGGACGCCGCCACAGCATGGCTGACAGGCAGTGCGTCGGCAGGCGCCTGGGATCCGAACCCACGAACCCCGGCTGCCAAGTGCGAACTAAACTGCTGCACCACTGGGCCGGCCCCTACAATATTACTTTTTAAAGTGGTGTTTGTTGAGTAAAAAAGACTTCTCAGTCCCAATAAGGAATTAATTTTCCTGATAATAGGATTTTTTATAAGATTACATTATTGTATACTGACTCCTTTTCATAATTCAGGTTTAAATTAGACTGTGGATTATTCAGACCTTTCTCCTCTCTTCTCAGCCTGCCTATCTTTTAAGCTTCTTATGTATTTGATAAAGGAGACAAAAAGATAAAGAAGCTTAGGGAAAAAAATGGGGAGAGGGATGCTGGGATAAAAATTACTAGCTAGAATTTGAATTTTGGATTACCTTTGGATTTTATTTTTCCATAATATCCCTTCTCTCATTATCAATTAATCCACAACAATACATCACATATTTATTGAGAATCTACTGGGTGCAAGACATTGTGGTCATCCAGATAGCTGTTAAAGGAATTATAAAAACTATGCTAGGTCTCCACCAAATTTGCATTAAGCTTAATATACCCTTAAAGAAGGTTAATGTTATGGCCAGAATATCTTTTTTCTTTGTTACTGCCAGCACAAAATGGAAACAAACTTGTAGTTGGGTTCAGGTGTTTGTACATCACATTCAGAGGATAAAACTAGCTCTGTTCAGAACAGTGATGTTAGCATCATGGCAGAGTGAGTTGTTCCCTGTCTCTCCTCTCTAAGTTACAACCAGTAGGGCATCCATAAACCAACAAAAGACTCTCTGCACAGCACAGCAGACCACCTGAGATATCCATACATCTATACATCTGAAGGTAGGTGGACCTGGAGGTAGTGGAACCAGAGGAGCAATGGCAGCAGCTCCTGAGACTAGAGGTTCTGGGAACTGCAGCTGTGCCTGCAACCAGAGGGCCCAAGAACTGAAATAGCGCCCACGAATGGAAGCCCCAGGAATCGAGGCAGCCCACACTCCCAGAGACACCAGGAATCACTCTAGGCTCATGAGTGGAGGCTCCGGGAACCTCAACAATACCTGCAAGCCAGTCCCCTCTCCATTCCCCTCCGCTGGTGGCAGTGCCTTTGACTCTGGCCCTTCCAGCAGTGGGGGCTTCATCCAAGACACCAATACCCCTGGTGGCAGCAGCAGTGCCAGTGACCTGAGGTTCCAGGAATTGCACAGGTGCTGGAGACCAGAGGCTGCAGGATCCACAGCAGCGCTCATAGCTCAGGCCCTCCCCCTCTCCCAGCAGTGATGGGTGGCGCCCATGACCTGAGGCTTCAGGAACTGCAATGGTGTCTGCAACCCAACCCCTGGCCACAGTGCCCCTGATACTAGACTTACCAGCAACAGGGGCTTTATAAAAGACCTCAGGCCCCTGGGAGCAGCAGTGGTGCCAAGGACCTACAGTTTCAGGAACCACAAGGTGCCAGAGACCAGAGGCTTCAGGAAGCCTGGTGCTGGCAACTCAGGTACCCCTCCCCTCATGGTGGTGGTGGTGTCACCCGTGAACCCAGTGCCCCTGGCGGCAGCATTGCCAGCACACCCAGATAGCCTAGAAGCAGTGACATGGGTGGCACATGCAGCAGCAGCACCTGAGCCCCGTGGACAGCCCAGGCAACAGCAACAGCAGAGCCCATGACCTTGGTCCCCCTCAGCTACAGGGGCACCCACAACTTTGACTCCCCCACTCATAGCAGTAGCACCTGCAGACTCAGCAAACCCAGGTGCCTGTGACTCCAGAGGTGCCTGTGACTGCAGTTCCCATCCCTCCCTATTCTCTACCCTCCCACCACAGTGGGGGAACCCATGACCCAGGTGACCCTGGAAGCAGCAGAGGTGTTTGCCAGCCTGGTGACCCTGGTGGTGATACCCATGACTTCAGTGACGTGGTAAGCAGCAAGGCACCAACAACCTCGGAGGCAGAAGCAGCACAATGACAACACCTCTAGCAGAGGCAGTGGAGGGTGGAAAGTGCAGGATCTCAAATACAATCAGAAGCAGCTCAGAATCAAAGTAAACAAAGCCTTACCCAAGTAAGAAAGGTGTTTGCTACTACAAATGCACTGGCAGAGAAATAACTCATCAAGCACCATGAAGAACTACAGTAACACAGTACCACAAAAAGAAAATGACAACTCTCCAGACACCAAACTTGAAGTCATGGAAGAATGCAATCTAACCGATAGAGAATTCAAAATAGCTGTCATGAAGAAACTCAATGAGTTTCAAGAAAACTCAAAAAGAAAGATCAATGAGCTCAGGAATAAAATTAATGAACAGAAGGAGTACTTCACCAAAGAGATTGAAACTCTAAAATAGAGCCAAACAGAAATTCTGGAGCTGAAGAACACAATAAATGAGATAAAGAATAAAGTAAAAAGCATTGGAAATAGAGCAGATCATATGGAAGAGAGAATTAGTGACTTTGAAGATAGAAATTTAGAAATGATTCAGGTAGAAGAGGAGAGAGAACTAAGATTTAAAAAAAAATAGAGAAATTCATGGGCCCAGCCCAGTGGCATAGTGGTTAAGTTCATGCACTCTGCTTTGGTGGCCCAGGGTTCCTGGGTTCAGATCCCAGGTGTGGACCTATGCACCACTCATCAAGCCATGCTGTGGTGGCATCCCACATTAAAAAATAGAGGAAGATGGGAACAGATGTTAGCTCATGGCCAATCTCTCTCACCAAAAAAAAAAAAAAAAAAAAAAAAGTAGAGAAATTCTATGAGAAATATCCAACTCAAATTAGGAAAAGTAACATAAAGATAATGGGTATCCCAGAAGGAAAAGAGAGGGAGAAAGGAGCAAAGAGCTTATTTAAAGAAATAATAGCTGAGATCTTCCCAAACCTGGGAAAGGAACTGGATATACAAGTACATGAAGCTAATAGAACACCTAGTCTTCTTAACACAAAAGATCTTCTTCAAGACACATTATATTAAAGCTGTCAAAAATCAATGACAAAGAAAGACTATTAGGGTGGTCAGAGAGAAGAAAATAATAACTAACAAAGGAACTCCCATTAGGCTATCAGTGAATTTCTCAGCAGAAACTCTACAGGCCAGGAGAGAGTGGAATTATATATTCAAAATATTGAAAGATAAAAACTATCATCCAAGAATACTCTATCCAGCAAAGTTATCCTTCAGTTTGGAAGGAGAAATAAAGTGTTCCTAGACAAACAAAAGCTGAGGGACTTCATTGTCACTAGACCTGCCTTATAAGAAATGTTGAAAGGATCCTTCCTAGAAACAAAAAGGGAAAAGTATACAAAGCTTTGAGCAAGGTGATAAATAGACAGAATCAGAAAGTTGCAACTCTGTATCAGAATAGGTTAGTAAACAATGATAAAGGCTAAAGAGAAAGAAAGCATTAAAATAACTGTAGCCACTTCAATTTGATAACAAACTCACAATACAATAAGGGATAATTTGTGACAATAAAAATATATAAAGGGAAGAAAAAGGATGGAACCTGCATAGGCAAATGGACATAAGATGCTATAGCAGAAAAATGACTATCTAATCTATGAGATCTTTTATACAAACCTCATGGTAACCACTAAACAAAAATTGAGAGCAGAGTCACAAAACATAAAAAAAGAGGAAGCTGAGACACACATCACAGAAAACCACGAAACTGAAATGGCAGACAGAAACACAAGGAAAAAGAAACAATGGAAATATAGAACAATCAGAAAACAAAACATAAAATGGCAGTATTAAGCCCTCTTATCAGTACTCACCCTAAATGTAAATGGATTGAATTCACCAATCAAAAGACAGAATAACTGGATGGATTAAAAAATAAGACCCAACAGGGGCGCCCGGTGGCGCAGCGGTTTAGTTCGCGCTTGGCAGCCCAGGGTTCGCGAGTTCAGATCCCGGGCACCCGCCAATGCACTGCCTGTCAGCCATGCCGTGGCGGCGTCCCATATAAAGTAGAGGAAGATGGGCACGATGTTAGCCCAGGGCCAGTCTTCCTCAGCAAAAAGAGGAGGATTGGCGACGGATGTTAGCTCAGGGCTGGTCTTCCCCACAAGAAAAAAAAAAAAAATAAGACCCAACAATATGCTGCCTCCAGGAGACCCACCTCAGCTCTAAAGACAAACATAGGCTCAGAATGAAGGGATGGAAGATGATACTCCAAGCAAATGGCAACCAAAAGAAAGTGGGTATAGCCATACTTATCTCAGACAAAATATATTTCAATCCAAAAAAGATAACAAGAGACAAAGACAGACAGTATATAGTGATAAAGGGGACAATCCACCAAGAAGACATAATATTTATTAATATATATGCACCTAACATATGAGTACCAAAGTATATATAGCAACTATTAACAGACCTAAAGGAAGAAATTGACAGCAATACAATAATAGTAAGGGACTTTACTACCTCACTAACATCAATGGATAGATCATCCAGACAGAGAGTCAACAAGGAAACATTGGCCTTAAATGAAACAAGACCAGATAGACTTAATAAATATATATAGAACATTTCATCCAAAAGCAGCAGAATATACATTCTTCTCAAGTACACGTGGAACATTCTCAAAGATAGACTGTGTGTTGGGAAACAAACCAAGTCTCCATAAATTTAAGAAGATTGCTGAAAAAGTCACAAATATGTGCAGACTAAACAACAAGCTACTGAACAACTATTGGATCAATGAAGAAATCAGCAAATACCTGGAGACAAATGAAAATGAAAACACAACATACCAAAACCTATGGGATGCAGTAAAAGCAGTATTAAGAAGGAAGTTTAGGGGGCCGGCCTGGTGGCATGGCGGTTAAGTTCACGTGCTCCACTTTGGTGGCCTGGGGTTCACAGGTTTGGATTCCAGGTGAAGACCAGCACACCACTCATCAAGCCATGCTGTGGCAGCATCCCATATAAAGTAGAGGAAGATGGGTACAGATGTTAGCCCAGGGCCAATCTTTCTCAGCAAAAGGAGGAGAATTGGCAATGGATGTAAGCTCAGGGCTGGTCTTCCTCATAAAAAAAAAAAAGAAGGAAGTTTGTAGCAATACAGGCCTACCTGAGGAAACAAGAAAAATCTCAAATAAACAATTTAACACTATACCTAAAAGAAGTAGAAAAAGAAGAACAAACAAAGCCCAAAGTCAGTAGAAGGAAGGAAATAATAAAAATCAGAGTGGAAAAAATGAAATAAAGACTAAAATGATAATAGAAAAGATCAATGAAACTAAGAGCTGGTTCTTTGAAAAGATAAACAAAATTGGCAAACCCTTAGCCAGACTTACTAAGAAAAAAAGAGAGAAGGCTCAAATAAATAAAATCAGATATAAAAGAGTAGAAATTACAATGGATACCACAGAAATATGACAGATTATAAGAAAATACTATGAAAAGCTATACACCATCAAATTGGATAACCTAGAAGAAATGGATCAATTCTTAGAATCATACAACTTCCCAAGATGGAATCAAGAAGAAATAGAGAATCTGAATAGACCAATCACAAGTAAAGAGATTGAAACAGTAATCAAAAACCTCCCAAAAAACAAAAGTCTAGGACCAGACAGCTTCTCTGGTGAATTCTACTAAACATTCAAAGAAGATTTAACACCTGTCCTTCTCAAACTCTTCCAAAAAATTGAAGAGGACAGGACTCATTTTACAAGGCCAACATACCCTGATATCAAAACCGGACAAGGACAACGCAAAAAAGGAAAATTACAGGCCAATATCACTGTTGAACATAAATGCAAATATCCTCAACAAAATATTAGCAAATTAAATACAACAATACATTAAAAGGATCATACACCATGACCAAGTGGGATCTATTCGAGGGATATAGGGATGGTTCAACATCTGCAAATCAATCAATGTGATACACCACATTAATAAAATGAAGAATAAAAAAATCACATGATCATCTCAATAGATGCAGAGGAAACATTTGACAAGATTCAACATTCATCTATAATAAAAACTCTCAATAAAATGGGCATAGAAGAAAATACCTCAACATAATAAAAGCCATATACAACGAACCCAGAGCCAATATCATACTCAATGGTGAAAAACTGAAAGCTATTTCTCTAAAAACAGGAACAAGACAAAGATGCCCACTTTTGCCGTTCTTATTCAGCATAGTATTGGAAGTCCTAGCCAGAGCAAAAGAAAAAGAAACAAAAGCTGTCCAAATTGGAAAGGAAGAGGTAAAACTGTCACTATTTGCAGATAACATGATTCTATATATAGAAAATGCTAAAGAACTGACCAAAAAACTATTAGAAGTAATTAGTGAATACAGTAAGGTTGCAGGGTACAAAATCAAGATACAAAAATCAGTTGCATTTCTATACACTCACAATGAACTAGCAGAAAGAGAAATCAAATATAATCCCATTTATAGTCACAACAAAAAGAATCAAATACCTAGCAATAAATTTATCCAAGGAGGTGAAAGACCTGTACATGGAAAACTGTAAGAGATTGTTGAAAGAAATTGAAGAAGACAGAAAGAAATGGAGAGATATTCCATGCTCATGGATTGGAAGAATTAACATAGGTAAAATGCCCATGTTACCTAAAGCAATCTATAGATTCAATGCAACCCCAATCAGAATCCCATCAACATTCTTCATGAAACAGAACAAAGAATCCTAAAATTTATATGGAACAACAAAGACTCTCAATAGCCAAAGCAATCCTGAGAAAAAAGAACAAAGGTGGAGGTATTTCAAATCCCTGATTTCAAAATATACTACAAAGCTATAGTAATCAAAACAGCATAGTACTGGCAGAAAAACAGACACAGAGATCAATGGAACAGAAGTGAGAGCCCAGAAATAAACCCACACATCTATGGACAGATAATTTTAGACAAAGGAGCCAAGAACATACAAAGGAAAAGGAAAGTCTCTTCAATAAATGGTGTTGGGAAAACTGGACAGCCACATGCAAAAGAATGAAAGTAGACCATTATCTTACACCACACATAAAAATTAACTTAAAATAGATTAAGGACTTGAATGTAAGACCTGAAACCATAAAACTCCTAGAAGAAACCATGGGCAGTATGCTCTTTGACATCAGTCTTAGCAATATCTCTTCTGATACCATGCCTCCTTGGGCAAGAGAAACAAAAGAAAAAATAAACAAATAGGACTATGTCAAACTAAAAACTTCTGCAGAGCAAAGGAAACCATCAACAAAATGAAAAGACAATCTGTCAGTTGGGAGAAGATATTTGCCAATCATGTATCGAATAAGGGATTAATATCCAAAATGTATAAGGAACTCATACACTCAACAACAACAAAAAACAACCAACCTAATCAAAAAATAGGCAGAGGATATGAACAGACATTTTTCCAAAGAAGATATACAGATGGCCAACAGGCACATGAAAAGATGTTCAACATCACTAATTATTAGGGAAATGCAAATCAAAACTACAATGAGATATCACCTCATGCCCGACAGAACAGCTATTATTAAAAAGATAAGAAATAACAAGTGTTGGAGAGGATGTGGAGAAAAAGGAATCCTTGTACACTTCTGGTGGGAATGAAATTGGTGCATCCACTATGGAAAACAATATGGAGAGTCCTCAAAAAATTAAAAATAGAAATACCATGTGATCCAGTTATTCCACTTCTGGATATTTATTCCAAAGAACACAAAAACACCAATCAAAAAGATATATGCATCCCTACGTTCATTGCAGCATTATTCACAATAGCCCAAGAATTAAAAGCAACCTAAGTGCCCATCAATGTATGAATGGATAAAGAAGATGTGGTACATATATACAGTGGAATACTACTCAGCCATAAAAAAGAGGAAATCTTGCCATTTGCAACAACATGGATGGACCTTGAGGGTATTATGCTAAGTGAAATAAGTCAGCTGGAGAAAGATAATTACCATATGCCTTTACTCATATGTGGAAGATAAGCAAACAAACAATAGGTACGGAGAACAGATTGGTGGTTACCAGAGGGGAAGGGGGTTGGGGGAGGGCAAAAGGGGTAAAGGGGCACATGAGTACCGTAATGGATGGGAACTAGACTTTTGGTGGTGAACACAATACACTCTATACAGCAGTAGAAATATAATGACGTACATCTGAAATTTATGTAATGTTATAAGCCAATGTGATTTCAATAACAAGAAAAGAAATATACTAACACTTAAAATTTTTGTGGAGAAAGTGTTTTTCAGAGCAAACTTCAATAGACATTTTAATTTCTTGATCAATTTTTAAAATATAGCTCTGTATACCAATTCCAGTTTATCCACATTTATTTTTAATTCATGAAATTATTTTTTATCAGGATCAATTATTTTTTATGTAAATGACTTGATTTTGTATCCACACCATAATGTATTAAGTATAGATTCTACTATTTCAAGCCTTGAAGATGGAAACCACATACTAAGATGCTGGAGCAAAAAGACACTATGTGAACTTCCACAGTGGACAATCCATGGTCAGTTATAGACTGGCCGCCCCCAGAGTTCATTTATATGAGAAAGAATAAATCTCTTTCCTGTTTCTGCACTAAAACAAAAACAAAACAAAAAAACTAGCTCTGTTCATTCTGAACACTCAATAAGTGATTGAGATTAGTAAATTCCAAAACTGTGTAAAATATTGGTGAAAGACCAGAATGAATTTAGCAAAATGCTTAATCAAAAAAATAATAATGCAAACTCATAGCTACCATCATACTTAGTGGAGAGAGACTGAATGCTTCCCTCTGAGGTCTGGAACAAGACCAAAAGGTCTACTCTCATCAGTTCTGTTCAGCATTGTACTGGAGGTTTAAGCCAGGGCAGATAAACAAGAATGGATTGGAAAGAAAGAAGTAAAACTATGTATATTTGCAGATGACATGATCTTGTATATAGAAAATCCTAAGGAATCTACTATAAAACTATTAGAACTAATATCAAGTTCAGCAAGTTTATGGGATACAAAGTCACTATACAAAAATCAATTGTAGTTCTGTACAGTAGCAATGGAAAAACCAAAATGAAATTCAGAAAACAATTCCATTTACAATAACATCAAAAAAGAAAATAGAGATAAATTTAGCAAAAGAAGTGTAAAACTTATACTCTAAAAATTACAAAACATTGTAGAAAGAAATTAAGGAAGACCTAAGTAAATAGAAAGACATCTTATGTTCGTTGATTGAAAGACTTAACATTGTTATGATGGCAATACTCTCAATTAAACTACAAATTCACCACAATCCTTATCATAATCCCAGCTGGCTTCTTTGCAAAAATAAACAAGTAGATCCTAAAATTTGTATGGAATTTCAAGGGAATAGCAAACACAATCTTGAAAAAGAAGAGCAATGTTAAAGCACTCACATTTCCTGATTTCAAAAACATACTACAAAACAACAGTAATCAAAATGGGGTGGTATTGGCACACAGATAAACATAAAGATCAGTGGAATAGAATTGAGAGCCCAGAAATAATCCCTCACATTTGTGATCAGTTGATTTTCAACAGGAATGCCAAGACCACTCAGTGGGTAAGAATAGTCTTTTCAACAGATGGTGCTGGGACAAATGGATAGCCATAGGCAAAAGAATGAAACTGAATGCCTACTTCACACCATACACAAAAATTAACTCAAAATGGGTCATAGACCCAAATCTAAGAGCTAAACCTATAAAACACTTAGAAGAAACATAGGAGTGAATCTTTGACCTTTAGTTAGGCAATGGTTTCTTAGATATGACACCAAAAGCACAAACAACAACAATGAAAAATAGATATATTGGACTTCACTGCTAGTAGGAACGTAAAGTGGTATAGCTGCTTTGGAAAACAGTCTGGCACTTCCTCAAAAGGTTAAATACAGAGTTACCATGCAATTCCAGCAATTCCAGCTGGAATTAGGCTATTTATATATTTGATAAATGGAGATAAGAGGATAAAGAAGCTTAGAAAAATTCCACTCCAAGGTACATAGCCAAGAGAAATAAAACATATGTCCACACAAAATTTTGTACATGAATGTTCACAGCAACATTATTCATAGTAGCCAAAAAGTGGGAACAACCCAAATGTCCATCAACTAATGAATGGGTAAATGAAATGTAGCGTATCCTTACATTGGAATATTATTCAGGTATAAAGAGTGAAGTACTAATACATGCTACAACGTGGATGAGCTCTGAAAACGTTATGGGTAATCTGCCATTAATCCCATCCAGTACAGTCATCATCTTGGATATTACAGTTTTCATTTCAGTTCAGTTTGGGTCTTTTAAAATATCTTCCATGTCTCTACTTAACACATTCAATCTTTCTTCTAGCCTTTGAACCTATGGAATAGAGTTATAACTATTTTAATGTCCTTGACTGCTAATTCTAATATCTGCGTCAGTTCTGGGCCAGTTTGATTAATTACTTCCTCATATGGGTCATATTTTCCCGTTTCTTTGTATGCCAGTAATTTTTTATAATACCATTCATTGTGAATTTACCTTGTTGAGTGCTGGATATTTTTGTAGTCCCATAAATATTCTTTAGTTTCTTCTGGGGCACAGTTATTTGGAAAGAGTTTGATCCTTCCAAGTCTCGCTTTTAAAATTTTTTAGGCAAACCAGAGCAGCATTTAGTCTAGGGCCAATTTTGCTCCATAACTGAGGGAAGATCCTTCTGTGTACTTTACTTGAGGCCCTGTGAATTATGAGATTTCCAATCTGGCTGGTGGGAGCAGTCACTATTCTGTTCCTGTATAAGTTCTAGTTACACACTGTTCCCACAAAACTTGCAGGTAGTTCTTTCCTTAGCTTTGAATGGTTTCCTCACATTCATGTGCTGGTGAGTATTCTGCTGAATACTTGAGGTAGACCTTCTGAAGTTCTCTAGATTTTTGTTGTTGTTGTTAGTCATTTTTTTCTCCGTGTGTAGTGCTCTCCTTTATGGTATTTGACCTTGCAAACTCTAGTTGTCTTGGTCTCCCTGGACTCTCAGCTCCATCTCCTCATCTCCGGGAATCTGCCAGGCTCTGGCAGATTTCACTTTTCTGTGCCACCAACTGGAAATTCTCTCAAGGAAGTAAGCTGGGCAATCATATGGCTTCCATCATTTGTTTCCCATCTCTTGGGGATCATTGTTCTTCATGGCCTGATGTCCAATGTCTTGAAAATGGTTATTTTTTAAAAATATTTTGTCTAGGTTTTTAGTTGTTTCAGGTGGGAGGGTTAACTTTGTCTCTATTATTCCATATTGATAGGAGGTAGAAGTCCAAGCTCATGCCAAGTGTAGCAAAAAGGTAGAATTAATTGGCTCACATAATCCAAACACAGAAAGGAAGAAAGTATACTGGCCTTAGGTGTTGACTGGATCTATCGACTCAGATTACACCAGAACACTTTGTCTTTCTCTCTGCCTTGTCTTTCCATCTCGTTTCTACTTCTGTACGTTGGCCACATTCTAGTGGAGGACATGGCCACTGTCAGCTCTAGAGCCCACCCTGACAGCCAGCATGCTGAGGACAAGGAAAGAACTCCTTTTCCATCTCCAAGTTGGATAATTCTGTGGAAGGAGTGGCCTGACTTGGATGTATCCTATGTCTATGTATCAACCACTAAGCCCTGGAGGGTACATTACAAAGATTGACCCAACAAACAACAACAAAAAATACATATTGTCTACCTTACCATTGTACACATAGATTTGGGCATTTGTAAGTATTGTCTTGGAATAACTTCCTAGAAAATGCTGTGTCAAAGGTTTTAGACAAAGCTTTTTTCATAACGTCAACTTTCCCACCAAAAAGTTTATACCACTTTACCCTCCTATCAACAGTGGGTAATATGGCACATTTCTCCTCACCATTACCAACACTGGGTATTATTATTTGTTTTAATTGTTGCAAAGCTGACGGATGAAAATGATACTTCACCGTTATTTTAATTTGGAATTCTTTGGTTAGTCCTGAAATCAAACATTTTTTCATAGACATTCATTCATACAGTGGATATTTACTGGGCCAGCTATGTGACAGGCACTATTCTAGACACTAAATGTTTATTAGCCTT
The DNA here is from genome assembly GCA_031878705.1 of Tapirus indicus. Lineage (NCBI taxonomy): Eukaryota > Metazoa > Chordata > Mammalia > Perissodactyla > Tapiridae > Tapirus > Tapirus indicus. Next base: position 99,150,790 of record CM062918.1, read on the forward strand.
TTGTATTTTTTGTTTTGTGACTTGCCTATCCTTTGATCATTTTTCTACAGTCATTTGTCTTTTTCTTACAGATCTGTAATAATTTCTCATATATTAATGATGTCAGCTCTGTCACATATGTAGCAATATTTTAAAATTTAAGTCATCTGTCTTTTTGTTTTTTATAATTTCTTGATGTACAACTTTTTAATATATTTGTGTTGAATCCTTTATGATTTCTGCCTTTGATGTTACTTTTCAGCTGGTCACATTTGGCATGTTAGCCTGTTTCTGTTTAAGATTCACCAAGTCATATGTAAAAATCAGCGTTTGGCACATTTCTCTTCTAGAGGCTAATCTACTCCTGCTTCTTAGAAGACTCCCAGGGCTGCAGGCAGAGATTCAAAACATGGTTTCTCCCCAAAGGCTAATTAAGAGAAGGAGTACTTCTGCTGTTTTTACCAAGTTCATCACTGACTTGGGTTATAAACAGATATTTTAGTTGATGATGTTCTCTGATTATTAATTTAAGAAAATCTCTGAATAATGATACAAAAAATTCAAACAACAACGCATTCATTTTTCATTTATGACCTGTTAAATTTTGGTTTGCTCTGATCTGATAGCTAACTTATTTCCTGGTAGTGCCAGGAGAAAAGCGTAACGGCATCCGCAAGTGTACACGTGCCTGAGCTGCCTCTCTCATACAGACCCATTTATCTGGAACAAAGGTGGCAGGGCCAGGACGACCAAACCAATGAAATTCAATCCAACAATCTTTTATTGGATGCCTTCTGTGTGCGGAACAAATATTCAGCTGTATATGCCAGTATGGCCGTATGAATTGCCTAAGACCAGTGTCCGTTTGAGTTGGTTGGTGCATGTACTATACTGGGTGTTAACTATCTTGAGTATCACCCCTGACTGCGAGGAAAACAAGGGAGGATGTCTTGAGATCCTCCTCTCCAGGAATTTACAACCTGGTAGAAAAGCAGACACCAACTTTAAAAGCAAACAAACAAATAAAAACAACAACAAAAAGCCCTTTCGTGTAAGACAGATGCTAAGTGATATATGCAAGGAAAATGATATGGGAATATAAGGGGTCAGGTGCAGAGGGAACCACCAGGTGGAGGATGATGTTTGGTTGGTTGGTTGGTTTGGGTTTTTTTTACCAAGGTCTAATAAACGCTCATCTTGTTACCTTTTCTTCCAAGGGCTTGACAAATTTTATGAATAAGATTTTTAGACCCCTGTAGGATTGAATCAAGGTGGGTGTATTTATGAGTGTGTACCACAAGAAAACTTCCCTGACTTTCTGCAGAGAAAGCCAAAGCATCCCTCAGTCAAGAACCCCAAACCAATGGAGTACAATTCAATTCAAAAAGACATTTATTGAGCACCTACTCTGGCAATGTCTATAATTCCGGGCTACAGGGTTAAGTTTCCAGGTGTAGCAGTCCATTTATTCTGCTTCCCTAATTTCCATAGTCAAGAAGAAATGCACAGATTTCTCCACCAAACACAGACATGGCTGGACTGTACTCTGAGAGTCATCCAGCCCTTGTTCAGCCCATCTACACTACAGAAAGTTGCCAATGATAGTATGTCCCTTTCTCCTCCCCTTTCCAAATCTTAACTCCTAGAGGAGGTTCTCCTCATTATTTTCTCCATTTCTACTCTCTGAAAATCATGACAATTCAAAATCTCCTTTAGATTGAACTTTAAACATGCCTCACAGCTGCACAGCAGGTTATAGTGGATACCCTGATTCCTGCAGCTGCAGAGTGTTAACTGTTCGTGGTTCACAGCTGAATCCCTCTCTGAATGGCCCTCAGCAAGTCTGCTGCCCTACACAAGGTTGCATACCTTCCTGGAGCAATCAGCATCAAGTGACTGGTCAATAGGGATAATGTCCCATACCTCGTTTTATTGAGACAACTTTGCACTGTTATCCAACATCTCATAGGCTTAGCTGAGGCCTCTGTTGCAACAGCATCGAAGTTCAACTTCTCCCTCTGCCCAGTTCTGCTTCCCTTACTCCTGAACAGGTGTTGTTTCTCAGAGTACTCCCCACCAAAACAAAAACGAAAAACCACAACACCTTGCATACCTATCTCCGTCTAGGAGTCTGTTTCCAAGGAGCCTTCCTGAAGACATAGGTTGTTGAAATATCTCTTAAGTAACTTTCCAGATTCTTAGGACAAACTTCTAGCTTTATTGAGATTAGCTTTTTCTATTGCTTGTGAAAAACATGGCCTGAACTGCCTTTTTCCCTACAGACAGGCAAACTTCATAGAGGCAGGAGACTGAGCAGTTTCTGGAATGTGAGAGGAACTTTCCAGGGTTATGTTAAGTGGGATGACCAGACTGGCAGGTGCCTGCAATTAATCTTCCTATTCCTCAGTAAAATGCAGATGACCCAGTGAGGTACATAGATCTCTAAATACCCTTAGGTTAATCCAATCCTGGCCAAGAAAACGGTCAGTCATTATAGTAAAAGAATCCCCAAAACTAATTTCACCTTCTGCTAGGAGTTAACTACTTCCTTTTTCTTCTAGTAGGCCTTTCACTTATTCCTCTCCTGACTAACTTTTCTTGCAAGACTAAAAGCTGCTATTTGGAATTTTGGGAGTGGACCTTACCACCTCTGATTCACAACCATTTAATCCTGTGGGATTTGACTAACATCTCTCTTATTGCCAGCTCTCATCCGTTCATCTCTCTTTTGGCTTTGTGCCTTCTTTCAGCTTAGTTGCGAAATGGCAAATAAGGGTAGAGTAGAGGGTAGTACTTATATGCATGGAGTTTCTACCAAGTACCAAGTACTGTACTGGGTACTTCACATATTTCACATTATCTCATTAAACCTCACAGTAACCCTAGAAGATACATATATCTGCTGTTTCCTCTCAACACACACAACACCAAGGTTCAAAGTGTCATGTAATATAGTTATTTGAGATGTGTAGCCTCTCCTCTTTAAGAAGTTATCAGTCTCGCTAGGTTTGCACAGGATTGTGAAGCCATGTCCTAGGTTAATGCTAATATTACTAATGTTAGTTTTGGTAGAACTTGGTTTGGTAGTGGTCTGGAGGCAGATCTAACCTTCGAATATCCCCTGATTTTACTCCTAAATCCTTCACAGTCTTAGCTTTCCTAATGCTGTAGGTCAGAGGAGGTATCTGAAACTGAGAGGGTCTCCTAAGAGCTGACCAACATTTTGTTCTAACACTAATTAACTAACTGATTAATGAATTCATTTAACAAGTATTGACTGCCTACAATGTGCAGGAACCATTATTGGGGGATGCCATGGCCCAGTAACAAAGAGCATAGACTTTGAGGTCAGACTACTTGCATTTGAATCCAGGCTCCATCACTTAGTAGCTGCATGACCTATTAGATATCTACCATACTAGCTCTTTTTGGCCCTCAGTTTTTTCACTCGTAAAGTGGAGATAAAAACACTTACTTCATGGGGGGTAGTTGTGAAGTTTAAATAGGATTGTCCATGTAAAGAGCTTGGTGTGCAAATAACTACTTGATCAATGGCAGCTATTCTCTTCTTACAGGAGAAACAAAGTGACTGAAGAATGGTTCCTGATTTGGGAAACACAGTCTAGGAGGGGAGATAAGATGTGTGCATAAGTAACTATAATACAAATTTAGAAATTGATGGATAACATGGAGGTAGAAATATGTGATGAAATTTAGAGAAAGGAAAGATTACTTCTAGGTGAGGAAATCAGAGAAGGCTTCTTGCATAAAATAACATTCAAGATGTTGGATGATATTTACACTATTCAGCATTAAACCTGTGAGTGGCAACCCTCTTGTAAACCAGTAAGTTCTATCCTAAGTTTAAAAATAACACCAAATAACAGACTCTTGGTGCAGAGTCCTGGAATGCAGCATTATGAGGCTGGGTGCCCACTGGACATGAGGATGTGCCTATGAGATCAGCATAGGATAATACATGTCCAACTCACAGATTCTGCTTTGCAGCTGATTCCACAAGATTATTTTGACCCAGGCAAGACTTCTGCCTGGATGACTTTAATCAGGACTCTGAAAAAGACTCCAAATTAATGACTGACAGCAAGAGTTTAAGTACATTCATGAGCCCTAAATTACAGGTATGGGAAAGGATACCAAAAAAAAAAAAAAGTGACCCCCCTCTCTCAGAGAGTTTATATAGTCTAGTTAGGAAGATAACATACAAAATGACTTTTATAACATTTATTGTTCTTTCTTCTGTCTATAAAAGCAATACAAGTTCACTGTGGAAAATTTAGAAAATATAGAAAATTAAATAGAAGAAAAGCAAAATCATCCCAAATCTCACTACCCAAGACTAACCTTAGTTCAAATTATAAATGTTTACATACCCCTCCCTTGTGCTCCACAGACAGGCACACTACCCCACCCTCACCTCACATACACTCATGGGAGGAGGTTCTTATGCAAGTGGACCATAAACCCTCCCATTCCCTCTTTCCTTTCTGGAGATGTCTGCCTGGGAATATGATTTGGTTTAAAGTACAGAGAAGGTTTTTTTTAAAAAAGCTACTTAGTGTAGCCATCAATCAACTAACAGCTCTGTAAAGACTTCTGTTTCTCATACAGGTGTGCCTCTTGTATTACCATATAAGGTGAGGGGAAAGGAAAGTGACTGACACAGCTCTGCACCAAAAATGTAAAGCTATTCCCATTTGGGCATGGAAGAGTCAGTAAATATTATGTGTGTGTAAGATTCTGGATGACTAAGCAGAAATCCTCATTCTGAATCCCTCAATGGCAGTGAGATCTTTAAAAGGACTCACAGCCCACTTGGGACTGATCTGCTGAAGGGAAGGCCCCTGTGGTGGTAGTCTAGACTAAAGAGCCTAAACTAGGAGCTCCATACATTGTTGGCCTGTACCGTGTTTAAAATTTAAACTAGTATTCAATGTGAAACCATCAGGAGATATCACATAAAATTTTGGATTTCCAGCTTTTATTGAAAGAAAGAGAGAAAGACAGACAGAAAGAAAGATCTGGCAATCCTGGGCTCTTTTTTTTTCAATTAAGGAAATTAGCCCTATGAGTGTCATATCTTTTCCCAGCTTGTTATTTGTCTTTTTAATTTTGGGGTGCTTTTTATTGTTGTTATTTGTTTTTATTTCTATGCAGAAATTTTAAATTGTTATATGGTCAAATTTATCAATCATTTCTTTTATCCCTTCTGAATTTCATATCTTATTTAGAAAGATTTTAGTCACTTGTGTTAGTGTGCTGGGGCTGCCATAACAAAGTACCACAGACTGGGGGGTTTAAACAACAGAAATTAATTTTCTCTCTGTTCTGGAGGCTAGAAGTCCAAGATCAAGGTGTTGGCAGGGTTGGTTTCTTCTGAGGCCTCTCTCCTTGGCTTGTAGATGGCTGTCTTCTCCCTGTGTCTTCACATGGTCTTCCCTCTGTGCGTATCTGTGTCCTAATCACCTCCTCTTATGAGGACACCAGTCCTATTAGATTAGGGCCCACTGCAGTGAACTTACTTTATCTTAATTACCTTTTTAAAGACCCTATTTCCCAAAACGGTCACATTCTGAGACACTGGGTGGGGTTTAGGACTTCAATATATGAATTTTAAGGGGGCACAATTCAGCCCATAACATCACTGAAGATTATTTTTTAAATTCTCCCGTGTTTTCTTCCAGTATTTTTATAGTTTTATTTTTAACATCTAAATATTTGATTCATCTGGAATTTGTTTTGGTATAAGGAATAAGGTAGGGATCTGATTCTTTTTTTTTCTAGATAGTAAGCTAAATGTTCCAGCTCTGCTTATTAATAATCTTCCCCCCATCTTGAAATTCTACCTTTATCTTATACTCAATTCCCTTGTATATTGGGGCCCATTTCTGGATACTATTTTACACCACTAATCTGCCTATTTTTGTGCCACTACCAAACTTTTAATTATGATAATTTTATAATATATTTTAATCTTCTAGAGATAATCTTACCCTGTTATTTTTCCTTTCCAGAATTTTCATCACTATTTTTGCACCTTTACTTTTCAGCATTTACTTTAGCATTGCCCTGTCTAGTTGTAAAAAAATTTTGATAGCATTTTTATTGGGATAGGGTCAAATATATAGATGAATTTAGGAAGACTTTACATGTTTATATTATTGAGCCCTTAATGTCTATATTATTTGTTAAGATTGTTTACCCTTTTATACTGCTTGAATTTTTAACCATGTACATGCATTATTTTTTATGACCAGGAAAAAATTCATTTCTGTTCTAAAAAAAAATTAAAAATAAAAGAATACAGTAGGAGTAAACAAGATTAGCAGAGATAAATTTATCTAGAGGAGCCATTTTGGAGCTCCCTAAATTCTAAACCTCACAATTATATCTTCCCTACTGTTTATGTAGTCTTGCTTTCTCACGGTTAGAACAAAATAGATTCAGCAACACATTTTGACACAGTGCATGTTATACTAATGAGAAATGTCAGTTCTCCCTTGTGCTCTGTCTCATTTCTGCAAATTCAAAAGATACACTCCTCTCTCAAAGGTTGTCTAGGCTGAGAGAGGCTGACTGTAAACTTGGCAGGTTTCCCTAACATTCCCCAGCCAAGGCTGTCATTGTCTGACTAAACGGAAAAGGGTCAGGTTTCTAGTGACAAAGGAACTGCTTCAGGTCCTCCTCCAGTCTCACTAGCAACCAGCTGCTTTTCTCTCAGGAGCTCAAATGTCTTCCCTGCCCCTCTTGAAGAGGTGTAAGCCCAAGAAGAGATCCACAGCAAGCAATACAGACACCTTAAATGGGTCTTTGTGTCTTTAATGCAGTGAGAAAGTGAATCAGGAGGTACACTTCCCTTTAAGAGGTCATTTCTAATGGTGTTTCTTGGTTCCCAGGTTAAGTAAAAGCCTAATAGTTCTATTTTCTTTTTTGCCCCCAGTTTAATTCATTCATTCATTCACATTTGGCACGTACGTTAGAGTGATCATTCTAAAATGTAAGTCAGAACCACGTCACTCTTCTGCACATAGCCCTCCATTGACCTTTTCACCTCACCCAGAGTAAAAATCGAAGTCCTTACAATGGCCTACTTCTGGCTCTGTGTGATCTATCCACCGGTCCCCAACATCTGTGACCTCATCTCCAACTTCTCTCCCAATCATTCACTCTACTCTAGTCACACTGGCCTCTTTGCTGTCTTCTTAATACCGGAACATTCTTACCTCAGATAGCCCCAGGGGTCACTCCCTCACCTCCTTCAGTTCTTTATGCAAATGTCATCATCTCCGTGAGGCATTTTCTTGTCACCCCACCTAAAATTGTAAGCCCTGTACTCCCTACCCCTATCCCTGGCTTTATTTTTCTTCCTAGAGTTTACCACCATCTAACATACTATATATTTAGTTTCATATTTATTATCCATCTCCCCTTACTAGAGTGTCAGCTCCACAAGCGCAGGGATTTTTGTCTGGTTCACTGTTGTGTCCCAAGAGGCTAGAACAGAGTCTGCTATAATGGCATTCATGAACATTTGCTGATTGTGTAAACAAATTAGTAATCACTCTAGGTTGGCATCAAGGACATCCATTCATCTTCCAGCTACCTTTCCCCAAAGCCACAGAGGATTTGGAGTCTCTGGTTCTGTCTCATAAAGTAAGAGTTTAACCTTCATGGAGCCATTTATTTTAAGATGTGGGGATTCCCCGAGGCACCATTCTCCTTGATAGAACATTTTTCAAGGAAATTGTCTTATTTGCAGAGTGAATAATTAAGATCTCTTCAAAAAGAAAGATAAGAAACCAAATCTAGCTTTGCCTACATTCAAACCTTTCCTTGGTTAATGGGAAAGAATCTCTTCTAGCCGTGATGTGTTTATCTATCATGCATTTATTGTCATTTGATACATGGCGTTACTGAAATCAGTTTGTTACCTAGTTCCCTTAGTGAGTGGGGGAGGGTGCTCAGATATTCGTTTATTCAACAAATATTTATTATTTGTAAAAAAATTACAAACTGAAAAGAGCACTATGAAGGTAACAAACCAAGCACTGTGATACATGATAACATACATGGACCTTCTTAGATACAGGCAGGGAAGGCCTGTCTGAGAAGGTAATATTGAAGCTGAAATTTGAGGGTAAGAAGGAGCCACCCAAGACACATATGGAGACAGAGACTTGGTGTGTTCTCAGAACTGAAAGGAGGCCAAGGTAGCTGGAGCAAAGTGAACAAAAAGAAAGAGGGCTCAAGGATGTTGAAGATGTTGAAAAGATAAGGCTAGATCATGGCTCCCCTTGCAGGTCTTGGCGAACAGTCTAGGTTTGGTTCCAGGTGCGCTGTGAAGCCACTGAGGGGTTACTAAGCAGGTGGTGACCTAATCCAACTTACTTTGTTTTTTTTGCTGAGGAACATTCGCCCTGAGGTAACATCTGTTGCCAATCTTTCTCTTTTTTTGCTTGAGGAAGATTGGCCCTGAGCTAGCATCTGTGCCAGTATTCCTCTATTTTGTGAGTCGCTGCCACAGCACGGCTGATGAATGGTGTAGATCTGTGCCCAGGATCCGAACTCACAAACCCAGGCAGCTGAAGCAGAGCATGTCGAACTCAACCACTGTGCCATGGGGCCGGCCCCCCAACTTACTTTTAAAGAGATCACTCTAGCTCTTTGTAGTATGGTGGCCACTAGCCACATGTGACTATTGAGCACTTGAAATATGGCAAGTCAGAATTGAAATGCACTGTAAGTATAAAATATACATTATTTGTTATATTTTAAATTGTACATTTAAATATAATGTACAATTACACATTGTACATTATACAATATATAATAGTTTGATGCTAGTTTGAGTATATTAGGTTAATAAAATATATTATTAAAATTAATTTCACCTGTTTCTTTTTAGTTTAATGTGGCTACTAGAAAATTTAAAATTATATATGTGGTCACATTATATTTCTATGGGACAGTGTTGCTCTGGCTAGTTATGAAAAACAGATTTGAGGGAAAGTAATGGGGGAAGTGAGAAGACCAGTGATGAGACTACTGCCAGAATTTAGAAATGATGGACTTGTTGGGTTAGGGTGCTATCATGGGAAATGGAGAGACGTAAATACATTTGAGATGTGGTTTCTGGTGTGGGGTTCTGTAGGATTTACTGTTGAATCAAGGATTATTCCCACATTTATGACTTGAGCAACAGGCTATATGATGGTGCTATTTACTGAGATGAGTAAAACTAGGGAAGGATTGGCTTTGGGGTGGTAAAGGAATCCGTAACCTAGTTTTGAACATATAAAGTTTGAGATACCTGTGAGACATCCCAGTGGAGATGCCAAGCTGACATTTAGTGATCTAAGACTGTAGCTCAGAGGAGAGCTCTGAGCTGGACTAGAGAGATAACATTCTGAGTTCTCAGCGCATAAGTTGTATGTGGGGTTAGGAAGCTTGTGTAGACAGAGAAGAGAAGAAACTGTGTGGGTTAGTTGATTCACATACCATAAAGACCATTAGAGTGTGGGCAGAAGACAAGGGGCCTGTAAAGGAGAGCAAAAGGACAGAGACTTAAGAGGAAAACAAGGAGATTGTGATGTCATTGAACAAAGAGAGTAGCTTGAAGAAAGATAGAGTTCCCAGCTATGACAAATGCTGCTAAGAGATCAAATGGATAAGCACAGAACAGTATTCATAGGTTTAAGCAACAAGTGAGCCATATACTGTTAAGCATGATGACAAAAGCCATTTTTCAGTGGAGAGGTGGGAACAGACGCAAGATAGCAAATGGAAGGTGACGTGGTAGTGTGTGAAGATTTAACTCTTTCAAGAAGTTTGGCTCTGAAGCGGGCAGAGACAAGGAAGTCACCTAAAGAGAGATGAGTCAAGGGGGAAACAGGAGTGAAGGAATGGTAGTGGAATGAGATTAATGACTCAGGACAGGGAAGGGATAACCAAAGGAGCAAAGTCCTTGAGTTGTTGAGAGGAGATGTGCTCTCAGACACAGGTGCAGGCAGAGAAAGATTCACCCTGAAGCTAATGAAGTGGAAGCCTCAGGCTTCTCACTGGCATTGACCCCTTTCAAGACTGACTTTTTATTTGTAATTTTGTATTCTTTTCCTTAAAGAGGGCCTCCAAATTATATAGGCTTCAGACCCCCGCAAGACCTGGTTCAGACCCAGCGTGAAGGGACTGACTTTGGATAGGAGGGGAGGGATGGCTCTCTGTTTCCTAAACTTGAGTGATGATAGGAAAGTAAAAACAATGAGAAAAGTCTCAAGATCCAAAAAAATCTATCAGAAGAACCCCAGGAATTTGTGTCCTGGTTTTGGGAATCACTGATCTGTTTCAGACGTTCAAATACCTGATTGGGGACCAGGAGACCTGAGATCTGTGTCTGGCTTCACCTGCGCTATGTACAGGGCTGGCTTCATGGGTGTGTGACCTGTGCAGTCACATAGGTCCCCATGCTTAGCAGGTCCCTGTGCTTGGTTTAATGCTCTGCTGTCACTGTCTTGAAATTCATCATAATATTTGAAAAAGGATCCCACATTTTCATTTTGTATTGAGCCTTGCAAGTTATGTAACTGGTCCTGGCCAAGTGTTGATATTTGACTTTTTTTTAAATTGAGATGTAATTCACATACCATAAATACTTGACTTCTTTGTGCCTTGGTTTCCTCATCCTCAAGTAACCATAATAAATCTCACCTCTTAGATAGATGGTATGTCAAAAAATGCAAAGTTCTGGGAGCTCCTCCAATGAGGTGATTCTTTCCGTTAGGTGGGCTCTCATATTTGTTTTGCATGCCATTACTCATCATGCCTTGGTTTCTTGCAGCTGCTGCTGAGGCTTTCTGTTTTTAACCCACATCTATATCATTTATTTCTTCACTTTCATACCAACAACCTTTTCCTAATGAAGCTTAAATATATTGATCACATCATCCTCTTTCCTAAGCAGTCTCTGCTTGCTAGGGTTTGGGTCTATGAGTAATTGCCTTATGTGGAAGGTATAGCCGATACAAATCCAAGACTCATTTGAGCAAAGTGAGTGCTTTCAGTTCTTATGAGGGTGCCTAAGACAATAGCTCAGCAGAGTTAGCAAGAAAAGGAAAAAAGAGAAGCAGGTCTATTTCTATTTGCAGGGCCCAAGGCACAAATACAGACAATGAAATAAACTATAGATTTAATATTTAAAATTTATAATTTATGCTAACAATCTGTTAAAATCTTATATCCTTCTACCTTGACAAATATATTTTCATCATGTTGGCTAGGTTTAAGTTTAGAATGTTTGGACTCCTTGGAGCAGCAAGAACTGCTTGCATGTCTCCCAGCAAGGGAACATGGTAGTGTGAGGTGAGCCAGCCTCCAGTCCTCTCCATGTCTCTTTCCATTCCTGGCTTAAAAAGTTTTGAGGGATGAGGAGCTGGCCCCCTAGCGTAGTGGTTAAGTTTGCACACTCTGCTTTGGTGGCCCGGGGTTTGCAGGTTTGGATCCCGGGCATGGACCAACACACCACTTGTCAAGCTATGCTGTGGCAGCATCCCATATAAAGTAGAGGAAGATGGGCACGGATGTTAGCCCAGGGCATCTTCCTCAGCAAAAAGAGGAGGATTGGCAACAGATGTTAGCTCAGGGCTAGTCTTCCTTACAAAAAAAAAAAAAATTTCGGGAGATGAGAGACCAGTAGCCACAGAGGGACTGAAGGCAGAGGGGATGGAGAACTTCCACATCTCGCCCTTGAGCTGAGCTGGGTTTGTGAGGGTATCCAAGTTCTTATTATCATTATAAGGATTCATTTCTCAATATTGAAAGAGATGTAGGAATGCTGGGGTCAGCAGAAGAAAGGGCTCAGCTTGCATGCCCTAGCCTATGCCCTGCACACCACTGGGTTCAACCTCACCTGCCTCTCGAGGTCCTCTCCCAGGAATGCTGCCCAGCAGGACTAGGCCCCTTTCAGTGAGCTTGACAAGACCAAAGCAAAGGTGCAAGTAGAGAAGGAAAGGCATGGCAGGAAGTTTTAAAGAATGGGTCCTGAGATACTGTATTTTCCAATCATTCCAGGGGTGATATCAGCCTATGTTCCTTCACGAGAACAGGATTAGGCGCTTGCTATCTGAACAGGAGGTGCAGGTTGGTGAACCAAGAATTTTCAGAGGGAGTTTTGATGAGGAGAGAAAGAGTGGACACTAGTGTGTTAGATGGATGTCTAGACTCTGAGGTTACATCCAGAGTTTCCACCCTGATAAGAATAAGCTTCAGCCTGATGTTAGGCTACCTTTGTCACTAGCAAGATGGTAACAGAGTTTAGTCAAGCTGGTGAGAGTTGCCTTGCTTTCTAGTATTTATGTCAAAGAGTATTATGTCTAGTATTATCCCAAATGAGAAGCAAAGGGAGTGCCAGGGGACATCATACTGCCAGGTGGAAAGAGTCTTTCTAAGAATAAAGGCAAGACAAAATAAAAACAGAGCCAATAGATTCAGGGAGACAGTGAGCATGAGCAAACAATTTGGTGACCATGGACCAAGCCTTGCCTGAAGTTTAGGAACTTCAGCCAATAAATTCCTCCTCCACTTTTTTTTTTTTTTTTTTTTTTTTGCATTAGTTACTTGTAGTCGGTTTTCTGTCACTTGCAAATAAAAGAGTCCTGATTAACCCCTGGAGTAAGGCTCTATATACATGAATGGAGAGTTGAGATGAGTTGAATAGTATAGGGAAGGTAATTCCAAATCATTGCCAGTCTGTGAGTATGGAATAGGTTGGATACATCACTTTGAATAAGAACTGATAAACCTTCTCCAGGAATCTGTATAAGCACTTGACCAAAAGGATTAGGTAAACCATTCTTCCTAATTCCACTCCCTCTTACACCACCACCTACCACCCGCCATCACCACACTCTGTCCATTCCCACAACATGCACACACCAACAGTTGCCTGAATTTCTCCATTGTGGAAAGTAAAGAAAGCCATCTGTATGTCCACCAACCAGCTGACAGTAAGACTGTTTTTGTTACTGACTCCCAGGATAGAGGGCCTATTGTCTTAATTAAGCAATCACACTTACTGAGTTCCTACTATGTGTAAAGCATTAGGGCAGATATTGTGGTAGATGCAGGGAAGTAGAAACGTTGGTCCTTCCTTCAAGGAGTTTACAAAGTTAATTGGGAGATAAAACCTAAATAATGTAAATAGAAAGTTAAAGAAAAAATATATAAGCGTTTGGAAAACAGTTTGGCAGTTCCTCAAAAAGTTAAACATGGAGTTACCATTTGATTCAGCAGTTCCATTCCTAGGTGTTTACTCAAGAAAAAAGAAAACATATGTCTACACAAAAATTGTACACAAATGTTCACAGCAGTGCTATTCACAATAGCCAAAACGTTGGAAACAACCCAAATGTCCATCAACTGAAGAATAAACAAAATGTGGTTTATCCATACAGTGGAATATTATTCCATAAAAATTACATTAGTCTATAAAAATTATTATTTTATAAGAATTTATATTATTTTTTCAAAAGGAATGAAGTATTATGGTACAATAAGAAATATATATTTGATCTTTGTCCCCAGTTCCTGGCATAGAGTTCCTGAAACCCTTGGAATTTCCTAAGTGATAGGAGAATCTTTTGTTGTTCGTAACAAGACTTTTTTAGCTGTACCTGAGTTTATGCTAATGAGGTGACTCTTGGCGGACCCCTAGATAGCTTCAGGATGGGAGCCGGTTGCCAGAAAGATCAAGCCATGATTAGAGAGTTGGAACTTTCAGGCCCACCTCCCAACCTCCAGGGAAGGAAGAGGGGCAGGGGATTGATTTCAATCACCAGTGGCTAATGATTTAATTAATCATGCCTCTGTAATGAAACCTCCATAAAAATTCCTAAATAATGGGGTTTGGAGAGCTTCCAAGTTAGTAAATGCATGGAAGTGCTGGGAGGGTAGCACATCCTTAGAGGGCATGGAAGTTATGTGCCTCCCCTCACCCTACCTTGCCCCATGCATCTCTTCCATTTGGCTGTTCCTGAGTTGTACCCTTTATAATAAACTGATAACAGTGAGTAGAGTGCTTTCCTGAGTTCTGTGAGTCAGAGTCATTCTAATGAATTATCAAACCTAGATGGGGGTCATGGGAACTCCTAAATTTGTAGTTGAATGGGCAGAAATGTGGGTAACCTGGGCACTGCATTTGCGGCTGGTGTCTGAAGTGGGGGCAGTCTGAAGTGTGGGGGACTGAGCCTTTAACCTGTGGGGTCTGACACTAACTCCTAGAGTTAAATTGTAGGGTACCCAGCTGGTGTCAAAGAATGGTTGGTGTCAGGAAGAAAGAATCTTAGAATTGATAAGTAAAAGAATCCAGACACAAAATGTCACATATTGTATGATTCCATTAACATTATATGTCCATAATAGACCAATTTATGGAGACAGAGAGTAGATTAGTGGCCAGGGACTTGGAGGAGGGGAGAATTGGGAGTGACTGCTAACAAGTATGGGTTTCTGTTTGGAGTGATGAAAATGGGAATTAGATGGTGGTGATGATTGCACAACTTTATGGATGTACTAAAACCCCCAGAATTATACACTTTAAAAACAAATGAATAAACTTTTTAAAAAAAAAAAAAAAAAGCAAGGGGAAGGAGTATGACAGTTACATAAGAGAACTTATCACATCAGTTCTCCCTGCATGGAGCAATGCGTTGTGAAAAAGGCACTATAATGAAAGACAAGAGAAATTATAGCTTCCAGTCAACTGACAGTGACTTCAAAATAGCTGATTCCATAAGAATGACTATTTTCAGTCTATTGCCTTTGCTTAGCCTAATACAGAAACCAGATATTTCTGTCTTAACCAAATCCTTGCTGACTCCTAACATTTACTTTCCTCTTAGTCTTGTATCATTGGTTACAAGAAATCATTTGTTATTTTTGACTAAAAAATAAAAATACAAGAGCTATCAAAAGACTGAGATTACTATATTAGCCTGGAAAGCAAGGATTGATACCAAGTCTTGAGTAAAAGGTTTTTTGAGGAGGGGAGGCAGTAATCCCATGGAACTGGGAAGAGTAAAACAGGAAAGAAGGAAAAACCAATACAAAGGTGTATTCTCAAATTGGTTGTTGTTAGGAAACTAAGTCTCCATCTCTTCAGAACTTTTTGAGGGGCCACGTTGAATAGCCTCAGAATTATCCACCTGAGATCAGGACTGACTTCTGATCCCATTGGTCAAGGTTTGTCCCATGAGGCATTGACTCCTCTGCACTTCTAGGTTGTGTATGCATGAGTGCTGGTTGGATTTTGAAGGTATTCCTCACCTCAGTCTCTGAGTTCTGGGGTGGCATACAAGAATTATACCCAGGAAAAGTTGGTTGTTTCAGCAGTGGGTGGAGTAAAAGGTGGGCTAATTAATAACAAAAAAATCATAGACAATGAAAGCTAAGAGATCAATGAAAGAAGGAATCATTTTAGGTGAAACAGATTTGTAATATTAACAGCTCTATATAACAGTTATCTGATTTTGTTAGCACATTTACTTAAATATAATCTATTTTGCTTATATATTGCTTACAATTTAAATAATTCCCACTTAAAGTGAGCCTAAAAAGATGTAAACATAAAAGAAAATAAGACTGGAAAAAACACAGTCTTTTCAACAAAAAACTAGATATACACATGCAAAAGAATGAAGTTGGACCCTTACCTTATACCATACACAAAATCTAACTCAAAATGGATGAAAGATCTAAACATAAGAGCAAAAACTATAAAGCTCCTAGAAGAAAACATAGAAGACATTTTCATAACATTGGATTTGGCAATGATTTCTTGCATCTGACACCAAAAGCACAGGCAACAAAAGAAAAGGTAAACAGGGGGCCAGCCCGGTGGTGTAGTGGTTAAGTTTGTGTGTTCCACTTTGGCTGCCTGGGGTTTGCAGGTTCAGATCCCAGGAGCAGACCTACACACTGCTTATCAAGCCATGCTGTGGCAGGCATCCCACATATAAGGTGGAGGAAGATGAGCACAAATGTTGGCCCAGGGCCAATCTTCCTCAGCGAAGAAAGGAGGATTGGCAACAGTTGTTAGTTCAGGGCTAATCTTCCTCACCAAAAATAAAATTAAAAAAAAAGAAAAAGTAAATAAATTAGACTTCATCAAAATTAAAAACATTTTTACACCAAAGAGTCCTAACAAGAAGCAAAAGACATGCATTCTGCTTCAACGGCCTGGGTTCATGGGTTTGGATCCTGGGCGTGGACTTACACCACTTGTCAGCCATGCTGTGGTGGTGACCCACATATAAAAAAGTAGCGGAAGTTGGCACAGATGTAAGCTCAGGGTTAATCTTCCTCAAGCAAGAAATGAGGAAGATTGGCAACAGATGTTAGCTCAGGGACAATCTTCCTCACAAAAAAAAAAAAAAAAAGATGATCAACATCACTAGTCCTTAGGGAAATACAAATCAAAACCACAGTGAGATATCACTTCATACCCATGAGGATCACTATTATAAAAAAAAACTTGAAAATAATATATTGGTAAGGATGTGGAGAAATTGGAACCATTGTGCATTGCTGATGGGGATGTAAAATGGTGCAGCCATTATGGGAAAACAGTTTGGCATGTTCTCACAAGCTAAACATAGAATTACCATATGATCCAGCAATTCTGTTTCTGAGTATACACCCAAAAGAACTGAAGACAGGAACTCAAACAGATCTTTTACATCCATGTTCATAGCAGAATTATTCACAGTAGTCAAAAGGTAGAAACAATCATGTGTTGGACAGATGAAAGGATAAACAAAATGTGGTATATACACACAATGAAATATTATTCAGCCTTAAAAAGGAAGGAAATTCTGCTAGAACAAGGATGAATCTCAAAGACACGCGAAGTAAGCCAGACATAACAGGACAAATGTTGTGTGATTCCACTTATATGACATACCAGGAATAGGCAAATTCATAGAGACAGGAAGTAGATCAGAGGTTACCAAGGTCTAGGGAGGGAGAAACGTGGAGTTATTGTTTAATAGGTACAGAATTTCTGTGTGGAGTCATGAAAAAGTTTTGAAAATAGATATTGGGGATGGGTGCACAATATTGTGAATGTAATTAATGTCCCTTAATTGTACACTTAAAAATGGTCAAAATGGTAAAGTTTATGTTATGTGTATTTTACTACAATAAAAATGTACCACCCAAAAAAAGAAAAGAAAGAAGGGAGGAAGGAAGGAAATAATACCAAAAATTCTTTGAAAGGACCCCTTCAGCAATGTCCAGGGCAAACCTGTACCATCTTAAATTAATGAAGCAGTTTTTAGGGGATGCTGGAAAAGGGGATAAGGTGAATTAATGAGCAGAACAGGTAATTCTCACCTGTGTGTCAAATGGGGCATCTATAGCTGTAGTGCTTTGAGAAA
The DNA here is from genome assembly GCA_031878705.1 of Tapirus indicus. Taxonomy (NCBI): domain Eukaryota; kingdom Metazoa; phylum Chordata; class Mammalia; order Perissodactyla; family Tapiridae; genus Tapirus; species Tapirus indicus. Next base: position 99,168,213 of record CM062918.1, read on the forward strand.
AGTAGTTTCAGGTTGGCAGTTGGCTAGGGTTACTCTGAAATCAAACCAGTACAAGGTTTAGCTTTCCTCTTGACTTGTTTGTTTGGCTCCTTTTTCATTGTCATGAGCCAAGGCCAAGGCCAGGTGACCACCTGGCACCAAGGATTCAAGAGAGATGCACTATCACAGTGTCTCTTCAGCTTCTGCCACAGGTTACTAGAATCCTCAGTCTGATAGCTTGACTATTTGTCCTGCTCTGTCATCTTTGCTTTCAAAATGTCAGTCTTTGAGCACTTGTAGGCATTTTCCTCCAGAGTTGCTGAATGGGGCTTCAAGAACTGCTTTTCTGGTTCTTCCTGTTTAGCTCCTGCTATTAAGATTGCCCTCTGAAATTCACAGCAAATGGTTTTTCCTTCAGTTTCCTTTGGCTGTGGCATACAACCTGCTCCAGCCAGTTTGCAGCCATGAACCCGTGCACTCTCTTCCTCATTCTGCCTTCAGATTATCTCTGTAGGAGACAAGAAGTGTCTGTCCCTGCAGACACCACATGTCGAGGCTCGTGGCAAGCACTCCTGTATTTGTCGCTCTTTCCCCTGAGAACTTCCTGCTTGTTCTTTTCCATGGTTCTTCAAGACTTTGTCTTTCTGGTTGTATCCTGTGGGGTAAGATTTACCTCTCTCCTTCAAAGGCTTACATTGGGCAGGATCTCAGATCTATGACCGTTTTCAGAGAATTGTGTACACAGGAAAAGGTTTGAGAAATATTCTCTTAACTACTCCCTTGCCAAAATTTAATTTTGACGTCTTGCCACATAAAAGGTTTTTTTTTAATTGTGGTAAAATACTCAAATCATAAAATTTACCATATTAATCATTTTTAAGTGTACAGTTCAGTAGTGTTGAGTACATCCACATTGTTGTGCAATCAATCTCCAGAACTCTTTTCATCTTGTAAAACTGAAACTGTCCCCATTAAACAACTCTCCATTCCTCCCTCCCCCCAACCCCTGGCAATCACCATTCTACTTTCAGTCTCTATGAATTTGACTACTCTAGGTACCTCATATAAGTAGAATTATACAGTCTTTGTCTTTTTATGACTGCTTTATTTCACTTAGCATAATGTTTTCAAGGTTCATCCATGTTGTAGCATGTGTAAGAATTTCCTTCTCTTTTAAGGCTGGATGATATTCCATTGTGCATATACACCAAATTTTGCTTATCCATCCATCCATCGATGGACATTTGAGTTGTGAATATTGCTGCTATGAACATGGGTATATAAATATCTCTTCGAGAACCTGTTTTCACTTCTTTTGGATATATACCCAGAAGAGGGATTGCTGGATCATAAGGTAATTCTATTTTTAATTTTTTGAGGAACTGCCATACTGTTCCATAAAAGTTTTAGAGGATATCAAAATTACCCAGAAATGATCAGTAGAAGAAACTGGATTAAAGTGATGCAAGATGATAAGTCTGGCATTTTTAAAATTTATCATCAATATTTTCCTTGTTCTTGGCTTTTCCATATGTCTGTCTCTTTCCTTTCATTCTAGCCTACAGAGTGAAGATTGTACTCTTTTTCGAGGGCCCAAGGCCTATGGTAATAGTCTCAATTTATCAGAGAGTCCCTTTGGGATCAATAACTGAGGAAGAAAGGGGGAGGAAGCAGAATGGAGTAGAAGGAAAAGTTGAGCTGCAATGCAGGCCTGATGACAGCCTCACCCAACCCCATAGGGAGCTCTGGAACTAAAATGGCTCATCAAGTAATTCTGTGTTTGGCCGAAACAGCAGAGTCTTTCTACCCTCCTTGGTCATTGGATATGGGCTGCCTTGGGAAGGACATGACCTTGAACAAAGGAGGCTCTCCCTGCAGCTGAGACAAGCTCTGAAGGCTGCAGCTGTCAGCCACATTCCCAGCAGCTGGGACCAAAATTCAGTCCTTGAAAGGGGAGTCTGGGTGGCCTGTCACCATGTCCTCCACAGCAGTTTTTGTGAAAGCCTGCTGAGGGAAGCTTCAGAAGCACAGAAGATTGTGGGTCACAGGCACCAGCGGGAATGTGGCAGTGCTAGTACAAGGCATATCATTCACTGTGAGTGAGAGGGTCTATGTGTGATGGTAAAAAGCACAGACTCTAGGGCCAGACGACCCAGGTTTGAATCTTTTTTCCGTATTTCCCTGCTGGGTGACCTTGGTCAGGTGACTTGACCTCCCTGTGCTTCAGTTTCTTCCTGTGAATAGGGGTCATAGTAGAATCTATCTCATAGGAGTGTTGTAAGAATTAAATGAGGGGCTGGCCCCGGTGGCATAGCAGTTAAGTTAGCACGCTCCGCTTCAGTGGCCCGGGGTTCACAGGTTCTGAACCCAGGCGTGGAATGACACACCGCTTGTCAAGCCATGCTGTGGTGGTGTCTTATATAAAGTAAAGGAAGATGGGCACAGATGTTAGCCCAGGGCCAAGCTTCCTCAGCAAAAAAGAGGAGGATTGGCAATAGAGGTTAGCTCAGGGCTAGGCTAGTCTTCCTCACACACACACACAAAAAAGAATTAAATGAGTTAATATGTATGAAGTGCTTAGGATAGTTTCATGCCTAGAGCAAGCACTCTCTGTGTAACTGTTATTATAGATGTACGGATTTTTATGAAGTCTCTGAGTGAAGACAGGAGTTTTAGAACCTGCAGAAACAGTGGGAAACTGGAAGGAAGTTGAAGGATTCAGAGAGCTAGGTGTAAAACGAACAATGAAAATGACCAAGGAAGCACGAGAGGATGAGAAATGAGATACACAGAGAAAATAATAAAAATGACTGGGGGAAAAAGTGTCCAATTGAACATCAAAATCAAAGGGCAACAAACTAAACAATTTGAGAACATTATTGGGGAGTTGGTTCTCTGAATATTCTGGGTATTTAAAGACCTTACTAGTAGCAAAAGTGCTTTTGATTCTCACTCCCTCTTCCTCTTTCCAGTCATCCCACTGTATTTCACCTTCCTCCTATTCACTTTTCAAGTCCCGACCCCCTACTGACCGATTGCTAGAACTGTCATTGTAGGCACGTTCCAAATGCACATAGTGCACTCTATTAATGGAACGTGAATGTTGCCATGAAGCAAGTCAAGCAAAAGATGAGACAAGAAGATCAATACACAAGAGAGGAGTATAAGCACATCATTCTATCAAGTGGTGGCTGAAGGCAAAGCAAATGCTGTAAGAGAATATATCACAGTTTAAACCCATGAACATAATATTGAGGAAATAGGCCTTCCCATCCCCTTTCACACCGGGCCATCAAGCATTCCAGAGGAAAAAACTGAACTACCAGGAGTGTAATAGAACTGTCAATAGCACACAGAATCAGTCTCGATTCTGTGACAGACTGAAGACTAGGACAATGTTTATAAAAATCACAAACTTTTCAAGATAGAACGTTAAAAAGAAAAAAAAAATGAAAGTACCTTAGCATACATAACTGACAATGATCTTTATTGTTCTGACTCGGTGAGAGTTCTGCCACTATTCCATCATGAGAGCTGGACCGCTCCTCCCCAAACAGTTCAGTTCTGCTGTGCTTATGCTGAGGACTGGAGATTCTGTGGCACTAACCCCACCCAAACCTACAGGGAGACAGCTCTCTTTGCTAAGTATGGTCTGAGTTCTAGGCCATTTATTTGCATTCTCAGCATGTGTATGGTTCTGCACTGCATGAGATACTAGATTTCTCTCCTGGCTTCCCAGCATAACAGCACATCTTTGAAAAGTGGCTAAGCTCTTGAGAAAACTCAGAACCAAAGGAGAGGAGCAGGAACTGATCCCCAAGTTTACAGTCCCATCTTTAGCTGCTATGCCAACAATGGAAGTATTGTTCTCATCCCTCCATCGACAGGATCCATTGTTCTCTGGTTACAACAGGAATGAGATAAACAGCAGCTGTGAGGCCCCAGCCCTTCCTCCTCCAAGGCCTGGGTACTGAATGTGAGAAGCCTGGCAGCAGCACAGAAGGTTCTGACGGTTCTCGAAAGACAGAGTTGATGAAGTTGGGGGCATAAGACTCACTCTTGAAACACAAAATATTATCTGCAAGAAAACAGTAGGAGAAGGCTGAGATGTTACAATAACTGTTATCACTAATATTTTCCTATATTCTGCATATGAAATAACTAGAGAAACAACATAGTTTTGCATACAATTTATATACATATATTTACATTTGCCAAGCCTCATGTAGTCTTTGAGTCAATTTTCACGTTTTTCTCCTTTTTCTTTTAATCTTACTTTCTGTGGTTCTTTCCTTCACCTTACCCCCTCAGATTCCTTACAATACATGGTCAAATCTCATTTTTCACAGTAGTGATGTTCTACGAAGTCACTGAGAACACTGAATTAGTGAATACTGAGACACTGCTCCTACAAGAAACACAGGGCTAGATTCCTGCAAGTCTCTGGTCACGACATTTTATCAACCGATCCTTTATGTGTGTTTCTGTTTAAGGACATCTAAATTTAATATGTATTGTTGATTCCTTAACACTGAACTCACGGCTAGCAGCACTGTAACTCAGGCCTGAATAAAGCTTAGCTAACACACCTATTTTCTCTGTAAGGCACATCACAGCCTTCTTGCACTATGCTTGGAAGCCTTTTTAAACAGCAAAATCACCAACAAAAAGTACAAAACTGTGAAAAACATGGCACTAAATGGACCTCAAATAGGACACTTGTTTACAGAATGAGAGCTGAAACAAGAAGGCGGAGGGAGCATCATCTTCTTTGACAGCTGGGAACATGCATGAGCTTGGATAACACAAATTTTTCGCAGCTCTGCACGTGTCTATGTATGACCTCTAAAGCAGTGCTAGGATTGATTTTGGGGTCACAAATAAATTTTGGCAAGTAGACAAATTCTCAAATACAGAATCCTGTAAGTTTACACATTAGTGAATGAGAATGTTTTGTTGGTGAAATCTTGCCATGGAACCAGAAATCAAGAAAACGTGGCTCTATCAGCTTTCAGAACACGGAGAATTCTATTCTAAGAACACCTTGGGGTGTACTAGGCTTCATACCAAAGTGACGCTGCCACGTTCCCTAACTCCACCGTCATTAGAACGTGTCCTGGGAGATGCTTTTCCATTATTGGACGTGTATTAGCTCTAAACCAGTGATTCTCAAAGTATGGCCCTGGATGGACCAGCAGTATCAGCACCACCTGGGAACTTGCTGGAAATGCAGATTCTTGAGCCCCATCCCAGACCTACAGGATCAGAGTCTCTGGGGATGAGGTCTAGCAATCTGAGTTTTAAAAAGCCCTCCAGGAGATTCTGCTGCACCCTCAAGTTTGAGAACACTGCTCTAAACCACGTAACTCATCTGGTCCCCCTGGTGGCTAATGGCCTACAGCAGGCCTGATTCATTGACCTTCAGTGTGGAAAGAGCCAGGGCTTGATAGTCAGAAGAACTGGGGTCAAATTGCACTTCTGCCTTTTATAATGGGGAGACCTTAAGTCACTTAAATACTCTGACCCTCTAGTTTTCTCATCTGTAAAAATGTGGAGATTAAAAGAAATAGTTGAAGAGAAGGTCCTTAGCACACAAAAGGCCCTCAGGACATGTTAGCGTTCTTTTATTTCTCTTCCTTTCATTATTCATTCCTGAATAAGACATGAAGGGTGAAGGAAAAATTCCCAGAGAGACAGTTTTCTTTTTTTAGAATAGAATAGAGCTTGGGGTTTTATCTCAGAGGAAACAATGATCATTTTTATCATTCTCTCTCCCTCTCCCTCCCTCCCTGCCTCCCCACCCCCCCTCTCCATCTCTCTCCTAATCCCCTACTGACCAGTTGCTAGAACTGTCATTGTAGGCACATTTCAAATGCAAACATAGTGCACTCTGTTAATGCAACGTGAATGTTGCCATGAAGCAAGTCAGGCAAAGGATGAGACAAGAAGATCAATACACAAAAGATGAGTATAAGCACATCATTCCAGATGATTCACAGTATTCCCCCTCCCACCCTCTCTCTCTCTCTCCCTCCCTCCCCTTCTTCTCTCTCTCTCTCTCTTTCTCTTTGTAAGGAAAGCTGGTACTCTGGTCCCAGGGTAGCTTAATGAGAAAAACACACCAAAGTCCTTTGAAGAAAACTCAGACTATTTCACTGAGTCCCTTTACCTTAATAGACAGTTAAAAAGTAAGTCCTCTGGATTCCTCCTAATTCCTTTCTATCTTCTACCTCCACTAGCAACTTCATTCTGCTCTTCTTTTAGCCTAGGGAACTATGAATTCCTTTCAGTTGGCTTGCTAGGATCCTTAAAGACTTTATTTGAAAAATAGGTGAGTATAGGCTCCTGCCTCTACCCCTCCAACTCCCCCAGATATAGCTGAGGGAGAATTCAGGTCTCAACTTGCCAGTCCTTCATCTTGAGTCATGCAGTCATTAAAATCAAAATAGAGCCCTGCAAGTTGTTGTGTTCAGCGATTGTTATTCTGCATATTGGAAGGGTTTTTTCTTTGGAATTGCTGTTTTTGGTTCCTCCATAGGATTGTAGTTCACCTTCTTTGGCTGCCTGCAATGACATTGTCTTCCAGTATTTAAACTCTGTCAGAGTCATCTTGTAGACCTGCTATTGCTGCCATTGTATAAAATAGTTTGTCCCAATCTTGATTCCTTTCCCCTGAGCATTGGTAATGTTCATTAGGTTAACCGGCATTTACAACGAGGAAGAGAGGGTTGCAATGTTGGAATTTTAAAAGTAAAAACCAAAGGGAATTTAATGGTAAAAACCAATTGCCCTGTTCTAGGCCAGGGAAATTCCTTAATATGTTTCAAGACACCTCACCAGCCTTCCTCATTCCAACCCACCTTAATTTTTTTTATACTTTAACTCAGACTCTGCTTCAGCTAGACAAACCTGATTGCCATTTCCTTCCCTATGCAATTTTCTTCTCTGAAAAACAAAGCTGGACGAAGCTGAGACTCAGAAAAGAGAAACAATTAATCCAGACCATATTTTGGTTCAGGGTTCTTTCTCCAGCGTCATACTTCTCTTTCCTACTCCTAAGTCATTATCGTAGGTCTTCCCTATTACCCCAAACCTTCCTTTCTCCTTTCTACCAAAGCCTGTCCTCAAACCTTTCAAATCTCTCTTGAAAATTCATCTCCTCTAAGAAACCAGACCTTTCTGATCCTCATCTGGCTCTGGATCTGGATCACCCCCATTTACTCCAAGATCCTCTTTCTCTTCCAGGTGTAGAATTATAGACTGTAGGGTCATAGAAATTTCTACCTTAGAGGATCAATCCAATTGTTATAAATAAGGACCCCAACTAGCTAAGTCATTAGTCTGAGATCACTAAGCTAGTTAAGGAACAAAGCCAAAGCTAGAACTCAAGTCTTTGAGTCCTTAGCTCAGGATTCTTTCTTACTACCTGGAAATATCTATTTGTGCTTCTTTTCTCTATTCATATTCTTATATCTTTTCATGAGGTCCATTCTTCTAATTTCTTTTGTCCCCATTACCATCATCATAATTATAATCAACATCATCACTCAGCAGTCCCAGAGCACCTTGCACAGTGCCAGATGGTACTCTATAACCATTATTAATGGCCCAGCTCCTTAATCATTTTTCCTTATATCCAAAATGATTCTAGCTTTATCACTCTGTGAATGTCCATCACCCTCAAGCCTCAAGGAAACCAGAGTTGGTAAAAGGAAAGAAACATTGCTACTGAAGCAGGAAATCCACTTATTAATCTGAAATACCAAATATTAAAATAAAATTTGCTGAACTGAAAGAACAGGAAAAATGGGGACTATACGAAACTTATTTCATGGAAGTTGACCCAAGTCTTGTCTATTAGAATTCACAGGAGCCAATACCAACTATTGCAAAGATGATGGATTTCAGAAGAGCCAGTTATACCCTGGCTATAATGCACTGGACAGCAATGAACTCTTTACTCAAGCTGGGCCAACCTGACTCTCTTACGGCAATTTAGAATTGAGGCCTAGAAACACTGGTACTTGTCCTTTAGAGGTTGGAATTGTGAAGTGATGTAAACCTAGGGCCCGGATGATCATTCCTGATGAAGCTGTGAAAGAGAGAGAATGAAGCAGAACCTCAAAGAAGCAGAGATGAGACACTCAAAGAAACAGACAGCAGTCTTGGGTCCTGACTCCACTCCTGGCTCCACCTCTTGCGGTCTACAAGAGACTCAGTAAATCCACCAAAACTCCTTTACTTCTACTTCTTCCTTTTTTTCCCCTTGGCTTGAACCAGTTGAGTGGGTTTCTTTTGCAACCAAAAAGTCTTAAATAAGACCCTCTTCTTCTTCACAGAGCTAAAAGATGAACCAGGCAACTGCACATGGGTGGGAGGTCAGGGAGAGAGTTGCCAAGGATTAGAAAGCATTGTTTCCTTCTCTGTAGGAGGTAGTGCTTTCCAGTCTGTGATTTTCGGTGAATCAGGTCTCACAATCATAGATATTTTCCTCTGCCCCCATCCAGGTAAACAACCATTGCCAGCCTTCAGCATTCACAGAACTTCATTTTCCCTCATGCACTTCCTTCTGTGGAATCTAGAAGACACTTTTGTTTGGTTGGGACAGAAACAAGCTCAAAGCCTTGTTAAAGTGAATCCAACTGGTCTTCGGCTTTTTGCCTCTAATCTCTCTGTTGGGAGGTAGAGGGTGTATTGCAGAGATTCTCCACCTTCAGTCACTAGCACGCTGCCTTTATGATTTTTGACATTTACACATACCACCTGTACTATAATTTTCTTAATATTTTTAAAAATACACTTTAAAGGTTTTTTTGCTTATCCTCATCTATAATATTCATTAATGAAACCATGGATTTGCTATGCATATTATATTTTTCTAACATACATTAAAATGCCAAACTATTACAACAGAAATATATTTTTTACCACCTAAGATCATCTCACATGCACCACCTTAGGAAACATTAGTGTAGTACGGGCTTTGGAGTCAGACAGGCCTGGTTCAGGTCTTGGCTCTGCCACTTAACACCTGTATGACCTTGGACAAGTCACTTAATCTCTCCAAACTTCAATTTTGTCATAATTATCATGTCTTCCTCAGGATTTTGGTGAGGACTAAATGAGATAAATTTAAATATAGTATGTTTCAACTGTTTAGCACAATGCCTAGCACATAATAAGTACTCAGTAGACATTAACTATTATTATTGTTGTTACTGTACTCTCTACTTGTTCAGTTTGTCTATTCCTCTTTATTTCCTTTCTTCTCTTCTCAATCTATGTTTGAAACAGGCATCAGTATGAAATGGGTTTGCTTACTGAAGTGTATGGAATTTATATAAACCCCTTTGGAGACTAGAAAGCTAAGTATGGAGCATCTGCTAGGTCCAGATTGGTTCTATCTAATGATGTGACTTATTATCCTATTGTGCTGATGTGGCTGAGATAATGATATTATTTCTATAGAACCTAATTTCCAAGGTGTTCAAAGCTCTCATGGACATCATCTAACTCATTCCTACTAAGTGTGGACAAGTGCTATCTTCCTCATTTTTCAGGTGGGGGAATCAAGACCCTAACAGGCCCGATCCATTTACTCAGCAACACTGTAGCAGAACCACACAGAAGAGTCCAGGACTCCTGATTCAGAGCCAAGATATTGTCTTAGTGCAACATTCCCTAGGCTGACATGGAAGGTATGAATAGAAGTGAGCAGGAAAAGTGTTCCATGCTCAAATAAAATTTGAACACTGGATTAAACAAAGTTAAAACATATTTCTTTTCTGCATGACTTCTCAATCTTTAATGTGCTCAACTGCATTATGATTCTCCAACAGGGAGATAGAGAATACTTAATTTTCCAGATTTGACCACTAGGTATACCTACTTAGCAGTTCTTAAGATAGTTTTCCTCAGAGTACTAGTTTGGAAACAGGGCCTTAGTTGATCATATTGGCATGAATTCTACTTTTAATTCCTTTCCATTATAAAAGCAAGTGGCTCTTGGAATGCTGAAAAATAACCATATCTGGAATTACTCTACCCCCACATCACCCTAGTCCTACCCTGGAGAATAAGATGTCATTCCTGTATCACAAGCCATTACATGCCTGGGGAGCTGATTTCCTCCACAGTCTGTCTTTGAACACATGCTTGCTGAGGTATAATATTTCAACTTTATTCGGTTCTTTGGTTCTTTTTAAAATTTGTATACTTTTATATATTTTTTTATTTTGAGAACTTAAAATAATACAAGAAAGTAATTATTTCTCATTTGTAAATATAAAATGTTAGTAGAAAGTTAGAGTTAGAAGATATGTCACATTATACAGAAATGAAGCCAAATCCTGCTTTGTCTGCGTCACACAGCAAGACAATAGCACTCCAAGAAATAGAAGTGAAGGCTCCTGTCTCCTGGCACAAGGCTGTTTTTCACCACTGAAGTGATTCCTTTGCTTAAATTTACAGAGTGGGTGCATTACTGAGCCCTTTGAATTATTTTGACTCTATGTTTCTCATTTGGATGTTTAGTATAAAATACTGTGTGGGGAGGAGGGGAAAAGATACTTGTGCAAATATCTGCTTTAGAAATACGAAATAGACCTCAAAATATACATCCACAGAGAGAACCCCCTTATTAACCAATGTGGGAGATAAGAACTAACCCCGGGTTAAAGACTCACCTTGGTTGTATCAGGCTTGTACTTAGTATAGTGGCCATGCTAAGGATTGATGAGCAGGCCTCTCCTGCAGCTGGGGTTCCCCTGCTGTAAGAGAAATGAAGCACAGTCAACAGAGAGAGCCTGAAAGGAGGTAGTTGAAATAGAGGATTCATACTTTATTCGCTTTTGTTTTCTGAAAAGGTTTGAGATAGCTTAAATGAAGGACATGTATACAATAAAGTTAATATCAGGGAAATAAGTTATAAAGAGAGGTGGATACCTACCAATTATCCGTAATAGAAAAAGATTTTCCTGGAACTAAATTCTTAAAAAAATTTCTTTTCACATAGGATCTTATTTTAGGAGCTATTGTGAATATAATGGACAATGTCCTGCATAGTAGCTTTACAATAAATGAAGAAAATTTTCATAGGACTGTTTCCTGTAACAAGCTTAGATTGGAGTCAAGATTATTATAGAAAGGACTAGTGGCTATAGCGTTAGATTGGTCTTTGATGAAGAGCATGATACTTATTATTTCTAGGCCACAGTTTCCTCTCCTATAAAATGAAAGGATTGCCTTTTGTTTATTTATTTTTTTGTGTATGAGGAAGACCAGCCCTGAGCTAACATCCATTGCTAGTCTTGCTCTTTTTGCTGAGGAAAACTGTCCCTGGGCTAACATCCGTACCCATCTTCCTCTACTTTATATGGGACGCCGCCACGGCATGGCTGACAAGCAGTGTATCGGCGGGCGCCTGGGATCCGAACCCACGAACCCCAGGCTGCCAAGCGCGGACTAAACCGCTGCGCCACTGGGCCAGCCCTGAAAGAATTGCCTTTTAGATCAGAGAAAATGTAGGGAAGCCTATCAAATTAATCTGTGGAGTTTATTCAAAATACACATGCCTTCTACATTATGCCTACCCCCTGCATATCTAATGTTTGTGAAAAATCATTCCAGCTAACTTTTTTTTAAATAGAAAACAATAATGAGAGTAATATAATGCTCATGTACTCTCCACTCAAAATCAACAAATGTTAACATTTAGTCATATGTTCTTTAGATCTTAGAAGTGAAAAGAAGTAATTAAACATTACAGACAAAGATGAAGTCCCTGTATCAGTTAGGATGGGCTGGGCTACACTGCAGTAACAAATATACAGTCCCACAGTTTTAACGGCTGAAACAACAAAGGTCTGTTTCTCAATCATGCCTCATGTTCACTGAGGGTCATTGGGAACTCTGTTGTGCACTGTCCTCACTCTAGGACCCAGGCTATGAAATCTGAAACATTGCTAGTCACTATAGCAAAAGGAAAAAGAACAGTAAATTGTGCACATAGTTCTTAAATCTTCCACCCAGAAGTAACACTTCCACTCACATTTTATTGGCCAAGGTAAGCCATATGGTCATGCCTAACTTCAAAGAATGTAAGGAGGTACAATCCTACCATGTGCCTAAGAAGGAAAGCCAGAATATTCATGAACAGACCCAATGACTGTCACAGTCCCCTGTGTTTCTTTCCCCAGATCGATTTCCTTCTCCACTCAGAGGCAGCCACTATCATGAATTTGGTGCATACCTAGACCTTATTTTATATTTTTATTATAAAATAAGCATTTATAAATAATATATAGCTTTAGTTTGTATATTTTATAAACTATTTGTCAATGATATCATACTTATATAATCTATAGTTTTTTTAATTAACATTTTGTTTTCAGGATTTTGCTATGTTGAATCATATAGATCTGGTTCATTTATTCAAACTGCTGCATAGAATTCCATACACTAAGTGTACTGTGATTTATTTACCCATTCCCCTACACGTGAACAAGCCTCCAAGTTTTTATTATTACTGTAGTGTGGTATTGTAAATATGTTTGAGAGATTCCCTGGCAGTCTCTCTCAGCTGGGTTTAACAAAGCAAATCCTAATGTCACAATGCAACCACTGTATATAATGAATTAACTTCTCTCCCTACGCATCTAGAATGATGGAGGGTTGAGAAAATAGTCACTCAAATAATTATCTGTGTTCTATGGTCAGATGGAGAATCCCATTTGAGAAAGGCTGCTCGCAGTATAACCTGGAAGTGGATCACAAGGTCTTAGAATATGGACATTTTCAACTTTTCTAGATATTGCCAAATTATTCTCCAAAATGTACCCCGTGGTTTCCATCAGATGTGTATGAGAGTCTTTTTCCTACATCTTGACCAACACTTGCTATTGTCAGACATTTTACTTTTGGCCAATCCCATAAGTGTAAAATAGTATCTCATTGTTTTAAGTTGCATGTCCCTGACTACCAGTAAAGTGGAGCATTTTTTCATATTTAGCCATTGAATTTCTTTTTCTGTGCATCACCTGTGCAAATTCTTTGCCCATTTGTTTTCTGGGTGGTTTATATTTTTCCTGTGGATTTATAGTAGTTCTTTATACATTTGGAATCTAATGATGCATCTGTTACATATGTGGCCATCTTCAGGTGATTCTGGTGGATCTTCCACCCACACATCTCCCACCACCACCACCACCACCACTAACGGCTTTTCTCTTTCTAACATTTTATGTATCTATGTCATGACTTGACACAAATATACATATACACCCCAACCTAGGAAATTTTAAGCCAAGCTACAAAGAACTCTACTAAATATATAGATGCATTTTGTATATTCCTTCTATCCCTAAGTAACCTCTTCCCGGAACAGAGGACACATTCTGAATTTGCCTAAATTGCAGAGAACTTTCGAATGGCCAGATCTGAACATGGCTGTGTTTGGTTAAGCACAGTTATCATCACCTGAAGATCAGCCAGTCCAAATGCTCTCCTCATAGAGGCCTTCTCTGACCTAGTGGGAACAGAACTGTTAAAATAAGCTGACCGGTCCTTTAAATGAAACTGGATTTGTAACAGACCAAGGCAGAGCAGTCAATGGTGCCCTGTGCTCATGAATTGGCAGTAGCATCTTAAAAAGGTAACATTAGCTTAAAAGACATTCTAAGTGCAAAAATAGGAACAAGTAGAGAGTCAAATTTTTCCTAAAACATCATCATTATTAAAATAGACTACGTGCAGGAGTGTGTTAAGATCATGAAGTTATTTATGGCATTTTTTCCTTTTCTCTACTCTCCAAATGTTCTATAATAGACTTACACTATATTAATAATTCAATAATCATAATGAGAACCAAAACCAATATATAACTCAGTGCGGTCACAAGGACTCTCTGTTTCTCCAGTAGGCGTTCACCTCCAGTGGGGGGTGGGGAGGAATCAAAGGCAGAAAAGTCTAAGGGTCTTTCCCATTTGTAAGCTTTTCAAAGTAAATTTGAAAGTGCTATAAAACTGCAGGCTTACCTAGGATCAGGGAGGAAGTGGCCAAATGCTGTGACTGAGAAGGGTAGAGGAAATGTACTGGTGATGGAGGGGAGGAACAGAACTGAGTGAGGAAGGAAAATGGTTGCTCAGCCAAGTCAGAGGGTCCTGAAATAGATTTTTATGCCTGACTGAACAAGGCAGCAAGGTACAGAGGAAAGAACGTCAGGAGATCTGATGTAAAAAGAGTTGAGTGTAAGCCTCGGTCTGCTGTATCTAGTGTTTGACCGTGGGCAAGTCACTCAACCTCATCTGTGAAATGGAAGTGATGCCCAGTGTTGTCATGAGCCCCAAATGCAATAATATCTGTGAAAGTGCCTGGTAAACACTGAAGTTCCATACTCAGGTTAGTTATTATTAATGAGAAAAGGGCACCAGAGGAGCGCCAGTAAAGAGCAGAAAGAAAAGAAGCTCCAAGGCAGGGGCAGGGAGGGAGGGTGCACATGACAGAGAACATTGGCAATGCACACAGCACAGGAACCCAGACCGTTCCTGCCCCTCCTTATTCATTGTGATTGACCTGGGGTTACATCAAGATCCCAAGACACAGGGCATCTTGGTGGGGATCCTCAAGGGAAAACACTCTGTACATGCCTTGTGTATATCTAAAGTCTAATGATGTTATTTCTTATTAAATCTCTTGGTACAATGTTGGGTTAAGAGTGCTTGCCAGCAAAGGGCACCAAATCATCTAGAAAGACACATTTTGATAGGTGGAAACTTAATACCAAATGAGCATGGATTTTTCCTCCTCCAATGCCCTTCACTTTCTGTGGGGGGTGACATCACCAGCTATTGTTAAAGAAGAAAATCCCTCAGGCTGGTGTCCCTAACTCAGCTGCTTCAGCTTCCCAAGACTCAGTTGACTTCAGGGACAACCGACTATCCGAATGCTCTTTGCCTCGCACACTCCTAAGGCTGTGGGTTGCATTTTGTGATTTTTCTTTCTCCTGAAATGTAGCTGTATGCTGTCTTCCTTTTAAGCGGAGCTCACCAGCAAAAAAAAAAAAAAATGTGACATGTGGGAGGAGGTGTGCACTGTGATAGGCCTTACTCCTTCCCCAGTTCCTGATCCCAGAGACCACAAACATGGCTGCCGTTTTCATTGAGGAATTAAGGCCTCCAAAGAAATTCTAATTTGCGGTGACTTCAGCTTGGCTCTCGGTTTAGAAATCCCTAGCTTTGGGAAAGGCCTACCTATTAGGTCCTTTCCTCATTACGCCATTGAATTAGCTCTAATGAGCTTTATGTTACAGATGTGGCTACTGAGACTTAAAAGAGATTAAGTAAATTTCCCAGAGTCTGCACTGGTATACAGTAAGATTTTTTTTTTTTTTTTTTGGTGAGGAAGACCAGCCCTGAGCTAACATCCGTTGCCAATCCTCCTCTTTTTGCTGAGGAAGACTGGCCCTGGGCTAACATCCGTGCCCATCTTCCTCCACTTTATATGGGACGCCGCCACTGCACGGCTGACAAGCAGTGCGTCGGCGGGCGTCCGGGATCCGAACCTGCGAACCCCAGGCTGCCAAGCGAGAACTAAACCGCTGCGCCGCCGGGCCGGCCCACAGTAAGATTTTCAATATTAGTTTCAGAACTGGTTCTTTTTATTTCATGTAGCTATATAAAGGGGGATAGGGTGAGTACATACCCCCTCCAGGGATATTTGCGCGCGCGCACGCGCGCGCGCGTGTGTGTGTGTGTGTGTGTGTGTGTGTGTGTGTGTCTAAGAGGGAGGTTGAAAATTATATTCAATATAATATTATTTATGTTGGAAAATAAACCCTATTGCTCTCATTTTGCAAATTGTGGAAAGTAAAATTTGACAAAAATCATGGCTGTTGGGGATATCTAAAGATATCTTCTTTAATGTGGAGGACATTCAGAGCAGGGAGAGGGAGATGTTTGTGGTCTGTTCATCAGATGAGGGATACGGGTTAAATCTTCACTGGCCACTGCTTTGGCTCATTGGTGCTTTGTATTTAATACAATCTTGCAATGGACTTATTCTCAATGCTTTGCCGTCTGGAACTTCACTATTTCTTATAAATAGCCGCTATTTTTCTTCTATATTTAATGACATAGTCTATGGTCTGAATGTTTGTGTCCCCTACCGAATTCATATGTCGAAATCCTAACCTCCAAAGGTGATGGTATTAGTAGGTGGGAGCTTTGGGAGGTGATTAGTTCATGAGGCTGGAGCCCTTCGAAGCTTCCTAGCCCCTTCTGCCATGTGAGGATACAAAGAGAAGTCTATGACCTAGAAGAAGGCCCTCCCCTGACCATGCTGGCACCCTGATCTCAGACTTCCAGCCTCCAGAACTGTGAGCAATAAATTTCTGTTGTTCATAAGCTGCCTGGTCTGTGGTATTTTCTTACAGCAGTCCGAATGGACTAATACGCATAGCAGAAAAAGTACTCGTGATATAATATGGGAAAGAATGCAATGTAAAATTTTATATATAGTATAATCTCAATTTTATTAAAATTTTTTTTACTAATTTATAAGTTAGTATGAGAGGCAGTGTGCCATAGTTGGAGAAAGCATGGACTTGCAATCAGAAAGACTAAAGTGTGAATGTGGTCTCTGCTACTTTCTAGCTATATAAACTCTGTGATCCCCAGGTGTCTTATGTGCAAAATGGAGGGAGCGGGGAAAGAATTACTTTTATTTTACAGAAATTGAATTAAATTAGAACTAATTTAAGTAAAATACTTGATACATAGAAAGCACTCAATGAATTATTTTATTATTATTTTGAGGAGGGAATATAAAGAGCCAGCTTCACGGACGTATGACTGTGCGGTCGCACAGGGCCTGGTATGTGGGAGAGCTCTGTATTTGGTTTAATGTTCTGCTGTTGTCATCCTAAAATTCGTAATAATTTTTGAACAAGGGGCTCTACATTTTCATTTTACACTGGGCCTTGCAAATTATGTGGCTGGTTCTGGGAATACACACACACGCGCACACACAGAGGGAAAAGATTGAAAAGCAATAAACCAAAATGTTAACAGTGTTTATCTTTGGGCAGTTTTAAGGTTGATTTTTATTTTATCCCTTTTTCTTCTGCATATTGTACATTTTCCATAATGAACATACGTTACTTTTTTAATCAAGAAAAAATGTGAATACATGTTCCTTTGTAAAATTGTTTTCCCCATTTTGCAGATGAGTGAAACCAAAGTAAAAGATAGGAAATGACTCACCTAAGATCACAAAACAACTGATGTCACTTTATGGCGAGTGCTCAGGAAACTACACTTCCAGATCTGCACCCCACTCACTTGGGTCCGAGTTACCCACAGTTTTTCTAACAAGAATCTCTTTGGGCATCTGACTTGGTTTGGGGAACCCAGCACTACAGTAGGCAGAAGAAGCCCCCCTCAGAAGCCCAGGATCCCTCACTCTGTGCTCATCTGCATGGGAGATTCAGCAGTAGAAGCCAGCATCCCTGTTTTCAAGGGGCCTACAGACTATGAGTATATGACATAGTGATGTAAATACTATTGTGCAGACTCTAAATGTAAGAACAGCGGCGCAGCGGGGGAGGATTTGGTTGTCAGAGGAGAAACTGAGAGCAGTTAGCTCAAAATCTTTTCATTAGGGCTGTTTACGAAGAAAAAAATGAGAGATGCTGGAGTTTAGCTCCTTTTAATTTCCCCCAGCTACCCTCTCTGATGGTGTCTGAAGGTAAATGGTGTGAAGGAGAGGGATGTAAGTGAGCAGGGTGATTCAGTTTGCACGTTCCACAGTTCGAAGTATTAAAGGCCTCCTGTGACCAACTCCCACTGAAAAGGCTTCTTTATTTCACATTTACAGTAGCTTACGCAGCAGCTCACCCCCGCACTCTGATTTTTCCACTCTGCACTTTCTCTTCCCCTTCTGTTTCTTTTGGCAGGTAGTCCAGATCAGACCCTTTGCGTCCTGTGGCCCACCTTCAGAGTTCTGTAAACATCCATGCATTTTATCCCTGCTTCACCTGACCCTTCCTCCTCCACGAACCAAACTTACAATTTAAGTTCCTCTTAGCAGCACAATAAATCTGCACAGATGGATATCTTGAAGGAACCTCTAGAACTCATCTCTGGCAGAATTATCTAGGCCCAGACTAGAGGCTCTGGGCTGAGATAAAGGAGAACAAGGGAAAGACTCAGGAGGGTTAAACAGCCAGGCTTATCCTGATAACATCATACGAAATTTAATATTAGCTCCATTTAATGAGTTCTTCTTACTCTGTGCTAGGCAGGTAATTTGCTTTACATCCATGATCTTATTTAGTTTAATTCTCACAATGATCTTTATACATTAGGTGCTGTGATCTCCATTTTTACAGGGGGAAAGGAGGCAACATAATTTGCTCAAAAACACAGCTAGTCAAAACCCATAGAATGTAAAACACCAAGAGTGAATCCTAATTTACACTGTGGACTTTGGGTGATCATGATGTGTCAATGTATGTTCATAAACTGTAAGAAATGTACCACTCTGGTGCCCTATGTTGATTGTGGGGGAGGCTGTGCGTGTGTAGGAGCAGGGGGTATATCAGGGAACTCTCTGTACTGTGTGTTCAATTTTGCTATGAACCTAAAACTGCTCTAAAAAATAAAGTAGTACTTACTAGTACACACAACTAGTAGGTAGTAGGACCAGGAGTTAAAACTATGTCTGTCTCCTTGGGTGATAGTGAGTTACTGTCATCAACAACCCATTTAGTTCCACCGCATGGGTAGCAATAATGATGGGTGTGTGTGTGTGTCACATCCTATTGTAGATCATGCTGCTGTATCTGCGTGTGTGGCAGGGGTTGGGGGTGTGCGTTAAGTAATAGCATGTGGAGAAAAGAGAAACAATAGGAAAGAAGAAATCTTGAATTGAGCCTTGGCTCCACCACCTGGTAGCTGTGTGATCTTGGGCAGGTCACTTTGGTTTTGACTTCCTCATCTGTAAATTGCAACTGGGTCATTGCAAGGGTCAAATGAAACAAAGTATGTACAGAGTACTTTGAAACCATAAGCAGCTATGCCTCATACGCACACACACACAGACACACACACTCACATGTACACATCTAAGAGATTAAAAAGGTAACCAGGAAACTTAGCTTCTAATTCTGTAATTCCACCTTCACCACTAAGCTGCCTGTGTCATCTGTTAGATGAAGTGCCTGGACTGGTACCTTCACCTTGGAGGCTTTTTCAGTCTCTGAGCTCTGATTTCTACACTCTACTCAGAATTCCACTGTTGTGGTGTCTGAGCCTCCAGCCTCCGCCCCTTCCCGCCAGTCTTAGAGCCGTGTGTGGTCCTTATACCCCTTATCCCATTGCCCCATGCACCTTCCGGCTTTCATCCTCCCCACACCCCAACACTGAGCCCTTTGTGCACTTTGGGAAATGGTGCAGCAGTGACAGTTAGACTCCACTGTCTGAGGAACACTTTGTCTGTAAAAAAGTCCCTGTGGGCCAGCATCCCATCTGCTGCTGGGATAAGTGACCATAATTTTGACTGTGCTTTTTAAATCTTCTTCTTCCTATTCTTTTTTTTTTTTAATCTCATTTCAAGACTTGAAAAACTCCACACAATTTTGTGTGACTTGTGATCGCCCAGCCCTAACAAATCCAAAGGCCCTTAGAGGCTTATCAACCATGCCGCCTGCCCACAATTTGAGTGGTTCCCAAGAGGTGCTTTAAGGGTAGCTTGAGAAACAGAGGATGGGACAGGTGGAACAGGCGGGACAGGAGGGGATGTGACTCCAGAATCCCAGCAGCTTCCTTCAATCTGCTTTGTGTTAACTTCTGCATAAGATTTCATTTAAGAAAAGGGTTCCCTTCCTTTAAAAAGTTTGAAAACCACTGGTCTGTCTCTCCTGTTACTCAGAACAGGTCCATGATTACCCTCCCTAAAGGCGCCAAGAGAGAGCCAGGCCCCTTCTAACTTCATGACAGAGGTCAGAGGTGAGAAGTGTTCCACATCAACATGAGGAGGCTCTGTTATTAATCATCCATTGAACAGTGAGTCACAGTTAAAATCCCCCTACCCCGAATGCAAAAGAACTGAGGGGAATTTTACTTACCACAATCAAGAGCATCCCCAAGCCTCATGGGACATTCCCACGAGAGCCGTGTGTCTGAGTTCCTATTTATGTCAAATCAGGTTTTTGCCTAATGAACATCTATCAAGAGATGAGAGGCCAAGATGGGCGTGTTGAATACGTGACGGCCACTGCTAAGCAATGGTCTGAATATACTGAATTTTGGTCCACTATACCGCTCCACTGTCCAATATGGTAGCTACTAGCTATTTAGATGTGAATACATTAAAATTAGATAAAATTATAATTTAGATCCTCAGTCACCCTAGCCACATTTCATTTGTGTGGCTAATGGCTGCTACACTGAACAGTGAAGGTAGAGATGATCTTTAACATTTCCATCACTGCAGAAAACTCTATTGGACAGTGCTAAAGTCACCCAACCTAGTTCTTAATGATCCATTTGGCAAATCTGGGCTCCTCATCAGTCCCTGCGCTGGTAGCTCCCTCCAGAGACCCCCAGAAAGTTTCCCTTTCCCATCCGTCCTGTCCTGGGATTCCTGGAGCAGTGAGTTTGGAAGTGGCTGAACTAATGTGTAAATGAGCATAAATGAGTCTGTAAGCATGTTCTGAAGTTTCCCTTTATTCTCATTTCTGTATGTCGTTTGTCATGTCTACCCTGCCCAGTCTCCACTCACAAAGTTAACAGAGAGGGGCAATTTTCCCTAAAAATTTTCTAATTACATAAATCTTCCATTAGGGATCCTTAACTTTTAGATACTGAAATTCAGACCTGGATCTGAGATCTTACACTGTTACACAGGAAGTGTTCAATATAAACACACATTAGAAACAGAATTTAAGAGCTGAAGGAGTCTTAGGAACCATCTTTTTTGATAGCTTTACTTTTTACAAAGGAGAATGTAGGGCCCAGAGAAGTTCAGTAACTTGTCTAAGAACACACAGTGATTCAGCACACACAGAGAAGCCTAGGTTACCTGGTTTTCACCCTAGGGCTTTTCTCACTATTTGACATTAAGGGGTCTTCTTATTGCTGGCTTCTTCAGTACCCTACAGATCTTTGCTCCTCCTGCATAGCAAGACACTCCTAGGACCTCATTCCATTCCATTCCATGACCACTTTCTGAGTCACTCTGAGTGTTTACTTATCTATAAGTTCAAGCATATTCTAAAAAATATACTTCCCAAGGGGCAGTTTCCCTAAAAATGTCCCTTGGGCTTCATACTGCAAAAGTCACCCTAGCAGTAAAGAGAAATAGAAACCTTTCCCGTCTAGACTGAATAGGCTCCATGTAGGTATAGTTTCAGTATCACAGCCAAATGTCAGAAGCACTCTCCACTATAGCTTAACTTTCCATCACGTGTCTCACAAGGGCCTGGCTTGTGATTTTCTATCCCTATAGTGTTTAACATTATCCTTGCAGTAGGAGCTCAGCTGTTACCTCTCAAGTGGGAATCAGATTTGAAAGACATGGTCTGGAAGATTGGACATGGTTGTGATAATTAGAACTCCAGATTCTCTTTCTGCTTATGTTCTAGTGCAGACGTGAGCAGACTATGACCTGTGGGGCCAAATCTGGTCCACTATCTGTTTTTGTAAATAAAGTTTTATTGGAACACAGCCACACTCATTTGTTCGCATATTGTCTATGGCTGCTTTCACACTACAGTAAGAGTTGAGTAGTTGCAACAGCAACCATATGGCTTACAAGTCTAAAAAATATTTGCTCTCTGGCCCTTTATGGAAAAAGTTTGCAGACCCTTGGTCCAGAGTCACAGTAGATAAACCACTTTCCAAATCCTGCTTGCTATTTTCTTCCAAATGATGCTTATAAGGTGGGGAAAGGTCCAAATCCAGAAAGATCTTGCCAAACCAAAACCATTATTATAGCCAATTACAGCTGTTTCCTTTTAAAACCAGTGTGCTTATTAATAGAAAAACTCTTTAAAAAATATATTTAGGTGCTTTTCTCTTTTGCAGTCTCTTGTTCTGATTTCCCCTCTATTCAGCCAGATACATCCATATTATCTAAAGGATGGTCAGGATTGTCACAGCAGGAACGCAAAGAGAAAGAAATAGTTGATATTTTGCTTCTGACATCCAGAATAAGGTTTTCCAGCAAGACAATATTTTTGATAGTCAGGTTTTGTTGAGAATGAGGATTTTCTAAATTTCTTTATTTCCTCTTTGAATTATTATTATAGAGTTCCACGTCCTAACCAAACAGGAAGAGAAGAAAGACAAAGTTCACCTTTTCTGATCCTAGATAATGGGGAATAAGGGAACAAGTAAAGCAGAGGAAGAGAAAGCAGGCATTCAGACACGTGTCTCAGTCTTTCCTCTCTGAGCCAAAGTCATGGATAAGGGCATGGACTCTGAATCCAGATTGCCTGGGCAACGTTAAGTTGTGCTTCTGTTTCCTCATCTGTAAAATAGTGGTAATAATATCACCTCCCTTGCAGAATTGTTATGACAACTAAGTAAGTGAGTGTGTGTTAAAGTGCTTAGAAGAGTGACGGTCACATAGTGCCAAAGTTACAGGAGAAGGGAGTGATGGATACAACTGGTAGATTTTGGAAGAAATGCTGAGAAGAGAGTGAGCTCTACATCTCTCTCCCATTTTGGAGTCTGGAAGGAGATCACCTCAAAAGCTGTCCCTGCACCAACCTGGAGCAGCCACATCAAAGCAAACTATTTGCCAGAAGTGGGGCTGAGCTCACCTTTCTCCAGGATTGTCAGCACTTCCCAGGTACCCAAGGCGGAAGAGGAACATTAGCCGAGTGTCTGGTAGGTGAGTTTCCAGAGGGGATTATCTTAGAGGGTGGACCACTGAGCTGCTGCCACTGGGATGGGAGCTCAGATGAGTCATAGCAGGTCTCAGGATAGTCCACATCACCACGAGAGCCAAGATAGGGCAGAGTCAACAAGGGAGCCCACTGGGTTCTTAAGAGCAGAGAGAGAGTGGGCCATGAGTTATCCTGGCCACAGACATCAACCACCAGCGCTAGCATGGACCCAGGAGCAGGCCCAGTCTCTCCTCAACAGTCACCAATTCAGGAGGCAGCCAGCCCCGCCCAGCAGCTCCATAGCAAAAACTAGCAGGGATGGAAAGGCCACAGGCTACATACAAGAGCCATCACTCCTCCACCATCAAGCATACAAAAACCACACCCCTCTCCCAGGCACCTAGATGACATCTTTGGGAGAGAGGGGTGGACATCTGAAAGACTGGGCATTCTATCTAAACCGAACTGTTTACCATTTAAATTAAGTCCAACTATGCTTATTTAGATTAGACTGAAATATAGTCCTCACATCATTGTCCAAACTTCCCTCTTACCACTTGTCCAGCAAGGTGAGACTTATATAGACTTTAGATCATTTAATAGAAATAAAGAAATTCCCTCCCCCTTTTTTGGCACATTTGAAAGTGGTGAGAGTAAATTTGTGACTTAGCTACTCTTCACCCCCCTCTTTAAACTCTGAACTGGATTACTCCCCTTTAACATCGCCCCCTCATGCACACTCACAGACATACCCACACCTACACATACACAGGCTGCTGTCTAAAACTAGCTTCAGAAACAAGCCAGAAGAGTTTTAGGCTCTAGGTAAACAAGAGAAAGGAAACCTTTCCAAAAAAGGCTCACTCCTGGTAGCTTTATTTTAAAAGTAGGAAAAATGCATCTACTTGCATAAACAGAATTTGAAGGTATAATTTTTTCCTGCTCTCTTTCTGGCTGATCAAGGGAGAAAATGTGGGCATCAAACAACCTGTCAATAAAAATGTATTGTTCTCTCACTTGTAGAATAAAGCTATGCTTTGGGGCCTAGTAGGTAAACTACCTTTTTCTTTTCTTTTTTTTTTTTTAACTTTTAGGGATAGAGGGAACAAGAGAAAGAACAACAGAAGTCCCTAAGTCTTGGAATATGCTAGAGGTTACCCCACCCTTGGTCACCGGGGACCCTACTCAGCTCCACCAATGTGAAGTCAGACAGTGTCCTCAGGTTGTTTTTCAAGTTCCTTGACAAATCCACAGGGTTTCCATGCCAGTAGTAAAGTTATAGCTCAAAGCAGGCTGAGTGACCTCAGATGGCTCCTCTGGGACTGGAGGGGTATTGGAGCCACTGGAGAAAACCACGCTGTCATTACCAACTCAAAAGGCCACCTACCAATGTGCCACACACACACACACACACACACACACAGACTTGCACATGTATGCTTGTGTACACTTCTCCCAGGGGCTGAGGCCAAGACAGGCATCCCACAGCGGATGGATGAATAGCAGGTCTGTCCTGCCAGCTGTGTGCTCTCTCCCACCCAAAGAAAGCAGCAGAGACTCAGACAGCAAAGCCTGCAGTAGCCCACGCAGTCTGTTACTGGCGCCCGGTGCGTGTGAAGGTACTTGAGGGCAGCAGAAGATGGAATCAGAAAGAGAAATCATTGACCTTCAGGTAAGTTCTCTCTGGGAGAGAGGAGAGTGGAGATGGGGAGCAGAGGCAGAGTTGCAGGAAGAAAGGATTAATATTTTGGTTACTTGATATTATCCCCCTGCCCATTCTCTTTCTTACTTATCCCCCTTCTCCAAATGCTCCCTAGGCTTTATCTCTTTATTTTCTCTTTCTACCCATTTCCCCCTCGGGTTCTTCACTTGTTTTGAAATATGAGAGAAACGGATTGTTTAAATCCCTCTTGGCCTCTGCTTCCTCTTGTCAATCAAAGAGCTAATTAGATTCATGTTACCAGAAAATAAATGATTCATATTCTATGCAGCACTTTTCCCAAAACCCCAGGACAGTAGAGACTTATTTGAGAGTAGCTGGGCAGTTCTCTGGAGACAAGGAAAGATATGAGTTTTGGGGTTAGGAAGAAAGGCAGCTGGCCAACTCTGCATGTTACAGGTTGGAATAAAAATGGAGCCATTCCTCAACTCTCTCCTCACAGCTTTCCTGTGTAGGATGGAGTGTCTCATTCGGACAGGGCAAGAAAAGGAAGCCAGCATAAGCTACTGGGAGGAGGCAGAGACCTGTGTCCCTCCCCACCTGGGACAGGCTTGGAGGGCATCTGAGGTTCCAGTCCACCACTGGAGGGGAAGGGAATGGGATGATCTGGTGAGAGGAGAGGCAGGTTGCTGGAATCGGCACTCCCTTACTCTGTCTATTGAATAGAGTCAATGTTTCTACAGGGATCACAGAGGTTGTATGATAAATTTTCAGAGTCGGACAATTAAAGAGTGGAGAAGGACTTCTGAGATCAAGAGTCCTTGATCACAAAATCTTAAGCAGCACCCCAGTATATGCTTCAGATTAAAGAGGAGTTGCTGTGTGTGTGTTGGGCAGGGTGGTGGGAGCCTGGCAGAGCCTCTGCCCTTGACCCCTACTCTCCTGAGACACCACCAGGGAAGTTCAAGGATTACCTGGAGTACTGTGTCAAAACCATTGGTCTAGTACAACTGCACACCAGTGTCGCTTTCCTCGATTTTCATCAAGCCCCAAACGTGGTCCCACCTCAGGGCTTGCTGGTTGCTCGACCTGGACTACTCTTTCCTTTGGCTGGTTCCTTCTAGTACATTCAGTTCTTGGCTCAAATGTTATTGCCTCAGGGAGACCTTCCCTCCCCTCTCTGTAGAGGAACCCTTCTCCCCATTTGTCTTTATCATTTGTTTTTATTTTCTTCCATAGCGCTGCTCACTATCTGAAGTTACATTGCTTATTTACTGAAGACTTGTTTAAACTAATCCATCTCGTTAGAACATAAACTCCACTAGAGCAGGACCTCCTCTGTTTCATTCATTGCTGGACCCCTAGTGCCCAGGGCAGTGCTTGGTACCCAGTAGTTGCTTAGGAAATATTTGTTAAATGGTTGATCAGAAGGTTATCCATTAGTTTCCAAAACTTCCCATCCAGCTCTCTAGATAAAATTAGGTCTTGGATCTTTTTTGGAAACTGAGTCATTGTGGTCTTCCAAGAAGAAGGGAAGCTTTGGGTAGGGACAGTTGGAGGTATCTGTCCTCTAGTAGCATGATTTGCAGCTGCCACATAAAATCCAGAGGAAAGACATATATAAAGACCCTAGAATATTATGTACTGAATAAATATTTGTTCCTCCTTTTTGGGGGGGGATGGTTTCCCAGGGGTGGTAAAGATCTATTGACTATAGCCAAGCCATTTTATCCATTCATTCAACTAATATTTACTGATCAATAACCATATATTTCACTCTATGCTTGCTAGGTATGGAAACGTTATCTTAGTTCATGACGTGATTATAGTGGGTTGAATTTCTGCATGAGCTAAATAATGTCGCTCTGTTTTATAGCCCCAAGACTAATTCTTAAACTTGCAAATGTGTTATTTATCCCAGAAAGAACAGCTAGAAAGTATGTGAATGGTTCACTGTTTTCCATCCTGAACACCTTAAAGCCCAAGTCCAAATAATGACGGCACAGTATTTAAACCAGGGCAACTTTCTTTACCATATAAATATTGGTCTCCTCTTTATAATCGTGATCTTGGAGACTTCATTTATATTAAGTACATAGATTAACTCCTATTGATCACTACTCCATCACCGAAACAAACCAAACCAAAGGAAGAACAAACATTTATCGAGCTTCAACACTGCACTAAGCACCAAATAAGCCATGATACCTGACTTTAGAAAGCTTATAATTAAGTGGAAGAAATATACACAATTAACTATATAATGGAACGGTTTAGTTAAAACAGTGTTTTTTTAAAATGTGGTACAATTATCACCAATGGGTAGTAAAGGTACTACTAATTTTTTATTGTAATGGTTACTCTACAGTTTTCACATGTATTACAAAAAATGTAACTAATCCATCAAAACTGTGATTTTAAAATTTTTATTGCTTAGGATGAGGCTAAAGTAAGTGGCACGGTATGTTTTGACACCTTATGCAGACCTTAACATGGGCACACTCTGAATGTTTTAATAATTGTATCTGTCTTAACTGTTCAGAAGTGTGGCTGGTTTGGATGATATGAATCACAGGTGTGTGTGTCTGTGCATATTGCTGCTTTCTTTTCACTAACACTCTGAAATCATGAACAAGGTACAACTGAAGTTTGGGAAATTCCAATCTAAGGATTTCCCTAGGTCAAAATCTAGGAGACTGGGATGGCCAGTCGTGATACAATTGTAAAACTGGTGGTACAACGGTTTTTACAGTAATACACAGTACTCAAAGCAAGTTGCTTTACGCCTTTACCAGGTGAGTGACTGGAACCACCTCTCTCTCTACAACCTGAGGCTGTAGCCTCCAAGCCTCTGTCTTTCCTCCTGCCCTTTGTGGAAGCCCTGACAGGGAGCTAAGGCTGCTCCTCTCCCAGGCTCCAGACTTGACTAGTTTCCGTCTTTCCCCAGCTCCCACAGAGTGGATGTACCAAGGGTTGAGGAAAATCCCTTTCTTCCCCTTCAACCAGTAAGTATGGAGTTCAAGCCCTCTCCTTGCTCCTTCCCAAAACAGAGTTCCTCTTCTGCTTCCAGATTCCCCTAAATAGATTCAGTCCTCTGTCCACCTGTGCTGGATGTTGAGGGAGATATGAAGATGGTCAAAGACGGCTTCCTAGTAGGGAAACTAAGACTTGTACATACTAAATTCAAATTCAGTGCAGAAGGGGTTAAGTACAGCAGGAGACAGAATGCAATGGGAGAGGAGGTAAAGATTAATTATGAATAAAGATTAATTATGAATACTCTAGAAGTATTTTCAAATGGAAGTCCCAGAAAACAATTTGGTAGTATGTATCAAGAGACTTAAGGGGCCGCCCGGTGGCGCAGCGGTTTAGTCCGCGCTTGGCAGCCCGGGGTTCGCGAGTTCGGATCCCAGGCGCCCGCGGACGCGCACTGCCTGTCAGCCATGCCGTGGCGGCGTCCCATATAAAGTGGAGGAAGATGGGCACGGATGTTAGCTCAGGGCCAGTCTTCCTCAGCAAAAAGGGGAAGATTGGCAACAGATGTTAGCTCAGGGCTGGTCTTCCCCACAAAAACAAACAAACAAACAAACAAACAAACAAAAATACAAAAAAAAAAAAAGAGACTTAAAAATGACCCAGTAATCCCACTTCTAGAATTAGCCTAAGAAAATAATCAGACATGTGTTGATATGCAAGGATGTTCACCGAAATATTATTTATAGCAAAAAATGGAGTGTCCAACAATGAAGGAATGGTTAAATAAATTTTGGTACATCTCTGAATGGATATCATGGAATAATTTTTTTCAATGTTTGGGAAAAATATTTAAAGGAATACCGAAATGCTAATCATATGTTAAGTCAAAAAAGTAGGATACAGAAGTGTATAAACATTTTATCCCAATTTTCTTTTAAAATCATATGGAGTAAATTGTGCAGGAAAACTATTCACAAGAAATACACCAAAATGTTAATACTGCTTATTTCTGGGTTATGAATGAACTTATTTTCTTCTTTTACTTTACTTTTGTTTTTACTTTGTATTTCCTGTACACATTTTCTACCAACCCATATATTATATTTAGAATAGGAAAAAAAACCCTGTAGTTTAAAAAAGAAAATTAGAGAAGCAGATGTGCCTGTATGCAAACGAGTAGATTTTTGAATATGAACCATAGCAGATATATACACACAGATACACTTATTCCCTGTCTCTGATCACCATGGAAAATAAACAGCTGACTAATCTTTGTGTAAGTAGGCACCTCCTTTTAATTGGTTGTCCCACTTTTTTAAGGTTCACATAGTATCTCAACTCTTGTTTTTCATATCTGAGTATGCTCCATGAACAGACTTTAGAAACGTGAAATCCAGGGACAAACCTGCAGACTACTGAGTTTCTGCATAGCCCCTTCAGAGGGACAATATCAGACATAAGTAGGAGGGGTGAGGTGGTGGCATCCCTGATTTAGTTAGATCTTATACCTTACAGCTTCAGTAACATGTCCTACTACCACCTGAAGAAAAATATAAAAATCACTTGTATTAAATAGAGAGATAGATACATAGATAGAGAGATACATAGATGATAGCTAGTTAGCTAGGTAGACAGATGACAGAAGGATTTGGGAACACTTCTTGGAGGAAGTATTCACTGGTGAACTTTGAAGGATGAATAGGGCTTTAGGAAGGACTTTTGAAGGATGAATAGGACTCTGACTAGTGGAAGATATACTAGCGGTGAGAACAAAAGCTGGAAGCTGGAAATCACAGGGCATATTTGGGGAAGGACGAGGAGTCCAAAATGTCTAGACTATTAGGTGAATGGAGGAAAAACAGTATGAAATATGATTATAAAGGTAGGTTGGAACCAGATCATGATGGACCTTGAAGGCCAAGTTACTCTCCTTGGGGATGAACTGACCAGCAACTCTGGTGAAGGTTGTTTCTTGCAGAAGCTCTCAGCTGGAACTCCTGGAAAGGGGTGAGAAAGGAATAAAAAATGTGGCTGTGCCTCCCAAGACCTAACTCCCCCTCCCAGAATTGGAATTCTAAATGGGACCTGGAGGGGCCATTAGTCCAGGAGACCAAAGGCTTTGTTTTATAGAGAAAACTGAGGTCCAGAGGTGTGTGATGTTTAGTTGGGCCTTAGAATCCTCACATATGATCTGCCCAGTCAGCCATGACACTGGGCAGAGTAGCCAATGGATAACAGACAAACTATTCAACATACACTGTATGTGTTGGCTAATGCATATATTCAATTTGCCATGTACAGTAAAAGGGTCTTTCAAATACATGATGGAATCTAATCTTCTCAACCACTCAGTGGCCATTACTCCACCTTTAATGGAAGAGGAAATGAAGCTCAGAAAGGTCAAGTACAAGATCACAGAGCAGGAAAGTGGTAGGGCTAGGACTCAAACCTTGGTTTTCTCTTTGTATACTCTAGCTCAATGGTTTTCAAATGCAGTCCCTGGAGCAGCAGTAGCCTTTCACTTGGGAACTTGTTAGAAATGCAAATTCTGAGTCCCCATTCCAGACCTACTGAATCAGCAACCCTGTGGACAGGGCCCAGCAATCTGTGTTTTAACAAATCCCTTGGTAATTCTGATGTGCACTAAAGTTTCAGAACCTTAGATACATGGCTGATTGATGTAAGTGCGGGGGCGGTATGGCGGCTCCAAGACTGGCCTCCTTCCTCCCAGGTAATCCTAGATAAACCAAAGGGTAGCACTTGCAGCAGACCTGGAGTAAGGCAGCCCACCCAGGATCAGGCAGGGATGTTGGCAAAGCAAGGGGCACAGGCTGGAGCAGATGCCAGGGAGGAGGAGCTGACAGTCACTTTTTGAGAGCACAAAGGATCTAGGCCTCACGAGTGCAAACTTCTCTCTTTAATTTGGGCACCACCACACTGTCTCTGCTACTACTTGCCTGCCACATACTTGTGGGGATTTACACCCACTCTGATGACAGATGGTTTGGGATTACTACTGCAGCCTGGGAAGGAGGTGTGTTGGACAGGCCTAGCCCACTAGGGAGATTCAGCATAATGAAGGGCACAGGTGAAGATGGATGTGTCTCTCCTGTCACCCAGCCCTGCCTCTCATGGAAGGGAGAAGAGCACCTGCAGGCAAGAGTGGGACTTCCCCACAGGGCACCTGGGTACAGACCCCTGGGTGGGGGGCACTTCTCTTCTATAGGGGTGGGGGAGAAAGAGCACAGGGGCATAGTTTTTGCAAATAGTCTGCCCAGAGTCTTGGGGAATAGGAGTAAGGAGGGCAGGGGGCAGTGCTGAAACGTCAGCCAGGTGGGAGAGAGTTGCAGCCTGCAATCTGGCGCATCTCTGCAAAAGGGCTACCAGTGTCCTGAAGCCACAAGCCTCGGAGCCAGAAGCTCTCCAGGCTCCGCGCCAAGAGAATGGAAAACCCCTCGGCCTCTCCAGAGGTGAACTCCCTGTTTCCACAACCCTGTCCAGGGAACTAGGGTTGTTTACCTCCAGGTGCGAGGGTCAGGCTTTGGTCTTTGTTTTTGTGTGCTTGCCTGTGCTCCTGGCACAGAGTCCAGGGACCCATCGTCTGCCCGCATACATGTTTTCAGTCCCAATCTGTACCCAGCCAGGCTGGTCTCATTCCCACAGCCAGGACCTTTCCCCTCAGCTGCAGTTTCCTAGAAGTGTGACCGCCCAGTATTAGGATTCAAACAGGGCTCAGTCCCTCAGGACAGCAAGGCAGGGCGGGGTTGGCAGTGTTGGGCCTGTAATGCTGCGCCCTGTCTCTGTCTCTCTGGTTTTCACAGCAATCTACGTAATTTAATGCCCACCCACATCCCTTGTTGTGAGCTGCCTTCAGGAGGATTAGGGTGGGGATGAAGAAGAGAAATCTTGCGAAGCCCGTGATTTGTCCTGGTTGCCACAACAGAATCTCTGTGAACCAGATCCTGGGCTGCTCCAGGCAATCACTGGAAAGCCAGTGCCTTCCTGGCCCAGGGAGCCTCCAAGCTTTCAGGCCTTCAAGGAGGAGTCAACAGAAGAGAAGCTCCAAATCCTCTGTAAAAGCTGGGAGTTCTCCTCTCCATACAGGAGAGGAATGTATCCTGGCAGTTGTGGGGGTAGCTTGAAGAGGAGGTAGGGTGGGATGGAGGGGAGCAAAGGGTAGACAAGCTTTCTGCTCGATACAGTTTCCACTGGTGTCGCCAAACCCCAAAGGTTCAGTATTGCCTGTGCCGTCTCCACATGCTCTTCACAGTAATAGCAGCCAGCAGGGGGCTGTCACTGCGAGATTGTGAGAGAGAGAGAGACAGAGAGAAAAAGGACAGAGAGACAGAGAAATTGAATATATGCATTAGCCAACACATACAGTGTATGTTGAATAGTTTGTCTGTTGTCCATTGGCTACTCTGCCCTGTCGTTCTGTTTTCCATTCTCCACGTGATCTGCAGTATTTTTCCTCCTCCCCCACCATCCTGATGTGACCTATTTATCTACTCCCTTTAAAGGGAGGTACCCTGGAAGGCATCCCAGCCGAGGGCGGTTCTGTCTGAGTCTCAAAGAGACAAATTCTTCAATAAGGGAAATCCAAAAACTGAAGAATCGTGGGGCAAGGTAGGAGGGAGTTTAGGCAAGGCTGAGGAAGAAGGGAAATGGAGGTTGGTGGAGCCCAAGAAGAGTGTTCAGTGGTGTGCCATTGGCCATTACACCTGATTCTTGACATGACTAAGGGGAAGAGGGTTTGGCCCCATCAGAAAGCGGTGCCAGCGGCAGACGTTGACTGTGGAGACAGCGCACAAACAGAAGCAAAAGCAAATTCCAGCTCTTGCAAGTTTCCCATTTCTGCCCCTAGTTCATTGAGCTGTTATCTAACCTCTGAGCCCCAGTTTCTTTATCTGCAAAATGGGGATAATAATTTGAACCTCAGAAGGCTGATGAAAAGATTAAATGATTTGTCCCAACCTCTGTTCCCTCCCAAAGAAAACTCGACTAGGTCTCAGAACAATGGCACATATGTGATAACAGCTACCCTCTATTTGTAACTATTCTGTGGGAGGCACTGTATGTATAGATTATCTCACTAATTCTGCGAAGAATGTATTATGCCCATTTTTACCAATAAGGAACCCGAGGCTCAGAGAAGTTACATCACTTATGCAAAGTCACACAGCTAGCAAGTAGCACAGCCGAGGTTCGCACTCACGCTGGATTCAACGCATGTGGCTCTTAAACACCTCCCCTAGACTGTAACATCACTGGCCTTATGAGAAAAGAGTTGCCAAAAGCCTTGTCCCCAAATCTTCAGTAAATTTAGAATGCTGAGTCAGATTGGGGCCAGAGGAATCAAAGAATAATTGGGTTGTATAATGCTATCATTTTATGCTAATCCTGGCTCTGAAGAGAGACTGTTTTGCAGTCTGGAAGACTATCAACGCCTATCTGGTCTCTAGCTGCTGGGCCTGCAGTCTGGCCTCCCTCCAATCCATTCTCCTCTCTGCAGCCACAAAGAATATTTTCCTGCTTCTACCAGTGGTTCCCAGCTGCCCTCAGGATTACATCCAAATCCAGTGTGGCCAGGGCCTGTCCTGTCCCTGGTAGGCCTGAGGCTTGGGAGACCCTACCCCATTTTTTATCAAATGTATTAAAATATGCCCATATCACTCACTAAATACAATTTTCTTCATGTAAAAAATTTGAAAGGATTTTTAATGATTTGAACTTTGGAATGATTAATTTAAATGTTCAGTTTTCGGGGCCGGCCCGGTGGCGCAGCGGTTTCGTCCGCGCTTGGCAGCCCGGGGTTCGCGGGTTCGGATCCCGGGCGCCCGCTGACGCACTGCCTGTCAGCCATGCCGTGGCGGCGTCCCATATAAAGTAGAGGAAGATGCGCACGATGTTAGCCCAGGGCCAGTCTTCCTCAGCAAAAAGAGGAGGATTAGCAACGGATGTTAGCTCAGGGCTGGTCTTCCTCACACACACAAAAAATAATAAAATAAATGTTCAGTTTTCATAATGTAGATGCCAATAAATTTTTTCAGGTCTCAAATATTTGGGGCCTTTGCAAAGCTCATGGCACTCAGTCCTATGCACATGGTGTCTAATGGGTGAAACAGCCCTTTATGTAGCCCCTGTCCACTTATCCTCCATGCCAGGCTTTAGTTAATACTGTTTCCTCGGCCTAGAATGTTGTTTCTCCTTCTACAATGTACCCAGCTCACACCACTCTCCCCTCCCTCATTGCCCTGCAATTTATTTATGTTGACCTAAGTTCATATAGCTTAATTGCTCAGTTTCCTCGCGTGAACAATAGGAATAATAGCGCTACCTACCTCATAGGGCTCTAAGAGGATAAAATAAGTTAATACACCAAAGCCTTGCTACACAAAGTATGCTTCATGGACCATCACCTGGGAGATGGTTAGAAATGCAGAATCTTGGGCTCCACCCCAGATGTACTGAATCAGAATCTATTTAACAAGATCCCCAGGTGATTCAAAAGCCCATTTAAGTTTGAGGAGCACTGCACTAAAGCATTTAGAACAATGTCTGTTACATAATAGGCACTCAAGAGATGATACCATTGTTGTTATTATTGTCATGATTATTAAAGGTCAGTTAACAGTTGTCTCCAGTTTCTTTCTTGCCTTCCTTTTAACGTCCAAACTCTAGTTCAGTGGCTTTCCAATGGAGTTCCTGGAGAACGCTGGCATCCTGGGAGCTGGACCTTGGCATTGCAGCCAAACGCTGAGGTACAGTCAAGACGTGGGTCCTGCACCCAGGTAGCCTCCCTCCATCTGCAGAGGGAGACAGATAAGGAGACAGGCGATGGCAATAGGTGGTACGATCAGGGCTACCAAAAAAGGGAAGTGGAGGTGATGTAGGAGCTGGCCAACATGGGCCGGTGGGGTCAAGGAAAGGGCTCTTTAATCTAAGACCTGAAAGATGAGTTGGTAACTCAAGATTCCCTCCAAAAGTGGCAACACAGTCTCTCCTTGAACAGTAGACTGACTGCTCCCACAGTGTAAGGGGGCCTGAAGGCCTTTAACTTAGCTCCGGGGAGGGTCACTGCCCTTACTGGGTGCTCTCCACGCGAACAAGGGAACCCGTGGGGGGTGGAGTCTAGGCGCTACGTGGTGTCCTGTACTAAGCCCAGTCACTTAGAAAACACTTTGGCTTCGTTGTAAACCAGACCCTCAGGCACTGTCAAATTCGTCCTCTCTCAGAACCTTGGCCTCCTCGTTGCCAGGACGAGAAGAAGGATACACCCGCTACCAGGTTCTTGTGATGATTCGTGAGAGGACAAAAGTAAAGTTCCAGGCGCCCGGTAGGCTCCTGGAATCCCGTGCTTCTTCTCCGCTCCCTTGTCTACTGCTGAACGGGGGAGCAGCTGAGGCCTGAGGGCTGGAGCTTCTGGAACAGAAGACGTTTCTTCCGAGGACTGAAAAGTACCAGCCGCCCTTCTCCTCCCCCGACCTGGGCCGGGGCTACGAGGTGCTGCAGTCCGGCGGCACCTCCCGACAGCAGAGTCTGGGAGCCGGCTGGAGGGCAGGGGGTCAGGAGGAGTGGTTCTGCGGGGAAGGAAAGGCGCGCTGTTTTCCCAGAGCCCGAAGCAGCCCTTGATGGATGCTCCGAGAGCTCCGGAACAGCCCCGGCGCAGCGCGCCGGGCGAGCCCCGGGCAGGTCCCCCGGCGTGCGCCCCCTGGCAGAGACCTTCTTGGAGGTGTGACTGTGCTTTTCATAAAGAGGAGCCCGGGCCCTCTGAGGGCGCCTTAGGGCAAGGTGGCCCGCCCCCGCCCAAACTGGCCCGGGAAGGCCGGCGAGGCAGAGCGGAGAGGCCGCCGACGCTCGGCCGGGGAGCCGCGCCCGGGACCGGCAGGGGCGGCCGCGGGGCAGGGCGCCGGGGCTGCGAACCCGAGGTCAGCTGACTGCGGCAGGGAAGGGGAAGCGGGGCTGCAGACACACTTGCTCCATCCGGCCCCGGACCGCTGGGGGTTTGGCCTTGAGTTTTTGTTACAGGGCTTTCTCTCTTCCCCGGCACAAGGCCGGGGGCAGCCTCACCCTTCTCTAAAGCAGAACAGCCCCCTCCCCACGCAGCTCAGCCCCGCCCTCTGTGTGGACCCGCGGCTGGCTCCGGGCAGGGAGGGCAGGGAGGCTGCTGCGGCTTCTCCCCTCCCTGGCCGACTTGCTGACGGGTGGGTGGAGCCCAGTCTGGGCTATTTCGGTTCCTTCTTCGCTGGGGAGTCCTTGGTTTCCTGAGTTTCCCCTAGGCTTCCCTTATGTTGTTAATAATAATAGCTACCACTTTCTGAGCGCTTACTTTATATCAAACAGGAACCTTACATATATATTTTTTCAGGGTAAGTGTGTGGGTATCATTAACCCCAATTTACAGGTGAGAAAATGAAGTTCAGGGAAGTGAATTTGCTGAATGTCACAGCTAGTAAGTGGTTCAACTGGGATTCACATCCTAGGCTGTCCACTTTTTCCCCCTGCCATGCTCTCCGTGAGAGGCCCATGCTGGGACCATGTTGAAGAATGGTGGTGGCAGCAAAATTCTACCCTAAAACCACATTGTCTTCAAAGATATTTAGGGAGCCAGACTAGGAAATAACCTAGCTCTAGGGAAATATTAGAAAAGATTGCCCTACAGCCTGTTTCTTTAGCTCAGGGATCCCATCCAAGCTAGTGATCTGGAATTCTTTCCTGACTTCCCGTGAGAGGCATCCTGGCTTGGGGCACATTCCTCCTCCCATCCTACTGCCCCCGTCTCCACCCCTTCACCCTGCTGGAAAAGAACAAGGATTTGCATTTGTCCAAAGCCTCTCCCATTGGAACTCACCTGCAAATCAGGCATAGACATCACTAATCTCGACAAGGGAGAAGGGAGGCACAGGGAGCAACTCAGGGCAATCCCTCTCCCATCCTCAGAGTGCCTGAGAAGGACAGCAATCTCCCACGTCCTATCCTACTTGTCCCCACAGAAGAGACATCCCTGTCCCCAGAACAACCCCTTCTCAGTGAGAGAAAGGGGAGGACTGTTTGAGAAGGTAAGTGGTAGCTTTGAAAAGCAGACAGCATCATACACATGGAAGACAGGGTTTTCGTTTTAATGAGACATCAGTAAGGCAATGACTGGTTTTTATTATTTAAAAATAGTACAAGCAAATCATCTAATAATTCCACCTCGTAAATGTAATCACATAAGAGAAAAGCCTGAAAACTACCTGGAGGACCCATACCTTAAGATCACTAGACACAAGGTATGCAAACAATGTATGAAGATCCTCACTTACCCCCTTCTCCAACCTACATCCTTCCGTTCATCTGGTACAAAGTTAGGAGAAGTCTGCAGCATTGCAGCCGCAGAGGACGTGGGGTGGGGATGATTCTCCTTTTACATGTGAGTAAACACAATACAAACAGGACATTGAAAAATAAAAAATACAGTTAAAAGGGCAGGAGGAATAGAACTTATCAGTCACCTGGGATGAATTAATGGCTGTAATTGAGTACTGACGGTCCTGGAACCATGGAAAGGGAGGTCTGAGCAGCCCACAGTGCTGTTCCTCCAGGGTGTGTGGTATTAGAAAAACTACACTTTAACTTTTCTCGGGCCAGAAGACCTGATATCTACCCTTTTTTAAAGCTTCAGTTTCCACATTTGTAAAATAAGGACTTTGGATATGATGGTTCCTAAACTGCCCCCAAGTTTGGAAACTCCTGGTTCTGCAGTGCTCTGGTATTTCCATTAAGTGATGCTCAACTCCTCCATCACAATAATGTGTTAATCATCTGACTGACTGATCAACTTTCCTGCTCTGTGAGGTCATCACTGCCAGTTCCAAGTGCATTTGTCTGCCAGAGAGCAAACGCTCCATGTGTGAACTGGGGATATATGTTGTTGTGACAATAGGTCTGGCAAATTTGAGGCATACTGATTTAATCTGAAACAGCACTAAACACAGTGCAGTCTCCAACACACCACTGGGGACCTGGGCCTGGGCCTCCTCATTCATAGTCAGGCAGCATCAATCTTACTGCCTTGGGCTTAGAGGAGCCGAGAACGAGAGTCCTAGAAACCTTAGGTCTACCTATGATCTTCAAAACGTTATCAGGTCTACCCCCACCTTTGATTGGTAGGATTCCTTACACCTGGACCGTCATCAGCCTTGTCTATTAAGGCTGAGGTGCTACTTGATATGATCTAGAGTTGGGGCTAAAACCGTCCTCAGGAGGCACTTGCCGGGGAAGTTTCTGTGTATCACATGACTAACTACACAGTAACAGCCCGCACACAGTTTCCAGAAGGCATCAGTAGCTCCTTACAGGTACCTCAAACCTTCCAATCCATAGATGAAGCGTAGGTTAGGGTGGGGAACAGGATTTTTGTTTTTTTTCAGCTAATTCTCACATAGTGTTGAGTGCCA
Source organism: Tapirus indicus (assembly GCA_031878705.1). Lineage (NCBI taxonomy): Eukaryota > Metazoa > Chordata > Mammalia > Perissodactyla > Tapiridae > Tapirus > Tapirus indicus. Next base: position 99,206,155 of record CM062918.1, read on the forward strand.
TCATTGCAGCATAAGAAAGATGTAGAAACACAGGGAAGGGAGGAAAGGGCTGGGGAAAGGGACACATTTATTGAACACCTTCAGCACAGTGGTTCAGAATATAGGCTCTGGAGCTAGACTCCTTGGGCTTAAATCCTGGGTCTTCCACTTCTTGCTATGCTGTCTAACCTAAGGCAAATTACTTAACCTCTCTGTGCTCAGTTTCTTATAGGACTATTATGAGGGTGAAATGAATTAATTCATGTAAAGCACATTAATTCATGGAGCACAATGCCTGCTCCATGTAAGTGCTATATATGTGTGACTATTGTGGCAAGTCCTGTGCTAACTGCCTTATGCATATTATTTGTTTAACATTAACAACAATTCCTTTTGAAAAGGAAAATACAGGAAATTACTGAGTTTTGCTACCCTAGTTATAACAATGTCTGTGACCAGGGGTATATATGAGGAAGGAAATAGACAGATATATGGACCAAGCCCTTATTTCTTCTGGTCCCTTCTACATAAAGGGTTTCATACTGTGCCTGATTGTTTTATTTTGACACAATAATGTGAATTGGAAATCTCTCCATGTCAGAATATGTAGATCCACCTCATTCTTTTTAACTGTCGCCTAGTATTACATAATGTGGATCTACACTAGATTATTTACGCAGGAGGATCTAATGTTTACTGTGTGCAGTATAGGAGGTGGGAGGATGCATAGGTGGCAGAGCAGCATAGAGCATGGTTCCCCAAGAAGCTTGTAATTTTGGGGGGCAATTTGGGACTTAGATGAAATAATCAGAGACAAATATAAGAAAGTATGTATAAAATATTAAATTGAATTTAAAACTGTCAATGCTAGTGATTTAATAGGAAACAACAACATATTGTGTATAACAGTGGAGTGAAGGGCCTGCCTCCTGGAAGCCCTGGCTGGGATAGAGAGGAAATTTACCCATTAGTTCTTCCAGCCCCACTGAAATATTACTCAAGACAAGAAGGACAAGTCTACACTCCCTTAACAAGCTGCAACAAAGCAGCACATGGGTGTCTCAGCTGGAGGTGGAATGCGGCCAGCCTAGGCGTTCTCCTGTGACTGCACGGTCTGTGGGCAGTACCTTCCTTCTAAAGCAGTGCAGGGGATTCTTCTCACCCCCATCTTCTTCTTTTCTTTTCTTTCTTTCTTTTTTTTTTTTTTTTGTTGAGGAAGATTCGCCCTAAGCTAACACCTGTGCCAATCTTCCTCTATTTTGTATATGGGTCACTGCCAAAGAATGGCCACCAACAAGTTGTGTAGGTCCACGCCCAGGAACCAAACCCGGGCCGCTGAAGCAGAGCACACTGAACTGAACCACCCGGCCACGGGGCCGGCCCCACCTCTACTTCCTGGTAGAGGCTCATGTTCTCCTTGAATCCCAAGTGGTGCAGACCCTCAAGGAGCCAGAATGAGAACTCTCTTCTTTGAGGTCCTCAGTCCTTTGATAGGCCCTGCTTCCTTGGGAAAAATTAAGTGTTGTGAGAGCAGTTGCCCCATGGGGCAAAGCTGGGGACTTTCTGTGCTTAGGTATTCATAAGCTTTTGCCAAGGCTATAATTCTTTTACCCCACCCCTAAGCGCTAATCACTACCTAAATCCCTAACACCTGGTGGCCACAGAGGATTAAATTGTGTCAAAGCCCACACTTGACATTCCTTCTGCAAGGCCCTACCCAGCAGTGGGTTAATACCTTAGTTGGGGTAAACCTTTTGACCCCATCCTTGACTACTTATACTTCCATATATGCCTTTCTGTCTAAACTGATGGGATAGCCAATAGTCAATTAATAGAAAATTTTTTACTAGGCACTTACTATGTATTTAGTTCTGTATAAAACATGGAGTGGGGATGTTGGGGAAGAGAGTATCATAAGAAAAGTGAGACATGGCCCTGCCCTTGGTACACCCAAGAACACAACACAGTAGATCCTCCAGTGGTCAAGGCACAGACAATATGTGCTGGGGGAGAGCAGAGAAGCAACCTGGAAGGCAGTGGAGGGCCCAGCAAAGAGTCACCGTTGGCGAAAGTGTCTATTTTCACCTCCCACATAATCCATGTCAGCTCCTTCTGGCAACCTTGGGGACTGAGTTCAGTAAAACAGGATGACCCAGTGTGGCAAATTGATCAACATTTTGCTTACAGACTCACAGAAAGTCAGCATTTCCCTGGTCTTTTGGGAACCAAAATGACTATCCCATTTTTTCCTCTAACTTTTTATTTTTCAATATAAAAAAGTGGAAAGACTAGTACAATGACTATCCTTAAACTCTTCACCTACATTCATCAATTTTGCCATATTTATTTTACCTCTTTCTATAGATACATATTCTCCCTCCATTTGAAAGTAGGTTGCAGACCTCATTCCTAAATACTTAGCATATATCTTCTAAAAAAGGGGATTCTCCTACATAATCCCAGTATCATTATCACTTTGGAAAAGTTTAACTTTGATAGACAGTTTATATTCACTTTTCCCAATTGTTCACCCAGCAGTGCCCTCTATGGCTTTTCTCCTTTTTTAAAATTAAAATATAATTAAGGATTAGTCATTGCATTTGGGTGTCCCGTCTCTGAAGTCTCTTTTAAACTGTAACAGCACCCCACTCCCTTTTTTTGTCTTTTCATCATCTTGACATTTTTGAACAGTGCAGGTCAGTCATTCTGGAGAATGACCCACAATTTGGATTTGTCTGATTGTTTCCTCATGATTGGATTCAGGTTCTATTTTTTGTTGTTGTTGTTTTTTAATTATTGTGGCAAAAATCTATAGCACAAAATTTGCCATTTTAACTATGTTAAGTGCACAATTCGGTGGCATTAGGTACAATCCTAATATTGTGCAACCATCACCAGTATCTATTTGCAGAATGTTTTCATCATCCCAAACAGAAATTCCATACCCATTAAACAATAACTCCCAATTTCCCCTACCCGCCAGCTCCTGGCAACCATCATTCTACTTTCTGACTCTGTGAATTTGCCTATTCTAGGTACTACATATAAGTAGAATCACACAATATTTGTCCTTTTGTGACTGGCCTATTTCACTTAGCATAATGTTTTCAAGGTTCATCCGTGTTGCAGCATGAATCAGATTTTTTTCTTTTTAAGGCTGAATGATTTTCCATTGTATGTATAGACCACATGTATTTTATCCACTCCTGCATTGACGGACACTTGGGTTGTCTCCAACTTTTGGCTATTGTGAATATTGTTGCTATGAACATTGGTGTACAAGTATCTGTTTGAGTTCCTGTTCTCAATTCTTTTGGGTATATACCTAGGAGTGGAATCAGTGGATCATATGGTAACTCTATGTTTAACTTTTTGAGGAACTGCCAAACTGTTTTCCACAGCAGCTGCATCATTTTACATTCTCACCAGCTTCCAATTCTCACAAGGCTTCCAGTTTCTCCACATCCTCGGCAACACTTTTTTTCTTTTTTATAATAATCATCCTAATGGGTAAGAAGTGGTATCTCATTGCGGTTTTGAATTGCATTTTTTTTAACAACTAATAATGTTGAGTGTTTTTTATGTGCTTATTGTCCATTTGTATATCTTTTTGGAGAAATGTCTAGTCATTTGTTCATTTTTGAATTGAGTTATTTGCTTTTTTGTTGTTTTTCTTTAAGTTATAGGAGTTCTTTTTATCTGGATATTAATCCCTTATCAGATATACGACTTGCAAATATTTTCTCCCATTCTGTGGGTTGTCTTTCCCCTCTCTTAATAGTGTCCTTTGATGCACAAAATTTCTTAATTTTGATGAAGTCCAAATAACCTATTTTTTGTTGTTGTCTGTGCTTTTGGTGTCATATCCTAGAAATCATTGCCAAATCCAATGTTATGAAGATTTTCACCTATGTTTTCTTCTAAGAGCTTTATAGTTTTAGCTCAAGTCTTTGCTGCATTCTGAGTTAATTTTTGTATGTGGTATAAGGTAAGGGTCCAATTTCATTATTTTGCATGTGGGAATATCCAGTTTTTCCAGCACCATTTGTTGAAAAGACTGCCCTTTCCCCAATGAGTGGTCTTGGCACCCTTGTCAAAAATCAATTATTTCTGGCTTCTTATTTCTAGGTTCTCTGTTCTGGGTCTATATGTCTGATCTGTTCCATTTTAAAAATATGGTTTCTTCCACCCTCTTTCTCATACTTGTCCCCACTCCCTTAAAGAGAAGGAGAACGAGGAGGAAAAGTCTTAAATGCAAAAGAATTTCATGTTATGGTGCCCTGGATTTGAATGCTAGGAAGAGTGCAGCATCCTGGAGGTGCTTACTTTTCAGATAAGCATTCAAATTGTCAGTGTTGAACAAGCATTTTATTCTGCTTGAACCCATCCCTTTACTATCGTAGTCACAACTATCCTCTACATTTTTCCCTGTGTTACTAAACTTAGAGTACCCAAATATGCTTGCAAGTCATGTCGTTTTGAAATCCCACGTGATCGGGATCATGTGTGTGTGTTTAGCCTTTAACTCATAGAAGAAGGAGGATTGCAATTAATCTACAGTTATTTATTGAGCACAGTTTATGTGGAACACTGTAGCATAAAATTCATATCTATGGTGGCTTACAGTGTGGTTGGGGAGGTAAAGTGTATATATGACTTGATAATTACTTAGAGATGGGAGAGATGAAAATTGAAATAGTTGGCAAAATCTCCAAAGGTGGGGTCTTTTGGCGATTGTTAAAGAGGAAGAGTAAATTCAGATTCAGGGTTGAAGGTGAAGAATACTGGGTATTTAAACACAAAGGCAGGCATGAGTAAGCTATCTGGGGACAATGAGAAGGCCAGCGTGACTAGATCAGAGGGTGTATGTGGGAGAGCGCTAGTGGATAGGTGGGGTGAGGTTAAATTACGTAGGATTTTAAAAAAACAGGCAAAGGAATGTGCACTTGAGAGTATGACACCCTTACAAGTTCTTAAATGACATGATTAATTTTCTTTTTGGTGGGGAAGATTGTCCCTGAGCTAACATCTGTGCCCACCTTCCTCTATTTGTTGTGTGTGGAACACCGCCACAGCATGGCTTGATGAGTGGTACGCAGGTCTGCGCCCGGGATCCAGGCCCGCGAACTCCGGGCTTCCAAAGCAGAGCATGCAAACTTAACCACTACACCACCGGGCCAGCTCCTAATTTTTTTTAATAGAGGAAGGGGCACTGTTTGAGGTAAGTTGGTTCAGGAGGGCACGTGGGATAGATTATTAGAGGAGAGGAATTGATTCAATTCTCATATGACTTCCCTGGAAAGAAAAGGAGTAGACCTTTGCCCCAAGTCCAGTACCAGACTGAGGTGTATTTCACAACCCTTCTTATTGAAATCCACTGTTAGAAAATGTACTGGATCTAAGATCCTATGAGATCTTGCCCAAGTTCAACCGGGCCCACTAACCTTTTGTGTTAGTCGCATAAAATTTCCACTCTTGGTTCTGGTTTGGTTTGGCACTGTCCCCAGATTGCCTCACTGTGGTGCCATGTTTCCAAAACTTCCAAGCTACAGGCGGGGCTGTAATTGTAGTATCCTCATTTTTACAAAAGGTCAAGTTTTCTAAAGCTATTAGTGGATCAACTGGAATTTGTCTATGTTGAGAAGGTGCATGGAAACTGGGGGACATTGCAGTTGACCTTTAGAGCCTTCTCCCCACTTCTCCCTGCTCCTCCCCACCTCCGTTCCCCTAGATGCTAAGCCTCATCAGGATCTAGTACTTTTTCTTCATTCAGTGCTTTCCCACAACAGCTGAAATTTACCTGTGACACACACAAGTGGTTCAAGCTGCTCAGTCCCAGACAGGAAAGTTGAGCCTTGCCAGTTGACAGTTTGGGGGTCACAGGAAAAGAGAAGGTAAGCAGGAAGTGTCCTGTGGGCTAGAATCAGGAGAGATGCAGGGGCACATCGTGAACATTCTAGAGCACAGCACTGGACAATGACATGTGAGGAGCCATTAGGCTGATTTCCTCTGTGGTCAGAGGCTGGCTGCATTTTTTACCCTCCCTTCCCTGCCTGAACACTCCCGACACTGGAATTTCTTCTGATGGCTACCGTGTTTGGTTTTCAACCAGGACAAACAAAGGAAAGTGATTTGTTTTCCTGTCTGCTTTTGCTGGATGGAATCTCTGATTCTACTTACTGGTCATGCCTTAGACACCCTGGGGCGGCTTAGGACTTTAGACCCTGAGCACACAGGACTCCTAGGTCTCCTGAATCCTTTTTCATATTCTGAGCCTGAGTACAGACTTCAACCCCCCTCAGCTCGACGTCCCTTAATCCATGGGTAATTCTGCAGCCAATCCCAGCTAATATTCCACCCACTAATTGCTATTTCAGCTGAACTTCCCCAAACTTGATCATCCTTACCAAATATTTTGGGCTTCCTCACAGTCTAGTAATCTTCTCTTCTACATGCCTTTCTGGTATAATTTTGAAACAGTGAAGAATCTCCTCTGATTTTAAAGGGCATGCAGTCAACTCAGCCCCCTAAGGGGTGTGGCAGAAATCTGGAGTTCTACCCAAGTCATATCTAAGTCCAGCCTTCCAGGAGTTTCAGATAAAATTTCCTAGAAACATTTATGCTTTGGTGTTTTTTTCACCTTCTTTTTTCCCTAACTGAAAACGGGGTTAGGAGCAAGAAAAAGGATTGTGAATCAGAATGATTAAAAAACACGCACACACAACACAAGGAGAGTCTTTGCACTTCCCCTTTCCGGTCCCAGGGATCCGGAGGTACAGGCAACTCTCAGGTGAGTAAATTTGCAGATGCCCATGCACTTCGGAAATGTTCCCCAAGGGTCATGAGAGACTGTCCAGCGGGGGCGTGGAGGCCACTCTTCCGTTTTGGTTTTTTCAGAACTCTTGTCCGGAGAGCATCCTGTTCTGTTATATACATACCCACCGCCGTCTCTAAATTGCTAGGTTGAGTACAACAATACTCAAGTGCCTGGCACTGGGTTAGAAATAGAAAATGAGCTGGCAAGACCCTGGTCTCAGGCCTGTGACAGGGGCTGTTGCTGAGTCCTCCCCACAAGCCCGTCTGTACTTTGCTTCTCCTTCTTCCCCTCCAGAGCCTGAGAGCTTAACCCTTTCCTCACTCCACAGTTGAAGGCATTTTAAAATGTTTTCAGATGCACCCCTGACCCTTGCACAGACTTAAGAAGCAGCTTTCTCTGCTGGCACATCAGGCATAAAGCTGACCCCTTCCTTCTCCCTCTCTCACTCGGGTTGGTGGATAGGGCCGTGCTGCCCACCCACCAGGGAGGGGAATAAGGCTGAGCTGGGCTCTCGGAAGGGAGCCTGCAGTCGAGGGTGCCCACACGCAGCCTTTGGTGAGGGAATTGAGTGGGGTGGGAGGCTGTGCTTCTTAGGGATTTGCATTTTGCAGGCTCTATTTAGAAGCAGCTTTCCTGCTTATAGAAAGCAGTGGCCCACGCTGGCTACAGTCGTGACTGGAGAGTCACTTTCTTTCAAAAACTCTTATTTTCAGGTGTTTACCATTTTCTTTAAAATGGAAAAAACAATGCTGCCCTACAGACAGGCAGCCCCCCCAGCACTCTCAGCCTCCTGAGAGCAGGATGGTACAATTTCACTCTGCTTTATTCTAGTTACCCGAGGACAGGAACTGAGGGAGGGCTTGAGGGACAGCAGGGACTGAAGATTCTCGTTTTCACCACCGAGACAGTCAGTGAAGTCTTGAGTAGGTTCATCGCGTGGAAGGACCTAGAAGACAGGATTCCTGGGTTGTATTCCTACTTCCCCCACATTAGGCCTATGCCACTTCCATCCCAGGTAGCATAGAATAGTGGCCAATGGAACCAGACTGCCTAGGTTCAAATCCCACACTACTAGTTGTGTGACCTGCTTACTAGTTGTGTGAACTTGGGCAAGTTCCTTAATAACCTGCTTATGGGGTTATATCTTATAGGTTAAGTACCTACCTTATAGGATTATTGTGAGGATTAAATGAGTTAATATGTGTAAAGTGTGTAGGATAGGGACTGGCATGTATTGTATAAGCATTACTGTGATGATGTTTTTTCTTTCCTTGTCTGTAAAATGAGGAAACGCTGTTAACTGTTATGCTGGTCATTCTGCACTGTGGACAGGAAGAGCGTCCATTGTGTGCCCAACACTCACTGTCGGTGACACGACAAGGAGAAGCAGAGGGAAGGAAAGACCTGGCTCCCACTCTCTGGGAGGGAGAGACTCCTCAGAGAGATTCTCAGAGAATATGCAAAAAGGGGAAAAACCCACACCTGCTTTCCCCTGTGGAAAGGGTCATGCCACAGAGGCCTGTCAGAGGCTCGGGGACCCATGGTTGCTTCTCCATCCAATGCAGTAGATCAGCTCAGCCTGGGGATGGAAGAAAGCTGAGGAGGGATCACGCAGGCCTCTGACTCTCTCAACCTTGATCTTTGGCCCGCAGCTCCCCGCCCTCATGATTGGCCTGTCCCTGAGTCCAGTCCTCACACCCAAGGCCTCCTGTCTGGCACAGAGTGTGAAAGAGGAGCTGGGAGGACAGAGAGGACTTGGCCTTGCCGACTGGGATTTTGGCAAAGGCCTCTTGAGCAGCTGATGGCTTCCTGTCACTGGGCCCAAAATCTGCCCCAGGGAATTCTGGCTTTGCCTCTGGGCCTGGACCCACACTCACTGCCCAGGCTCTGGGCACACTGGTACCACCCTTAGTGTGCATGTGGCATGCCACGGCCATGCCCCCCAAGTCTGCACCTGCCTCTCTTGAACCCCCAGCCCATTCTAGGCTTTTATAACCAGAGTGCTTGCTTTGCTTTGTTCATTCAAATCCTACCCAAATCTGTCAAGATCCACTTCAATCTCACCTCCTCCATGAAGCCTTCCCTAACTGCCCAGCTCACACCACCAGTCTTACTGTCCTAAGTTTCCTAGTTACCTATTCCATTCATTTGGAAATTAGAAATGTATTTAATTATATCCCTCCAAGATATTTGAGTACCTGTTTGATTGCAAGGCACTGGGGGTGGGTGTTGGGAGAATCTGTAAAAGTAAAGGACAGAATCTTCTTCTATCAAGAAGCTTAAACTCTAAATGGATGACCTGGAAAATACACACTATTGCCATTTGTTGCTTTTTAGGTCTGATGTTATTATTTAACTCAATCATAATAATAACAGTAATAAACAATTTGGGGGTACATGCTATGTGCCAGTGCTATCCTAAGAACTTTACATGAACTACTTGACCCTTAGTAGTACTCTGATAAGGTAAATGCTGTTATGATCCCTACTTTACAGATAAGGAAACTAAGGTGCAGAAAGATTAAACAGTTGCCCAATGTTGGCTAGTGAGGAAGTCAAGATTTGAACCAGGCAGCCTGACTCCGTTGTTTATACTCTTAAGCACTGTGCCATATTTTTCCTGTGTTTCACCTTTTCTATTCAACTAGAGGGAAACTCCTTGAAGGCAGGCACTTTGTCTCGTCCTTCCTCAAGGCCCCTGCAGCACTTAGCACATCCTTCCTTTGTAGATAGGAAGCAGACATGGGGAGTGAGTAGGCAGTTAGTGTTTAGGGACGCCTTGGTTAACAGGCTCTGCAGCAGGGAGGAGAAGGGATTGGCCATGGTTTCTTAGTTTCTGGGGCAGTAGAATTGGGAAAAGAGCCAGGAGTCCAGGGCCCAAATACTCCTCTGCACTAACTCTTAGCTCACACTGCCTTGCTAACCCAGTTCTTTCTCCAGGCCTAGACCAAGGTTACCACGGAGACACGCCGCCAGGTCTTAGGAGGGCTTTATATGAGTCCTCGTCGCACCTGGACACAGGCCCATTAGGAATAGGCCCAGAAGCCTTAGTGACTTCAGGTTAGCACTTACTGAAACCATGGCCTGGAAGAACTGGGAGTGTCCTGTCTTGGGGGCAGACTCATCCCATTCCCAAACCTACCAGCCTCCAGCATCCCTCAGGATTTCTCAACGTGTCTACCAAGTTAGAGTGGTTGCGTGTCTGAGAACAGAGAGCACTTCAAGCAAGAAGAAATCTGTCCCCACTCAAGGGGACAGATTCTCTGACCTTTAATGAAAATCTTACTGACATTCTAGTTACTCACCTACCACGTTCTCTATTTCTGCTTGCCTCCTTACTATAAGAAGCTGTGTAAGTACTGGAGGCACACACAAAAGAACTGCTTTCCTGCCCTCTGGCAGCATGTAATCTAGTAAAGGCGATGATCCTAGCTCTATACCCATATATCTACAAACACAAGTCATACGATAATGGTTATCATATCAACCATTTATTAATTGCTTACCCTTTGCCTCTGTGCTTTTAAGTATTTTAATAGACTTTATCTCATTTAATTTTTAGAACAAATCTGGATATAATTGTCCCCATTTTGCATATGATGGGTAAAGCTCTGAAAAGTTATTTTCTAGCAGAGCTATAATTCAAGCCCAGGTATGTTAGGCCTCAGAGCTGCTCCTAATACCTGCACTGTGCTGCTCCCCTTGAGAGGTCCAGACAATGAGTACCAATGAAAACAGAGGTCAAGGTCATGTTAGGCTTAGTTGACCAGAAGTAGCTTGGGGGAAAAGGCTCCTGTAGAAGTCTCCTCCTCTAAATGACCCTTCCCACTGTCACCACCCAATCTTTTTTTTTTTTCTTTTTTTACTTTTTCTCCAATCAAGCCTCCACAGAACTATCAAATTAATCTTTCTAAGATACAGCTAAGTTCATCATGAACTCCTCGGCCCAGAAACGTTCAGTGATCCCTCTAAAAATCCCAAACTACTCTGAAACCTGACATTCAAGATCCTCCATCAGCCCAGTCCATCCTAGGCTCTCATCCTTCTCTCTTTCTCCTCCCCTTGCCTATGTTCTTGTCTGCATGTAGGCCCACCAATATGGCTTCCAAGTCTCTTTTCGTGCCATCTCTTCCACCTAGAATGCCTTTTCTCCATCTTCATCTCTCCAACTCCTACCCCTCCTTCAATGTCCACCTTAAATATCACTTACTATTACTAACATAGGGCAAATGTATGCATATTTCTATCATATATTGTGGTTTATTTATGCATTTTATTTCCTCCACTAGACAGCAAGTTCTTTGAAAGCAGAATCCAAATCTCATTCATTGTTATATTTTCCTATATCCTAGTACATCTTCATGTTCCCCCATATCCTCCATATCCTAGTATCCTAACCTAATTAGAGTTCCATAAATATTTATTGGATAAATTAATTTTTAGAATCAAAGAATAAAATAATTAAGTGGAGGGATTTGAATGTATAGGGTCCTCCCTTGTCAATCTTCTTTTGAAGGCTCATACTGTTACACAACCTGAAAACATATCTAGACAACTACAAGTTTAGGGCCTTAGAAAGCCAAGATAGAATTGAACCAGCAGGGTAAGATTGTAGAGAACAATGGGTTATTTCACAGTACATTGTAGAGGAAAAGGGTAGAGGAAGGGCTGTAATAGCAATGAATTTCATTCTTTGAAATATTGCCCAACATCCTGGTATTTGGGGAATTTACCTCCCTTGCCTGGTGCAAACTGTGGCATACACGTCAAGCCTGGCAACCTGGACTCTCACTGGTGGGCCTGTTGGTTTTCCCTTGAGTCCCTCTACACCTATTGTCCTCTTGCTCATCCCAGGGCACATGCTGGATATGAACTAAGTCTAAGGATGGATACTCTTGGGCTCAAGTTGGTAAATAACCACAGGGCTTTTATTTATTTATTTTCCTTTTTTTCTCCCCAAAGCCCCAGTACATAGTTGTAAATCCTGGTTGTAGGTCCTTCTAGTTCTTCTATGTGGGATGCTGCCTCAGCATGGCTTGATGAGCAGTGAGTAGGTCCACGCCCAGGATCCGAACCTGCGAACCCCAGGCCGCTGAAGCAGAACGCACAAACTGAACCGCTGCGCCACTGGGCTGGCACCACTAGGCTTTTAGATTTGGAGCGATGTTTTGTATGGATGGGAAAAAACCTTCTCTGATTTTGGCTCATTCATTCAGAGACTCACATCACTGAACAGGCTGGGCCCTAGGAAAAGGTGTCCTCACATAGGATCTGAAGGTAAAAGGAGAGCTACACCAGTGGGTAGGTGGGAGGAGGAGTGGGAGCCGGGAGATCCTTCCCAGAGATGAGAGCACTTTCCATTCCAAGAAGTACAGGTCTGCAGGCCCAGTGTCTAGGATAGAAACTTACAAAAATAGCACTGTCAGGAGGGATTTTTGAGTCTCAGGTGGACTCTGGTCCTAAGCCCCTTTCTTGGTTCCATTCACCTCTTTTGTACAGTCTTCCAAAATCTAAGAAGCCTATATAGCAGTTTGGGAAATGGGACACTTAGAGGTTCCATTAGAGCTTAGATCTATGGAAAACAAAGAGAAGGTAAATTTAAACTTATTGAAAGCAACCCACACAAGAGCAGAGTTTCCTAACCTAAGGACCATAAATCCCCAAAGAGGACTATGGTGAATTCAGGAGGTGTGAACCTGCTGAAATTTTGTGTAAAAATTATATGTGTATGTGTAGGTGTGGCTGCGTTTTTTCTGGAACAAGGGTCCCACAACCTTTATCATATTCTTAAAGAATCTGTGACCTCTTGAAAAGTTAAACAAAACAAAACAATGCATTTTTCTAGAGGATAAAGGTGGGAACTGGGTGTCAGGGGAATTTAGAGGACATTCCAACTCCTCCCACTTCCCACGTGCCGCAAACATGTGTGCAGTGGGAAACAATGACAAATACAGGGAAGTGACAGGTCACTTTTTAAAAAAGACCTTCAAACTGATAGAATCCTGAGGTTGTCCCAGATTTTCTTATAAACGTTGTCTTCCTCTCCTTAAGTAACGCTACTCTTTCTTACCTGTCCTTCTTCCTTCCATCTTGTCCTCACTGCTACAGGAGAACCTAGTCTAGTAGCTGCTGTTTGTTCAAAAGGACTGAGGCTAGAAGGAGAGGGGTGTTTGTTTGTCAGGCTGGAATGAGGAGCCACAGTCCAGGAAAAGTTGAGTATGTCCTTCATCTGATCCAGTAGGAGCCAAACTTTTCAAGCTTGTACCTCTTTAAAACTTCAAAAACACTTTTGGATTCCTCCAAGTAATTATAATTGTACTTTTAGTGTCCATGAATGAAAAACTGCATGCTGATAAAAAGCTACACTGCATTCAATAATCCTTTTACTACGTATTTAAAAATTACAGCAGCATCTCTGTGTTTTTGAAAAGTAGCACAGCACCTACGTGTTGAATTACTACGAGCTGAATTCCTTATTTGGTCTATAGGCAAAGTTTGGTGTGCATCTGGATTCAAGGACCCCATACTGTAACTGAGGACCCTCTCCCTTTCCCACAAAGTGGGAAGCACTGGTCTAATTTAAGCTTTTCACTTTATAGATGAGGAAGCTGTGGTCCAGAAAAATGAAGTTCCTAGTGAGGTAGAGTGGAGTCCATTCCAGAACCCAGGTCTCTTAACTATCTCCTGGGCTCTTTGCGAGGTGCCCAGGCAACTGTAGAAGGCTCTTTAGGTATCCAATCTCCCAGTGGCCCTAGAACTGCCTCCTCTCCCACACCCACACACACACCCACACCTCCCACACTCTCCTCTCACTAAGAAGTCTCCAAAGGGCACCAAAGAGGAGAAATGCCTCTTTAGGGCTTGCCAGATGTGGGAAACAATCAGACAAGAGAGTCAGCTGTGCAACGCCAGGCCTTGTTGACAAACTGGAACACAAAGCTGTAACAATGGCCGCCTTGGGTTGAGGGCAGTTAAGCTCCTTTAGTCCTTACAACTACCTATGAGTTAAGTACTATTATTACCATCTTCATTTTGCAGATGAGGAGACTGAAGCTTAGAAAGGTTAATGACAATGTGACAGTTTCTAAAGGCTTCAGAGATGGGATTCAAAGCCAAGTCTAAATTCAGACCCCGAGATGGTGATCAGCATACAATACTACGTTATGCAAGTCTGACCGGGCTCAGGGTTCTCGAGTCCTCTTCAAGACTAAATTATTTTGCTACCCCTTTACTCAAGAAATCATTCTAAACCCAGCCACAGTTTACCAGTAAGATGTAAGCCGCTTTCTTCCAGGAGACTGGAAGCATCTTTTGCCACATCTTTCAGGGACCCAGATGGGCTCCGTGGACAATGCTAACCCTTGAGGGCAGAGACAATTGTTCTTTAAAATTCTGATTCCAGCTCACAGCCTATGTACAAAGGTGGTTGGAAGGGTGAGTTCCTGTGCTCATTCCCCTCTCTGCTCAGGCTGTCCTCTGTCCTGAAATGCCACTCTCTATTCGCTCACTAACTGAAGAGTACAAGCGTGTGCAGACTTCCCTCCACCAGGAAGCCTTTGAGAACTGTGTGAATCCACACTGATTTTTCTCATTCCTTCTGGAGCATTTTCTCTTTGGACTTTAACACAGCTTCTGCCTTTTGTCTTTTTTGACTTGTGTGAGAGTCCTGTGCTCCAGCAAGCTCCTTGAAAGCAGGAGCCAAGTTTTAAATGTATTCTGTATCCCCTACCGCATGTGCCCAGCTTGGGGCTGGACACTCCATAGGCTGCTAATAAGTACTTGAATTAAATCCAATGGTCCTGAGAACAAATTTCCTCCCTCCTGGACCACTGGTTCTGGCTACTGCTCCCCTCCAAAGAAATTGCTGGCCCCTATTCCCTATCTGATTTCCCGTGAGGCTCATGACATTTATAAAGTGCTGGGATTTGTTTTTGCTGCTTGGTCAGAAAGAAGCCTGACCTTCCTGAGAATCTTTTGCTTGTGAGGCCCATGAGGCTCTGCCTGGAAGACGTGAGACCAGTTTTTCTGTACCTGAGCCAGGTTCTCGTGGAGCTCTCAGAGGCCATTCAAGGCTTTGGCAGCTCAGACTTTTAAAACCACTTGAGTCCAGGCAATGGGTTACAGGCGAGACAAGGAAGGTGTGCAGTGTTCTCCCCTCTTATCACTTTCTCAAGGGCTCTTGTTAACCAAGTGTGTTTGCCTTTGCTATCCTGGGAGGCCAAGTGCCTCTTTTCTTTGCAGACTGAGACAGAACGTCTGGGGTAAGAGGCAATTCAGCTCCTGATCCAACATCCCTGAGTCGCCAGAGCCCAATCAATGCTCTGGCATCGTGACTGAGCAGGCCCTCGGGTCACAGTGTTGTCTGATTGACCTTCACAGGGTCCACCTAGACTGCCAACTGAAGCCTGCTGGGAGTCTTGAGCAAGCTGTTCACCTCTCTGAACCTCAGTTTCTTCATCTGTAAAATGGAGGGGTGGGGTATTGATCACCAAATTCTTCCCTGCACTAATGTTCTAGAGTCCTAAAACAACACCACCTTCTCAACACTTCCCCTACCTCTACCCCCACCCCACCACCAACTTCCCACAGGATTTTTAACCACACCGCTGTCAGGGCTGGACCTAGGCATTGTCCAGCTAGGAGTTCCTATAGGTTGGGATAATCCTACTGACAGAACAGGGTTGCTGCCATCTAGCACCCTAGAAAACTGCAGAAGAGTACAGAGGAGACTTTTATGTAGTTTGACTTTAAGTCAATAAATCAGACACTCCCCATTTTCCTTTGGAAAATGCCTTATCCCTTTCAGACTACCAGGGTACTATTATTCACTGAATAAATTTAATAACAATAATAATATATGAAATTTTTACCTGTTCTTTAAAGTTTATGAAATGGTTTTACATCTACTATCTCGTTTTTAAATCTCATGACAAGCCCATGTAGAAGACGGAGATTATTATTTCCATTTTGCAAACCAGATAAATGGAAAAATTTACCTAAGTTACCCAACCAGAATGCTAAAGCTGGGAATGAAGGTACTGTATCCTCAACAGAGAAGCCAGGAGCAAATGCAGACCCTTTGAAGGATGCTTACTTGACCGCGAGAGAGCTCAGTGTGAGCATTTGAAGGACCGATCTCAGGAATATATAAAGTATATGCAAGTAACACATAAACTTGGCTCTGGACTTTTTGAACCAAGAGCTTGGAAGTGTTTTGCAGAGGAACACGGCAGCACTCATTCTTTTCCTCCCACAAGCAAGAGCCAGAGAAAGCAGAGGAGATTGCGAGGGAAGAGGATATTTTGCCATTTCCAGCCTGCTTTGTCCTTTCTTCTGATAATCTTTGTGGGGAAAAGAGAGAGTGTGAAGGGAGGTGGGGATCTTTGGCCATTCAAGGTCTTGGAAAAGGGAAAAGAGCTGTGTTTGGCCCTTTTCCCTTCTTTTTCTCACCCCCAGCTCTTGCCTAGGGCTAGGCAGGATAAGAGAACCCTCTTGAGATCCGAGGCTCCGAGTTTCCTTCGTGAGGCCCCGGGGTTCCCACCTGGGAACGGCCCTTGATGGAAGCAGGAGGCCGGAGGGCAGGCCCAGGCTGCAGTCTCTCCCACACGCCCGGTCTCTGATTCTGCCGGTCCGCCCCGCTGTGGTCACGCCCTCCCTGTTAGAAAGCAGTGGACGGTAATTCTTCTCTCTAGAAAGGAAAACACTTTGAAAATGGTGACCTAGTTAAACTATATAATCACCCTCAAATTGGGCAAACAAAAATGAGGTGATCCTTAAGAAGGTGAAGCAAGACCTTCACACCCACAGCATGGTTGTAAACCAGGTGAACTGTGGGCACCTCTTCTGTAACTTTGTGTCCTGTCCCCTGGGCCCAGTCAGAAGGTGCAGTTGCTCTGAGGCAGGAAAGGCACTGGGTTAGGCAGGAAAAGCTATTTGTTTTGACTATCCACAGGGTGACCACAGGGCCATAGTCGACAACATTTCTTAGAAAAGTGTTCACAATTACCAAAGGCTGGGCACTTTAAACAAATAATCTCATTTAATTCTCACAACACCTCTGTAAGAGAGGAACTATCCTGAACCCCATTTTACAGGAGGGTAAGGGTCAAGGTCACACAGCTAGCAGGTGGCAGATCTAGGATTCACACTCGGGGGGGTGACTCCAGAACCTGCACTCCCGTGATGGAGCATAGCACTGCCTCCATGTGGGAGGTCTTTGTGCACGAGACCTTTGAACAGCAACGCCCAGAGAGAGAGTAACGAGAGTCGGGGTGAAAGCCCAGGGTTCGGGGTGACTGAGGCCTCCGTAGAACAAGTGACTTCAGATCAACTTGTGAAGGAGAAGCCCTTTCCTGGGAAGCAGGACCCTGACCCTGCAGCCCCATGGTAGTTGCCCAACCTCTGTGGCTAACAAAGAGAGGGCGATGAGGAAATCAGAACACCCTGAGGAATGAGAAAAGAGAGCAGAAAATAAGCCGACGCCATGGGACCTGGGTGCCCAGGAGGAGGGCACCCCGCGAGCCTGGCTGGGGGCCGTGGTGGGAGCCGCCGCACTCGGCTATGTGAGCCTCTGTTTGCAATAACCACCCTGGAGAGCTCGGGGAACCATGAGAAAAAGCACAGGGCCAGACTGGTCCTTTTATCCCAAGGAGCTTGAGACCCTCACAGACACCCCTTAATTACAAGGCCAGGAAGAAAGGGGAGGTAAACTGTGCTTTGGCCAGAACACTTGCCTCACCAGCTATTGTGAAGACAGGCCTGGGAGGTAGACGGGATGCTCAGGATGATGGATACAGAGAGGCACCATGAGAAAGAGGGCCCCTCAGCATGGGCTTTAATTGTGAGGGGAGAAGCGTGGGAAGCCTTGGGCAGGGACACTGTGCTCTGCCCGCTACGTGCTCTTGCCCAGGGTCTTTCTTCTGACGTCCTCTTAGCACGTACTGGGCTTCACTACCACAACCTTGCTTAGGTTAAGGGACCTGGGACAACCACAGGGGGTGACCACACTCTTAATGAAATGCAGGCAATTTTAGCATTGCAAGTGCCAGGACTGGTGGCATTTATCTTGGAAGGTAAGTACCCAGGGATTTTTATCTTTTATTGGCATAACTAGGGATTCTTCTTTCCAGAATTAGATCACATAAGAGGCTGCTGTGTGGAAGGGTGTTCCATTTTGGACAAATCTTAAAGGTATGAGAAAGAAGATCACTATGCAGTTTCCTTTCACCATTCAGAAGTCTTGCTTCTAATTTATAAATTCGGAGATAGGCCCATTTCATAGTCAAGAAGCCCCTTTTCTTGGCATCTTGGCTGCCTTCCTATTTGGAGAGGGGGCGGGGGTGGGTTTCCTAGTGAAACCTATAACTCCGGTTTGTCGTCGTCCCTGGGATCAGGGCAATCATGTTTTCACTATAATGAAGAGAGCGCCCACACAGATGATTTTCTGGCATACCATGCCTGAAAACTTTGTGCTGCTACCACCCAAGAATCCAGACATGTGTCCTCCCAAGAACAAGCCCTTGAAACTACACACATTCCTTTTCTCTTCAGTGCAATCCACAATTAATCAGCAGAATGCAAGAAATCTTGAGATTCAAACCATGAAGATTGCTAATTTATGGGTTCACAATCTGGTTGATCCGTGCAGTTTGACACAGTTAATCCCATGACTAGGTTATTACCGTTGCCTTTGTTTCCTTCCTTCCTCCTCCAGCATCAGTTCCTGGAGAAGCCCAAGTCTGGTCCTAGAGTCATTCTGTCTATAGGACTTTGTCTCAAATTTTGGCCAGGCAATCACTGAGAATAGCCACGTGGTTCTGGTTTTCCGTACTCAGAAATTTCCTTGAACCAGTCCTTTACCTTCCTGAGATCTTCCCCTTCCCCCACAAGTTCTCATTAGCTTTTTCTAACCAATTTATCTCTAGGCCATTGAAAGTACTCCTTTCTTAGCCCGTTCTCCTAGATAATATCCCCTGGGACGTACACCCTATCTCTCGGACGGTATTCCTCACTTTTCTCTTCAGTCCTTTCCTCCCACAGGCTTCCTACAGCAACACCACCTTTCTGCCAATCAGCAGGGTCTTCTCTTGCCTATCAGTCGCTCCTGAAGTGGGTATAGGAAGTCGTGTGAGGCACATTTCCCGTGCTCCAGGAGCAAGCAGCCCACAGGGTGACAGGCTCACACATAGCCCCATGGTACATGCTGTCCTAGTGGAATGAACCAAACACTTTGGGAGAATTGAGAAAGAGGGAAAATTTAGCCTATGAGGCTGAGGAACTCTTCCTGGTTGAGCTGGGTTTTGAAAGGTGAGTAGGATTTCTTCAAGTAGAGAAAAGAATGGGAAGGTTAGCTTTTGCAAGGGCAGAGTCAGTCCTTTTAAAAAATCATGCTCTTTTTGATAAACTTAAAATGTTCCCATTTATCACTCTGCTCCCTGAGATTCTGCTGTATGTTTGGAGTGGGGCCTGCCTCTCTCATTTGAGAATCACTCATTTGTCAGAAGTGAGAGATGATTATAGATTATTATTTCTATAATCCATGATGAAATCAGAGATGGTTCCTCCACACACACACCTTCTATACATGCACGTAACCGCTCGCCCTTGATTCTTCGCAGACCGCGGAAGAGTGGAATCCCCCTGGAGTCTCTGTATGGCCTCTGTGAATAGTGTCAGGGATGTGAGCTTGTGTGCTAAATGGAAGAGGTCAAGACCTCAGGCTGATGTCTTTAGAGCTCAGGACCACAGCCTTCCCAAGCCAGGCAGCTTCCTCGTCTTTGCATGACAGCTGTTTGTTGTCATAGGGTGCTGACAATGCATGCCACTTGGCATGTGAAGACATAGTCCTGCCCTCAGGCTGCTGGGAATCTGAGCTAGAGAGAGACTCAGCTCTGGGTGCAGACACAGCTCGAAAAGCAGGCAGACCTTTGTTTCCTTCTCTGAGGAAAAAATGAGCTAACTAGTTGACTTCTGTGGAGAAGATAGCACTCAGGAAGAGTAACTGAGATGTCCTTGGTGAGGATGAGAGCAGGCCGGGCCAGGCACTGAGAATGCTTCGGGGTTTGTCTCTGTTTCCCAGAGACAAGTGGGAAGCAGGTGGAGGCAGAGCGGGAGGGAAGACAGGCCCCAGAGGAGGAAGTGAGGGCAAGACTGTGAGAAGAGTGCCATCTGCTGAGCCTCCCACGGGCACCGCAGGGCACACCACGCCTTCCCCACCACGTCCCCTGGGTCTCAGCCCTGACTGATCCCAATCCAGCCCTGCTGAGCAGGTGCCCATGCAGAAGGCTGGAAAGTGAAGGCAAGAAGGATTGAGAAGGACGGATCTTCAGGAGGCAGGAGGATATGGTGTAAAAGACACGGGTTTCCAGCCAGACCAGCCAGGTTCCTTTCCTAGTACCGTTCCTAGTAGCTGTGTGTCTTGGGCAAGTTGCTTGTTCTTTCTCAACCTCACTTTCCTCTCCTGGAAATGGGTTCTTCTAGGGTTTAAGTGAAATAGCAGGGGAAAGAGCCATGCACAGTGTCTGGCACACGGTGGAGTTACCCTCATTACTCCTTCCATGGAAGAAAAGCCATTTATTCTTTAAAATACATGGTGACATTTAGAATTAGGGAGAATGACCCCAAAGAAAGAGAAAAGGATCATTTTGCATTTTTTCCTAGGAGCCACAGAAATGGCAGTTTTGGCATAGCTGTCATAGGGAGTTTGCTAATCAGCATGTGGGAGCTATTCCTGGGGTGTCAGAGCACCCCGAAATCGGGCCAGCCAGGGATGGCAGGGAAGGAGGAGTGAGCCTCAGGGTCAGAGCCAGGGATCCAGTCCAGGCTCTGCCACTGAACTGTGGCTTTGGGCACATCACTGCACTTCCATGGCCACATTTTGCCTGATGCCTTTTGCCCCCTGACTGTGATTCCATGAGGCCTGCTTAGTGTCCTTTGGAAAATCCATGGATTGATCTGCTAGCCAATCAATCAGGCAATCAATCTATCCATCCATTTAGTTCACCTCAGATCCTTCTATTGTTGCAATGATGAAAGGATCCACGGTGCCAGCGGGTGGGCTGTAGAGGCATGGGTCCCCTGGCTTATAAGGATACACAGATCTTTACAAGGATCAGAAGAGACTCAGACACTTTTGGTTGCAGGTTACAGAAATGAACCTAAAGCATCTAAGACCAAAAGGGGGGTTTATTGTAAAGTGTCATGGTCTTTTCCAGAAACCATGGGCAGAGTGATCAGGGAGACCACACAAGGGCCTGGAGTCAGAAATTAGGAAGCCCACACCAACCCAGCATCTTCTTTTGCTCTGCTTCTCTAGGGACGCCTGCCCTCTCATTTCTGCTTTTCCCTGAGCATCTTGGTTCGTGTAAGTGGCAGACGTTGGATAGCAACAGTGAATTTTATTTGCAAATTCATGGGAGAGAGAATCTGATTGGCCCTGCTTGGGTGGGATGCCTACCTCTAGTCCCCTCAGCCAGAGCCAGATGAGCTAGGCATTCATAGGCCACTATGATAATCTCTTATAAATATAATCTCACTAGGCTACCTCCTGGGTGTGTAGAGTGGGAGAATCTTGGAGAAGGCGAGGTTGTGACTGCCCTGACATCCTTTGGGGGTTGTGTTAGTTAGGATACAAGTTTGGCTTCTATAACAAGACTCCAAATAATAAAGGCTTAGACAAAATGGAAGTTTATTTCTCTCCTGTGTGTAACAATCTGAGCACAAAGAGTCCAGGGATAATATCGCGACTCCACAGTGTTAGGGAGGCAGACTCCTTCTAGCTTGTTGGTCTGCTCTTCAGATATTTGCCTTACACACGTGGTTGAAGATGGCTCACTGCAATGTTCACATTCTAACCAGGGAAGAGGGGATAGGGAAGGCCTGGGCCTTCCTTTTAGGGGCATAATCGTTCCTGCTAACTTCTCATTCACCACAACTTGGTCCTGTGGACATACTGTGAGACAGGTTGGGAAAGGTTGACTTTAGCTAGGTGGTCATGTGCCCAGTCAAAAATCCTACCACTCTGCAAGAAGGTCAAATAGATACTGGGGGACAACCTCCTACAATGAGCTGTAGTGGCCTTGGTTCCTAGAAACTCATGAAAGTTTTTGTCTCTCCTGACTCTAGCCTTGGCAGGTTATTGCCAAGGAAGAGATGTGGCAGGCATGGTAGAACACTGACATGGAAATGCTCAGGAGGAATGTGGACTCAATGATTTCTAAAATCCTTCTGCACTCTTACAAGGCAGGGATGGTGTGCCTCTTCCCCTATCCTAACTTAGGGTACAGAAAAGGAAGTTCGTGGGTCAGTTTGCAGAAGTGAATTTTATAACACAGAGTTCTTTAAAGAACAGATTTTCAGTGCTGTGGTTCTCCTAGGCATAGCTCAGCTCTGCTAGAGGAGAGGGAGTTGAAGTCATTTCCTTCAGGTGCTAGACCCAAATGTTATGTTCCTGCCTAGCAACCCCATCCCACAGCTGTGCTGGGTAGAGTACTTCAGGGCAGCTAATCCACCAGTAAAGTTGTGTAAGCACCTACTGCATGCAGGGCTCTGTGCTGGCTGCTGTAGAGGAGCCCACTGTCGTAGAAGGCGTGTCTAACAGAAGGCTGTGCTCACTGACCCCTTCCTCTCAGCCAGCAGACTGACCTTATCTTCAGCTGAGGGCTTCCTGTTCACCAGTAATTACTTGATGGGGCAAGAGGTTTCAGTTCCGAGTCAGCGGACAGGATAATGAGTCACAATTCATATGGTGGCTGTGGCTTTGCTGACAGTGCATTCACCGTCTCAGCACTGCACTTGGGTTCTGGACAAGAAAGGAGCGCTGCCAGAGGGAGCTGATTTTCAGTCACTCAACAGCATTGATGCTGTGTCTTGTGTGTGTGTGTGTGTGTGCACGCGCTGGTCAGGATGGGGAAGGCAGAAGGGTGGTACAAGATGACTGTGGGCAGTGAGCGACTCAAAGTGGACTTTGTAGCTTTTAGTCACAGTGATGTCAAGATGAGAGTTGGGAGCAGAAAGAGGCCTGAGCTAGGAGTCAACCTGGGGTCATGCTCTATTTGGCTACAACTGAACTGAGTAACCTTCCATGTTCAAACATTTTTTAAAAATGGGTATAATAATCGCCCTGCTCCACTCCAAAGGATTTACAAAATGAGAGAGAATTGGACTGTGAGCCTCACAAAGGCAGGGTCTGTATTTTGTCCATCTCTGTGCCCCTTCAGCACCTGGCACGGCGCCTTATGCACAGAGTGACTCTTCAGGGAGTGTTGTCTAGATTGAATCACCGAGATCACTGGTCCACTTTCCATGTAAGGAAACTGAAAACCCAGTGAGGAACAGCGACTTGCCTAAGGTCACACAGGCTAGCTGGGAAGATTAAACATGGAAAGTGCTCAGTATCTGATGCCTGCTCTGCATTTAATCGGCATTAGCGTCCTTCCTTTCCAAGTGGTAGCACCAGGAATAGAACCCAGACCTTTTAACTCTGACCCCTCTGCTCTCACTCCTCACCATCTTGCCTCTGAGTTATTTGGCTAAAATCAGATAGCTTGTTAAGGCCGAAATGAGATTAGTTTGCAGGAGAGCTGTTGCTGACCGCTTGTCCACCCAGGGCACCTGTGCCAATGGTGTAAGGACAGTGGTTAAAGAGTGGGGGCTCCGGAGCCAGGCTAACCAGGTTTGAGTCCCAGTTCTGCCATTGACTAGCTATGTGACCTCATTTAATCTCTGTATGCTTCAGCTTTCTCATCTGTAAAATGGGGATTGCAACTGTATTTAACCTCATGGGGTTGTTGTGAGGATTAAATAAATTAAAATATGTAAAGTACTTAGAAAAGTACTGGCACATAGTAAGCACGTTACTAAGTGTCACTATTCAAGGTTAATGTTAGGCTGCAGTAGTGGCTACAGAGTTAGTAAGTACAGCCGGCCTTCACAAGGACAGCCATTTGACGATGGTAGTTTGTTGTTTCTATAGGATGAATTCCTATAGATATTTTAAAGGACTGGGAACTCTATTGTGTAAATTCTTGGAGGGCCGGGGTGCTTCTCTGTGTCGACTCTCCAGGATTGAGTAGTGTCATACAATTGGTGGACAGTTAGAAAGCAATGACCAATCACTCCTGGGAAGGTCCGGAGTCGTCCTCTGTCCACAGCACACTGAGGGCTGAGATGGGACACTGGCTTTCTACAAGCACATCTCCTTTTCCCTTTAAAATCTTTAAAATCCCAGTTTCTACTCAAATTTGCTCAGCGTTGGAAAGTCAACGGAACCCCCAGCACAAAGAAGGTGGCTGAATGCCAGACGACTGGAGCCAGGAAAACTGTACAAGAGGCAACCTCGCTCCTGCCAAGAATGAGGAGGCGATTTCCTGCCACTGCCCCCACAGTGGGCCCCCAACCTCCTCTCATTCCCATTCCCCTTTCCCTTCCACCTTCAGTCCTCTGGGCCACAGGTTTCTGCCTGAAAAAGCAATTAGGAGCTGCTCACTCAGGATATTTTCTCCTGACCCACTTCCTGAGCGTTGCTCTGCTGAGAGGGGTAGCACTGGCCCAGTGCTCCCCCAGCAAGCATCATCCCAGATGCCGATTGTCTGTCACTCACTCACAGCAAACTGCCACACCTGGAAGGTGGTTTTTCTTAATGGTTTCCCAAGTCAACACCTGGTCTGACTAACCTGGCAGGTTCCTGGAGTAGAGCTGAAACCTGTTTCCTGGTATAAATGTGCTTTCTGCCTTTTCTGTTGTTGTCTGTTTGTGTAATTTGGTTCAGAGCCACCATTTGCCAAGGTCCCGGGAACTCTTCCTGAGATTATCATTCTGAAGTATTTCTCATTCAATCATCATCACCATCTACAGAATACCTTACACAGTGCCCACTATGTGGTCAGTTATTTTATATATTATCTTTAATATGCCCAGTACCCAACCTTGCAAGGTAGGTATATTGGGACAGTGCATCTCAGACTTTAATGTGCATACAAATCACCCAGAATATTGTTAAAAGGCAGATTTTTTGGAGTAGGCCTGGGGGAGGCCTGAGATTCTGCATTTCTAACAAGCTCCTAGATGATATTGATGCTGCTGGTTCTAATTCCTTGAGTAGCAAAGGCATCAGGAGGAACGTTCTGGTTGCAAGTGACTGGAATCCAGCAGGAACCAGTTAAACAAGAAGAGGAGTTTTTGACAAGGACATCGGGATATCTCACAAAGCGAAGCGCAGGGTTGGGAATGGGCGTCAGGAGGAGTTGGAGCCAGGAGGACACTCTCGGTCTCCAGACGCTGCTGTCACCTTGCACCTACTACAGTGCTCCTCCCTCCCTCTCCCCTCTGTTCTGCTTAATGCCAAGGCAACTCTACCCACACTCCTGTGGATTCTGTGTCTTCTTCCCCAATTTACTCCCTTGTTTTGATGGTGCATATCTTCCAGTAACTTCCTAGGAAAGTGAGCAAAGAAAGTTAAATTTTTGCTTCCTGACATAACTGAAAATGTCTTTACACCTGATAGATGGTTTGCCTGGGTATAGAATTCTATCTTCCAGAGTGGCTGTAGGGATGTCCAATGCCATTTTGATTTCTGTGATTTGTATCTTATATCTGAATGTTTCTAGATTCCTCTCTTTGAACTCCAATATTTTGAAAATTCACAATGATGTGCCTTGGGATGGGTCTTTCCTCATTCATTATATTGGCCACTTGTTGAGTCCTTTTGACCTGGAAACGTATGTCCTTATGCTCTACAAAAAATATTTTCTTGATTATTTAATTATTTCTTCCCCTCTCTATTCTTTCAATCTCTCTAGAGCTCCTGTTACTAGGATGTTGGATCTCCTGACCTGTTCCACTAATTCTCTTATCTTCTGTATCTAATTTTCCAACTCTTTATCTCTTTGTTTCACTTTCTGTGGATTTCATAAACTTCTTTTTCTAGCTTTTCAAGCTGAATTTTTAATTAAAAATTTTTTATTCATATTTTTCATTTCTAAGAGTTCCTCTTTTTGCTCTCTGAATATTCCTCTTTTTAGTAAGATACTGTTCTTATTTCACTAAAGTAATAGCTTCTCTTCTATCTCCAGGGATAT
Source organism: Tapirus indicus (assembly GCA_031878705.1). Lineage (NCBI taxonomy): Eukaryota > Metazoa > Chordata > Mammalia > Perissodactyla > Tapiridae > Tapirus > Tapirus indicus. The sequence goes on from CM062918.1 coordinate 99,232,027, forward strand.
TATCATCCTTTTCCTTTCTTGAACTTTTTTTCTCTCTAAGTTCTTTTCTCTTTTCTCTGGGTTTCTTATTTCTTTATTTTGGTCTCTGTCTTTCACATGGGCTGTCTACTTATATTAAAGAGTTAGGCACTAAACGGTTTATTGGACGAGGAACTAAGTCGTGACGGACAGAAGACTTCTTCATTGCACCCTTTTGAACCTTTTGAATTCTGAACCATATTAGTATGAAGCCTAGTCAAAAAATAAAACTTTTTGAAGTTGATTTTAAGCTTTATGTGCATGGGTATAGCTTGTTCGTTGAAGAACTTCACCATAGAGATATAGAGATGGGGTGTCAAGCAACTTTTTCTCTGGAAAGAATTCTAAATGTCAGCATTTAAAAGTCTTCTCTCTGGGGACCAGCCCGGTGGCATAGCAGTTAAGTTAGTGCATTCTGCTTTAGTGGCCCAGGGTTCACTGGTTCAGATCCTGGGTGCAGACCTACTCACCGCTCATCAAGCCATGCTGGGGTGGCGTCCCATGTAGAAGAACTATAACTCTGCAGCTATGATGCACAACTATGTACTGGGGCTTTGGGGAGAAAGAAAGAAAAAGAGGACGGTTGGCAACAAATGTTAGTGCGGGGCCAATCTTCCTCAAAAAAAAAAGTCTTCTCTCTGGGCCATTAAGTCTTTTCTGATAATGATCTTCTAGATTCCTGTCTGGGGATAGGTGTCGGGGTAGAGTATAAGCCTAGCTGCCAGTTTTCTTGAGAGTGGGAGGAAAGCTGGATATCTCACTGTTTAGAATGCAGGTTTTAAGCCAGGTGCCTCAACCCTCTCCCAATTATACGTACACCTGAGCCTGTCAGCTCTAGAGCGTGCTTCTCAAACCATCTGTGGTGAAGGACCAGTTTTTGAATTTCCAACTTGTCAGAGGCCCAAACATAGTTCTACTGCACATAACTAGTACCTATCTCCCACCACGTGTGACTCATAATAGGAGTTCAGACATCCAAACTGGCCTATATCCAAACTGTTCAGCAAGAAGAATCCCCTGAGCACACACTTGAATGTTGAGGCAATTTCAAATTTCTATAAAAATTCTAAACACTTATTCTTATGTTCTATTGTTCTTCTTATGTTCCTTCTATTATTGGAGCTAGTAACAAAGTTTGTGGACCTAAATCAGTTCATGAGCCACACTTTAAGAGCACTGCACTAGAAAAGAACAAATCTCTAGTCTCTTGCCTTGAGGAGGAGCTGTCACCAGGATTTGAGGAGGTGCTGGAGGAGATCTGGAGGGTCCAACTGCTCTGTAAATAGACTTTAGCCCATCCCCCATCTCAGCTCTGCATCTCATTCCCACATTATTTGGTTCCCTGTGTTTCCAAATCTAGTGCCTTCCTGATTTGCTCATGTCCCATCCGTTCCTTTCTGCAGGCATCACAGCTTCTACTGCTTGACCAAGTCATTTACTCCTCCTTGTTCTACTTGTTTCTTCTCTCACTCTCTTTGCCCTTGCAGTTTATACTTTCAAAAATCCCTTTATTGTTGTTAAGATGGCAATACTCCCCAAATTGGTCTGTAGATTTAACGCAATCCCTATCAAAATCCCAGCTGACTTCTTTGCAGAGTTGATTCTAAAATTCATATGAAGTTTAATGTGACTCAGAATAGCTAAAACAATCTTGAAAAAGAACAAAATTGGAGGATTCACATCTCCTGACTTCAGAACTTACTACAAAGCTATAGCAATCAAGACAGTGTGGTACTGGCATAATGATAGACATATAGATCAATGGAATAGCATTGAGAATCCAGAAATAAACCTTCAGATTTATGATCAATTGATCTCCAACAGGAGTGCCAAGAGAATTCAATGGAGGAAAGAAGAGTCTTTTCATCAAGTGGTGCTGGGACAAGGGAATATTCACACACAAAAGAATGAAGTTGAATCCCTACCTCACACCATACACAAAAGTTAACTCAAAGTGGATCATAGACCTAAATGTAAGAACTAAAATTTAAAAACTCAGAAGAAAATCTGAGTAAATTTTCATGAGGCAAAACTGTCTTAGATATAATACCAAAAGCACAGGTAACAAAGGAAAAAATTAATTGGACTCACGAAAATTAAAAATGTCTGTGTTTCAAATGATGCCATCAAGAAAGTGAAAAGTGAACCTACACAATGGGAGAGAGTAGTTGCAAATCATATATCTGATAATGGACTTGTATCCAGAATATATGAAGAAGTTTTACAGTCTATAATAAAAAGACAAATAACCCAGTTTTTAAATGGGCAAAGGATCTAACTAGACATTTTTCCAGAGAAGATATACAAATGTCCAATAAGCACATGAAAAGATTTTCAACTTCATTAGCCATCAGGGAAATACAAATTCAAAACCACAATGAGATGCCACTTCATACTCTCTAGCAGGTTATTATCAAAAAGACAGATAATAACAAGTGTTGTTAAGAATGTGGAGAAATTGGAACCTCACATACTACTGGTGGGAAGGTAAAATGGTGCAGCCACTTTGGAAAATAGTCTGGAGTTCCTCAAAAAGTTAAACATAGACCATGTGACCCAGCAATTCCACTCCTAGGTATACATATTCACACAATGAATGAATGTTCAAAGCAACATTATTCATAATAGTCAAAAAGTGGAAACTACTCAAATGTCTATCAACTGAAGAATGAATAAATAAAATGTGGTAAATCCATACAATGGAATATTATTCAGTGCCAAAAAGAAATGTAGTACTGACACATGCTACAACATGAGTGAATTTTGAAAACATTGTGCTAAGCGAAAGTCACAAAGGACCACTTTGGTATGATTCTATTTATATAAAATGCCCTGAATAGGGAAATCTATACAGACAGGAAGTAGATTAGTGGTTGCCTAGGATGGGGCCGGGGGGGTGGGGGGCTCAGGAAGGAAATGGGTATAGAATTTCTTTTTTGGGGTGATGAAAATGTTCTAAAATTGATTGTGGCGATGGTTGCACAACTCTGAATATACTAAAAACCACTGAATTGTACATCATAAATAGGTGAATTGTATGGTATGTGATTTATATCTCAACAGAGCTATTATAATGGGGCTTCTGGACTCAGTCCACCCTGTCTCACTGCAGGTCTCCAGTAACATCACCCTTGAATGTGGAAATTTCCAGCACATCTTATGCACAGTGCTCCTCAGTTATCACCACATTAGGAGATCAAATCTGAGGTGACAAGTTTGTTCTTAATCTAACGGTTATTGAAGGGATTCTACTGGCTTCATTAGGGTATTTATTGAGTCAGACAAATTAATAAGCCATGCCTGACTTTATTCTCTTATTCCATAGAGAATGATTTCTTTCTTTCTTTTTTGAGGAAGATAAGCCCTTAGCTAACATCTGCTGCCAATTCCCCTTTTTTTTTTGCTGAGGAAGATTGGCCCTGAGCTAACATCTGTGCCCATCTTCCTCTACTTGATATGGGACGCTGCCACAGCATGGCTTGGTAAGTGGTGCGTAAGTTGGCGCCTGGGATCTGAACCTGTGAACCCTGTGCCGCAGCAGCGGAGCGCGCAAACTTAACCGCTACACCACTGGGTGGGCCTCGATTTCTTTTATTGTTTAAAAGATATCTTCTTTTTTGACAGCAAATAATACAAAAAGCACCTCCCTAGTTACAAACCCAGGAATGCATTCTAAAGGAGGATGCAAACCCAGTTCATTCATTTATTCACCAGATATTTATTGAGCATTCACTGCGTGCTGGCTGCTCTGCCAGATTCTGCGAACATAGTGGAGAGAGCTACATAAAGAGCCTGTAGGTCAATGTGGACACGTCTTCTTTCAAAGGGCAGAGATTTCCCTACCAGGGGAATTGGTGGTCTTTTAACTATTGAGGGTTTCAGAGAAATGTCTACACATTTTTTTTCCCTTTGAGAACTCAAGGTTGAGTCTTAAAGATTACATAAACATTAGAATAACACTAACATAAATGAAAAAAAGAAAAGAAGTTTAACAGCAATTCTGTCACCTGCTCACCCATCAATCTCATGTCAAACTTTTTCTCCACTCTGCCCACTTTTTAAAGCTTCTAGCTCCACTTCCCCCATAGCTTTGACCACCTTCATTGCATGTCTCTCAGGGGACCCAGTTCAAAGGACCTCCCAAAACTCACTTTGAGAAATTCAGACGTGAGGCGTTGAGGCTCAGTGGCAGCCAAGATCCCCCAGTTTCTCATGAGTCTGGAAGAGTAAAGGAGTAAATGTGAATCCCAGTGCCAATTTGCTTGTGGGCACATTCCCCAAACTCAGAAACCAGGCAGGAGGGGTGAACCTCAGGGCTCTGCAGGCAGGCTGAAGGAGGCAGCCGAGGCCTGCAGTGTGTAGACCTTGGTGCTAGAGATGTCCTCTGCTCAGAACACTGGCACCAACAAACCCAGGGTGGGGGACGTCTTGGGGAGGAATGTGAGCCCCCACTCGGGCATGCTGGGGTGCAAGTGTGATCTTGCTAAGGAGGAGATGTGGCAGGCCAAGCCCCAGGGGTGGGGCGGCAGGGCCTCCACACTCCAGACTCCAGTGGGACTGAGTGCTCCTAAACCCCCAACTCTGCTAAGGCACGTTGGGTCCCAATTCCAGTGATGCTGTGAGATCTTGACATGTTGTGAGTGTCTTCACCTCTCTGAGCCCGTTTAATCCTCTGTAAAGGGGGATAATAATCCTCACCTCACAGGACTTGAGGAGGGTCAGAGATCAGGTTGTAAAGTCTAGTGCAGCCTCTGGTCCTCAATGAATGGTGGTTTGTACTGTGTCGAGGACACCTACCCTATTCTTGGCGACTGTGTTCACCCCTAAATTTCTAGGATTTAGTTTTGTTCTTCTCATCTCTTGGTGAGTAGAATTTTTTTTAATCTTAAAGGCTTATTTTACACTATGACTACAAAGTAATACATGTTTATTACAGAGTCTTTGAAATTTTCAGAAAAACAACACAAAATTAAAATAATCTATAATCTGACCCCTCAGAAATAACCACAGGTAGTTTCATGTATAGTCTCCCAGTCTTTTGTTCTGTGTACATAGCATCATAAAGTACACACACTTAGTGTCCAATTTTGTATTCTAATGAAATTATTTAAACATTACCTATTTCATCAAAAATCTTATATAGTAGCATTTAAAATAAGTAGGCAATGTCCCACAGCATGATTATGCCATAATTATTTAACCAATCCCCTATTGTTAGTTAAGTCTAGTTTTACTATTAAAAATAGTACCATCATGAACGTTCTTAAAGCTAAATCTTTGCACACATTTCTGATTATTTTCCTAGGATAAATTTCTAAAATTGAACTACCCCCTCAAATGGTAAGCATATTTTTAAGACTTTTGAGACACTGGATAGACACGATTAATTGGGGAGAAAATACTTTTTAAATTTCTGTTTTATCTATTTAATATTTCTCTCTCTGCTTTAAAAGGAATATGTTCTTGTCAAAAAAATTCAACCATTGTAGGGCAGGCCCCGTGGCGCAGCGGTTTAGGTCGTGCTTTGGCAGCCCAGGGTTCGCAGGTTCGGATCCCGGGCGCCCGCCGACGCGCTGCTTGTCAGCCATGCTGTGGCAGGGTCCCATATAAAGTGGAGGAAGATGGGCACGATGTTAGCCCAGGGCCAGTCTTCCTCAGCAAAAAGGGGAGGATTGGCGACGGATGTTAGCTCAGGGCTGGTCTTCCTCACACACACACAAAATTCAACCATTGTAGAAATATGTATTAAAAGGGACTTAAAGTTTCCCTTAATTCTATCATCCAGTTAACAGTTTGGTGTACATTAGGAGTACCTCGAATGACTCCAAGTGGATACTGAAATTCAATTGGTGACCAGGTTTAAATGTCTCCCTCCCTTGTTCCTCCTTTCCCACAAGCTCAGGCTGAGTCAGGGGGAGCTCTTTCTTTGAAGGTAGCCTGTGGCCAGGTCCACACACTCACTCCCTCAGCACAGCCCAGTCTGGTAACACGGGCAAGCTCGGGCAGCCATCCCAGCCTCTCTCTGGAATCCACCGCCGTCTCCTCTCTCTGCAGAAGAACAGGAGGGGGCACCAGAATGAAGTGTGAAGACATTGGCTTGGTACACCTAGATTTTGGCGCTCACCTGCTTTGTGCCTGCGGGGAGTGAGCGAAAGCACCTGTGACGCAGCCAAGTCTGGAGACACCCTTGGGCTTACTAGAAACAGGCCACTGGCAAAGCACTATCTGTACCTATCGACACGCACGGGGATTAGCTGCGGGCTCACACATAGCGTCAGTGCATAGATTCTCTATGCCAGCAGCCATCTCCCCATCCACTAATAAGCCCATTTCTCTGCAGAAAATGTATCTGCAGATGCTTGTGAAGTGTGTTTATATATGAAAGATTAATTTGTCTGTGGAGGGAGCCTCACATCTACACAAAGGAGCCCAGAGTTACAGAGAAAAATCCTATCGGTGATAATAAAAGGTCCCTTGTACTGGAAGGATTCAACATTCTGCTTGAGGAGTGCAACAAGGCAGAGGCTGTGGGGGGCCCTCAGGCCTTGGGCAGTCCAGCAATCTGCCCAACTCACCGTACCCCAGTCCACCCACACCTTCCATGCAGAGACAGAGAAAACAGAGGAATTCCACTCTCTGTTTTCAGCGGTACAGAGTCCTACAACGCTTCTTCATGCTAATTGTTAATGGTAATTCCAGCTAATAAATTCTCTTCTTTGGCTTCTAAAATCCTATCTCCTCCAGGAAATCTTCCTGGCCAAGGGCAAGAGAAGTAGGAATTTCCCTTGGCCCTATGTCATCTCAAGGTACAATTTTTTTGAGACTTCTTCAAATCATCATGTGTACATAATATCTCCTCAGCTTTGTGTAATATGAGTAACATGGATTACCTTCACTCTTTGATTCATCTGACCTATTTTCACTGGTCCAGTCCTCATAACTTTCGAGTCTGTCAGTGCCAGACAATGTTCTCATGTGTTACCATATTCTCACAACAATCCTTAGGATCCTGGGTCAACAAAATGGGAGCTCCAGAAGCCTGTCTGTAAGAGAACGTATGATAATAACAGCAATACTAAGATTTATGGACTCTTACTATGTGCCAGGTACTGTCGTAAGTACTTTACATGCATTAAATCATTTAGTCCTTACAACAGCCCTATCAGGAAGGCACTATCATTATTTGCATTTTACACGTGAGGAAACTGAGGCACAAAGAGGTTAACTGACTTACCCAAGGTCACACAGGTGGTAGAACCAGGCAGTACTCATAAGCCCACAACCTATTACTGCTAACATTTTAGTGGTTAGCATTCTGGTTTTTTTCCCTGTGTATATAAAGGCATTTGGTTTTATTTTAGAAAGTTGAGATCATAAACATACTTAATACGTGTTAAGTGTGTGTTCCTGTTCAGGATATAAGTTTACAATATCTGTGATGTGTCTTTTAATTTTAAGAAGTTTTTCATGTGGCAGAAGTTTAACATTTTTGATGTCTATTAATCTTTTCCTTTGTGATTTCTGCTACTATTTTTATGTTTGAAAAATCCTTCCCCATTTTAGGGTCACTATCTTGTCTTCTGGTTTTGTTGTTTCTTTTTTATCTTTAACTATTTAAGCTATTTGAAATGTATTTGATGAATAATGTATCCCCTTCCCTGGTAAGTTTGTGATACTTTCTCAACACTCATTAGGTTCTTATTTATCCTAAGATCTGTTTCAAGTTGACTGATCTGTTTATTTATTTATTGCGGTAACATTGGTTTATAACATTATATAAATTTCAGATGTACATAATTATATTTCGATTTCTGTGTAGACTACCTCATGTTCACCACCCAAAGACTAATAATTACCATCCATCACCACATATATGTGCCTAATCACCCCTTTCGCCCTCCTCCCTCTCCCCTTCCCCTCTGGTAATCACCAATCCAATCTCTGTCTCTATGTGATTGTTTGTAGTTGTTTTTATCTTCTACTTATGAGTGACATCACATGGTATTTGACTTTCTCCCTCTGACTTATTTCGCTTAGCATAATACCTTCAAGGTTCATCCATGTTGTCACAAATGGCAAGATTTCATCATTTTTTATGGCTGAGTAGTAATTCCATTGTGTATATATACCACATCTTCTTTATCCATTCGTCCTTTGATGGGCACTTAGGTTGCTTCCAAGTCTTGGCTATTGTGAATAATGCTGCAGTGAACACAGGGGTGCATGTATCTTTATGCATTTGTGTTTTCATGTTCTTTAGATAAATAACCAGCAGTGGAATAGCTGGACCATATGGTAGTTCTATACTTAACTTTTTAAGGAAAAAAAATTTTTTTGAGGAATCTCCATACTGTTTTCCGTGGTGGCTGCACCAGTCTGCATTCCCACCAACAGTGTATGAGAGTTTCCTTCACTCCACATCCTCTCCAACACTTGTTGTTTCCTGTCTTGTTAATTATAGCCATTCTGACAGGAGTGAGGTGATATTGTAATTTTAATTTGCATTTCCTTGATAGTTAACAATGTTGAACATCTTTTCATGTGCCTGTTGGCCATCTGTATATCTTCTTTGGAGAAATGTCTGTTCAGATCTTTTGCCCATTTTTTCTTTTTTAAAGGTATTTGTGCTGATCTTCCATTCTTTAATCTTTTTTTTTTTTTGAGGAAGATTGGCCCTGTGTTAACATCTGTTGCCAATTGTCCTCTTTTATCTTTTCTTTTTTCTCCCCAAAGCCCCATTACATAGTTGTGTATCATAGTTATAGAGTTGTAGCTCTTCTCTATGGGATGCCACCTCAGCATAGCTTGATGAGCAGTGAGTAGGTACACACCAAGGATCTGGACTGGTGAACCCCGGGCCACTGAAGCAGAACCCACAAACTTAACTGGTGCACCACTGGGCTGGCCCCGCTTTGGCCCATTTTTAAATTGGGTTGTTAGTTTTTTCATTGTTGAGATGTATGAGTTCTTTATATATTTGGGGTATTAACCCCTTATCAGACATATGGTCTTCAAATATCTTCTCCCAATTGTTAGGTTGTGTTTTTGTTTTGTTGATGGTTTCCTTTGCTGTACAGAAGCTTTTTAGTTTGATGTAGTCCCATTTGTTTATTTTTTCTATTGTTTTCCTTGCCTGGTCAGACATGGTACTTGAAAATATGCTGCTAAGACTGACATTGAAGAGCGTATTGCCTATGTTTCCTTCTAGAAGTTTCCTGGTTTCAGGTCTTACGTTCAAGTCTTTAATCCATTTTGAGTTAATTTTTGTGTATGGTGTAAGATAATGGTCTACTTTCATTCTTCTGCATGTGGTTGTCCAGTTTTCCCAGCACCACTTGTTGAAGAGACTTTCTTCATTGTATGTTCTTGGCTCCCTTATCGAAGGTTAGCTGTCCATAGATGTGTGGGTTTGATCTGTTTGTTTAATCGATGTTATTTTGTAGGGCAAATCTTCCCTCTATTCTTTTTTTCTGTGTTCTTAGCAATTGTGCCTTAATATTTTGCCAAATGAACAATAGAATTGTTGCATCAAGTTGTTTTGACAATAAACCTAACAAATTACTTTGAGAAGAGTTGATATATTTAAGATATTCAGATTTCTGATTTTTTCCATTAAAAAAAATCTCCTCTCCTACTATATTTATAACATCTTTATTAATTCTACTTTTATCTATTCATATTTTCTTTTTGTTTTTTCTTGATTACATTTGCAGGGAATGGTTTATTTTACTTTAAAAAAATCAATCCCAGAGGTTTATTTACCAAACCTACAGATATTCTGCTTTGTAGCTCACAAATTTCTGGAATCATCTTAATTTTGTCCTTTCTATTTTCCTTAGGTGTGTTTTATTGTTCTTTTCATAATTTTTCTATGTCTATTCTTATGTCAGTACTATGCAGTCTTGATTATTATGTAACTGAATTTTAAATTTATTCCTTGGAATATAAAAGTGTATTAAAAGCATATTTTTAGAAACAAACTTTAATATTCAATTTTATTGCATTGTGGTCACTAAAGCTTTAATTTATAGTTTTATTACATTGTGGTAAGAAAAAAAGATAAGAATTTCATAAGGTATAGAGTCCAATATATACTCATAGGCTTATGAATTATAATGTTTAGAACTGCCCTGGCCGGTACAGTAACCACTAGCCACGTGTGCCTGTTGAGCAACTCAAAATTTGGCTAATGTGATTAAGGAATTGAATTTTTAAATTTTATTTAACATTGCCATTACCCTCAAAAAAAAATCCCTCATGCCCATTTGCAATCAGTCTCCATTCCCACCTCTACCCCAGGCAACCACTATTCTGTCTCAATAGATTTGCCTATTCTGGACATTTCATGTAAATAGAATTGTATGATATATAGTCTTTTGCATCTGGCTTCTTTCATTTAACAGTGTTTTTGAAGTTCGTACATGTTGTAGGATGTGTCAGTACTTCATTCCTTTTTATTACTGAACAGTATTGCATTGCATGGATATATCACAGTTTATCTACCCTTTTACCAGTTGATGGACATTTGGATTATTTCAATTTTATTTAATTTTAATGCAAATATGAAAGCAGGTAAAATATTTTTCCTTTAAGCACAACTTTGTGGCATTGGTAGGACTACATTTCTCTTTAACCCTTGAAAACTTAGTATATGAATTGAGACGTGCCAGAAGTATAAAATATGCACTGAATTCTAAAGGCTTAGAATTATTAATATACTTAAAGAAATAAGGTAGAAGACTGAAAGGATAAAGAAGGAACAGCGACTATCAAAATAAGCTTGAAAGATTAACAAAATAAAATAGAGTTTCTAGAAATGGGGGAAAAAGCAGTAAAAACTCAACTCTGAATACCTCCAGCAATGATGGTAACTCTCTGGTGTTATCTCGCAGGCCTTGCGCTATTTTACATATACTATCTTTTCTCATCCTCACAGCAACCCAGGGAGGTAGGGAGCTCATTTGTTCCCATTTTGTGGTTGAGGAAACTAAGGCTCAGAGAACATAGCTTGTCCAAATAGGAAGCCAGATTTGAGCTCGTTCTGGCTTCAAAGTGCACATTTTTATCCGGTATAGATTAACGGAAAGTTCACCAAGAATGTAAACAAGATACGTATTAGGCTGCAGCCAGGCTTATTAGCTTTAAGGAACAGTTGGAGAGATGAGCAGAGCAGGAGGGGCAAGTGGGTGGCTTGGGGAAAATAGGGAGTCTCTTTGCTCAAAATTGACAAGTTATTTCGTATACCCCACCTGCCACTAGCCAATTCACTCTTCCAGAAGGCTTTTTTGTTAAAATGAGGCCCAGACCCTGCCTCTTTATCCCTGAGAAATACCTTGGGAGAAACACCGTTGGCCTTCAGAGACAGCTCCCACAAAGCCTGGCAGCAACCCCCGCCCAGCTGCACAATAAGATAAGATGCACCGAGGGACCAGGAAAGAAGCCAGCCCGGTGACGCCCAACTGCTCCCTCACTGACGTGTGTCCACAGCAGACACTGTCCCTCCAGGGACTCAGGGCTCAGACAAGAGCCTTCTGGTTTTAAGATGAACTCTATGGAGCTCCAATAGCACTGCCCTTCCAGAGGCTTCTGCAGTCAGAATCGCCTCCAGCCTTCTGACCAATGTAGCAGACGAGTCAGCATTCGGTTCTGGGCAGAGGGGTCTTAGCAGTGACAATTGAGAGAAAGAAAGGACCTTGGGTCGAGAGAGTCAGCAACCCCAGAGTGTGGACATGTGCAGGGCTGGACACTGTGAGCGTGACAGGACTATTTTTGCCCCAGCAGAGTGCTGTCAGCAAGCAGGAGGTGAGGGGTGATGTTGCAGGGAATTGTGAAATCTAGGCTCAGTGCCACTTGAACCTTGCTAAGGGCCAGGGCCACAGTGGCCTGTAGGACCTAAAACTGCCTTCACTCTTGGTTCACAAAAACTATGGGAAGGTGAGGGGCCCTCAGGACTCTGACATCCAAAGACAAGAGCAGAGAACCTGGGGACCATCACATCACTTTGAAAACAGGCATCATTCACGATGATCTTTTTTTTCCTCCCATCTCCCCATAATCTTGATCATAATGCACTACTTGCCACCTACTTGGAAGTGGTATTTACCTGGGTTACACTCAGGAGGGAGCATCAGTCAGAGAGGACCCTCTGACAGGCTTCCAAATGCTCTGGCACAGTGGCCCCGGCAGACTGTTGTGGTCGGCAGCAGGCAAATGTGTACATGCAGAAGATTACCAAAGGTGCCCCTCACTTTACACAAGAGCTGTGTTCTGGAAAGTTGTTCATAAATTGAATCCTATTGGGGCTGCAGTGCTGAGGGCGAGATTCCAGACAATGAATGCACAGGGTTTACCACCCAACTAGAAACACAGAGTGTCATCCTTAACGCCCCCCTTTCCCACACCCTCAACTTCCAATCATTCACTAGTCCTGCCACTTCTACTCCCTTAACCTCCCTTTAGGCAGTCCCATTTCCATACCCACTGCCCCTGCTGTGCGTCAGACCAGCATAGTGTCTCTCCTGGACTCCTGACTCTCTCCACCCCAAACTGTCCTTTGTGCTACCTTCACAGTGACCCTTCTAAAATAGTGCTGCAAGGACGTCACTCCACTGAGGAAAATCTTCTTACTGCTCCCCATGCCCTCAAGATAAAGTCTTAGTACCTTATTGGGCCCACCTGATCTGTCCCACCCTCCACACCTCTCTAGCCTCATCTCCAGCCTTCTACCTTCCATCCATATCCAAGGACCTCTTCTGTCCTAAGCTCTGAGCCCACTGCACCCTCTCTGAGATTGCCACCACCTTATGTGCTCATCTTTCAAGATTCTGCCCTAGTGGCCCCTCCTCCATCCCAGGAGAACCGAGCCTGGAGCACAATTCTCCCCTCACACCCTCCACACCTGATGGCTCCCACTGGATTTGCCATCTGCCTCCCCAACTAGAGAAGAAGCCCCCTGAGTGCAGGAGCTAGGTCTACCAGTCTTTGTACTCCCAACATCCAGCATCAGCATCTGCAACTCAGCAGGCAGACCTCGTACTTGCTGGTAGAATAAATGAATGAACAGGGGAGGATCTTGTTTTGCTATTTATTATTTATCATATAGTTAATTTTATCTTTATTATGTTTTTCCTGATTGTAAAAGGATGACATGCAGATAAAGGAGATATTTTATTGTTTTCTCCCCTTTCATGGAGATGCTATTGGATTCTCTATAGTCAGGCAGAGAAAGAAGGAACAAAGTGAATTCACCACACTAAAAGCATGTTGAGGGGCCGCCCGGTGGCGCAGAGGTTTAGTTCGTGCTTGGCAGCCCGGGGTTCGCCAGTTCGGATCCCGGGCGCCCGCCAACGCACTGCTTGTCAGCCATGCCGTGGCGGTGGCCCATATAAAGTGGAGAAAGATGGGCACGGATGTTAGCCCAGGGCCAGTCTTCCTCAGCAAAAAAGGGGAGGATTGGCAACAGATGTTAGCTCAGGGCTGGTCTTCCCCACAAAAAAAAAAAAAAAAGTATGTTGACTTGTGTATTGTCTATGAATTAATAAGCATTTATTGAGCACCTACTGTGTGTTCATAGCTTAGACCCTACACTAGGTGTTGGAGATAATGTCTCTGATTCCACAGAACTCATTTTCACTCAAACTTAAGTAGAAATGCAACACTGATTTACACTCTTACTTAAGATAAAATTTAGAAATTTTAAATAAAATTCAGCCATTAATACCAGGTTAAACTCTTGTTCAGATAAGCTTGGAATGATCACACTGCACTTAATGTTTGGCATAATCTTAAAGGAATGAAGATTTCATATTTTGCTGTTTTCGGCATGCCTAGGTCAATCCTTTACTATGTCCCACAATTAGTTATTCCAACTTTTTCTCCATCAACCACTTTTTATTCAATAATAACTGTAGTCACCGTGCCTGGTTGTTACCTATTTTCTCTGTGCTCGTCTAAAATAAAGCATGACAGTAAAAAGGAAAAAAAAGGATGACATATTGCTTGTCAAAAATTCAAATTGTAAAAATATATAACTTAGAAAGGGAAAATCTTTACTGTGATGTAAATTTCTTCCATATTTCTTTCCTATGCCGACTCTAATGCATAGTAATATAAAATAGTTACTTTGAATGTTTCATTTAGTTTCTACCAATATAGGATCATATTTGCAATGATTTTTCACCTCACTAAATACATTTTATATTACATTTTATATATCTTTCCATATCTATGCATATGGATCAACCTCATTCTTTTTTTAAGGAATGTATAGTATTTCATTGTGTGGATGTAGTTTGATTTATTTAGCCAACACTTCATCCATTACCATTTGGGTCATTTCCAATTTTCTGCATCACCAACAATGGTGCGGTGAATATCTTTTTGCACTTTGGGGAGCATTTTCTGTGGGAGAAATTCCTACAAGTGGACTTATTAGGAAAATGGATGAGAATATTTTAAATTTCAATAGATAATTGCCAAATTGTCCTTCGAAAAAGATCGTAGTGAATTTGGGTATGTTAGGTAGTAATTTATATTTACATTTACGTTCCCACCAAGTGCATGAAAACGCTTGTTTATCCACACCTTTGCCAACGTTGAATATTATCAGTCTCTTACATCTTTGCCCATCTAAAAGCGCGCGCGCGCGCGCGCACACACACACACACACACACACACACACACACACACTGCAGCCATTTGTGATGCTTCTTCAGTAGCTTGTTCGTATCTTCTGTTCCTCTATTGGGTTCACTTTAAAGATGTCTACAGACATTAGGGAATCCAGTCCTTTGTCCTTGATGTTGCAGTTCTTCCTCCTTTGTCTTTGCCTTTTGACGTTTCATGGGATGTGGCAGTGCAGGGAGCTGCTAGAGCACACACTCTGAGGCTGACTCCTTGATAATCCTGGTTTCATCTCTGATTTACCAGCTCAATGACCAGGGCTTAGTTACTTACTGAATGGTTCACCATCTATAAATGAGGAGTAAGAACAGCACTTACTTCCTAGGGTTATTCTGAGAATGAAATGAGTTAATGTATATAAAGTGTTCAGCACAGTGCTTGGCGTGACATCAGTGCTATTGGGGTATATGCTATTATTATTATTATTTTGCATTCAAATAGTTTTCATTTTTATGCAGTTAAATTTATTGATCCTTTATGGCTTCTAGATTTCAATCATGCTTATAAAGGCTTTCCTCAGTTTAAGATTAGAAAAGTATTCACCAAGGGTGCTAAAGAGTCTGTGGGGAGTCCATTTGCAATATAGATCCCCCTCCTTCCCCCTCCCTCCCCGTTTTGCTGTCTTGTCAATTAATTTGACTTTTCTTTCTTTTTCTTTTATTTTTTGGTGAGGAACATTGGCCGTGAGATAACACCTGTTGCCAATCTTCCTCTTTTTGCTTCAGGAAGACTGTCACTGAGCTAATATCTGTGCCAATCTTCCTGTATTTTATATGTGGGATGCCACCACAGCATGGCTTGATGAGAGGTGCATAGGTCCATGCCTGGGATCTGAACCTGCAAACCCTGGGCCACTGAAGTGGAGTGTGTGAACTTAACCATTGTGCCACTGGGCCAGCCCCAATTTGACTTTTCACATACCAGGATGTTTTTAAAAGGGGAGACATACCTGTGTTTGCATCGTGTGCAAGGACAAGGTAGGGTTGCCTTTATGGCACACTGGTTTGGGAAATGGACTGTGCAAGCTGTAGTTTCACATCTAAAGAGTGGGCCTGGGCAGGCTGTGCCCACCCTTCATAAACTAAACCATTTCTGCTTGTCGGTAAGTACCAGCCTCACACCAAGGTCCCCACCCTGAAGGAGGTCATGGTCCAATGAGAGAACAGACTAATCATCGGATGCAAGGCATCACTGAAGACCTCATGTCTTCATGAGGAAGTAACATCCTTGACGGAAGGCAGAGCTCACCGGGTGGATGGTGAGGAGGGGCACAGAGGGCACTCCAAACAGTGGGGACAGGATGTTCAATGGCTGCTCCACAAATACATGCCTGCCCACGATGCCCCAGACCTCTAGCTAGCTCTGCACGGAGGCACGGAGGGCAGGTTGGAGCACTGGAAAGAGGTGATGAGATGGAGAGTAGCCAGAGGCTGGATCACAGTGAGTCAGACTAAGACTTCTCATCCCAGTTCTAGAACTTAACTAGTCAGATAGTCTTAAGGTGACTTCACTCCTCTGGGTTCACCTTGCTCATCCTTAAAATGCAGCCTCATCTTATGCCCTCGGGCAACTGTGCAAATTTTATAAGATTACACGTGCGAATATTCTGCCCTGTACAGTGTAAATATCTGATACCCTCAGGGCACTCTGTGCTGCTAATTGAGAGCTGGAGTTGTTCCTGCCTAGGAGGCTTCACTGTGGGTTCAGCCCGTCCACGTTCCTGGGGGCTCCTGAGCCTGCTTCCTGCAGAGGGGCCCACTTCACGCCAGATCCTGACCTCCATGCTTGTAGCCCCGCCCTGGCATCTTAAGTCTTGACTCCTGACTCTCCCGAATCTTTTTGTTGACCCAGGTCAGGACTCTACTCCAACACCCTTCAACTCTAACAAAGATGCTCCACAGGAAGGGCTGAGCCTCCTCTCCTGACAGGTCATTAGTAGCAGGATTAGAAATTTTCCCTGGCACCTACTGGATCCCTTTGGCCTTTTTTCCCCCCAGACATTGGTATGGGCCCCTCTCCAGCCCTGGCAATTCTACCATCTGCTCACAAGTAAGGGTTAAAGGCTTAGAGGTGTGGCGCTGAGCATCTTCCACCCGGACCTCGACTCCTCTCCATACCACTAGAGTCCAGTGAAAGGTGTCCTCCAGTGGGCAGGAGTGGTTCCCTCAAGCAAGCAGGGTCCCGGAGGTCTGAAGATCACTGCAGAGGGCAGCCCCATACCCTGGGCCTTACAGGGTGCATGGCTGTTAGGGAAAGGGCACTTGGGAGTTCCGGAAACCTGTGTTCTGTTTTCAGCGTTGTCTAGTTGTGTGGCTTTGGACAGCTCCCTTGCCGTCTCTGCTTTTCAGTTTCCCCATTTGTAAAATAAAAGATGGCCACAGGGCTGAAACTGATGCCCTGTTGGCAGACAGAAGTGTGCATGGTGGGGCTGGCCCTGTGGCGTAATGGTTAAGTTCATGCGCTTTGCTCTGGCGGCCCGGAGTTCACACGTTCGGATCCCGGGTGTGGACCCGCACACTGCTCATTAAACCATGCTGTGGTGGCGTCCCATACAAAGTAGAGGAAGATGGCACAGATGTTACTTCAGGGCCAATCTTCCTCAACAACAACAAAAAAGTGTGCTCGGTTTGAAGCCGAATGCCTTTAGGTGGGGCCGGCACTTCCCAGTGAGAAGCATTTCCCAGCACTTCCACAACTGAAGGTGTCTGAGTTTGTGTTCTTTGCCGCTCCCCAATCCTGGCCCTTGGGAAAGAAGCCAACAGCCTCTGGCCTTTTTGGCACCGTTATTTAAGAGGCAGAACACTCCACAGGCCACGAAAGGGAAGAGTGAAGTACAGAACCAGATCTGGCTGGGTTATCTCCCCTTCTGGAGGTCAGCCTTGATCCAAGGTCAAGGATCAAGTGAAGCAGTCACTGGGTTTCCCAAGACCTGTGGTCCTCTTGGCAACAAGAAATCCTTAATCTTTTTTTCCTGCACTTACTAGTAGGCTGGGCTGACTTCACAGGGCCTGCTCAGGAAGGTCCAGCACTGAGAAAGGTCTTTACTTTGTTTATAGCTCTGCTGCCACCATCTTGAAATTCTTAATAATTGTGAACTTGGGGCCCCACATGTCCATTTTGTACTGGTCCCTGCAAATTACTGTGGGTTACATTAACACCCATTTGGAAACCTTTTACCAATGTGTTTATCAGTCTCTCCCATTAGGGTATTGGTTCCCAAGGCAGGGACTCTGTGATTACCAGAGGAAAAACATTCTGAAGGATTCTTCTTGTCCTTCAAGATCCAGCTGAGATGGCATTGAAGCCCACAAGGTCTCCTCTAGCTTCCCCAGATGGAGGCTTTCCCACTTCATTTGTATCTCTCACATGGCACCGATCCCTTTCTGTAATTCATCACGAACTCCCTGTCTGAATTATTCATCTCCATGTCATACCCTCTGTGCTCTGACTTGCCCCAAATAGACAGATGTTCAATAAATGTTTATTGACTGACTGGAAAGCAAACAGAGCTATCTTCTCAGAACAGAGTACAGGGCACTGCACACAGTGGGTGCTCAGTCAATGCTGCTGATTCA
Source organism: Tapirus indicus (assembly GCA_031878705.1). Classification (NCBI taxonomy): domain Eukaryota; kingdom Metazoa; phylum Chordata; class Mammalia; order Perissodactyla; family Tapiridae; genus Tapirus; species Tapirus indicus. The sequence goes on from CM062918.1 coordinate 99,250,302, forward strand.
TCCACAGAGCAGGCCAGGTTGTTACACCATGGTGTACACTATGGCCACGCCCTTGCTTCGGCCAAGGCATCCCATGGACGATCACAGTCTCCACTTCCTCCACAGCGAGGATAGAACCAAGGAGGTCTGAAGCGGTGCTGCAGAAATGCAGGAATGCCCTCGAGGGAAATTACATTAAGAACCCCTGACACTTGCAAAGCACTTTAAAGTTTGCAAGCTACTTTAATAAACGTTATTCTCAAACTGTCCTGTAAGTCAAAACAAATACTTGAATACCAATTATGTGGTTGTTGTTTTAACATTTTTTCACATATGCTTATGTTCATCGAGGAAAAATTAGAAAATACAGATAAAACAAAAAGAAAAGAATATCTCAGATCCTGGTGCTTAGAGATGACACTGCTAATATTTTAGTCCACATCCAATCAGTTTTGTCTATGCATATAAATATGTACCTTTAAAAATAAGATAATACTATCACTGCTTTGTAGTCTTATTATTCCCTTTTTTTTTTTTTTTTTTTGTGGGGAAGACCAGCCCTGAGCTAACATCCGTCGCCAATCCTCCCCTTTTTGCTGAGGAAGACTGGCCCTGGGCTAACATCGTGCCCATCTTCCTCCACTTTATATGGGACGCCGCCACGGCATGGCTGACAGGCAGTGCGTCGGCGGGCGCCCGGGATCCGAGCTCGCGAACCCCGGGCTGCCAAGCGCGGACTAAACCGCTGCGCCACCGGGCGGCCCCTTATTATTCCCATTTTTAATAGGTGCTAACAGAGGTCCCAGGTCACGCAGTTCTTGAGGGACAGTGCTGGGGCTTGACTCTGGGGTCCTGACTGAGGCCAGTGTCCATACTCCCGAACCAAACTCCAGCAGGGGCTGGAGGGCTTGATTGCCTCCATTTGATGGCTGCGGGAAAGGAATCCCAGCAAAAAAAGGGTTTGCTCTGATTGGGCTTAGGGGAAAAGACCTCGAAACTATCCTGGTGTCCCACAGTTCAGCGTGGGTGAGGCTGGGCCGGGCTGGGCCTGGGTGCTCAGGAGTTCCCGCCTCTGCAAGACTGGACTTTGCCTTGCAGTCAACAGTCACAGGGACGACAGGGGTCAGCTGTCAGGCAGAAGGCCCACAGGGAGCAGCTGCTAGGTGGCAGGATGGGGCTGTACAGGACTGACCCCAGAGTGCAACTGGATATCTGCTTGGTGGCCTTGGAGGGCTCATGCTCTTTCCATTTTTAGAAAGAGAGTGCCGGCACAGCAGAGACCTGACATCTGCTTTGTTGCTCTGGGCCTTGTCCCAGGCTGTAGAAAGGGTGCTTCCAGCCTGGATCCAGACCAGCGCCCAAGGGCGAGACTAGCCTATCTTCCTTCCCTCCTTTTCCCTCCCTCCTTCCTTCCTTCTTTCCCTTCTCCTTCCTTCCCTCCTTCTTTCCTTTTTTCCTGAGCACACACTACTCCCAGATACTATGTTAGGCACTAGAGGAAAGATTTCCTCAGGGTTCTGGCCTTCCAGGAAGGTAGCAAAGAACAAGAGCCAAACAGAGGCTTGCAGAATAACACAGTGGTTAAGAGTTTGAACTCTGGCCTCAGACAGATCTGGGTTCAAATCTTGGCTCCCCTGTCTCCTAGCTGTGTGACTTTGGGCAAATTCCTTAATCTCTCTGAACCTACGTTTCCCCTCATAAGGTTTCTATGAGAAGTAAGTGAGATAAGGCATAAGAACACTTAGAAAAGTACCTGGGACATGGGAAGTGCTGAATAAATGCAGTGATTGAAAGAGAGGCTGTAAATTTGGGAGAGCTCTGGAGCTCGGGCTGTTCAGCATCCGTGGTGGATCTAGTTCTAGAGAATGGGGTTGGCGTCAGAACTGCCCTGGGACTTACGCAGCATTTTTGCTGAGGGTTTGGCAGAGTCTGCAGTGGTTCATTCCTTCTGTTTGTGTAGATAGACCGTACACTAGCTCCTCACGATGAGGGAGGAGGGGTGGTCACCTCTCATTTTACGAAAGAGGAAGCTGAGAAGCAGTGAGGTTGGATGACCTGCCTGAGGTCATGAGAGAAGAGAAGGCAGCCAGGCTCGGTTTGGACCCCTTGACCATCCATTCACTCAACCTTCATTCTCCCTAGACCCTGGCCCGCAGGAGTTGGGGCTGGGAGAATGCGTGTTTTTGCACCTCGCTGCCACATTCAAATCCTGAGGAAGGAAGGGAAGCCCACGTGAGAACCCAGGCTGGATCTGCTGGGCTGGGAGGGGAGAACGGTGACTCCCAGGTCTGGGGCTGTGGCCACTGTGGCAGGCTGGTTCTGGGCCGAGGCCTCTGACTGGCTAACACTGGCAGGGGGCAGCTGACTCAGGGCTGGCCAACCCACCTGGGCCATGTCCTCCTGGCTCTGATCCTTGGGACTCAGTGCTCTGGGGACTCCTCTCTCTCTTGGTCTCGCCTGCCCCAGAGCTGCAGCTGGGCTTCTTCCAGTGAGGAAACAGCATCTCTTCCTCTTCTGCAGCCTGTGTCATCTATGGCCAGGACCCAGACACTGCGGACCACAGAGAGAGCAGATGCACACGCACACACATGCTGAAGCTGTGATGATGTACTGATGGGAGTCTGGAGTCAACGTGCCCATGTGAGACAACCATTTACTGGCACCCACAGAGGGCTCCATGTAAGAGATCCATGGAGCACAGCTCACTATGGTCCACTCTCTTAAGCTCCTTCTGAACAAATACAGGGGTGACAAATGCACCACTCATTCACTCAGTATTCCAGGCTAGGTGCCAGGCTCTGAGATATAGCAGTGAACAAGACAGATAGCCTCCTTGTTCCCGTGAAGCTTATCTCCTGGGTTGGGATTGCACAGGTCTTTTCATCTCCTGGCTTCCTCCTTGATGCACTTTATTCTCTGCTAAGCCTTGCCATTTTAGGGGATTAGGGGAACAGGGATATAGGGAAGCCAGGGATCTTGGTCATATTCTAGATGCCTAGAACAGCAGCTGAACACATGTTTGTGGAAGTGAACTGACCAGAAATCTTGGCAGGCTCTCTGCAGGGCCTGGTGGAGTGGGAAATTCACCACCTTCCCTTGTTCCCACCCCAGTGTCAGATAAGATCTACTCCCTGAGGTCTTCTCACCAGGACTGGAGCCAGAGACTGTAGGCACAAATCTCATTCCTTCTTATTCTAATTGCCTGAAATTCCAAGGAAGTAATTCTCACCTTTTGGAAACGTATAATCTAGTGGGGACGTACAAAACTCACACACGGTCATGAGGAATGTTGATATTTTGCTTTATGATTAATTGTTTTGAAAGTCATTTCGCTTACCTGTGTTTAGTCCTCCTATCTGGATTTAGGTTCCACCACAGAAACTAAACCAGCCCTGGTGGTCCAGTGGTTAAGATGTGGCGTTCTCACCACCGCAGCCCGGATTCCTTTCCCCATCAGGGAAACACACTGTTGGTTGTCACACTGTGGCAGCTGCAGTGCTGCTGAAAGCTCTGCCACTGGTATTTCAAATACCACCCACGGTGGACAGGTTTCAGCAGAGCTTCCAGACTAAGACAGACTAGGAAGAAGGACCTGGCCACCCACTTCTGAAAAAATTGGCCATGGAAACCCTGTGACTAGCAGCAGAGCAATGTCTGAATCACCGGAAGGTGAGAGGATGGCGCAAAAAGATGGGAAAGGGGTCTGCTCTGCTGTACACAGTGTTGCTAGGAGTCAGAATTGACTCGACGGCGCTAACAAGAAAAAACAAAATCTAAGGTTCTACAAAACCAAGAAAGGCTCAGTAAACGTCTCAGTAAGTGTTTCTGAGTGGAGACATGAACAGGAGCCGAGGATGAATGCATCAGAGCCATGTCAACAGGCTCATGATGAGCAGCACTGGGCAGCACTGGGGAGACAGGAGCTGCTGGAGTATGCTGGCTGCTGGCGCAAAATGCCATCTTGGTTTATTCACTATTCAGTGGAAAGATCTAGATATATTGCCTATACATACTTTAGACTAGTGCCCACCTTTGAGGGGTTTACATGGCCCGTGATTCCAGGGACTCTGTGGTGTAGTGGTTAAGGATGCAGGCTCCAGAGCCTGCTTGGGTTCAAATCCCAGCGCTTATACTTAACAGCTGGGTGATCCTGGGCAAAATCAGTAAATTGTTCTGAGCCTTGATTTTTCTCATCTGTGAAATAGGTATTGTTAAGAGAATTCAATGCAAAATCAATGTGAAAGCGTCCAGCACAGAGCTTAGAAGAGAGTGAGCATGTGAAGCACTACTGCAGTTTGGCAGCGTGGTGTAGATGTGGTCCTCAAACTTGAGCTTGCATCAGAATCCCCTGGAGAGCCTGTTAACACACAGAGTGCGGTTCCACCCCAAGTTTCTGATTCAGCAGCCCTGGGGTGGAACCTGAGAATCTGCATTTCTAACAAGTTCCAGGTGAGACTGCTGCAGCTTCAGGGACCACACTTTGAGAACCACTGATCTACAAAAGAATGTAGGTTTAGGATTTTGACACTGGGACCATCCCGTAGTATCTGTGACTTTGGGCAGGTAATCTCTTTGAGCCTCAATGTCTTCACTTACAAAATGGGACTATTCACACCCACTTCATGGGGGTTGTTCCTGGCAGACGGCATTATCATTATTTAATTATTATTGTTTAAATTTTAGCTCAGTTTGTTGGCCCGTGAAGAATGAGTGAGATTACAATGACTAGAGGTGGACTGGGTGGGCTTAGGGAATGCTGCCGAGAACCCCAAAGCCAAAGTGGGGCCTAGAGCAAAATGCCAAATGTGTCTGGAAGCCCCAGAGCAAGGTGCTATTTTGGACAGCACTCTTGTTTAGGGTGAATATTGGGAGCGAGCAGAAAAATTCTTTAGAAATTTCTATGTGGCAAACCCATGATTAACTGTGGACCGTAACTGAGACGACAGTGTTTCCTGAGAGCCACTAAGGTGACCCCTTACAGGGGAGGTGGAAAATCCTTCCTAAGAAAAAGCAAGCAGGCCCCATGGGGTTCCTATCACAACCCCTATGCCTTCCTGTCCCTCCCTGCACACTCTGCTTCCGTTTATATAGAGCCCCCTTCTGTTGGAGAGAAACCCTGTTGCCTCCTGGCCTCACAAAGGGATGGAAAGCATTTGGTGCCCGGCCCCTGGCCGGTTGAACTGTTTCCTGGTGCCCCCTGGTGGACGCAGAGGCGCTGCCCACCTTCTCAGGCCGAGGCCTCTCCCCATGTGCCCCATGAGCCCGGCAGCTGTAAGGCCAGGGTTTGCAGCCAGGGGCAGGGGCTGGAGCCTCACAGCAGGCCTGCGCCCAGGGCTCAGAGGAGATTTCTGGGCCAGTTGGGTATAATTACCAGAATAGCATGCAAAAGACTCCCACCCGGGGTGGATTAGAGACTGCTGGTTTTTAAGGGCGAGATCCACTGCTCTTGGCACAGGTAAGGCTGCAGTCAGAGTGTTTGCCCCAGAGGCCTCAGGGGTCTGGCCTTTGCAGGTTTTGGCCTGAAGACCAGCGGCAGCTTCCAACCTGAGTCATTTGTTCCCTGAGGCAGGATACCGGGGGAGGAAGGGCCACCCCTGGGCCAGGGGCTTTTATTTGAAAAGCAAAGATTCACTGCGCAAACACTACCCCTCCCCCGATGTCACTGTGTCTCAATTCCCACTGTCAAAGATCCTTTTGCTTTTTTTGAAAAAAACTCTTAGAAGTAACTCTTTCAAGTAAACAATTCAATGCTACCATCATTTATTTTGCGTTTAATGTGGGCAAGTCACTGAGTTGGGCACCGTGGGGCCCCAGGAACATGGAAGACGGCAGCCGGGTGAGCCGTCTAGAGAAGTCTGAACGAAGCCCAGGCCAGGACAGCCTTTGCCAGGGCCTGGGCAGAGGGGTCAGGACAGGGTCTAGAAGAAACGGGAGGTTTCCCCGGGCATGGGCCCTGGGGAAGAAGGGCCTTTAGTCCTGGAACAGAGCAGGAGCAGGACGGGCAGGGTGGGGTGTGTTTGGGAACAGTGAGTAATCTGGTGTGGCCCAGTGCTGCTGAGAATCGCTGCGCCTGGCACAGGCAGAGCCGTGGGTCCATCTGTAATGAGGGTTCGCTCTCTGTCGGCTCCCTGGGAGGAGGGGCAGGAGGCCAGGCTAGAGAGGGAGGGGGAGGTGCAAGAGGGTCTGCACCGCAGAGTCACAGCAGAGACTGTGGAGACCCGATTTAGGTGGGCTTGTCTGAGGACTTCCCTCCCTAAGTGATGGGCCTGGCGCAGCTTGGAGGTGAGAGTCCCTGGGGGCTAGGGGGAGAGAGGCATTTCAAAGACCATGGGAGCTGCTGAGAAGACAAATGGCGCCTTCGAAATTTGGGCTGGGACAGGCCCTGAGTCAGAATGTTTTATTTAAAATGTCTCTAGGCCTGGAGGTGGGAATATAATCCTGAATGGGAGAGATTTCTCTCTCAGCTCATATTTGTTTTCAGTACTTTACAGCTTTCAAAGCACATTCACCCACATTATCTCACTGATCTGTTTAACAGCCCTTTGTGCTAAACAGGGCAAATATTATTCCCATTTCACAGATGGAGATGCTAAGGCCTGGGAAGAAGAAGTTATAAACTCTGCCTGATTTTAACCTATTTACTTTAACCACTGGCCTTTTTTGGGTGCAGTATTTGTTTTTGTTTTAAATTCGTTTTTTCTAGATAGTTCAAACATACATGGTTCAAAATTCACAAAGTACAGCCAAAAGTCTCTCTCAACCCTGTTCTCCCAGCTACCTAGGTCAACTCTTACCAGTTTGAACCCAAGCCTTTTGCCTTTGGGTCTAGGGCCCTTTCTGCCACTGCAGCGCAGGGGCTCAGCGACACAGCCCTGGCATAGCCCCGGGAAGGCCTAAGCAAGTTCCTGGCAGGCAGAGGTGTTACACCTCCTCTTAGCAAGGCTACATATGTCCCCTTATGGGACTATTTAATTGTCTTCTTTCATCTTAGGCCACATATGTTTATCTTTAGATGCTCAACTCCTTGGAGGCAGGGAGTATGTCTTCAACTTCTGGGAGGTAGTAGAGCAGGGGTTAAAATTACAGGCTCTGGCACAAAGAGAATGGGGATAAAACTGTGCCATGCGACCTGGGGCAAGTTACTTACACTCTCTGAGCCTCACTTTTTCACTATGATAATGATGTGAGACTAGATAAGATGACTCTGTCCCGAGTTTAATCCTATGCCAGGCACAAGGTATGTCCTCCTTCCATAAGGGGCAACTACTATCATTCCAACTGTATGGAGAGCCTACTGTGTGTGCACACAGTATGACAGACCCAGGCACCCTTTCAAACTGAATTCTGAGAGAGGATTAGGGATCTCAGGTACCTAACTAAAAGTGAATTGGCATAGTAGGTCACCCAAATCCATACATTTGTACAAATCTCTCCTCTTGGGCTGGGATCTGCCCTTTTTCTTGATGGGAAACCAGCCTTCCAAAGGCCTCGCTCATCACCATCTCCTTTTCAGGTGAAGCCTGGCATTTCTGAGTAGTCGGTCATTTTGAGACTAACAGAATTGCCAACAGGCCACTGCTCCTCTGAGCCTATTTGGCCTGAGTTTGCGCCGATCTACAGGAAGACTGCCATGTGGCTTTTCTCAGGGCTGATAGGAGTGACTCATCATAGGGTCACCAATGCCCTTGAGCTGCCTGGAGCAGAGTGACTCACTGGATCGGCCCTGGGCCTGGCTCCATAGCTATTCTCCACCTCTCTCCGGGGAAAGTCCTCAGACCCCGAGATTCTCTGACAGAAGAGGGGGCTTCCCCATTCCTAGATCACTCGGTGTTGGAAGGAACCCAAGAAATCACTTACTCCAACCCACCTCATCTCACAGATAAGAGGAGCCCAGGGTGGAAACAGGCTTGCTCATACATCTAGCTGGCAGCAGAACTAGGATTTGAACCTGGGTCCAGAGTGCCTTCTGTGGTGCCCTCTTGGCTGCCACAAATCCCACCTCCTGGCCTTCTCCCTCCCCACAGGGCACTCACTGCCTGCCATGGGCTCCAGGTCCTAAACACTCTGAGGAGTGGATTCCATGGCTCTCTGGTGGGACAGTTACTTACCCATTTGGGAGAACATCCCTGTAATCTTGTTTCCAAGAAAGGGCAGAATGATCTGTTGGAGCTTATGGTCCCCACTGACCATAATGTCAATAAACAATGTCAAAATTTGTTTATCTTTCTGTTAAAAGGGGCATTCCTTTCCTAACTCAAGTTTTGTAAAGAAACAAAAATACAGGCCAACAAGTACTAAGGGATAAATAATTGGCAGAACAATGGAGCAATCCATGACCTCAAGGGATGGAATCCACACCAACCTTGGGAGATGGGACTTGGCATGAGAGCCCGGGTAACAGGGAAGTCTGAGCTGGAACAAGAGGGAAGGGCAAGGAGGAGGGAGGGAAATGATTGCTCTGGGGCAGGCCCAGAAGTGGGGCAAATTGGGAAACTGGTGGAGTGGGTCTGTGATGTCCCCTAACTCCCTTGCGTCATCCCACCCCAATCACCAAACCCCTGTCCTCTTGTGGAACAGAAACCCCCATGGAGCTCTAGAATGGAACTCTGGACCTTCCCCCCACCCCCCCCACCCCGGCTCCAGCTTCACTTCAACCAAAATTCCCCATCTGGTGTTCAGATGTCATTGGTTGGCAGAATTTTGATGGGTTGCCTTTTCCAGGGGGTGTATTCCTTTTAAACAGGGGCTCTGGAGTCTCTGGTTCTGCCTCCACGGAGGGTCGAGTGCGGTGGGATGGAATAACACATAAGCTACTGAGACAGAGGATCATTGAAAGACAGATCCCAGACTGGAAAAAAAAAAATGAGCTTGAAGTTCTGGCTTTCCTTTTGGGGAGGAACAAAGTCTCATTCACTCTCTCCACAGCCTCCACTCCTCCACAGATGGGATTTTCCTTCAGTTTTATAGATGTGGAAACTGAGGCCCAAAGCGCCAAACCCAGGTGCAGAGCTGGGCCCGGAAGGCTCTGAGGAGCCAGATGAAAGGGGCCGGGAGCTAGGGCGAGGGCACGTGGGGGCGGGGGAGCGGGGCCTCCAGCCCACCCCATGCAAGCTCCGGCAGATCGGCCCTGCAGGCTGCAGCAGCTGACCGCGAGCAGCCTTCAAGCTCCTGTCATCCCTGGGAGGGGGCTGGGGCCAGGGGAGCAGCAGGCTAGACAGGATTTCGAGTCCCGAGAAACAGAAATGACTCATGCTGGGTGGCTCCGCAGGCCGGCCCAGCCCACATTCCGGGCCTTTGTTCCCGACTCGCCTGGCCCGGCCTTAAAGGGCCAACTCCTTGGGGTAGGAGGAAGGCCGCCCTACCTCCACCCCGACCCTCCTCTTTTATCCTTACCCCTCGTTGTGTTGCTACTAGTTTCCAGGTGGCATCCTGCAGGATTTAGGGGTTCATCCAACCGAATCCTCAAGCTATAAGGGAGGGCTCTCAGGTCATTTCATCCATCCCTCTGCCTCAGAACAGGGCTGTACCTAAACTGGACCAGAGAATTAAGAAACCCCTTTCCCTGCTTTTTAAAGATGCAACCACGAGGGGACCCCTTTCAAACCAACTTCTTCCAGGGTCACAGTCATCTCCCTTCTAACCACTATCCCCCACGCCGCAGCCCATGCTGGAGGCCCCTCCGCCGGGTTCCCCTCCTCCATTATCCCTCCGCCCCACCCTGGGCCCGGTTCAGGATTGGATCGTTCTTCAACTCTCCTCTGACACACGTGTTTGGTGAGTTTTAGGCTGGCCTATCCAGACTTGCGAACCAGTCTCCTTGTCCTGGGCCTCCGAGGGGTCCAGGGTTAACACCAATCGTGCCCTGTCGATGGATTCCTCAGGGGAGACACACTGGCCTGCCGCAGCGCAGCCAGAGCGCCCAAGTACCATCTCGGGATCTCGTGCGCCACCATGTGGACACTCTGGAGATCTGTTACCCTAAGGAGCTTGGAGGGGGCACCCTGCAGAGCTCCCCCACCCCCGCCACCATACCGGACCCTGAAGAAGCATCCTCAGTTACAAAGCAGTCCTGAATTGGCACAAATCAAAATAAAAGCCGGCCCTAAATTAGAGAGGAAAAGATGAGGCCTGCAGCCCCCTGCACTCACTGCGATCCCCGCGTTCTCCGTGAAACGATGGCTCTCAGATGGATTTCACAGTGGCCCATCAAGTCCAGCAACACTTAGAGAGCAGTATTTTGTGTGGAGCCTTGGGAAGATCTCTGCCCCGAGTAGCCACCCCTTCTATCCCCAACCCCTCACACACTATTTGGTGGATGCTCAAAACACCCCACCAGAGGTTTGGGTTTAAGGTTTCATCTACCGTTAATATGCAAATTTTCAGAGAAGGGCGTCTCCCTTGAAGCTTTCATACTAATTTCACACTTTATCAGATCTTGAACTGAGAGCTGGGTTTGGAAGGAGGAGAAAGTGCAAAGCTTGTAGCTACTGGGCAAACCAGAAGGTGGGGTAGGGGGAGGAGGAGTGGGCACAGCCAAGAGGGGAATTGGGGCAGGGAAGGCTCAGCTCACAGCCGTGCTGAGCAGTAGCAGTTTGAATTGTAGAGAGGGCTGGGGACTGCTCTACAGACGCTTACCTAATGAGTGTCCTTTGTACCCAGGACAAACCTGTACCAAATGGGCTAGGACCACAGGTAGTAGCTTTGGGGTGGACAGTGACCTTGTGGCCTTTGTGGGATATTGGATATTGGCCTTGGCATCCCTGGCTCTAACCAACCAGGCCAGCTGGCCCCAGACAAGCCAGCATCTAGAAGGACCATCCAAACCCTCCTAGAGCTGCCCTATCCATCCATCCACCCACTCAACAGATATTCTCTTGTGGTGATCTGCTGAGTTAGCTTCCAGATCTCCAGGCTGTAAGGCCTTCCAAAGTCCTCCCTTCCTCTCCTTTCTCACCACCACTCTGGTTCGGTTTCTTGTCACCCTGACCCTAAATCAAGACCATAACCTTTCGATGGGTCTCCCTGCTTCTGGGCCCTCCTGAGCCCTTCCATCCCAAGCAACACTCCTAAATTTATCTCCCTAAAACATATGCAAGCTCTGGAGTGAATGCAGATTGCCTGCAGCATCCAGTCTGAATTTCTTAGCCCAACCCAGAGGCCCACACCATATGCCCTGCATTGTGACTCCACCTTTTGGAGTTAGCGACTTCTTGAGAATAAGGGCTTTGTTTTACATTTCAAAATCAAATCAAATGTAAATTATACATCCATAAATCCTAGCCAAAAAAATTAAAAACACATTAAGAGCTTTTAACTAGTATGCATTGCTGTGTGCGTACATATATGCCTACAGACGTGTATTCTGACGGCCGTGGTTGACAGCTAACGTGAGTGCGCCTGAGCTGGAGCTCCAGTGCTCCTGGCTGAGGGGCTGAGTGGAAGCAAATCACAGCTCACGATCCATTTGCTCAGCTGTGCACCCTGCCCTGGGGCCACATCATTCTCGGAGAAGAGATGCCTTTTCCTAGTCCACCCAGGTCTCGGAGGCCTCCTATTATCTTCTCAGGTGCTTTCCTCTCAGAGGGCAAGAGAGCAGCCCAAGGCCAGGCCTGGCCCAGGTAAAATAATGAATAGCACGAGGTAGGTACCTTTTTCAAGCGGCTGAGAATCCTCCCCCCTTTCTTCAGGTGGATGTGTGAAGGTGTGAGGGAAGGGTGACCTACATGAAATATACATTACAACAGAACATCATTTCAGAGTCCAAAGGTCCTTAAGGGTTTTCTAGTCCAACTCTTTATTCTTTCAGGCCATAAAACTGAGAAGGGTGTTACTTGCCCTCAGTTTCCCACTGGTTAGGGAAGAGCTTTATAACCTCTCTCCTCTTTCCAGTCTCTCAGCTGTTTCCCTTCTGGAGCCTCCCAGGTAAGCCTGAGCTTTCCGCCTTACAGCCTGGGAACCCCGACTCCAGGAGGAGCCAGCTCATCAACCTGAACCATTATGCCACTAAGAAGAGCGTGGCAGAGAGCATGCTGGACACGGCTCTCTTCATGTCTAACGCCACGTGGCTGAAAGCGGTACTAGAGCAGGGGCCGTCCTTTCATTACTACACCACCCTCGTCACCCTCATCAGCATCTCTCTGCTCCTGCAGGTGGTCATCGGAATCCTCCTCGTGGTCATTGGTGAGGAGCCCAGGCCTGGAGTTGGCCTCGGTGCCCCCTAGTGGGAAGAAAAGCCCCAAGTACCTCTGTGTACTACTCTGCATTTGCACATGCCAACATCTCAACCACACACTAACCTGGTAGCCCTCTGCACTTACAAATGTCCAATAACAACTCCTACAAGGAGGCACCCTGTCCTGCCTCCTTGTATCCCATAGAGTGGCCGCTCCACAATACCTCACTGACTTGTAGCAGAGCTCCTCAGAGCCTTTTGTGTGAGCACGTATCCCACTCCCAGACCTAGTATAAGTTCCCAAATCCCAATTCTATTAAGCGCCACGTGGAGGCCCCACACACTGGTGAGTGAGGGAAAAGGCTTCTCAGCACAATGACTACCACCTCCCTTGATTTCTGCCAAATGGATTTCTGAGGTGCCAGGCTTTCTCTAAGCTCTTGTGAGGGCAGCTCCAGGCTGTGGCCCCTTCCCTGACCCTTGCCTCCCACCCCCACTCCTCCACAGCACGGCTAAACCTCAATGAGGTAGAAAAGCAACGGCGACTAAACCAGCTCAACAGCGCTGCCGCTGCCTTGGTCTTCATCACTGTTATCATCAGTGTCTTCATTACAGCCTTCGGGCCACGTAAGACAGGGTTCCTGGCTACCAGGACCTCAAGGAATCCTCTTTGAACACAGCCTGGGACCCAGGTGAGGAAGGAGGGGAGAGCCCCAGGTCTAAGGTCCCAGGTGGCTCTTCTCTCACCTCTGGAGGCTTGGGGAAAGAGATCCTTGCCAAGCAGAAAGGGAAGGTTATAGATCTGGGGCAAGGAGGGGATCTTGGAGAAGAGCTTGGATTGGGACTCAGAAAGGCCCCCTCGTGCTCTGTTAACGGGTGACTCTTCCTCAGTTCTTAGGCTCGGGTTTTTGTATAGCCTAGGATGGGTGGGAGGCAATGTGGTTAATGGTTGGCTCTGCCCTGCTAGCAAGAGGAAAGATGGAGATGTGAGATTTCTCCTTGGCATTGTCCAGCAGTCCTTCTACTCAAATTGTGGTCCATGGACTAACAGCAGAAAAAGCCACCTGGAAGCTTGCTGGAAGTGTAGAATCTTGGGCCCTGCTCCAGATCTACTGAACCAGCATCTGCATTTTAATAAGGTTACCAGGGGCCTCATGTGCACTTTAAATTCTGAGGAGCACTGGTCTCACCTACTCTCTTCACCGTGTCTTCTCTGCTTCCCCTACAGGTACTGGGTCTGGAACTGCTTCTGCCTCTTTCCTCCCTGATCTTCCAGGCTGCGGGGCACCTTCCAAAACCTGAGAGCGCTCCTAAAAGGGCAACGTAGATGCCCTTGCTCCCTACCCACAGCACCTGAATTAAGATGTGATATTTTACCGGTCTAAGTGAATTTCACCTTTCCTCCTGGTAGCATCTCCTGGACCTACGGCGTGTCTACTTAAGGCTGAGTCTGCCCAGTTTAAGGACTCTGGTTCTAGACTCTGCCCCATCCATTCCCTCTGCTCCAGGCCTCACTTTCCCCTTTCTGTAAAATGGAATGATTTGTATCTATAAAGGTTTCTGCAAATCCACTGTGAGTCAATCTTTATGCACCCAGGTTGGGCTCTGGATGCCCTTTCCATCTGCGTCCCAGAATGGGCTCAAAGGAGCAAACCCCAAGCCTGGAGGGAGAAAAGGCTTTTAAATCTCTCCCTCTCCTCTGGGTTCTGCTCTGAGTCACCTCTTGGCCCCACATGCCTTGGGCTAATTACCATCTGTGACATTGATGGCAGATTCATCGATTCTGGATTGATGTGTGTATGCACAGTCCTTAGAGCCACCGTATACCTGTTCTAGCTTTCATATCAGCACCTTCTCTCAGGCATGTGTTTAAGGAATACAAATGAATTTTGAGCTCTGCTAGGCCAAGTGTAACTAGGAAGGTAGACCTGCACCTGTAAAGCATCAACGGGCATCCCCAGCTCAAACAGAGATGAGTTTTAGATGGTCTTTATTGTAGAATAAGCCACACCTGGCTCCTCTGCACTATTCACCGAACCATTCAGGCCCTGCATCTAGCCTTCCTCAGCCAGGTGGCCACCAGCCTTTCTCAGCTGAAACCACCAACCTCCATTAACCTGCTCAACACAAAATGCTTGGTCTGCTCTCAGAACATGAGCTCCTCAGACAAGAGCGGTGTTGTCCCCTCCCTGAGTAAACCACAGCACAGAGAAGGCTGTCCCCACAGAGGGACCGAACTAATGGTAAAGGGTGTGGGAGAGGCCTTGGCATGCTCCTCAGACGCCGCCAGACACCTGAGGAACAGAGATGTGAGCCCTGGGGCCCGCAGCCCCACCCTCTCCCACCACGGATGGGCAACAGGAAAACATAGGAGCCATTTTGTTTTCTAAGAAGATGCTGTATTTAACACTTTCCCTCTCCCTCCCCTCGACATTTCCCTGCGGAGCAGGGTCCATACCAGGCCCTCCCGCTTAAGGCAGACGGTGTGGAGGTACCAAACATCAAACACAAGGCACAGCCAGGGGCGGAGGGGGTGGGGGCGGGGCAGGGCAGGGAGGCTGGGCTGGCTCCCGGCAGCAGAAGTGGAGCAGGAGAGCTGTTGGGGCTGGTTCAGGCCTTCCAGTGCAATGCCCAAGAATGAGTGGCTACAGAAAGAAACCTGGCAGCCCAGCCAGCCAACTGCAGCTCTCGCCTATTCCCTACAACCCTTTCCCAAAGGCAGTAAGCCCGAGCAGGGACCAAAAAAAGCCATAGCCCAGGGGGCAGGTATGGCATCCATAAGCCACAACCTACTACAGTCACGTGTCACTTAACGACGGGGTAGTTCTGAGAACTGCGTCATTAGGCAGTTTCGTCGTTGTGCGAACATCACAGAGGGTACTTACACAAATGTAGATGGTATAGCCCACTACACATCTTGGCTCTATGGTACTAATCTTATGGGACCACTGTCGTACGTGCGGTCTGTTGTTGACGGAAACGTCATTATGTGGTGCATGACTGTAATTGAAAAGTTTTTGTCCTTGATTTCTTAAATGGAGGCAGGCATTCCATTCAACCTCCAGAAAGTTCTCTACAGGCTCCATTCTCCCGTATGCCAAGTTTACGCTCTCAGTGAGTGCAGGGCCCACCAGGTAGACCCTGCAGCTCCAAATGGTGTCACTTGGACCCTCCCACAGCATGGAGCTTGGGCTCAGCTGACTGGCCTCCCGGGCCCTGCTGCACCCCTCCTAAGCTCTTCCTCACAGCAGGGAGCCCTGTGCTCACCTCTCTAAACAGACACTGGAGCTCAAGACCCATGTCCAGTGCACCATTGGGGAATTCAGCGGCAGAGGTGGCAGCAGCAGCAGTAGAAAACCCCCAGTCACAAAGACACCGGGGGATTATTAGTGCAAGATAAGTGCGTGAGCATCAGGTGACGGATACGGCGGCCTAGACCACAAGGGCCAAGGGCTCTTTTCCCTGGAACGGCTCCACTTTTCAGTTCTTCCTGGCCCTGCTCCCTTCCACTTGGGGAAGATATCTCAGGGCAATGCCCCCACCTCCCCAAACCTGTCACCCCTTCCTACCCTGGTCCCTTTCACGGTTCCGTTGCACCCACACCCCTTCCACTTCTTCCACTCAAGGCCGCGGCTGGGGCTCTCCCTGCAGGAGGGAAGGCCATAGTGGAGCCAGGCTGTGAGGACTCCAGTTTCCTACTTCCCTTTTCACCCCTCCTGCTGGACCTCCCCCCTCCCATCTAAGTCAAAGGCTTACTTACATCTAATCCTCTCTCCTCTCTGCTTCATATAGCCCCACAGGCAGGCTGGTTCGGGAAAGGGTTCCTCTTCCCTGCCTGCTCCACCTTGCCCGTTCGCATGAGCTATGTGCCAAACAGTAGGGACGGACGAGCCCACGACCCACCAGTTCCCTGTCTCCCAACCCTGCTGTGGCACCAGGAAGACGATGCCAGTTCTGTGTTTCTGGTTGGTATGAAGTTAGGGCCGCCTGGAGATTAAGGTTAATGCCCTAATGGGTGGCCAGCTGTTCGGTGTCTACCTGGGAGAGATGTGTGTGTCTCTGGAAGGCACAAGTCTAGGGTAGAGCTGAGAACTGCTCCTCTGAGTATAAATCAGCTGCCAGGCCAAGGACCAAGGGACACACCACTACACAGGAGTGGGTCTGAGTTATGCAAGTGGGGACACTCCCTAAATGCACGACTCCATCCCCCTCTCACAGTCCATGCTAGGTCTGCACAGTTACAGTTTTGGTTTTCTGTTAAAAAAATAAAAACCCCCGTAAAATATGTCCAGTAGAAGAGTTTCTGGTTCCTGGTCACCGCCAGGAGCGGAGCACTGGGTGGATGCTGGAACGCACCTCACAGATTAGGACAGTATCGCTCAAGCAGCTCTCTCCTCCCTTGACCTCATCGTGCTGCCCTCCCTGAGCTGTTCTATCTCTGTTGGCTGTGAGCAAGTGGCTGGCCTGGCCCCTGTTCCAAAGTCCTCTCTTTGAAGGACCAGAGGGTGAAGAGAGGGGCCTTGGAAGCTGTCTCTGTGTGAGGCGACAGCTCCCCATGGAGTGGGGGTATTAGCTCTGAGGCCTCTCAGGGCCCAGCCATGGCTTCTGCTCCCCTTCCCTCTCCTCCTCCAGCAGTGACAGGGGCAACCGCATGTCAAGGAGCAGGAAGCAGGGTCCAGCAGGCCACGCCTCGAGATTACGGCATCCTCATCTGGCGGCGGTTCCACATGCCTCTCTTGGAATGGAAGTGATGGAAGAAATTCCTGAGAGAGAGACGTTCCACTTCCAGGCCTGCTTGGAGGATCCTGAATGGGGGAGGGGCAGGATGAGCAATAGCAGCACAAGAGGCACCTGCGGAGAGGCCCAGACCGCCCCCCCACCCCCCCACCAGGAACCCGCCCTCCCATGTCTGCATCAGACTGTCCCTGTCTTCCTCTGTTCCCTCCCCTCAGGGCAGGGGTGCAGGGTGTGGTGCAAGGAGTATGGGCTTTGGAGCCAGACAGCCTGGGTCTGAATCCTAACCCCACACTGTACGTCATATCATCTTTCAGAGCCTCAGTTTGCTAATCTCTAGAAAGGGGATACTAACGCTATCTATACATGGAGGCTGGTGGGAAAGACTGGAGATCAGGGATATAAGTGCTCAGCATGGGCCCTGGCACACACTGAGTGCCCAATAACGAGTCCAGCCTCAAAGGACACTTCACAGTGCTTGAGGGAGGCAGATGGTGAGAGGAGACCTGTCCCCAGGTCTGCTCCTGTCCCTTTTCTATATGCACAGCCCATTGGGAGTCCCTCTCACAGAAAGGCCTGTACCTCTGGCAGCATGGAAGTAACTGGAATTTGGAGGAGATTCTTTCTCCACAGGCCTCAGAGGAAGCAGGAGGGTTAAGAACTGTACCAGAGGTCTGCATTCTCCCCAGCTTGGCATGGAGATCAAGGTGGGAGGGAACCACTAAACCAGGCTTCCGTCCACATTGGGATCTACTTTGATCTAGCTTCATGGGAGCTGGGGATCTAATATAAGATTCCTCAACCTCCCGCCTTTGCACCTTAAATTCTCTTATTTTGTCATCCTTTTTCCCTCTAGGGAAAAAGCATAAACAGATCTGGTTTTTATGCCTCTGACACTCACTAGCTATGAGATATGGGGCAGGTTATTAATGTGTCTTCAAGACTCAGTTCCCTCATCTGGAAAATGGAGATAGTTACACCTACCTCTCAGAGGTTTGGGAGGATACACGAGGCAGTGGATGTAAATTGCCTGCCAAGTCCAGGCACCCACTGACTGTCTCTCTTTCTTGTCCAGGTCCCCAGTTCCCGACCTTGCCCTGTCCACCTCCTCTGGACACTGTTCCAGCAATTATTCCCTTTCTTTCTTGGATTTCCACCCCCCACCCTCCTTTGCCCCCACCCCTTCAGCTCAAATCTCAAGGAATCATCCTCTTTCCCTCCCCTTCTCTTGGCAGCAAATTGCTTGAAAGAGGAATCTCAGACTACCGCAGCCCTCACCTCCTCACCACCCACTCGTTCCACAGTCCCTACAGCCTGGGTCCAGCCCGGCCTGCTCGCTGCTACAACACCCCTTTCCACCTACTTGCCAAGCCCTCAGCTTATCCTGTGCTCTCCTCCTCCTTCTCTGAGTTTTCATACCATTGACCCTTCCCTCCTCCCCGAAACTCCCTTCTCCCTGGGCTTCCAGGGACCCAAACCTCCTGGATATCTGGTTGTCCTTTATTGGTTCATACTGTCTCCTTTGCTGACCCCAAAGTCTTTCCTGACCCTCTGCCTATCTCTCTTATCCAATCCCCCCCATGGCAGCCTCCTCCCCTGGGCAGCTGGGGAGGTCAGGAGGATGTGGTCGCTTCTCCCATAGCGCCTGGCTTGCTGCGAGACATCATCATTTACACTGGTACAGCTCCACAGTGTCTGCTTGTCCCCTGACAGTTTACCAAGCACTTTAATTTCCACACCAGCCCTGGGACAGAGGCAGAGGTAGTATCATCCACGCTGATAGATACAGACACCAAGTCTCAGTGAGGGAAGGAATTTGACCCCAGTAAGGGCAGCACTTCCTCAAGTCCAGTGCTCTTTACCTGCGTATCAGGACTCTGCAGCCCAGGGTGGCTGGGCCTGGGCTGATCTAGCCTGTCCTCTCCCCAGAGTACCTGATAGAAGGAACTCTCCAGTCACCTGTCCAGCAGCTCCCAGTCCTCCCCACCCCAGCGGTCTCGGAACTCCCTGGTGTTCATGCCCCCGATCCTGTCCAGGTCTGACTTGTAGATGCCGAGCAGTCCAAATCCATTCACCTCCCAGTACCCTGTGGACAGACAAGAAGCTCCAGATAAGATGAGCCAGGGGCCAGGAGGAAGGAGTTAAGAAGGCTTCAGGCTGCATTCCTAGAGGCTTTCCTGAAAGACGGAGGATGGGGTGGCTGAGGCTGAAAACTCTCTCATCTGAACAAGGCCCCTGCCTGTCCTGAGGGGAAGCCCCCTGAGCTAAGGTTCAGGGTCTGGTGAAAGCAGCAGTCTTCCAGGGAGTGACCGAGGCTGACGACAGCCCTACAATAGGACCTGACAACAGCAGCACGGAAGGCACAGCCAAGTGTCGGCTGCTTTGTCCATTTCCCTCTCCAGAGGGAGGGAACCTCCTTCCATCTTTACACCCTCACAGAGCAGAGTCTGGACACAGTCAATGTCTGATGAATGAATGAAGGGGAAGATGGGGCGGGAGATGCTTATTGTTGCTGCTGCTGCTATGCTGTCAGTACAGCCCTCTGGGCACTTCCTAGTGGACTGTCCAGGTGAGCAGAGGAGCAGGAGGGTGGTGGGGAGGGGGACACTGCCGCTGTAGACATGACTGTTTCCAGCTCTGGGGTTAAGAACCAAGGTCAGAGAGGTCTTTCCTACCCTGTCTAACCCAGGGCAGCACTCACCCTCAGGCCACTGGGGGGTGGCCCCGCAGTGCAGTCTCATCACCATGGGGGCGAAGGCCATCTTGCCCTCTACACAGTGCTTCCGGATGGTATCGATGACTCCAGCAGGGAAGTGGATATGGAGGTCACAGAGGAAGACGATGCTGTGCGGGTCCTGGAGACAGATGTGAGTCAGCAGACCCTACAGACCAGGCCTAGGAGGTCAGGCCACTCTCTAGAACAATACTCAGGCTCTTTCCGTGTAGATGGTCGACAAACTTCCCAAAACAAATGTTGGGCAGAGTTCCACAGGACTGAGCCTCAGAGCACAGTTCTTACGATGAGAGAGTGGATTCTGACTCCTCCTCCCACTGCTTATGGACTCCAAGGACTCTGGACAAATGCTCCCCTGTCACTTGTTCAGTCCCACCCTGGCACTGGCCCTGCAGCACAGCAGAGGGGACCCCCGTGTCCTCATTCCTTCCTCCCTGAGGAACTGACTGCCTTACACATCCCAAATGTCTTTCTACCTCTTAACTACATCTCCCAAGCTCCTCCCAGGCCATTTACCTTCACCAGGTCTATGCCAGCCTGAAGTCCAGCTGAGCGCTCGAAGTTTCCACTTAGCTTCATATACTGGTAGCTGCAGGGAGAGGAGAGAAGAGAGGGACTGAGAATTAGGACTCGGCTGAGGTGGTCCCCTAGAGGAAGTCAGCAGGCATAGACTAGAGATGATGTGTGCTCCTGGGATGGGATTATGGCAGGTGAGTCTTCTGGGAAAAGCCAGAGACTAGGAACCAGGAAAACTAGGTGGGACTTCTGGCTCTGCCTGGACTCCGTAGTCCTGGGACTTCAGGAAGGAGATGGCCCAGGTTGTGCCCTGGCCAGAGGCCCTCCTCACCTCCGCAGATTGGACCTTTTCAGGGCCATCTCGACATCCATGTCCTCACTGCTGTAGTCAGTGATGATGATGTTGAAGTGTGGGTCGCCAGTGACCTGGAACAGCTTTTCCATGTCTCTGATGAATTGCTGTACCCAGCGTGCCTGGTTCTTTACTACCCCAGTGGGGCAGGTAGGGAGAAAGAAGCACAGGTAACGCAAAGAAGGACATCTCCACTCCCAGTTCCTGCACGAGTCGGGGGCCTATCGGACCTCTGCTTAGGGTAATGAAACTACGGGAAGCCATCAGCAATGTAGTACGGAGATGGAAGGCAGAGGAAAGCTCACCAGCTAACGGGGCCTCTACAACCTGCTTCTGCACAGCCTCCCAGGCAGGGCCCCATGGGAAGGCCTTGGACTGGGGCTCCTCATCATTCTTTCATAGTAACCCCACCATGCTGGAACACTCCAACCCTGAGATCTGTCCATCTGATTATCATCCTTCATTTCCTGTCCAACTCCATTGTTACACTCCTGTCTGCTCCGTGCTCCCCATTCTCATTATAGAAACCAGCTAACCCCCTCTATTAAGTATCACCCTGTCTTATTGCCCCAGGCCAGTTATAAACCCCAGTATATCAACCCCAGTTGATTGTCACACCCAATCCTGAAACCTGGTAGGATAGAGCAACTGGCCTCTGCGTCAGCGTCTATTCCCAGCTCCAACCTTTACTAGCCATGTAACCTTAGACAAGTTACTTTTCTTTTCTGAGCCTCAGTTTCCTCAAATGTAAAGTGGCATCTCTCACAAGTTCTCGTGAGATCAGATCAATGAGCAGAGACCTGGGTGCTCATGATTATTATTCGGATCCCTGCTCCACTGATGGCACCCAGGCTCAGCTTGAGGCTCACCAGGCACAATGAAGTGGACCACGGCTCGGTGATTCCAGGAGAAGCCCTGGGGCCAGCACAGCTTGGGCTCTGGGGCCCGGATACTCAGGACCTGTCTCCGGTGGTTGTGTGGACTCCAAACCAGGCCCTGCAGGTTGTGGGCCTCGGGCTCTTCCCCGCCCGCTGGATCGATGCCCTGCCAGCCTCGCGTAGACACGTACTCAGACAGCCTCACCAGGCGCCGGCCTTGGTCCAGCAGCTCAAGCTCCAGGAGGTAGCGCCCCCCGCGTAGCTGGTCCTGACGCTTCTCCACGTTCACAACGCGCTGTAGCTGATACCTCCTATGGCAGAGAGGGTGGAGGGCTTGAGTAATTCCTTCCCACGCTGTGAGGGTAGCATGGTGTGGTAGAGCCCACAAGGTCAGTTGTCAGGAGACGCTGGTGTTTGTCCCAGCTTTGCCATTGGCTAAGATGCTTAACTTCACCAGTGTTCACTGCCTCCATCTTAAAAATGCACCCACTGAGCTGGGATGATCCCTAATCTGTTATAGATCTAACATCCTAAGTATATAAGGTGAATGAGAGGGGTCACAGTGAGAGATTCCTTCAGAAATAGACCCTCATTAATAAAATGCTCTGTTCATGGATTATTAGATAAATGTTGACTGGTTGGTTCAACATCATAGTCACTAGGAAACACAAATCAAAACCACAATGTGATAACCATTTCACACTCATTAGGATGACTGTTCTTTATTTTGTTTTAAAAAAAGGAAAATAAATATTGATAAGGATGTAGAGAAACTGGAACCTTCATATACTGCTCATATACTTCATTTACATGGAAATGTAAAATGGTGCAGCTGATTTGGAAAAGAGATTGGCAGTTCCTCAAAATGTTAAACAGAGTTACCATACGACCCAGCAAATCTACTTCTAGGTATATACGCAAAAGAATGGAAAACATGTTCACGCAAAAATTTGTACAAGAATGTTCATAGCAGCATTGTATTCATAATAGCCAAAAAGTGGAAACAACCCAAATGTCAACCAAATGATGAGTGAGTACACAGTATGTGGTCTACCCATACAATGGAATATTATGCAGCAATACCAAGGAATGAAGTACTTGATACATTCTACAACATGGATGAGCCTTGAAAACAATTTGCTAAGTGAAAGAAGCCAGACACAAAAGACTACATATGACATAATTCCATTTATATGAAATGCCTGGAATAGGTAAACCTATAGAGATAGAAAGTAGAGTAGTGGTTGCCTGGGACTGGGAAGAGGGAGGAATGGGAAGTAACTGCTAACAGTTAAAGGGTTTCTTTTAACAGTAATGAAAATGTTCTGGAATCAGACAGTGATGATGGTTGCACATTATATACATTCTTAAAAACCGTGGAATTGTACACTCTAAAATGATGAATTAAATGGTATGTGAATTTTATCTCAATTAAGACAGTGTTGATTGGTTGAATGAATGAATGAAAAAACAAAGAACTCAGCCATGCCTTCTGCTCTACTCCTTCCAGCCCAAATCTGGGGTCTTAATTTGTCTTTTTTAGCCTCAGTTTTACCTGTTCTATCTCTTTACTAGTTCTTTCCCTTCCCGAACCACATTTGCCAAGCCTTCCCAGTGCTCAACACATGTCCTGGGCCAGGCGCCCAGACACCCATTGGAACCTTGCCTGATGGTGGGACAAAGACCCGACTGTCCAGGTCACCTCCAGGGGCAGGGCCCCAGGCTCTTGTGCTTCCCAGGAGCCTGCATCAGGGGAACCTGCAACAACCCCCAGGTCCCTGTCCCCGGGCCAACTGGCGAGTGCCCCCGCCCCAGCCCCAGGAGAGCCCTTTACCTTACCCCCGGCTCCTCTGGTTGAGCTTCTTCAAGAAGACCCGTGTGACCTCGAGAGCCTCCTGCTCTGGAAGCAGCAGGTTGCCAGACGTGTTACAGTTCAGATCAATCCAGTCAGTCCGCAGGGCTTGGAAGTCGAGGTTCTGGGCACTGAAGGTCTGCTCCCAGTTTACCACTGGGTCAAACTTGGGCACATATTCGAACACCTCACCCACATCTTCTTCCTCTTCCTCTCCTTCTCCCTCCACTTGTCCTTCCTGGCCTGCAGCTGCTACCACCTCCCCCTCCCCATGCCAACCCCTCCTGGGGGCCAGAGGCTCCATCCTGTCACCCCTTCTTTGCTCCGCAATGTATGATTCAACTTGATTCAGCCACTGAGACTGCCCTAGAGTCTTCCTGGGGCTGTCATCAGTGGGCCTGGAATGCTTAACTTGAGGCAGGTTCCCTGCTGGGTGGCCAGGGGGCCACTTGTCAGAATGAGGTGGATCTTGGCTGGGCTCAGGAATGGGTTTTTTCTCTCTCTTCTCTCGTGGTTGGACTGGGACATTGTTGGTCCTCACTTGGAAGGGAGCTGTGGAGTTCTGCTTGGAAAAGGGTGCCAGCAGACCCTCCTGGGGCCAAGCCAGTAGTTTCCGCAGGCTTCGGAGGCGGTAGTCAGTGACCTCCTGCTCAGGGGTGGAGGTAGGCACTGGTTTTCCCTCTGGCATCTTGGCGTTCTGGTCATTGGAGGCAGGGGTCTCCTCTGCTGCTTCTCCATACTGGGATTCTTCTAGAAATGCTTCCTCAAAACCTGTTGTTAATAACAACCATTCCTCACATCAGTGTTTTCAACCTTTCCCCAGCAAGATACACAAGACAGCTGATGACCCTATGTGTGGTATACCGCGGGGTTTCAGATAGGGATTGCATACGGGCTCCACCACTTACTTATCGTGTGACCTGGGCAAGTGATGCAACCTCAACTAACCCGGATCCTTCATCTGCGTGAAGGGAATAATAACCCATCTCCCACAGGGTTATTGTCAGGATCGAGTGATATAAAGTACATAAGTGCGTAGCAGGTGCCTGGCACATATAGGGACCCAGCAAATGGCCCCAGCCATGCCTTAATACCT
Source organism: Tapirus indicus (assembly GCA_031878705.1). Lineage (NCBI taxonomy): Eukaryota > Metazoa > Chordata > Mammalia > Perissodactyla > Tapiridae > Tapirus > Tapirus indicus. Next base: position 99,274,615 of record CM062918.1, read on the forward strand.
CAAGAAGAAAGGCCACAGGAAGACAGTGCTTCCCTCTAGCAGAACTTCCCAAATGATGTTCCCGGGACAGCAATGCCCTCAAGCAGTTCAAGTAATCTCCTCCAGCTGACCCAGCATGCTGTTAAAAATCGTGTCATTTTCTACATGTGCCTTGACATGGAGATGGTGGGAGGGGTCCTGTTCTCCACTCCCTTGGGTGTGGGGGAGGGGCTCTGTGGTTTGGATTTTCAGCTGCTCAGGGGCAGGGCTGGCATGGTCTGAACTTCCCCTAGAAACAGACCATGGTCACCCCTCCCAGCCTGACCTGGAAGCCTCAGCTGTCACTCTGTACCTGGCTGCTCCGGCCCCTGCTTCTCAGGCTGGTCAATCTTGATGTACTCCTGAAAGCTGAACCTGCAGGAGGAAGGGAGAGGTGGACTGGCACCCAGAACCCTGCAGGCTAACATGCAAGGATCTGCTGGAAGTCCCAGCAGGAGTCCAAAGTCATGCCCCAGATTAGAGTGGAGGAAGGAGGCTGGGTGAGAGTGGTGTGTGTCTGTGAGTGTGTGAAGTGCCCAGGAAGGGCACTTGCAGCCCCTCTACTCCAGGCAGCTGTCTTGGCTCCTGCAGAGTCCCTCTGTAAGGTCATCTTCTTGTCCCATTCGGTATTGCTCACCTGTCCTGGTAGTAAGTGTTTTCCTGGTAGAAGCATTTATTACGGGTCTCCATGTGGCTCAGGCGGGTATAGTCATTGGGGTAAACAAAGGACAGATGAACCTGGAGGTGGAGAAAGAAGCAGCAGGAGTAAGAGGGTGGGGATCTTGGTAGGAAATCAGCCAACCAGGGTTAAGCCTGCCCCTGGCTGGGATCATACAGGCCTCTAGGGACCTGCCCTTGGTGAGGATAGAAGGGCTGCTTTGAGCTCTGAATGAAACATTTGGTAATGCAGATCAGGATGCATTTCACTTTTTATGCCTCCTCTCCCAGGCTCTCTGGAACAAAGGTAACTGCTGAATCAAGCTCCCTAGTCCACATGTCCCTCATCTCCTGTCCCAGCTCATCCCCCCACAGCTGCTGCCAAGACCATTCCCTCCTCCTTCTGCCATCTTATCCTCTCCTACAACCTCTAAGCCTTTCCCTGCAACCTCCCACAGTCCTGAAACAATCCCTGTCTTGTTATTTGTTACACTGCTTTTTGCCCCACTTAAACATAGCTCAAGGTCATCACTACAAAAACCTGCTCAGTTATATACCCCACCCATTCTCAGACCTGGTGCATGACTCCTGGCTGCCCTCTTCATGCCTCCAGCACACTCTCTAATCATCTCTACATCTGGATACATAGTATTCATCTGCTTCTCCACCTTCCGCATAGGCTATAGGTTCTCTGAAGCCAAAGTCCCCTCCATACTTCATTTTTCCCCAGTGCTTTGTCTGTAAGTTGAATAAATACTGCTGGCCGACTGGCTGGAAGGACTGACCCCAGGCAGGACAGGGTTGTATAGCCCTCCGAGCACAGAGTGTAGGAGACCTCAGGCCAGCCCGCCTTGCATTGTCACTGTGGCAGAGTTGGTGCGTGGGGCTTCACAAGGCAGAGCACCCATTCTCAGGCTTTGCAAGGCAGTCTATTGGGGTCAGAGGCAACTCAGAATGCAAGTTCTCCCAGCCCAGGGACCTGGGAGGCCATCCTGTCTGCTGGTATGTGGCATGACAGGAGGAGGGAGACAGCCTCATCACATCCCATCCCAGCCATAGGCAGCAGGCTCTCTCTCACTCCTACCCCCCACTGCCCATGCCCAAGACTTACAAACCGGAGTCCCTGGTAGCGCTGCAGAGGGAGCCCATCCACCAGGTAGCTGGGTTTGTAGGGACAATCAGGCAGGACATGGCGGAGATGAGACTTGGGGATGAGAGGCACTGAGGACAGTAAGTGAAGCGAGATGAAGGTTGGGTGGGAGCCGGAAACTGGTGCTGGCCTAGAACCGCTGAGGGTGAGGGCTGAAGTCCTCTGGCCTGGGCAGGCAGAGTCCACGTCCATTGGCTGAGGCTGCCAAACCAAAGCTGGCACCACTCCTCTGGAGCAGGGGCATTCAAGGAGCACCTTGGTGGCAGAGGGCTCTGACACAGACCCTGGTACAGGCACAATGTGGCTCTGGGATCGTGTACAGGGCTAGTCTCAACAAAGGTGTAGAAACTTCTAAGAGGGCACAAAGCCTCACTCTAGTGCAGCGCCAGTAACTGAATTTCCTTCCTGTTGTCATGGGGGGACTTTGTCATCTTTTAAAATGTAATCACTTCCAAGAGTTTAAGACTAACACTTTAGTGGGAACATAGTTCTCTCATCGGATGACAAGAGTTGGAATCCAACAAGCAACAGTGATATAGGTAATTGCTGAGGAACGCACAAGGGACTTCTGGGTTCTAGTTCTATTTCTTGTCTTGGGTGGTGGTTACACAAATATTTGCTCTATAATGATTTGCTCTGTAAAATTGTACATACATATTTTTGTCCTTTTTTGTTTGTATGCTATATTTTACACTACAAGGAAAAAAAAAAGATCCTCTGACTTTTGGGATACTGTGATAGAAATGACAGGTCTCCAAGTCTCCTCCACTGACACCCATGGACCTGGCAGTGTACTGTCCCCAGACCGAATGACAAGTGTGCGGCCGAGGCCTTACCTTGATACAGGGTGTCCCGAGGGTCAGGCCGCAGCATGTCGGCAGGGGGCTGCTCATCTCTGGGAAGAGAGTCTGGGGAGCCTACATGGCTGGCTGCTGTCTGTGGGATGTGGCCCACCTCATCCATCCTTAGAAGCGTCTCATCTGGGCCCAGGGAGGAAAGAACAGAGGGCGGCTGTGAGTCCTGGAGCAAACCCAGGCCCCTGCCTCTTTGAGGGGCCAGGAGGAGGTTCAGTCAAGGCTCTGTATTCCCCTGGGTATAGTACAGGATGTGCTCATTCCCTCTTCCCTCTAGCCCTGCCCCCATAACTCGTGCTTTCAGCTCTTTATCTCCCTTTTTGATAAGCCCCACCAGCCCCATGGCTAGCACACACCACAATTTTGTGTAAATTGAAAAGACACCCCTTTCCCAAAATGTTTCACTGCTATCTGCTGGAAATTTGTTATTATAAGTATGTTTAATTTATTTAACAAACACATATATGGCACTTATAAAATAGTAAGCCAGGCACTGTTCTAAGCATCTTATAAATATCAACCTACTTAATCTTCAGAGCCACCGTATGACTTACGTACTATTATTATTATTCCCATTTTACAGACAGGGAACCTTGGCAGAGAAGCTAAGTCATTTGGCTAAGATCACACAACTGAAATGTGGCAAAGCTGAGTCTGAACCTAGGCAGCCCAGTCTCGGCCTCCGGGTTATGCTGCCCCTCAGACAATCGACAACGCCAAGCCGAGCAGGGCAGCCCCAGTGTCCACAGCAGCCCTGCTCCTCACCCGCTCTGGTATCCTCATCTTCAAGTCCACTGTACCTTCTTCTTCCCTCTTCTACCCAGCCCTGCAGGCTGCTTGGGGGCCTCTGCTCTCTGCCTCCTGCTTCGCTTGTCTTCAGGCCCAGACAGAGCTCTCCCTGTATACCCAAGGCTACCTACCTCCAGCACCTATTACTGGTTGCTTCCCTGAACTTTGCTATGGGCCTCCTTCTTCTTGGTTCACATTGAATCTATGGATTCCAACTCTCCCTTCTTCCTCCTGCACCAACCCAGCAGCTCACAACCTGCCCTTCTGCCCTGATGTGCGGCCTGTTGCTCCGGTCACTAGCAACCTCCTCTATCCACCTACCCATTCCACACTGCCACCCTCTCCTGTGGACCAGACCTTCCCATCTCTCTCCCTCCAGCCCTGCTCCTCACACACACTCCTCCCACTGCCTTCCCAGTCTCCTCCCAGCACTCGCCTGCCCTTCCCCGGGGATGGGAGCTCCACCTGCTCTTCCCACACCAGGGGGTGATTTCTCAGTGGGCACTTTGGATAGGAGTCTTGCTGAGGAAACCATAAGCAATGAAGAGCACAATTAAAGAGTTCGTTTGCTGCAAATTAGAGCAGGTGAGAAAGTTTCCTCTCCTCTGGCCACGGCTTTGCAAGAACCATGGCTGCCTGATCTGTGAAACAGACTGGCCTCGCTCAGAGGCTTTTCATGATCTCTGGATCCCAGGAACCTGGACACAAAATACCATGTGTGGGTGGACAGGGGCCATTTTCTGAGGGGGGCTCAGAGAGATTCTAGCAGTTCTCGAAGAAGCACTGACCCCCTAAGAGTTAAGGACCTCTGACCTTAGGGTCCCTTTAGGTTCTGTTCCTTATTCTGGACCCCCTTTGTACCCATGTTCCAAGCACTTTGAGCTTTAGCCACCCCTCCCCATCCTATGACCAGACTCCCCAGATCCCCCAGGTGGACTGAGCCCCACGTCAGTGTCCCCTCGCCTCCGTCTCCATGCGCGCGGCAGAGCCTACTCACTTGTGAAGAGGGACAAAGAAGGGGAGTCGATGAGGGTGAACTTGGCTCCGGGGTCATCACGCCGCCACTGGAAGAGGAGAGAGGGTGGAGGTGGAAGTTGGAGGTAGCTGGATTTCAAAAAGGGTCCAAGGAACAAGGGGAGAGGAGCGGCTCAGAGCTGGGCTAGGAGAGGAGGACAGTGGAGCTCTCACCGCGACTTCCACGTGATCGGTGCCCTCGTCATTCTGCTTGTGCAGCACCTCAAAGTAGTACCTTTGGGAGGCCGACAGGCTGGCAGGAGGCGAGAGCAGAGAAACGAGGCTGTCTTCCCATGTGGTCACCCCTCTGTCCCACTCTTCCGCTGTGCCACCAGCTCCCGCCTCGCTCCCACCACCCATCACCCCATTGCCCCTTTCTCCTTGCTCTCACAATCCCAGGAGCTTGTCACTTAACTGTCAGGTTAGAATCCCCACTCTACCATGCACTAACAGCGTGACCTTCATTTTCTCTTCTGTAAGGTGGGGATAATAACGGCACTTACTTCACAGCATGATGGAGAGAATCAAACGAATAATCATAATTAACCCTGATAGAGTTGTTACCACATGCTAGGCCCTGTTCTACGTGCTTTATATACACTAACTCACTTAATCCTTGTTTACAGATGAGAGCAATGAGGCCCAGAAATCTTGGGATTTGGACCCAGGGCCCATGTCGTTGGCTGCTATGCTGAATTATATATCACGTGCTCACCAGACACTGGCACACAACAAGCGCTCTTTGCAAGCTGGACTGTCATTACTATCAACATCAATATTACCGTCAAAACAACGCACGTTCTTGCCTGCGCGTCTGCTGGCCACCAGGTGGCGCTCTGGAGTTGGGCTGAGTTCCCCTTCCAGCATTATAGAGCCACTGTGGCCACCACTGGCTGAAAGGCCTTTGTTTCCCTCCAGTCTACCAAGGGATCACTGCGATGAGGAACTTTCTGCAGCACAGGCAGAGCAGCTGGTGTCCAGGCTGTAGAGCTGTGGACATTTCCAGGGATGGAGGAAAGGGGACGAGCAAGGAATGGGAGAAAGGAGATCTATTTTGTTTTCCAGTCCTGAGTGTCATTAAATAGCTGTGTGACCTTCACTAAGTCACACCCCTCCCTGGGCCTCAGTTTCCTCTCCTGTAAAATGAGGAAGGATGGGTCAGATGGTTTCTAAGTCAAAGACTTTATTTACCAGAATGCATGGGGGCCCAGCATGCTGAACCTCTGGGAGGAGGAAGGCTGGAGAGTGGAGAGAGCTACAACGGGGCTGACTCTGAAGTGGCCTCAGCACTTGAGGTAGAATGGGGCTTTTTGCTGCTCACAAGAATATCGTGACACTCCCCACTCACCTCACTGGCTTGGAAATTTGACTCCAAAATTTCCCAAACTCTCCAGGGGCAGTCCACTCTTTTCCAGTCTAGAGGGGTGGGGAGAGAGAGAGAAGAGAAGGAAGGAGGACAAGAAAAATACGAAGGATGGGTGGTGGTGAGGGAAGAGACAGGAAGGAATGAGGAGAAGGGTGAGAGGAAGAGAGGAAGGAAGGAGATGAGAGTGATGGGAGAGAAAAGAGAAGAGTCAGGAGGAGTGACCGAGTGACCCCTGTGAGAAGCATCTCCGCCCTTCCCAGAGGGCCCTGGTCAACCAGTCCCCACAGTGTGAATCCCGAGCGCCTTGCTGAGGACACAGGACCCAAGAGGCATACGGCCCAGTCCTTGCCTAGAGATGAATCTTCCTGGGGTCTTTTCCACTGCGGACTGACTCCTTACTCCTCGCTACCCTCACCTCATCCCTTGTAAACGGGGTGGGGCGAGAGGAAGGAGGCTTCCTTCTCACACCTTCCTCCCTGGCTGTCACACCAGAGACACTAGTGGTAATGAGAGTCTCCTGATGGAGGCAGGTGCCTCCTCAATGACCTGGCTCCGGGGAGCGATGGGAGAGCTCCAGGGCTGAACTGACCCTACCTTGCCCACACTGGCCAGCAGCCGAAGGCCTGAGACCTGGTCGTCACGGCTCAGCCAGAATTCGGCGTTGTCATCTGCAGCAATGGCAAACTGGATGTTCCCTGGGCAGTGGGGAGAGAGTGTCCAGATGAGAGCGAGAAGGGCAGCAGCACAGAGGGCTGAGGTCCTGTTTCACGCCTTAGTGATTAAATTCTCTTCAGGGGCTTGGTGCTGTGGCTTCCCTCTTTGCAGAGTGGGGGTTTCTACATCCTGGGAGACACTGTGAAGATGGAGAAGACCTACAGAGAGAGGCGAGCTAGTTCCAGACTCTGCAAACCAGGGAGTGAAGTGGCATCCCGGGGGGACTGGATGAGACCTCACCATGACTCAACTTCCCCTCTCTCCCTGAAGATGGACTAACAGGGGCCAGCTGGCCTAGTGCAGACTTTTCTCAGCTACAGGCTTATGTTCTCTGGGTGACTTAAGGAACCCTGGAGTGGGAAGTAGAAGGATGGGACTCTGGGGCTGGCCTCACCATCGGTGAAGGGATGCAGGTAGCCAAAGATGCGGAGGCCATAGTTGGTCCATTTGGGGGACACGGCCAGCTTCCTCAGGGTTGTGCGGATCTATGCCAAGAAAGGGGAGGGAAACCGTTACCCAGAAGAGGGAAGAGGAAATTGAAGAACTGGTCCATTCAGGGCTGGTGGGAAGACCAAGAGGGAGTGAGACGGGAGCGTGGCTTGGTGAGCGGAATGTAGGCAAGATTTCCACTCCCATTTGCTTCTTTGTCCAGGTGACCTGGTACAGTGCACAACCAGCACAAGTGTACTGCTGGCCCTTGGTAAACCATATTATGAGCCACGATGAGAGCCTAAAGCTAAAATGATACAGAGGACAGCAGAGAAATCAAAGGAATCCCTGGGAAGGGAAGAAGGGAGATATTGCAGGCAGAGGAAAAGAGGATCCAAGAGATAAAGGAAAGAAACTGAACTGGAAAGAAACTGAACCAGAAAGAAAGCAAGGAAAGATGAGGAAGACAGAAGATAGGGAGAGAGGGGAGAAAGGAATGGGGCAGAGAGAGAGGAGGAGACGGTGTGGAGGACGGAAGGAGAGGTGGGCCCTGCAAGCACTCACATGGGGGTAGAGTGGGAAGTGGAGATTCCTCCTGAGCTGCTGGATGGAACTGCCACACCAGTCTTCAAACACATGTAGGTTGACATGGCCCCGGAACTGTAGGGGGCAGAGAAGCCAGTGGGTAAGTGGGAGCACCCCAAACCTGCCCCTGTGGTCCTGTGGCTTAAGGAGGCCGGGTGGAGAGACAGTCACAGGCCACCGCAGCCTTGGCCTGAAGTGTTCCTCTCACTGTTGAAGGTCACAGTCCACTTCAGTCCCCTTTCATACTTGGCACCCATGGCTTTTTCCAGGAACCTCATCCCCATGGCCTGGCTCCAAGCCCTGTGTCTGTTTTCCTGGTCACCCATGTGTGTTCTCTCTCTCTCTGTCTCTCTCTCTCTCTCTCTCTCTCTCTCTCTCTCTCTCTCTCTCTCTCTCTCTCTCTCGGCTCTTTCCATGCAGGAAGGGGGCTACTTTGCATTCCCCAGGCAAGGGGAAGTAGCGGCCATGACAGAATGGCAGAGATGACAGAGGGAACTGGAAGGAGGCGCCAAGCTGGGGTTTCAGCTACAGACTTGCTCTCCTCCCCTCCACTCCCCCTAATGCCTAATACAAGAAAGGTCCCACAGCTGTCTGCTGGTGAAACCTTATCTACCCAGTGGTCTTCCCGCTTCTGGCTCCCCTTGTGGGGAAGCAGCTGGGAAAGCACTGCAGGAGGTCTGGGCCCACCCGGAGGGCTTCTGCCTGCTCTCTCAGTGACACAAAGCCTCCTCCTGCGCAGCCTCTCCTCGGACAACCACCCAGGTGCCTAGGGCTTCAGGGCAGCTCCAGGAAGGTAGGAGCAGAGGATGTATCCTCTTTCTCCTCCTTGGCTGTGGTACTGGTGGGGCACAGGACTGAGCTTGGAGGCCTGAAGCAGAGACCTCTCTTCAGAAGGAAGGGGAGCCAGTGGGTAGAAGGGTGGGAGTTTGAGAGGGGAGGGGAAGCATGGGGATACTGTCCCAGTGTATCCTGACAAAGCGTTTCAGATTACCCTGCCTCAGCTCTTTTCTCCTCCCCTCCCCCAGAGCTTAATCTGCAGGTTGTGGGAGGTGGGGCCTCAATTACTCTACACAAACAGGCCCTGCCCTGCCCTCCCCACTGTGACCCATCAGATATCAAAATCTGAGCTGCCCTCAGGAAAACAGAGGAGGAAGGGACACCCAGAATGGAAGCCCAGATGGGAGAAAGTGGCGCAAGGTCTTGAGCAAGAGATCTGGAGGCAGGGAGGGTGAGGGGAGAGAAGATGGGAGGTTGGGGGAGAACTCCTCAGCAGGAATGCCAAAGATCTGAGGTGTGGCTGGTGGGGTGGGCACAAGTCCCCTGCATGGGGGAAACACTACCCCACAGCTGGATCCAGAAAAGACATAGGAGAGCCTGTCCCTCAGCAGCTTGGCACTTCCTGGGCGTGCTGGCCTGGTCAACGCTACGAATGTGGGAGCTTCTGAAGCAGCCATCACTCCAGGGAATATGAGTTGGGGGCTGGGATGAGCGGGAGAGAGAATGTGGGCTGGGTAGGTGGGGGGTGGGTTAAGGCTTCTCGGAAGGAAAGAATGGGGACATTGTGGGGAAATTCCTCAAGTCCAGTTGACAAGACTCAGTTGTCTCCTCCAAAAGGCCTCCTCTCTACCCCTCCCTGGGAGTCTTCCAGGGCAGTGTGCTCAGATCCACAGCACACTGCAGAGGGAGGGCATGCCACCAAAGAAGTCTGTTGTGTTCAGCCAGGAGGCCAGAGGCCATAGGGGGTTTGGGCAGAGAAAGGAGAGAAGGAGAAAGGAGCTGGCCTGGGGCCTCCCTCTCCTGACCTTGCTTGCCAGAGCAATGGGAGCCCTGAGATGCTGCAGGAAACACCAGGTGCAGGGAGGTAGGAGTGCAGGAAGAGTACTATCCGTCTCCTCTGAGGTCTAGGCCCATACTCGGCATTAAGCTAGCTCTCAAACCATGCTTCACCCACCATCAGGCTGGAAGGTGAGGGTCTCTGAGGGACCAGTGGGCACCATCTTCCTCCCCAGGCCCAGGCTGGCAACCCCGCCAGGATTTGTGTCCCTCCAAGCTTTGGAGACTGTGTATCTAGCACGGATATGGGACTCCAGCTCATCAGCCCTGCCCTTTGTCTGCTCTCTCCATTGTCCAACAGGGGCTAAGGCCCAGGGAAGGGCATTGGTTACTCCTGTTGCCAGAGCACGTCCATGGCCAATGACAGATTTGGAACTTCCAGTTGTAAGCTGTGGAGAAAAATATCTGTTGGAATCCTCTCATTTTAAAGGTGAGAATATTGAGGCCCAGAGAGGTAAACTGAATCCCCAAGGATACACAACAGTTAATCCTGTGGAAGTGGGGAGGCAGTCTGGGAGTATGGATGCAGGAGGGTGAGGCCAGCCTCGTGGGTCCTCACACAGGAACATCCACTGTCTTTCACCCCCATGACACTGCCTCTGCCAGGCCTCCCTGGGCTTGCCAGGCCTGCAGCAGAGCCCCCTAACTGGAACAAAGCTTCTCCCCCTCCACTGCACTCCACTCCCTGCTCCAGTGCCTGCAGAACTGTTTTTCTAAAGCACGGATCTCATCGAGTCACTCTGCTGCTTCAAACCTCCAAAGGTTCCCAGAAGGCTTCAGAACCAAACCTCACCCTGGTACACAGAGTCTTGTGCCTGACCCACCTTCCCAGCCTCACCTCCACCACTCCCTGTCACACACCTACTCCACCCACACCAAGCTGCCCATCTCGGTCAGGCTCCTTCACCTCTCCTTGTCTTAACAAAAATTTTTTCCCGGTTGGAAGGCCCTTTCCTTTCTTCCCCACCCAGCAAACTCTGGCTCATCCTTCAAGGCTCTTCTCAAATCTTTCTCTCTGAGGCCTTCTCTGACTTCCCCAAGCAGAGTTAATAGCTGCCTCCTCGGCATTCCCTGCACATCTAAATTATCTGAATGAACAAATGCTTGGAGAAGCTAAGTCCGGAACCAAATTTCCCTTCATTTATTCTCTAAGCACTCAGTGTCTGCTTTATACCAGTTAAAGATGAAAAGAGATGTGGTCCTCAAAGGAGAGAGACATATAAACAAACAGGTGTCACCTGTGCCAGGGGCTACTGCAGAGGTGAGAGATGCAGAGGGCATGAAGGCGGAAGCGGTCAGCTCTACCTTTAGGAGAGGTCAAAAGTCCATCATGGGATGTGAGCACTCACTGATCCTCTGCTGTACCAAGCTGCTACTCAATCAGATTCACACTTGCAAGACCAGTATACCTGGCTGGTGGTTCTGCTCATGGGGTAGTGAGGCCTCGCCTGGGAGGAGAAGCACAGAAGGCTGGACCACATGACGTACACAGGAGAATGAGGTCACTAGTTTCCATACACCAGATTCCTGTTCAGAGTTTCCAGATACTCGAGTTCACACCTGTCCTTCCAGGGGGCATCCCTTGGAATCAAGGAGCTCCAGACTCCATGAAAATAAAAGGTAGCTTTGGATTTTGAGGAAAGGGCCAGAGACCTATTTGGTGAAATTCTAATGGACGAAGTTATCCCCATTTGAATAGATGGTTCGTAAATGAACTGAGATGCCACTTGTATCTCACCAAGGTGACCAAAGTGTATGATGGTGGTGATTCAGGGCTCTGAAGGCAAGTCTGATCCACATAAAAAGTTGTACACAACATTCACAGCAGCATTATTTACAATAGCCAAAAAGCAGAAACAACCCAAATATCCATCTATCAAGGAATGGATAAATAAATGTGGTACATCCACACAATGGAAGATTATTCAGCAACAAAAAGAGATGAAGTACCGATACACACTACAACATGGATGAGCCTTGAAAACGTCATGCTAGGGGCCGGCCCAGTGGCATGGCAGTTAAGTTCACGTGCTCCGTTTCAGTGGCCTGGGCTTGCAGGTTCGGATCCCGGGTGCGAACTGACACACCGCTTGTCAAGCTATGCTGTGGTAGTGTTCCTTACAAAGTAGAGGAAGATGGGCATGGATGTTAGCCCAGGGCTGGTCTTCCTCAGCAAAAAAGAGGAGGATTGGCAACGGATGTTAGCTCAGGGCTAATCTTCCTCACAAAAAAAAAAAGAAAGAAAGAAAGAAAATGTCACGCTAAGTGAAAGATGCCAGGCCCAAATGGCCACATATTGTATGATTACATTTACATGAAATGTCCAGAACAGGCAAATCTGGAGACAGAAAGTAGATTAGTGTTTGCCTAAGGCTGGGGATGAGGCTAGTGAGGGTGATAACTGCAGGTACAGGGTTTCGTTTTGTGGTGATGAAAAAGAATTCTAAATTGATAGTGATGAGTTCACAATTCTATGAATGTACTAAAGGCTATTGAATTGAATACTTTAAATGGATGAATTATATCTCAATAAAACTGTTATATAAAAAAAGGAAAGCCTGGGGAGAGGAGTCTGCATCCCAGCCCCCTCCTCAGAGAAAAGACACCGCCTCACCAAAGCCCCCATAACACGACCCACGAAAACTCTGACTTGCTTTGATCTGATTTTGTATTCTCCAAATTTCTTTCTTGTAACTATTCTGGTTTTCCAGAGGGAGTGTCCTGAAGAGTAGACAGTGTTTTGGTCAATGGGCCCGTATATTTACTGGTAAATGAATAAATTGGCATTGAGGTTTGTTAATTAGTGGGATTCGCTAATCAGTGTCTTATGATTTGGATTGACATGAATTTTTTGAGGGCAGTTACCCCGTGAAGCCCAGCCCCCCTGCCATCCACTCTGATGGTCTCTTTCTGACACACCAAGTAGAATGCCCAAGGTTGCTTCCTTTTCAGAGTGACTTCTGGCCTCAGAGACCCTGAGCTGCCTGCCAAAGGCTGAGGCAGGGAGACAGTCAAAGAAGAGGCCATGGCCAGCCTTCTTATATGTGTCCTTGCTCCCCTTCAGAGCAGGGTCGTGCAGCAGCTATGCTGCCTTGAGTGACTGAGTGAGCTAACCCCTTTCTGAGCCATTTCCTGAAAACGGGGACAAGAGCACAAACCGACAGCTCCTGACAGCTAGCAGATGTATCCTAACCTGAGCACTTCCTGCTGAGACCATACTCGAAAGGCAGGAGACAGGTAAGGACATGGGAACAGAGAGATGCCCATGATGTGCTGCAAGAGAGCTGGAGCCACTGTGCAGCCGTGTGACTGCATATGTTAGTTACTTAACCTCTCAGGGGCTTATTTTGGTAAAGATCCTGAAGATACATGAAGATCATAATGAGGATTTTGTACACTACTTTTTTTTGGTGGGGAAGACCAGCCCTGAGCTAACATCCGTTGCCAATCCTCCTCTTTTCTCTGAGGAAGACCGGCCCTGGGTTAACATCCATGCCCATCTTCCTCTACTTTATATGGGACACCGCCACGGCATGGCCGACAGGGAGTGCGTCGGTGGGCGCCCGGGATCCGAACTTGCGAACCCCGGGCTGCCAAGCAGGGACTAAATCGCTGCGCCACCGGGCAGCCCCTTGTACACTACTTTTAATATTAAAAAAACAAAGTCAGTGGAAATTGGGCATTTACCACCAAAAGGCCATACACACTTACTGAAAGATCAAACTAGAGTCATGAGTCTCTTAACGCTCTTAAGATATGTTCTGAGAAATGATTCATTAGGGGATTTTGTCATTGTGCAAACATCATAGAGCGTACTTACACAAACCTAGATGGTGTAGCCTATTACATACCTAGGCTATCGCTACTAATCTGGTGGGACCACCATCGTGTATGTGGTGGGTTGTTCACTGCAACATCATTATGTGGCACATGACTGTATTTCTTTAAAAGTTAATCCTATTTTAATCACTATTTACTATTTGTTCACTGTTTTCATTACATATATATATCTCCATCCTTGACTGGCCAAAAAAAAGTAGGGAAATTAATAATTAATAAACGCAGGATATAATGTACTTATGATCTTTCAAAATAATTGGTTCATTAAGAAAAATGATCTGAACGGTCCTCAAAGGAGAGAAGGCTGAATCACTGAACCAATGGTCTTTAAGGCACCTTCTTTTCAAAAAATACTATCTCCAGGTGGGGTGGGGCATAATTACCTGAGGATGTCAACTAACACAGGTGTGCCAGTGTTGTAATCCATCCTCTCTCAGGGCTTTCAACAGAGGCAGTTTCATGGTGTAGATAATCTAACATCACATTTAGTATGATACTGCCTCCTTCACTCCTGCCCCACAGCAAAGGGGTGGATTGGAAATAAAATTGCCCAGGCTGAAAAGATCAATCTGTGATGGCTCTGGATAAAGACAATGGGCTGACCAATACCACCCAGCCAAGAAAAGTACGCCCACAGGCCTCAGGACTAAAAGACACTGGGTTATGGACAAGTTGTAAAATATGAAACCCAAATTTAAGATTTTCACCCCCAAAGGACCATGCTGCTATGGAGTCCTAGCATAATCAACTACTCAGGATAATCGTGTGTGTGTTAAGTGAGCCTGTTTCTTCACCAAAAGAAAACCATCTGTCAAATTCTATATAAATACAAGGTGTCATGATAGTTACAACAACTTTTATACACGTCTCACCACGTCCTATAAAAATTTTCTAAAGCAGAGTTTCCTAGTGTATGTTCCTTAGAACACTAGTTTCATAGAATATTAATAGATGTTTCATGGAAAAAAGCAATTCAGGAGGCAAATAAGCTTGGTACCTGCTCAGCTCAACCAAGTTAGATTACTGCAGATCTGCTCAGAACCTGTCATGTGCTAATGTGTATTTCCAAGAAGTGGATGTAATGTATAGTTTTTAAACCTTATTTAATAGTGGACTCCTTTCTTCCTGGAATATCTTATGGGACTTAATTGTCCAAGAAAAACAGTTTGGAAACCCTATCTTTAAGACCAGGGATTCATGTGGACATGAAAATCATGTAGCTTTTCTGAGTCTTGTTTTTCTCATCCATAAAATGAGGATAATGATACTATCTTACAGGGTCATGAAACTGATGAGATGATATGCTAAGCCTGGCACACAGTAGGGCCACAGCAAATGTTAGTTCTCCTTCTCTAAAGGGAGAAAATTGAATGAGCCCGGAACGCTTTTTTTTTCCAAATTCGATGAAAATTCTTAATAATAACCACTAGAAGGAAATTTTCTGTAGTCTCTGGAATTATCTGTAAAAACTACTTTTTAACCCTCTCAAAAAACAGGGACAAAAAGAAGGGATGCATCCATATGGTGATGGACAAATAATAATGCACAACTAAAACCCCACAATGTTATAAACTATTAAGACATCAATAAAAATGAGGGGAAAAAAACAGGGACAGTAGAGTCCCTTACCTCTGAGAGCCAGGGGACAGGTTTATTCCACTTCAGGTAGCTGCTGTGACTGCTCCCACCTCGCTCAAAGTCCTGGTCCTGGCAGAAGAGGGAACAGTAAACTTGGTGGGATATTAGGATAAGAACAGGATTCAGGGCCCCTTGAAAGTGCCTGTGGGGAAGTAGAGGGTCCGGAGACACAGCCATGCCCCCAGGAAGCTTATCAACTTAAGGGACACTCCCATTTATTATTCACACTACATTCCTCAGGAATATACCTGCTTACAGTTTCATCAGTGTATACTCCTGAGGTTCTTTTAGTTTCCTGAATTTTCTGTCTTCCCATATAGAAAAAAAAAATCTAATTAGATCAAGCTCTCCTGAGGGCAGGGATCTTGTTTCCCTCTACCTCTATATCCCCTCAGGGCTCTGCCTAGGTTTGTCACTCATTTTCCTAACAAGTGGGAGCCCCTTGAGGATACCCCAACTCTTTCCAACTGTGCAGGTCCACGGGTTCGGTTTGGTTCCTGTCCATTTCTGGGATCCATGTCTGTTCTAGGCTCAGAGACTCAACCTTAGGGGTCCAGATTGAATTGGACCCCGATTTCCCTAATCCCCACCCAGAGCTGCTCCTGTCTCCCTAGGGACTGTTGGCCTAAGAAACACTACATGTAGGGAAAAGGCTCCATGATGAATCTGTCCCCCAGCTATCTGCAGGGACAGGTGTCTGTCTACCTCATCGTCTCTAACTCTTAGCAGCGAGCAGCTGGGATCACCACTAGAGCACCAGTGCAGTCCTCCGGCCAGCAAGAGGCAGGACATTCTGGTCCTGCCCCAAGTGCTCCACTGCTGTTGGAGACGGAGGCCATATGCCTGGAGCGGTTCAGACACGGGCACCTTGAACTATGTGACAAAGGCTTTAAGGAGGGCAGGGTGGACATCTCTACCCACCCAGCTAGGAAATCCTGTGATGCCAGGCTGCCAATCCTTTCTCCTCTGCCTCTTTTACCACAGAAAAGTGGAGGTTTGCCTTAAGGCTATCAGGGCAGGAGCAGCTGAGGACCCATGTTAACACAGCAGAAGGGAAAACAGTCTGGCCCTGCCACATACCTTGAGGCCCAGCCTCTGGGGATGGTAGAACTGGAGATTTGGATCCACAGCTGGAATGTTCCTGCTGGCCAAAGCCTTGGCCAGTTCTCTCCAGCTGCCATACCCTATGGAAGGGAACGAAGAAGAGAGGAACAAGGTCAACATAAGTCCTCATAAATCTATAAGATTTGGGGGGATAATAGAGGTAATCATCTTTACTCTGCTGCTCCTCACCCCTCTTCATATGGTGGGTAGGAAGTGGGGGTGGGGGGTGGTGTCAGGAGATAGTTACAACCTTGGCCAAGGTCAGTAGGGCAGAGAGGAAATGAGCTCATATCTCACTAGAATTTACTGCCTTCCATGAATCAGAGGAGGAGCCAGGCCAGGTGAACATGAAGCCTTGCCCTCCCCCTGGTAACCCACTACAGCTGATTCTTCCCCAGTTGCCTCTCAAGGCCAATTTCTCCCAAAGGCCACTGTGGGGAAAATGGCTGTGAAAGGCAATGGAACTAAGCTTTCCCCAGCACAATTTCCCTTTCCAGCTCAGCCCCTTTCCTCCGAGCCCAGGGAGACAGCAGGTTGTCTAGTTGGGGAAGCCCTCCCCTCTGTCCACCACTAATTGCTGGGTTGCTGGATGGAACCAGAGCTGGGGGAGGCAGGAAAGGGTGAGCCATCAAGATGGTCCCAGATACTGTGGTGGGCACTGCTCAAAAGGAGGTAGACTGACAGTCACTGACCACTGGGAGCTGACAGCTGGCAGAAAGCAGAAGTGTCATAGGAACCCCTCTGTGAGGACTAGTAGAGAAACAGCCAACCAGACACAGAGGAGAGAGCACAACCCACAAACAGGGGCCCACAGAAGATGGACATCAACATTGTGAAATAGTTTTTATGTAATCAAACTCTAAGAAGGGGATTGAAATGTGTGGGGGGATATGTTTTGTGTGGTCCTTTAGTGTTTCTAAGCATCTCACAGGCATGATCTCATTTGAGTCTTATAAGAATCTTGTGACATAGGCCAGGTCTGGTTACCCCCATTTTACAGATGGGGAGAGGGAAGCTCAGAGTTTAAAGTCACAGAGGTAGTTGTTTTGAAGCCAGGATCAGAACAGAGAGCCTGTCTGTCTCATGAGCCAGCATTTTCTCCTTCTGTCTACATCTTCTCCTGTGGGCACTTTCTGGAGTAAATTTTGAGTAGTCCTGAGGCAGAGGCCTCAGCCAGAGGTCTGTGCCTTTGGGTTCCTGCACAGACATTGAGCCTCTGCTCCTGTTGTTTAAAAGGACTTCTGCAGGTTTATCCCTCTGCCATCAAGGCCTCTCCTGGCCAGCCGGCAGTCAGGAACAGGTCAGACTAGTTCACTGCAGGGGGATGTTCTGGGGAAGCAGGATTCTGGGGCCAGTGAAGTGAGATGAGGCTATGGGAGAAAGGGAGAAAGAGAAAGAACGCTTCCAGACCTACACCCTACATTTAAGGATGACCTCAGGGGAAAGCTGTTTGTTCATCTGCTAATCCCAACTCAGACACATCTGACGTAAGAGCCCCACCCCTTCCCAAGCCCAAGGAGTTGTTGGCTAGTGGATGGGGACTCAGGTGCCTGGGTGACAAATGAGTCACATTGTGGGGAGGGGGAGGGCAGCCCCTGCCTTGCTTCTGCCTCTGAATGATTGGGTCATCTCTTCCTTGACTTTGTTCTGACTAAAAACCATCTACTTCTAGACAAAGTTGTAAGGAAATGATAATAAAAATGCTATTTCCCCTATCGGCAGGAGTTACAGTATGTCCCAGATGCACATTCTTTCTCATAGACCAGTTTTCAGCTCCAGCGAAATTCTTTGACTCTTGGAAGTCACACCAAGGATGGATGAGACAACTTAACTCAAGGTCAGTGAACTCTCACTATGGGTCTTCAGCACGCCTTGTCCTGGCATTTGCTGGGAAGTGACAAAGACTCTCTCCTTGACCAAATTTTAGACAGGCTCCTCTGAGCCCTCTTTTCAACTAGGCCTCATCCTTAGGCCCTGTGCTAGGCCTGCCTAGCCCAGTTTTTAGGAAGAATCCTGTTAGGTCTGTTTAGCAAGAATCCCCCCACCCTTGATGTACAAGTCTTTGGCCTGCCTTTAGCAAGAATCCTGTCAGGCCAGTTTAGCAAGAATCCCCCCACCCTTGATGTCTGCTCTTAGTAATTTTCCATCCACTGACCCCCTCCCTCTGCTTGTTGACTGTAAATCCCCAGCTGTCTTTGCTGTGCTCAGAACTGAGCTCAGTTCTATACTGAAGTGTCTTTCCCATATTGCAATAGTACTGAATAAAATCTGTCTGTATCCCCTTTAACTAGTGTCTGGTTCTATTCCTCTTTAAAAGAAGGTAAGAGATGGTTCTCTCAGTGAACAAGGACAAATCCACTGGGGGGAGAGGAGATCAGTGAGGTTAAACCTAACCAGGCCCTGCCCCTGGGTCACAGGTGAGTCTGGGTGGCTCTAAGATACCTGGAGACAGGAGAGTCAACAGCCCAGATGTTAGCAATTGAAGGAGTAGGGTATTGGCTTTGCAGACTTCACAAAACAGTTGAAAGACAAGCAAGGCTTTGGTGTCAGAGAGATCTAATTGTATAGCTACCACTTATAAACAGTGGCTGCTTGAATAAGTAGCTGAACTCTTTGGCCTTGGTTTCTTCATCTGGATAGTGCAGGATAACAATGCCTGCCCCACAGAACTGCTGTGAAGGCTAGGTTACGTGTGTCAGACCCGGCGTGGTATTGGACACACATCTGAAGTGCTCAATAGGCATTCCTTCCCCCTAACAATTTCTGAGTTTGGAGTTTTGGACTTGAAAGTCAGAAGATGTGAGTTCTGGCCCCTTTAGAATTTTGTAAAATGTGGGGCCGGCCCGGTGGCACAGTGGTTAAGTTCGTGCGCTCAGCTTCGGCAGCCCAGGGTTCACAGGTTCGGAACCTAGGCGAGGACCAACGCACTGCTTATCAAGCCATGCTGTGGTGGCGTCCCATGTAAAGTGGAGGAAGATGGGCACAGATGTTAGCCCAGGGCCAGTCTTCCTCAGCAAAAAGAGGAGGATTGGCAACAGATGTTAGCTCAGGGCTAGTCTTTCTCATACACACAAAATAGAATTTTGTAAACTGCCAACGGCCAATAGCTCTCTCACTCCCTTCTCTCTGTGCTTATTGACCAGAGAAGTCAGCAGACTGTGAGCCAGCAGGGACTCAGTGGTAGCAGAGCAATAGGTAATACTTCCTCTCTGTTTCAGGTAAGGCCTTCTGTCCCCTGACCCATCCCCCACTCCTCCCCCACCCCGCCCTTAACACTCACTGAGAGTGTGTTGCCCATCAGGCAGCGCTGGGCCTCTTCCCAGGCCTTTGCCTCTGTGTTAACCCTGCCAGTGGACACCCAGGTCTCACTTAGCCCCCTGGGGGAACGTGGAGCTAAAGACTGTGCTGATTTAACTATTGACACTTATCACTGGCCCTCTGGCAAGTGAACTCTTCCTGCTTCTGGCCAGACCTCTCCTCCCTGACTACCAGCTGCCAGGGCCTATTTCTCCTGCAACAGGTGTCACATTTGTGCCAGGAGACAGATACCCTGATCTCAGGTGACAGATAAAGCACCACCATAGGCCTCACGTTCTGCCCTCACAAAGCTGGGCTATCAAATTCACCACCAGCCGGAACTTTACCAACATCCCTCCTCTGTGCAATGACCCCTCCTCAAGGGCCTGACGATGATCATTTGGCTCTTTGGTAAAAACATGGCATACATATATCCTTTGGTGCTTTTCTTCAAAGACTCTCACGTACATGATTTCACTGCATCCTCACGACCTCCCTGTAAACTGTTGTCTTCTCCATGTTGGAGATGAAGAGACAGAAACAGGTGAAGTCATGAGCCCAAGGTAACACAACACAGTGAATAAGATAATCCATGTAAAGGACCTAATGCTCAGAACATAAGAAGCACGTAACACATTGCAGCTTATTATTTATTATTTGTCACAATGTTGCAGATTCAAAACTTGCATTCATTTCTCTTGACCTCTGGTCTGATTCTCTTGTCAATATATCATGTGGTCAACAGGGACATTCACAACAGGGAGAAAGGACGTCCCTCACTGCTCAGGCAGATTTTGGATAGATTTTAAAGGTATAGCGGACAGGCCTCACTGATGGAGTGGATATGGGGAGAGGAATCAAGAATGACTCCAAGACGTCTGACCTGGGCAGTTGGGAGGCCGGAGTTGCCATTCCCTAAGATGCGGAGGATGCGGTGTCAACAGGAGAGGTTGAGCTGAGAGGGTGCCTGAGACAGAAGTGGAAGCACTGGGAGGTGGGGGTGGGGAACATCCCAAAAGCAGAGGCAATGGAAATGGCATTTCTGAAGCTCTGTCTCCAGCCTTGGGGCAGGGCTCCCCTGGAAAAGGCTAGCACCTTCCCTGAGCCAAAAGACACTTTGCAAGAGGGGAAGGAACTGACCCCTCCAGGGCCCTAGAAAAGTGGGCTTGCAGGAGGAGCCGAGGAGGGCTGGTCCCATGACTCCACTGGATGTAAAGCAAAGATCCAAGGTGAATTAGACGATTTGCTAAGAAGCTCTGCACCTGTACAGAGAAAAGGTGATGAAATTCAGAGGAGCTGAACAAAGACGGAGCCCTTGTCCCACCAGAGAACAGGAGGTTGTCCATGGAATAGGAGGTTATGAAGCCCAGGGCATGGTTCCACAAATGCCAGGAACTGGCACTGAGTCTTGGGACAAAAAAGCAGGGACTGTGGCTCTGACAGTGGAGTGCGCTTGAGGGCCAGTCACTTGTCCTCAGAACAAAACTGCTACGGCTAGAAGCCATCAGGGCCTGGACGCCACCAGAAACCTGAGGTGACACAGAGAGTCAGGGATGAAGCCAGGGACTGTCACCTGGGAGGGAGTCTCTAAGGAAACCCAAAGCTCCAATGGCAGAGACAGAGCTGTGTGGCTTAACCTTCCCTTCCCAGCCTATGACAGCCCTGGGAACTTGATGCAAGAGAAACTACTATTAGAGTAACTACGACAGTTAACATTTATGTGTCAGGCATATATATGTGTACATAGTTATGCTAAAGGAAATATAGAGTATTTTATTTAATACAACACCCTACAGGAAAACAAGGCTTAGAGGTTAAAAATCTTGCTGAAAGTCACAACGGTAGTAAGTGACAGAGGCCAGTGTTTGAACTCAGGAAAAAAGCCTGAGTTCTTAATTCCATTACTCCCTATTGAACATACTTGAGAATCTTCGTTCACCTCTACCATCGCCATCATTATCACCTGTTGTTAAGTCACCCATTAGTCACCGGCCTATGTCCTCCCCATTTACCACCCCCCCCATACACATACACACTGCAGACCTTTTCCTTACTCTCTCTAATTTGGCCACTAACACCTCTCCATATAAGCCAAAGAAAAGCAAGAGGGAGTGTAGAGACCCAAACATCCCAAAACAGCTGGAAAATGGGACATGAAAGCATCTGAGCACAGGCTCGCTACCCTCTTCCTAGTTTCTGAGCCTCTTCCTTCTCGACACGAAGGTAAACAATCCAGCTGTGTGTCTGTGAGCAGGGGTTGGCCCAGAGCATTATAAATGGTTCACTCAGCTCCCTCTCACTCTCCCTCATAGCACAGGTGGGGCAGGAGGGGTGGTGAGAAGCAGGAGAGAGGTAGGATCCCAAGGTCTCCCTAGCTCTTCTTTGATGAGCAGATGGATATGGGTAGGGTCCTGATGAGCCTCCTAGTCCCCCCAAAGCTACTGTTGCCCAGAGCTGGGCTCAGGAACCAGAAGAACAGCCAGCTGCTCCCCCAGCTCCCTGCCAAGCTAGCACCTGAGCTGCTGTAATGGTTGTGGCTACTGGCAGGCCGAGACTTGCCAACGAGACACAAGGGACTGTACCTACTGCCCTGTGGGTGCCACCTAAAGGGTACCCAAAAGAGGGCATCAGAGCTGAACCAGGTATGTGCTTGTGTATTTCAGCCCTGCTGTCAGTGCTTCCTTCTCACCCAAACATCCAGATTCAAGTATAAAACTTGAAGGTGGTAGATGAGGAGAGGAGATAGTGCAAGAGAGGGCACCTGCCCTTGCTATTCTGCTGCCACTGCTCAGGGAATGTAGGGTCTGTCTGTACACAGCCCAGCTCAGTAATTTTCCATTCCCCAAGCATTAGATTTGATCAGTAGAGGCCCCAAAAGGTTTGGCCAGGCCCCAAGGCACCTCGAGGATGTCGTCAAAAAACAAAATAAAACCCCACAACATTTAAGGCTCCATTTACTAGTCAGTGTTATGACCGGACAATTACAGCCACAAACACAGTTCTGTCCAAAAGGAATTTCAACTTAAGACCCTTGATGAAATGGGATGACTTCAAGAAAATCTAGATGTTAACAGGGTCCAGAATTTCTAAAACCAGCCCAAGCCCAACAAAGAGATGCTTTAATCCTCTGGTGCACCTAGACAAGGACCACTTAGCTGTTTTTAGGATCCCTCAAATCAGGACTGACTTTTCTGAACCCACCAGACTGGTCATTTCCAGTCTTCTTTCTGGACTAGGAGACAGACCAGCTTCTTTTTTGTTGTTGTTGAGGAAGATTCACCCTGAGCTAACATCCATGCCAATCTTCCTCCACTTTATATGTGGGTCACTGCCACAGCATGGCTAATGAACGAGTGGTATAGCTAGCTCTGTGTCCGGGATCCAAACCCACGATCCCAGGCCACCAAAGTGGGGAGTGCTGGGCTTTTTTTTTTTTTTGGTGAGGAAGATTAGCCCCGAGCTAACATCCGTTGCTAATCCTCCTCTTTTTGCTGAGGAAGATTGGCCCTGAGCTAACATCCGTGCCCATCTTCCTCTACTTTATATGCAGGATGCCTGCCACAGCATGGCTTGATAAGCAGTGCCTAGGTCTGTGCCCGAGATCCGAACCTGCAAACCCCGGGCTGCCGAAGCAGAGCTCATGAACTTAACCACTACGCCACTGGGCCGGCCCTCAGACCAGCTTCTGAATGTGGAGGAAGATGTGGGACAATCCTTTCCCTTCCTGGAGTCTTTCAAAGAGAAGTTTACTGGTGGTTAAGAGTAAGCAATTAGCAGGTTGATAAAGAGTAAATAAATGAATCAATGAATCAGCCAATCACCAGGCATTTATTGAGCACTAGTTGTACACTTTAGAACTCTGCTAAATGCTGTGATAGATAAAAAGGTACAGAGACATTCAGCTCCATCCACTCCTAGGTGCACTTAAGGCAGACATCATGGTAAATGAAAGGACCAACATGTCTATGGACTCATGTATGTGCCCTGGCACTCACACCTATGCCCACATGCAGGCCATGCACAAGCCAGTTCTGCTTTATGCAAACAGACAGACACACATTAGACAGCTAGGCTAACTGGAGGCTAATGATGCAATGTTGCTTGATGATTTTCCAGACTTGCAGGAACTTCAGGCAAAATGCTCTGGCAAACATTTCCTGGGATAAGGGAACTGGTCTTCCGAGTTCCAAAGGGTTTAGGAAAAGCAATACAGATATCAGAAAACCCTGGTTCTGTAAGGTGGCAATGGAGTAGCTTCAGTAGAAATATCAGAACTCACCTGAAGATTTGACGG
The DNA here is from genome assembly GCA_031878705.1 of Tapirus indicus. Classification (NCBI taxonomy): domain Eukaryota; kingdom Metazoa; phylum Chordata; class Mammalia; order Perissodactyla; family Tapiridae; genus Tapirus; species Tapirus indicus. The sequence goes on from CM062918.1 coordinate 99,298,197, forward strand.
TGCCCACAGAAGCTCTGAGGGTTTGGAACCAGGGCGGGACAATAGCCTAGTAGCTAGTCAGAAGCCAATGCTCTTTCTTCTACTTCTTTTCAGGTGGAAGGAGGGAGTAGTAGAAGCCCAAGATCCCAGGAACCCTCTTTCCTAAGACTGAGTGGAGGTGGCTACACCCCGACTTGAGGGAGAAGGGTGGTTTCCATAGTCACAGTTCTTGGAGGACCTTCAGGGACAGAAAGTGCTACGGGAAGAAAGTAGGAACCAGAAGGAAAAAACCCAAAGACTAGAAAAAAGACTGGGAGGGGAGAAGAGTGGAGTTCAGGGAATGTGGCTTTGAAAAAGAGAAGACAGCCAGCTAATGAGACAGGAGGGGAGATGTGGGAAATATTTGATAATAACTATGTTAATTATGAAGATTGTGGGGTGACTACAGTAAAACGCCAAAAGCGACCTGGGAGGGGAACAACACTGTCTACAAAACCCTCCTCCATACATGTGCATTTAACTGAGGATAACCACAACAACTAACACATGCGCATTTGCCCAGGCCAGTCAGTGTGCTAAGCACTTGACATGCATTTAATCTTCATAACAATCCTTTCAGGTAGGTATTAATATTATTCCCATTTTACAGATGAAAGACTGAGGCCCTGAGCAGTTAGGAGGGTACATATCTGCTCAAGACCTCACAACCTCTAGCTAATAGAGCTGAGATTTTCAAATCCATGTCATTTGACTCTTTTTTTTTTTTTTTTTTAATTTCTTAAGTATCTTACACAGACCCTTTTATTTGTTGAGAGAAAAAGCAATGAAATCCAAGGGCAGGAAGAAAGATAGGTCCTGAGCCAAGAAAGTTTTCTAGGGCCACACAGGGACTAGGTTTGGGAGCCGTAGCCTCCAGCCCTCTGTCTCCTCTCAGAACAACTCTCTGAAGCATCTTGTCGAGCCCTTCTCTTTTCTGCATCAGGCTTGAAAACAAATAAGATACCTTATCTGATCAGAAGGGCTGCCAGCTGCTGGATTTGTGAGGTCTGATGAAAGTGACTTGCAAAGCCAAGCTGAGGTTGTTGTAACCTGTTCTTGGGAAGGAGGCCACAAATGAGACAGGGAAGGTATGCATGACAGTTACTCTGCTCTCCATGAGAGGAATATGGGGACTCTGCTTTCCTTCTCCCCACAAAATATCATTTTAATGGAACCTCAAGGTTCCACACCAAGTGCCTAGTTAGCCCCCACCCCTGAATCAAGCATCCCACCACAATCAATCTATCCAATGTTTTTATATCAGAGTTCTTTCATATTCTTGGTCTCATTCTTCTTTTTATCCCAATCTCATGAGTCATTTCCATGCTGCTGATGGGGACCCAGAGACCCACAGATAACTTAATGGATCTGTCTAATACCAAAGGGAAGGCAGCACTAGGGCCAGGCTGGAGCCAGGCCTTTGACTCTTGGCCATGGCTCAGTGTACCACAGCACAGTGCTCATCTGCGGCTGCTGGAGCTGGTGGGCTGCAGGGAGAGCATTCAGGGAGGGCTCTGGCTGAGCCCAGTCTAGGAAAGGGTGAAGATCAGCACTGTGCTGGCAGGAACTAGGTCTTGTATTCCACTGTATAAATCAGTGGAAATTAGCAGTTTCAACACATTCCAGCTTCAGAGAGAGGTTAAATTACCTGGAGCTAATTATATATTCCCACTGGATTTATCAGGCACTTGATGCATGTGGAGCGAATGAATGAATGAATGACAAGGAGAGTTTACGTGAGGGGCCTGGCATGTTTATCATCATAGAACTGACAGGGTGTCTTCTGGCAACAACTCTGGGTTAAGGACTGAATGAACTGACAGACAGGGCCCTGACAGTCTGAGATGTTAACAACTCACGGAAGGCAGTCTCCACACCCTGTGGACAAGCACAATGGCACAGATGTCAAAGGCCAGCCCGCAGGTGCCCCTAAGAAAGGTGCTCTTTCTTTAGGGCACTCTTTTTCTCTTTTCACAAATTTAATCTCTAGATTTGTGTGTGTGGTAAAATATAATTAACACAAAATTTACCATCTTAACCTTTTTTAAGTGTACAGTTCAGTGGCATTAAGTACATTCCCATTGTTGTGCAACCACCACCACCATCCACCTCCAGAACTTTTTCACCTTCCCCAACTGAAACTCTCTCCCCATTAAACACTAACTCCCCATTCCTCCCTCCTCCCAGCACCCGGGAACCACTATTCTACTTTCTGTCTCTGTGAATCCGACTATGCTAGATACCTCACGTAAATGGAATCATACACTATTTGGCCTTTTGTGTCTGACTTATTTCACCCAGCATAATATTTTCAGTGTTCATCCATGTGGTAGCCTGTGTCAGAGTCTCCTTCCTTTTTAAGGCTGAACGATATTCCACTGTATGTAAAGCCCACGTTTTGTTTCTCATCTGTTGATGGACATTTGGGTGGTTTCCACCTTTTGGCTACTGTGAATAATGCTGCTATGAATATGGATGTGCAAGTATCTGTTCAAGTCCCTGCTTTCTTTCTTTTGGTAGGGCACTCTCTTTTAAACTGCTAAAAACTTTGTCCATTCCAGAGATCAAAGTAGGAGGTGAAGGCCAACAGGGGCCAGGCTGCTATCCTCATGGCAGAGACATGGTGGCAAACCTCGTGTTCCACTGAGAATGTGAGAAGTCTGGGGGACAGTCGGGGGAAGGAGGAAGAGTGCTGGGTGAGCGGGATCAGGTTGGAGCAATCCCAGACAACAAGTTAAGAGGAAAAGCAGAACTTCTGAGTGGGCCCAGGGCAGGGTTTTCCCCAGGACAGTGATGTCCTAGTCCACCAGCCTGTGTGGATACCAGCAGTTACAACACATCCCAGCTTCAGAGAGCAGTTAAGTTACCTGGGACCCTAGAAAGTCCAGCTCAGTGCCAACACCAGTCCACAAATTGCTGGTTACCTGTCTTCAATGAGGTGGGTACAGAAACTTAAAGCATTTAGAACCTTTTAGTGCAATCTGACATTGCTGCAACATCAACATGGGATAGTCGAATCATCTCAGTGAACATGGTAGAGACCATTTTGGATGCTTTGAACCCCTATAGTGAGTTGTATATGGTGCAAGCTGCATACTGGTAACATGTAGTATGACCACATTAGTCAGTGACAGATTGAGAACTAAAAACGAAAACCAGAAAAACTGGTCCTTCACTACAGACAGTGGTTCCAGTTGGCATCATGGGCCTGCCTGCCTACCTGTCTTCTTTCCTTCCCTCTCTTCCTTTCTAACTTTGGCCAAAGGTAATTTTGGAAAAGACCACAGGGTAGCTCACAGAATCAAAGAGAGAACCACACAACCAGGCCCCAGAACAGCCAAGAACCAGGGTAGCAACTGGAATCTCAGCAGCCAGCCAATGACTCAGCTCCAGACACTTCTGTGTGTCTCTGCTCAGAATTCAAATTCCCAGGAAAGACAGTCTGAGTGGCCCTCGCTTGGGTCAGGTGTTCCTGTGGTAGCGGAAGGGTGGGGCACACTTTGGAGAGCTGGAGAGATTCCCCGCAGCTCCAGTAGAAGAGGTGGGGGAAGGGCAGTGTCACCATGGGGATTTTCTGAATCTTCTGTGCAATAATAGCTTAACTCTGAATCGTTGTTCTTCCTAAAGAGTGGGACTTCTCTGAGAGTCATTATATTTTTAAAGCAGGGGCACCTAAAATGCAGATATGGCTGAAGGTATTAAAAACACAGACACATGGAGTTAGTTCTACAATACTTGAGACGTTACAGTATATGGGGAAGTGAGAGAGTTGATTATTTATAATATCCTCAGGAAAAGTAAGTTCCAGACTCATGCAGATAGATAATGTTCAAAACACATTTCTTGGAAAGATGAGGTAAAACAATCATTTGTCAGAGCCTTTGAAAGTGATACTCCACCAATTCATTTTAACTTTGGTTTAAAAGAAAATGTAAGGATTGTTGTAGTTTAGGGGAGCTTAGAAATCATCATCGCAAGCCCCAAAATTCTACATATTAGAAAACTGAAGGCTTGAAGACTGTGGTCACTGTCTAAGGGCACAAAGAAAGTCAGAGGCAGAACCAAGACTAGAAGCCAGGTCTCCTCTCTTCTGGCTCAGGAGTCTTCAGTTCAGACCACATGACTCACCTGCTAATGTGTGAGGCTGTGCCCAGGCTGTGAGCCTGATGGTAGATGGACAGTGGTACCAAAAGCGGGAATGGAGCATTTTGTAGTTTGGAATTCTAGGACTGTGCACAGCCCCACTCATGGAAATAGGGTCATGGTCTAAAGAGAGGCTGGAGAACGAGTTTCTCTGAGTATTTGAGAGCCTGCTAGTTTGAGTCCAGACCAGTTCCAACTGTAGAATCTGTTATCTTGTAAAGGAAGGCTTTTGAGCTCCAGAGGCTGTGTCACACTCACCTTTGACCTCCCTTTAGCCACAGCTTTAAATACGGGAGATGTTCAATAAATGACTATTGTATTTCACTGAAATACCTTTTATTGTTTTTTTTACTATATTTTGTTCTCTAAGCACCTTTATTAAAAAATATTTAACTTACAATACATAGAAATACCCACAAGCACATTAAATACTACTTTGCCATGCGATCTATTAACATTCTACATGGAAGGAAAAAAATACCCCTTTCTCTGGGTTAACAACCAGTTTTTAAAATAAATGAACAAATGTAAGTGTACTTGAGAGAGAATAGGGAGGAATTTAGACTCAGTGGGACAGAAGCTAAGTAGGAGCTCCAATAGGCAGCTCAGTTGATATCATTTGTTTGTTTTCTACCTTCACAAATAAGAATCTGCTCATTGGACTGCAGTATAACTGTTAAAATATCTACTTTAGCTTAGATACTATTGGTCACAATACCATGACATAATCTCTACCGTCTACTCTAACCTTTGCAAAGCCAAAGAAACACTGCCTCTTAGGACAGCGGACTAAACTATTTAGTATTTGGTTTTTGTATCCCATACAGTCAAAGCACCAGCTCTGTGTCTATAGGGAAAAGTGCAATAAATAGAAAAGTTGAGAATCTGAGTCAACTGGTTATGTGATGTGTCAGTGACCATATTTTCTGAACCCCAAATCAGGTTGTGGGCTGACCCAGGCCATAGAATGAAGCAGTTAATCTTTCCTGGAAATCCAGGCAGAATAGTCACACTGTTTATCTGACATTAAATTATCAGTTTCACTATCTCTATTGTCCTCAGTCTCACCAAATTTGCTAAATTCGCTGGTGAAATGACCAGACAGGACTGATCTGTACAACTCTATCTAGCCCATTTATAGCTGGGTTAACAGGAATGTTGGCTCAAGAAGCACAAATAGCTCGAGAGGGTAAAAGCTCATTCCAAGGCCCTCCATACCATGCCCTGCCCCTGCCCCACCCCCCAACAATTTCTTCCACCACTCTCTTTCCCCTGAGCCAGCAGGCTGATCCAGGTCTACCACTGTGCTTGGACAGAAGTGACAGCTGGCCCAAACCATACACAGAAGTGGGGACAGCACAGAATCATTGCTAAGTCAAATATATCTTGAAATTCCCCCACATAGAGGACATATGGAGGGAGTGGAAAGTCAAGAATATGAAAGTGACTAACCTGGCAGAGCAAAGCACACTTTCAGCGTAAACATCCTTAGAATTATCACAAGCACTATTGAACGGTGAGTGAGCAGCTCAACTCCATCCAGTTTTTGCTGAGGGGACTGAGCTAAGAAGCGGCAGTCACTCAACCTGAATTCATGTGCCTGCTGTGGTTGAAGAACCTCAGTGAACCAACAAATCCACAAGGTCTGGTGGGAACCAAAGAGGAGCTCAAGGAGAGCTAGAGAGATGAGCTGATAGAACTGCTCAGAAATTGGACAGACTACTCTGATCTTTACCAAAAACAGGAGAGAGTAAAGACAGTGTGCTTTGGAGGAGGAGTCAGGGCCACAGCAAAGCTCCAAAGACGGGGAACACGACCACTGAGCCACGTGCTGCTAACAGCTTAATATTTCAACCTTTCGGATCTGTGTGATTCTCATTTTACCCGTGTGATACCTAAATGGTTTCTGGGACTTTCTCCTACTTGGAGTACTTGTGAAGACAAGTGAGGCACAGAGAACTTAGATTATTTTTTGGCTTCCTGAGCATAAACTTTGATATTTAATGACCTGCGATAGCAGTCGGTATCCTAGTAATACATAAAACCCTTGAGAATCTATTAACTGTTTAACATTCCCAGGTCTTAGGGGAATATGTTTTCCATCTTTCAAAGAGCCTGTTGTGTGCAATTTGTAGAGTAACATGCAAATATTCCCTTAAGGGTGCTGCTGCAGAGCCAGGTTTCCCTGGAGTTCAGCACCGTACAAAAACAGATACAGGTTTCTCACAAAGACTGCACAGTCTGTTACTTATTTTGAACTGGCTTCTTGGATCATTTTATTAGAGTTGTGATGGTTGCACTAAATGGCTCATAGTGGGAAGGAAGCTTTAAAAAAGAGACCTGTGAAATTAAGGAGGAATTAGCTAGATTGACTGAGCACCTAACATGTATAGGTAGCTGCTTTGCCTGGCTCAGGACGGGTGACATGTATTGTGTTAAGAACAGGTTTCAGAGCCAGAAAGATTTGGAGTTGAGTCCCAGCCCTGCCACTTTCTAACTGTGTGACCTTTGGCAGGTTCCTTAACCTCCGAGAGTCTCAGTTATCTCATGTCCCCAATCCCCCTCATTCAGTTAGAAAGATTAATTAGGTCCACGAATGAATTAAACTACCATTTGCTCCTTGCAGCTGGAGTAACAGGCAGCTCCTTTAGTATTCCTGGTACTAGCTACATTTATTGATTGTTTACTCTTTGCCATGCATTTTATATTCGTTAATTTCCAATGCACAATAACCCTGTAAGTATTCCTCTCCCCATTCTCCTAACAATGAAACTGAGTTTAAAGAGTTTACATGATTTGCTCAAGACCCGTAAGTGGCCGAACTGGGATTCAAATTAATTCTGTTTGGTTCCAAAGTCCACAGTCTTCTCACCACTGCCCAGTTAATCATCACAGCAAATATGTGAAGCCAATATTATGGAGGCCCATTTACGGTACAGAAATGAAGACTAGGGAACCAGCCCAGGGCAGGAGTGAGAAGTCATAGCTGACGGTTCTGCCGTCGCTGCTAAAGCAAGGCTGGGCTGGATTTTCACATCCAGGTCCATATTCCTCCTGTGCATTTTCCATGACACAACTCTGCTTCATACATGCAGGGTGGGTCTGGTAACATGGTGCACAACGAAGCACTAAATAAGGCTCCTGGTATTCAGAGAGGAGGATCCTGGTGGTCAGGGAGGAGTTCGTGGTGAAGCAGGTCTAGAATAGGTGTTTTGTAAAGTAGGTGGAGTTGCCACATCTAGGAATGGAAGTAAGTCATTGCCCCTAAGGAGACTATGGGGACCAGAATCAGCCACTTCAAGATGTGTACCTTTACCTTGATTATTTTCACTGAAGGAGGCTTTGACCTTCCCCGCCCCCACTAACTGAAGGGATTTGGGATGGAAGGCCTGTCCACGGGAAGAGTGGGAGGGTCTTTGCTGGGCCTATTCTTATCAAAGTTCTGTTTACCAGACATTTACATTTGTAAGGAAAAGCGCCATTTGTAAAGGTGTCTCCTTCTCTGTACTGGGAAGAGGGGTGGATGCCCTCATCTCTAGAAACTTGTCAGTGTGGAAGGAGAGTCCTTAAATCTGCATAATAAGCTTACTGTGCTTTTCTGGTAATCTCCCATCGCTGACCCAACCCCCAATATCCTCGTTTGTCTATTTAAGAGGAGAACGTCCACCGTTTTGTCGAGAGAGACTCAGTTTCCCTGAGTCTCTCCCATGTATACATGTTATAAAGCTTTGTTTGATTTTCTCCTGCTATTCAGCCTCATGTCAATTTAATTTGTAGCCCAGCCAGAAAGGACCCAGAGTAGGTACAGAATGCTCTTTCTCCTCTTCAAGACCTAGACCTAGGTTTTATAGGGCAATCTGAATTGTTTCCATCTGCCCTCTCAAACCCCTCCTCAGCATCTGCCTTTGTTCCCTGACTGGAATCCAGAAGCTTTTTTCTAAATAAAAGTAACATATGAACACCACCCTCCCCCAACATCACAGTTCATCAAGCAGAAAGTTATGATCCCCTGCAATCCCCACTCTCCTACCTACAGGCCACTCCCCAGGCCTTTTGCTATGTGCTGCTCATTTTTCCTATCTTTACAAGCCGATAACTTACCCTGGGGCTCAGTCTGTGGACTGCTTCTCTTTCCTATCTACACTCCCACCCTTGCTAATCTCATCTGGTCCTTCTGAAGACCATCTGTATGCTGATGACCTGCCTAGCTTTAGCCCTGACACTCCCTGAACTCCATATTTATAAATCTAATTTACTTACTCCCCCATTTGGAGATCTGAGAGGCATCTCAAACTTAACAGGTCTAAAACCAAACTCTCGACTTCCTGCCAAACTGGCTGCTCCTCATCCTCCCCGTCTTAGTGAATGGCAATCCAGCCTTCCAACCGCCCAGGGCAGAAATCTTTGAATCCTTCTTGATTCCTCTCCCCATATTCAATCCATCAGCAAGTCCTGTCAGCTATACTTTCAAAATCTATCAGAAATCTGACTACTTCTGACTCCTCTAGTTACACCTCCACCACCCTCAGCCTAGCCATCATCTCTTGTCTGGTCTCTGTGCTCCCACCCTGGCACCCTACAGTCTGGCAGCTGGAGTGACCCCACTAAATGTAAGTCAGGCCATTTCAATCCCCTGCTCAAAACCCTCCAATGCCTTCCCAACTCACTCAGAATATAATTCAAGGTCTTTCTGATTGCATATAAGTAAGGTTTGCTGGGGACAGACTCAGTTTACACTGGTTGTCCTGGCAGTGTTATTAACAGTACCCACCTTCACTATCAAACATGTCCCAATTTGTAAATAAATGATATGGTCACCCTACTAATGATGCCTTACAGATTAAATCCTTGTCTTAATCTCATCTCCTACCCCTTTATCGTCATTCCACCTCAGCTACACTGATTTCCTTGCCCTTCTTCCAACATGCCAAGCACACTGCACCTCAGAGTCTTTGCGATTCCTCTACCTGAAACACACTTCCCTCAGATATTTACAGAGCCCACGTGCTCTCTTCACTCCGGTCTCTGCTCAGATATCAGAGGCCTTTCCTGCTCCTCCTGTCAACAATAGCACTCTCTCTACCCCAGCCCATCACTCTCTCTTACCCTGTATTTTTCTTTTTTTTTTTTGGCTGAGGAAGAGTTGCCCTGAGCTAACATCTGTTGCCAATCTTCCTCTTTTTTTTCTTTGTATGTTAGCCACTGCCACAGCATGGCCACTAACAGACGAGTGGTGTGGCTCTGCACCCAGGAACTGAACCTGGGCCACCGAAGTGGAGCGTGCCAAACTTTAACCACCAGGCCATTGGGGCTGGCCCGCATTATTTTTCTTTCTTTTTTTTTTTTTTTGTAGAGCACTTAGCATGGGGCCTTACATATAGTAAATGCTCAATAAGTGTTAACTATTTTTAGTATTAATTTCTTATATTTTGAATCCATGATGACAAAGTTTTTCAGGCCAAATTACGTCCTTCACCAAACTTTAGAATCATAAGAACAGTGATAAAGGAACGTGTTTTGATGTATTAAAGCATTGAGCAGGACACCATACCTAACTTGAGGGGTTATTTAAGATGCCGCATTATTTTTCTTAATACGCTTATTACCACTTGATTTATTATGTGTGCATGTGTGTGAAATCTATCTTCTCCCCACACATACTTTGTTCATTATGCCCAGCATAGTAGGCACTTGTTGAATAAAGGGTGTCACTGTTAATAGTATCCAACCCATCTAGTTTCACACAGTGGTTAAGAAGAATTCTAGAGTTGGATGCCATGAAATCTAGCTACATAATCCTAATCTCTAAACGTTGGTTTCCTTCTCTAAAATACTGATGTTAGTAGGATTTACCTTATGGGGTTGTTGTGAGGATCATATGAAAGTGGCATATAGTTAAGTGCTCAACAAATACTGGAGATAATAATGAAAAAATGAGAGTTAATATATTTAGCATTCACTATGTGCCAGGCAGTGTGCTAAACATTTTACAAATGTTGTATCATTCAGTTCTCATAAAAACCGTTAGAGGTAGGTACTATTATTATCTCCATTTTACAGATGAGGAAATTGAAATTCAGAGAGGCTAAGTAACTTGCCCAAAGTCACACAGCTGGTAAGTGGTAGAGCCAGGATTTGAACCCAAGGTCTCTGGTTGTAGCATCCATTCTTATCCACTATTCTGCTTTGATTACAAACTATTCATAGGCATGGTTCCCTATTTTTCCTAAAAATTCCAAGTGTTCACCACAACCAGTGAACTATAGAGATGTATATTTTTAAAAGCATCTCCTCTCCTTCTATCCCTCCCCACCATAACTAATGCCAATGGTTACGCAAACTTCCATACCTTTCTACTTGCTCACACACTAATAGAGTTTGTTAGTTTTTGTTTGAAACGATGCTTCAGGCAGATGTGGCTGCTGTGATTTCTATAGACCAAGTTCCAAGGTGAGATCTGAGGTACAAGGTATTTTAAAAATTTCAATAATTGACATATTACTCTCCAAAAAGGTTTGAAAACAACTCACATTGTCACCAGCATTATTTAAAAGTGTCTGTTTCCAGACAACTTCATCAGCACCACATATTAAACTTTAATTGCCAATCTGATGGAAGTGTATATTTTTAAAACAGAGATGGGCTTATACTATATATTTTACCCTGCAGCTTGCTTTTTTCCCCTCAATGATAATATCATGGACATCTTTTCAATCATTTAAAAATTTTGCTGTTTGTCATATGATTCACCTCTGTGACCTGGAGCACATTTCTTTCCCACCTGGGTGGGTTGATCTACAAGTGAAATGGGGACGGCAAGGTTGACCTGCCTTAATGGGCAAGAGAAGGGAGGAATTATTTTACGACAGAATCACTTCACACCCACTAGGATAGCTATCATCAAAAAGACAAGTGTTGGTGAGGAGGTGGAAGAAACTGGAACCCTCATACACTGCTGGTGGGAATGTGAAGTGGTGCTGCCACTTTGGAAAACAGTCTGGCAATTCCTCAAAAGGTTAAACATAGTTACTATAATTTTACTCCTTGGTATATACCCAAGAGAAATAAAAACATCATAGCAGCATTATTCATAGTAGCCAAAAAGTGGAAATGACCCAAATGCCCATCAACAATGAATGGATAAACAAAATGCAGTATATCCACACAATGGAATATTATTCAGCCATAAAAAGAAATGAAATACTGATACATGCTACAAGGCGGATGAGCCTTGAAAACATTATACTAAGTAAAAGAAACCAGACACAAAAGGTCACAAATTGTATGACCCCATTTATATGAAATGTTCAGAATAGGCAAATCCATAGGGACAGGGAGTAGATTAGAGGTTGCCAGTGCTGGGGGTGAAAGGATTGGAGTGACTGCTAAAATGGGTTCCAGGGTTTCTTTTGGGAAAGATCAAAATGTTCTGGAATTAGATAGTGGTGATGGTTGCACAACCTTGTAAATATAGTAATATCTCATAAATGTATACTTTAAGGAACAAATAAAGCCCCCACGGCCTCGACTCTTTGCACCCCAACATCGGGGTCTCTGTTCTCCCTCCTTCCCCGAGCATCTCACCCCGACTCTAATTATTACGACCCCTAGAGAACAGGCACCAGGTCTTTTTTCAAAGCTGACCCGTAGGGTTTGTAGATGGCACTGCTCCTCCCTCTCATACTCAACCCCTCTTCTTTGTACCCAGATCATTTACTTATTAAACCAATTAGATTAAATGACTCGGGTTGTACCCTTGGGCAAGAGGCAGGATATACAACTCACCAAAGTCTGACTTGCACTTGAAAGGGCTTCTTCCCTCTCAGCCCAACCCAACTCTCCTTACCAGCCCCTCCTCCTGCCCACCACCCCCCACAAAGCATTTCTCAGTTTCTCAGATAGCAGAAAGAAACCTGAGCATCAAGGGGGAGTTGCTATCCCCACCCACTGTGCTTTCTCACCCCCAAGGAAGCCCATAGCAACTACTCAAAGAGTTGACACAATAGTCTTCTTATTTCCATTGCTTACAAAGCCAGCAGGCAACCAGTTCAGCATCTGGGCAAATGCTTGTAGAATTCCGTGTTCTTCAAAGACTGGTCATGTGCAAAATTGCCAGGAGGGTATCTGGAGCCCTCTTGCCTGCCCTTTGCTGCCACATCTTAGCCCCACACAGTGGTACCCCACTACTGTTTCTTTGGGTGCTCCATCCCTGTCAAAACCTGCTTGAGTTAGATGCTTTGGAGACGACAAGCAGCTAACTAGCTGCAACAACCTGGGCGCCTCACTCATCTTACCTGAAAAGTGAGGCTAAGGCTCTAAAATATTTCTACAGGCTCTAAGACTTGGACTTTTCAGTTCAATAAACACTGATTGAATTCGCTAGGTCCTGGAGGGGAACAAATGAAGACTCAGTTGCCTAGCAGGGAAACAGAGGACTAGACAATTTCAATATAATGCAGCAAGGGATGAAATAGGGGTGAATACAGAGGTTCCCCTGGAGTGTGGAGGATTCCTGATGGATGGACGACACCTCCATTAATAATAGGATGACATTGGGGCCGCCCGGTGGCGCAGCGGTTTAGTCCGCGCTTGGCAGCCCGGGGTTCGCAAGTTCGGATCCCAGGCGCCCGCAGAGGCACTGCTTGTCAGCCATGCTGTGGCGGCGTCCCATATAAAGTAGAGGAAGACAGGCACGGATGTTAGCCCAGGGCCAGTCTTCCTCAGCAAAAAGAGGAGGATTGGCGACGGATGTTAGCTCAGGGCTGGTCCTCCTCACAAAAAAAAAAAATTATAAAAATTAAAAAAAATAATAGGATGACACCTCTATTAATAAAAATGAAATTATCATCTCCTTTCTGCTTCTACCACCCCACCCCACAGAGCACTTCTCTGCCCTGCCACCTAGGGGACCAGCTGGGGGCACACATCATCAAGGCTGGTAGGAACTTCTCTAGGCCACAGTTAGAACAATCCAGTTCTGCTCTCAGTACCTCCTTCCAAACACCACCTCAGAGGCATCCCTCCTGACAGCCGGGAATCCAGGAGGGAGGTGTGATTTGAGTCAGATCCTGTCCTGGAGTGGAACCACATCCTCTTGCCACCCCCACCCAGGCATTTCCGCCTTTGTATATTTATAAGACTCTCTTAAAATAGGTCCTAGCAGACAAGAGCAGAGACCTGATTTGGGTCAATGAAATCAGCATTTGGGAGAATAAAGACTGACCGAGAGAAAGGTCGCTATTTTTTCTCCCATTCCATATCCGGTTTTCAGTATCACCCAAATCCACTAGGAAGCCTCCCCCTCCCCCATTCAGTGCTGCTTCCCAAGTTTCTCCTGCCCTGGAAACCTCCCTCTCTCCTATCCTCTCAGTGCAGATGAGTGTCCTAAAACATAGTGGCCCCAGGCTTCCTTTTCACACTCGTTTATTATTAAGCAATTGCATTTTGCGGAAGTACTTCTCCACTGTCAGCCCTTTTGCTCAATGAGCTCATCCCCCCACACCTAAATGGGGTCTGAGTTCTAGAATGGAAGGGAGCAAAGGCACAGCAGAAGGGCAGTAGGTGCAGATGTCCTCGGCCCCATCAGCCTCAGGACAAGTTGTCCATCAACTCCGAAGTGTAGGAAAGCAGGCTGTGATGGGGAAAGCAGTGCCGCGGGAGTGTATCTGTCTAAACACCTGCTGGGACCTGGCGGAGATTCCGTGTTGGTGAGAAAAACCAGCCGAATGTGTTGTCTCCAGCATTCTCAAGGGCAGCGACTCCCTAGCAAGGCTCTCGGACTGTCCCATCAGCCTCACAAGCTGCATGGAAGGAGAGGACTTTGGTTCCAGGCTCCTCTCTGAGAAATGATTTATTCTATTTTGCAGTGTGGAAAGCCTGCTGGGGGGCTTTGTGGAATGAGACAAAGAGGGTTGTCTATTTCTTCCCTTACTCTGGTTTGTTTAAATTCCAAGCCAAAGAAGGTCAGTCCTAAAAGGAGAGGGTTTGTCATCCCTGGTTGGGAGAAGAACAGCCCTGGAGCTCTGCTATGGGGGCCTGTGTAAATGAGAAGTCACAGGGAAAAGGCCAGGGCTGAGGGGGTGACCATGGGGCTTGGGGTGTTGGTGAAGGTTTAAGTGGGAGGGTTTAAGGCAGATCAGAGGGTATGATCTGCAGAGAACCAAACCTGAGTTAAACAGGCAAAACTTAAAAATAAAAAAGTTGTTTCAAAATATGTACTGGCCTTTCTGAGGTGGCAGAGACAATGTGAAGGACCTGGAAGCTTTCTCTTCATCAACTAATATTAACTGGGTGTCCAGCCTGGGTCCAGCCTGGACTAGAGGAAGAGACTAGAGGCAGTGAGAGAAGACATTCTGCCCCCACTGCCTGTGGGACCTTGGGCTAGGTCATTTTCCAGCTCTTTTCCAGTTATAGTTGAGAATCATCTGAAATTCCTTTCACAGGTTAATATCAACCTTCCACTAGAGCACTGCTGACAGGTGGCCACCAAGCCACTGCTGGAGATATCCAGTGACAGGGAATGTTCCACATGCAAAGTGGTCTGTCCCAGTGTGGATGGCTCACATTGTTACCGAATTCTTTTCTTTTGTAGGGCTTCCCAGAACAGGCCCAGCTCTTTTCTGGGAAAGTGCTTCAACCAGAGGTGAAGCACTCCTCAGACACGTGGAGCCACGTGTGGGAAGAGAAGTGATGGGTCGGGGCAGCAGTGCCAGCAGTACTACAGGCCACTTGGTTCCTTTTCTCCGAGCTCTATCTCTTCATTTACATCTGAGTTCTCAGCCCCTAACAGTGTCAGAACTCCCAGCCAGCAGGCAGTGTCTGTCTAATTCACTAGACAGCACCTAGGCCCAGGGACACTTTCAACAGGTGCTGTCTGCCACGGGCAGTGTAAAATGATGGAGCAGAGCAACTCAATAGAACACTGCAGCAATTTTAAAAGGTGTGGAAGGCCTCGCTCGCTAACCCAGAAAAATGTTCAAAACGTATAGTTATGTGAAAAAAGTTGCCATATATATCACAAAAGTGAAGCTATCAAAAAAATATTTATAAGTGTCACAGCCAAGAGGAGCCTAAGGAGACATGATGACTGAGTGTAATGTGGTGATGTGGAGGGCATCCTGGAACAGAAAAAGCACTCTGCAAGGAAATCAGAATAAAGCAGGCACTTTAGTACATAATAATGTATCAATACTGCTTTATTAATGATGACAAATGTACCATACTAACCTAAGATGTTAATAATTGAGGCAACTGGGGGTGAGGTAGATAAGAACTCTTTGCAATTTTTCATAAACATAAAACTATTCTAAAATTAAAAGTTTATTTAAAAATGTACCTATGTCTATAAATATAGGTGTTTATATGTAGATATGTATCATATAGGCATAGAAGAAACAAGAAGAAGGCATTTTAAACTTTTTATGGTGGTTCCTCTGGGAAGACACTGTTTACATTATATGCTTTTGACTTAAAAAATGTTTTTAAGTAGAAGAGATAGGAATGGAAATATAAGAGAATCAAAATTGGAATATGTGCTATATTCCACTGTTTCTGTGATAGGAAGAGCACGGGGCTAGGTGTCAGGAGGCCGGGGTTTTGGCCCTTGTTCTCACACTAGCTTTGTGATCCCAGGGACCTCTCTAACCCTCAGTTTTCTTATTATAAAATGACGACATTTAGGGACTGTTCCAAATGATACCTTCTGTCATGTGAAGATAAACACACACAAACGAAAACTTCACGTTGCTAGCAGATCCATCATGGGTTCCTTTAAATAATAAAGCCCCCTAATACATTTAACATATTTCTATCTCTAAAAAAAAATTCTGAGTTGCATAGAATTTTTCAGGGACATATCTACAGGTACACCATACATTGCAGTTTTAGAGGTTAAAAAAATGAGAGAGACAAATTGGGTTACAGTCTGATTTATAAGAAGAGTACCCGCTGATGCCTAACTGGCTCAAATCTATGCAAATGGAAAAAGACAAAAAAAGATGGATGAAGTTGCAAATGGCAGTTCTCCCACTTGTCACTGATCTAGGGCTCTTCATGGGAGAGGGTTGAAAATCCTTGGCGGGCTCCACAGAGCTTTGTTCCCAGCTCCCCCTTCACCTCCCCCAAGTCCTATCAACTCCAGATGCAGGACAATTTGAGAGGCAGACCTATTCAGACCCCTATCTCTCTGAAGATAGCAATCCTGGACTGGTAATGTGAAACAAGGGTCCACAGGATACTCTCCTCCATGACAATGAAGTGTGGCAGGAAGACAATATCTCATCCAGAGGGAACATTCTGAAAATGGGACGAGAAAGCGTGAGAAAGGCCAGAATTGCAAAAGCCAAACCCAAGGATGGGGGCAAATTTCTCCCCCAGGCAAATTTCAGCAAGAGCCAATTTTTGACCTGGGGCTATCCAAAGCAATTCTCCAATCCAAGAAGGATGGGGGTGGGGCGGGGGAGCAGTGTAGATGTGCCGTCTTTCCCTGACTGGGCTCTTGAAAGTCCAAGGTTAGAGGCTGCAGTGGGAACAAAGAGGAAAGAAGGATGCTGTGAGAGCCACTGGTGCTGGGCCATTTCTCTGGGTGAGGTCAGCATGGTGGTCACTTTATTCTTTCACCTGACATCAATTCATTCTAGGAAGAGAGTCAAACCCCAAGCTGTCTCAAAGCAGAGCTACCAAATAACTAGTTAATTCACTAGTTACATAATGTAGAATATCTGTTAGACCTTATGGTAAATTCTCCATAAGACATGTGGGATGTGCATATGCATGTGGGTTTTTTGTGGGGGAAGATGTGGGGATTGAGGGCAGAAGGGTGAAGAAAGAAATAGAAGGTTTAGGAGTTTATCCTAACTTTAAGGAGTTTATCCTCAAATTTGAGAACACTAAACCAATACAAAGGAAAAAGATAGTTTTTTTACAAAAGCAAAACAAATATAAACTAATATAGTACAAACTAGTAAGTGAACAGTGGGCATGGGATAACGGAGTGATTAGAATTGAATGGAGTTAATCTAAGATGGCTGCTGGGAAGCGGTCAAGTTTTACGTGTGTCCAGCCTAGGCCCTCCCTGAGAAGAACATGCTAACCTGGCAGTGTTCACAGAAGATGGAGGTTAGGATCTAGAAACCAGACCAAGATTTTCATCCTGGTTCTGCCACTCACTCGTGCTGCCACCTTCAGTGGCACCTTCAGTGGCATTCAGAGCCATTTTTTGTTTAGTGCTACTGAAAAATAACTACTGCCCTTTCCAGGATGTTACAAGAATCAGTGGAAAAAAAGCAAAACCCCCAAACCAGTATATATACAGTTTGTGCTCTGAGGTCCACAGAGGTAAAAGGTGCTAAGATCAATTCAAACCAGTTCTGCTTGTTAGTTTCCAATATGAAATAAAAGCAATTTCAAAAACAAACCAAAGGTAACAGTGATCTTTGTTATACAGTCTATGCTTCATTCTAGCCTGTGCATGGGTCAGCACACGCAATAATTCTATCAATGACCCACTGCTTGACAAAGAGGGGAAAGACCAGCTTGGAGGACACAGCTCTGCCCACCGTCTCAGCCCGTTTCCCCTTATCTCAACAGGGCACTCAGACCCCTCCGTCCTCTTCCCTCCCACTGCCCAGGATTTTATAACTGTGACTGGACAAGCCCTGTACCTGCCTTCTTCTCCTCATAAAACTCACTGCCTTCCAGCAGCTTTTGGATTTCAAAGATTAAAGGCCTATGGCTATAGGAACAGCCTTCTCTGGAAATTCTCTATGTCTGCACTCCAGGTTTTCCTCAGCTCCTTTCTTTCCCCAACTCATCCTTTCTTCTCTAATTGCCCTCCTTCAGCTTTCCTTCTTTCCCTGGGGTGGTATAGGAGACTGCCCCCCTAATTTCCCAGTAAGGGGGTCCAAAGGAGGGAGGGAGAGGTCTGAGGACCCTGCTATGGGCAGCAGAGACTTTTTACAATGGTTTTACCTTGTTATCACTGGCTGAAGTGCAGCAGGTTAATCTTACTGCACTTCTTCTCTATAACCAACTCTGCATGTGTGGGGGTGAGGGGAGACATCAAAATCTCACTCTCTGTGGGCTGCCTGCTCAGCTTTTGGCTATGTAGCACTTGATAATACATGGTAGGCTGAGCTGTCACCTTGGTCAAACATCCTGGGGGACAAAGGAATAGGCCACATTTAATGATCCTTGATTAATGGCTTAGTGAGGGGCTGGCAGAGCCCGCAGCAAAGTGCCAGAGAAAGGGACAGGACTCAGTGAATGGACTTTGGAGTCATATGACCTGCGTTTAACGCCTGGTTTTGCCACTTATTAGGTATACATCCTTGGACAAATTACTACCCTCACTGAGCTTTGATTTTCTCAACTGAAAACGAGTTAACAAGATACAGCAGAAAGGAACTGAAAGAAAATTTCAAGTGGAATCACTGAGCCAGACAGTATTTTTTGAATTGAGGATCACAACCCATCAGTGGTCCATGAAATCAATTTAGTGGGTCACAAACAGGATCTTTAACAAACGAAAGAAAAGTATCCCAGTTGATCCCCCATGGTTGGAGTAAGTACTGTGTTGTTCAACTTTTGTTCCAGTTGTATCTAGAACATGTGTGTATTTGCACTGGCAGTGTAAAACATACATTTTGGTGGGTGGTGGTAAAAAAGTTTGAGTCCCTGACATGGAAGGATCAGCTGAGACCTGGGGAAGAGGTGTCAGGTGATGTCACAAGTGTCTCCCACATGGAATACCCTGTGTGAACCTATAAAAGTTGGCCTACAATTCATTCATTCATTCTTCTCAAACTAACCACCCAGCTCCCATCACCACACATACTCCCCTAAGCTCTCTTCCTGTATCTTCCTCCTTTGCTCCTCCCCCAAACACTGGGCCTTTCGCTCAGCATCTGTATTGCAGCTCCACTGGGTGGAGCTTGGCTACATGTCTCAGTCAAACCATCATAAGCTCCCCGATGTCAGGCTGGCAACTTCTTATCCCTTTCCCAGTAGCTCACAGTACAGGCTCTGCACAGTGGGAGCATTCAACAACAGGGGCCAGGTGCAGGTTTGTGGAGAAGGGCAATGGGGTCCCTTTAGAATCTGATTCAACAGCATGTATTGAAGGCTAACACCGTGCCAGGCACTGTGCTGGTGCCATGGGTGACATCATATTTAGTTTCAAAGAATCCCATAGGGTGGCAGGGAAGGCATGAATTATCATCCCAATTGTAAGGGTGAAGAAACTGAAGTTTACCCCACAAGGAAGCAGCAGAGATTTGAATGCTAGTCCAATTTTCTTCTTAACTCATTCACTCATCCATTTATTCTTTCAATGGATATTAACAAAAGCCTACTATATGCCAGCATTTTGCCCAACAATGAAGGAAAACAGATGAACAGTCCTTGACCTCAAATAAGAGGTAACAGGCACTTAAACATGTGAATTTGGTGAATGCTTAGAGAAGAGGAAGGAGTGAGTAGATTTGAGACAACTTTCATGGTTATATGGGGGAGGTGAGAGGACTAGTGGTTTTCATAGTTTACTTAAATTCAAGTTTATAGTGTTGGATTTTCTTTTTTCTTTATTTTCTTTAACAATGAGCATGCATTACTTTTATAATTTTAAAAAGAAGGAAGTATGTGGTCAACAGTGTCAAATGCTGCAGAGGTGAGTGGATGAGGCTTAGAGAATTGGGGTCCACTGAGGTCCACAGACCTCAAGTGATCTGATTTGGAAATGAAGGGCTTACCAGTGTGGTAAGCAGGAAGGAAGGGAAGAGCAGGATTTGGCATGTAGGTGGGGGTGGGAGAAGAATAGAAGCTGACTTGACTATCTTTCATCCGACAAGCTCCAAGTTCCTTAAAGACATTAATTCACTGCTCCACAGCAAGGAGGAGTTAGCAGCGAGCCTGGGGTTCATTTTACAGGTCAGAAATCGGAGACACAGGCAGAAAAAACGCTTTGTGCAAGGGCCTGTGGAGGACTTGACAACCAATCGCAGAGAAGTCACGGCTCCCAGGAAACACAGGCTTTGAGGGAGGTGGCAGTTGGAAGGAAGAAGAGGGTGTGCGAGTGGCAGTCCTGGCCCTGCCTGGTGGTGGAGGAAGCAGAGTTGAGGACACCTGAGATGGTGGGGTGTGGTTGCTAAGTGGTGGATAGGTCTGTAGGTGAGAAAGCAGGTAGGCAAGGCCAGGGCTGTAAAGCAGGGCGGCCTCGTGGTTGTGTGAGTCACTGCATACCCTCCCTGTGATTCCCAGGACCTCACTGCTGGGAAACACCAGGCAGCGGCTGCAAACCCAAAAACGTCCTCCCTCCTCCCTCTGCAGAGTCCCTGCGTCCATCTAGGAGTTCCCACTCAGGAATTTGTTGAAACGAAAAGGAAGACACGCTCATGGAAGTCACTCCTCCTGAGTAATGGCAAGGACAGAGCACTCTCCGCCGCTCTGCTCAGAATACCACTCACCTCTTCACTGCCTTCCCAGATTTTAACTTCTTTCTTAGGTCTTTCTTGCCCTCTCTGCCTAAGTCTTTTCTTATCATGTTCTCTTTTTCCTCCCATTGGTTTGTCCTTCTGATCCCTTTGCATCTGTCTCTCAGCCCTGTATCCCTGTGCTATCTTCCATGTCCTTATCATTCGAAACTAATGCAACACTGGGAGGAGAACCCCCAAACTGTGCTATAATATTCTACCTTCAGGGAGGCCCCTGAGGGTATAATTATGAGGCATTGAGTGCAGCTGCCAGGCAGAAGAGGCGCTCAGCAGTGACAGCTGCTGTAAGTCAGAGCTCTGATGATGAGAGGGCAGAGGGTGCTGGAGGCCCAGCTCAGGACACAGGAAGCCCTGTCAACAGGTGGCTTTCACAAGGTCAGCCAACTGGGTCCATGCCCTAAGGGGATGTGGTGGAGAAAACACTCATAAACAAACTAATCTGCCTAGACCAGATCTCCCCTCCTGGGAAGGAAACCCAGTTCTCATCTTGTGTGTCTGGTTTATCCTGAAGCCCAACAAGACAGTCACACTTCTTCTCCCCTTGTCCTTTGCTCTCAGCCTTAGGGGAGGCCTAGATCCCACCTGGGGGATGGGACAAGGTCTGTGACAGGCAGCAACAAAGGGTGGGGGGAAGGCCCTCATCCCAACTGCCTAAGGAGCATTCATTGGTTCACACTGGCCCATCAGTCAATCCTGTGCACTGAGTAGCTGCTGCAGGTAGAGTGCTACCCCAGGTTCTGTGTGAAGGGGCAGAGGCAGGCGACGACCCTGTCCCTGACCTTGACTAGAGAACAGGATGGTTCCCAGATTCAGCTATCATTCCAGGACCCCACCAAGACCTACTGAATTAGAATTTCTTGAGGGATCTATATTTAACAACCTCTCTAGGTTGTTAAATATAGCAGCCAACTGGGTACCACCAACTTTGGGGGCCCAGTGGGTCACGTCACGGTGCAATCCCCAGCCTCTAGCTCTCTGATCTCTACTTCTCTAAGCCTTTGTATAAAGATAAGGTAAGAAAGGATGCTGTTTCCTGCTTAGACTATGGAAAATATTAAAAATAGCCTGATCTCAATTACTCTTCACAACAACCCCACAAACAGAGTAGTATTAGTAGTATTATCCCCACTTTATGGATGAAGAACACTAAGCTGAAAGAGATTAACTAATTTGTCAAGGAATACTCAGCCACGTAAGAGGAGCCAGCATCCAAACTCAGGTTTACCCAGGGTGAATTCAAAATACTTGACCAGAGCTGTAGCACCGGCACCGACCACTGAGAATGGGCCAGCCCTGCCAATGGAGCAGAATCCTGGAGACCCACTGATGACCAGCCATTGCCCCTTTGTTGCTAGATTGTGTGGAGGTCTGGAGGGTCCAGGGTTGGGGCACCCAGGGAATTCAGGGCAGCAGCTATTTACCTCCCAATACAGAAATATTTCAGTATTTCAGCCCAAGTGGAATGACTGGATCGGTGCATACCACCGGAACGTCCATGCTCCAAATCCTAGGCTCCTTCCACTACACCATTCTGCCCAGCTCAGTTATCCTGGCCTCTCCATCTGCCAGTGGAGCCTTTTCACAGGTAGAGCTTGATTCACCCAGAAAGACATGGTAGGAACCAAGTCACAAGTACAATTTAAGTTCTCAGAATCTTAGATTTGCCTCCTCCCATGAGTCCCCTCATTTACACTTGCTCTCAGAGCCTTTACTCAGCTTGATAGGCAAATGATAATATTTTAAAGTTACTTCTCTCAAAACCTTGTACATTTGCCATATGTTGGAGTTGCAAACTCCTTCTAGCTCACAGTGCTTTAGACAAATTTGAGCCACGTAATTTCACATAAAACTCCCAAATTCTAGTTTCTCTTAAAAAGTAGGGCAAACTGGCAAAACAAGGCTCATAACCAGATAGAAAAGAAAGGGCTGGAGCCAAGTAGTAGCCACACCTTTGTTCACTCATTTAGCAAATATTTTTGAGTGCCACAGGCCAGGTGTTCTAGGTACTGAGAGCACAGGCTATCTCCATGGTACCACGGTTCTCATAACTCAAAGTGTGTGTGCACTTACACAGGGGCTGCTTCATTTACTTAAGTCACCTGCTTGGACCTTAAGTTTTTGACTCCCTGGAGCTAACTAAAGGCATAAAGGTCAAAATGATCACAGCCAGGTAGGCAACTCCCATGATGCTACCCCCAACCAATTCAAGCTTCCTGAAGGGAGAACATCAGTCTCTACAAGACTCGTCAGCCTCCTACAAGGGTCCTGTCCTCAGATTTACATTGTTGGGGTCTCTGAGCTCTGACCCAGAACATCCCCACCAAATTTTGTATCTTCTTGCCCCACCAAAGCCCCATTGTCACGACCCTGGATTCACCAATTTGCCATCTAATCAGATTTCTCGATTCCACCATCCAGGTGACACCATCACTGAAATTCCTTTCAGGGCACAGCAATGCCCACTTGGCTGTGCAGCTTGCTGGAAGGAGCCTCTTTAAGGATGGACTTGGGGCCATCCAAGAAGACCAAGTTATAAATGCTGCCTTATAATATAAATTCCTCAACTTTGGTGTTCTGGGTCTTCTAACCTAGCCCCACATATCTGCTTTCCTCAGCCTATTATTCCAATCTGGACGTTTCCTTTTTCCGTAAGTGCCATCCCAGCCATATCTGCCTCTCTCTCCTCACCCCAAGCCTATGATCTCATGCATGCAGGAATCTTTGCTTCCTGAGAGCTAATCGAAAACCAACAACACAGGTGTGTACAAACATACAAGAAATATATCAAGAACAAAATAAAATCAAGAAGTTAACATTAAATGGGGCCACAGATGTAGCTATTTAAATTCATCATGGAGAATTTAAGAGAGAGCATCATTCTAGTGCATGGTACAGGGCATTGGTTTGCAGCATCCAAAGCCAGCAGCATAGTGTGGCCTTGTAGTCACCTGCAGTCCGAAGTGTCTGGTCTTTGGGTGGCAATTGGACTTGGGTGGAAATGGTGGTGTGGGAACTGAGGAGGCTAGCATCTCATCCAAAACCACCTCTCAGCAGTAAGAAGCACAAAGGCTGGCTTCATGATACCCAATCAGAAGCAGCATCAAATGGGAAAAGGGAAAAACAACCTCTTTTCGGATCAATTATGGGGCACTGCTAAGGTATTAATAAGCCCAGGAGAAAGCACAGAGGACTTGGCATGTGGCCAAGGGGGCATAAAACTAGAAGAATCGAGACAGGTTTGTTTATTGTTTAGCCACTGCACAGGAAATCTGGGGAGGGCATGGACATGGAGGGGTGGGAATGAGAAGAGACGAAGAAACTCAGTGTGCATTGTACCCAGGAAGGATCTTAATGATCACAGAGACTGGAAACAGTCTAGAAAGTGACTAGGGTAGGAAACCAACACTCTAGAGGCTGGCTTGTGCTACTGAACAAGAGAGGTGCAACAAGAAGGTGGCAAGCAGGCCTCACTCAGGCCAAGAACAGCTCAGGAAGACACTGAGTTTGGGAATGCTGGTGATGAAAACAAGAAAAATAAAATGTCTACATCCTGACTTGGAGAGGAGGTGAAGGTATAAGAGTGGAGAGGGGGAAGACAAGCACAACAAGGAAGAAGGCATCACCTGGCTGAGTGCTCAATAAGAATAAATGTAGGCTGGGGCCAGCCCCGTGGTATATTGGTTAAGTTCAGGCGCTCCGCTTCAGCAGCCCAGGGTTTGGAGGTTTGGATCCCGGGCGTGGACAGACCGGCACCTCTTGTCATGTCATGCTGTGGCGGCGTCCCATATAAAGTAGAGGAAGGTGGGCACAGATGTTAGCCCAAGGCCAATCTTCCTCGGCAAAAAGAGGAGGATTGGCAACAGATGTTAGCTCAGGGCTGGTCTTCCTCACACACACACACACACAAAAAGAATAAATGAAGGCGGTTCATCAGAGAGTTAAACATGGAGTTACCATATGACCCAGCAAATTCCACTCCTAGCTATAGAGCCCCCCAAATTGAAAATGGGTATTTAAACAAATATTTGTACACCAATGTTCATAGCAGCACTATTCACAATAGCCAAAGGTGAGAGCAACACAAATGTCCATCAAGGGATGAATGGATAAGCAAAATGTGATATATCCACAATGGAATATTATTCAGCCATAGAAAGGAATGAAGTACTAATAACATGCTACAATATGAATGAATCTTGAAAACGTTATGCTAAGTGAAAGAAGCCAGACACAAAAGGTCACATATTATATGAATCCATTTAACTAAAATATCCAGAATAGGTAAATTCATAGAAACAGAAAACAGATTAGAGGTTGTCAGAGGCTGGGGGGAAAAGGAATGGGGAGTGACTGCTTAAGGGGTACAGAGTCTCCTTTGGAGATGATGAAAATGCTTTGAAACTAGACCAAGGTGATGGTTGCGCAACATTGAGGATGGACTAAATGCCACTAAATTGTATACTTTAAGGTTAATGTTACATGAATTTCACCTCAATTAAAAAAAAAAAAAAGAGTGAATGAAGGCAGCAGGGAGTCTAGGAACAGGGCTGGGAGATACCAGAATAGAAAAGCAGGACTTACACACAGGCAAGGGACTGAGTTACTGCCACTTGTTCTCTAGTTCCACAGCTCTTGATATTTTTTCTGCCATGATCCTTGACAGGTGACCTGGCATGACACATCTATTGTCATATTTAGGGTTCCTCACAACTCCCAGGAGCTAACAAATTCCAACCTTTTCTCTACCCTTCAAGAAATCATATTGTAATACAAGTGAGAGAGAAGGACATCAAACTGCTTGTACATTTACAGATACAAATATAAACACAGCCCTGGTGGGGCTGGGGGTTAAGATGCGGCGCATGCAGCACTCTCTCCACCACAGCCCGGGTTTGTTTCCCGTCAGGGAACCACACCACCCTTTTGTCGGTTGTCACACTGTGGTGGCTGCAGTGCTGCTGTGATGCTGAAAGCTATGCCACTGGTATTTCAAATACCAGCAGGGTCACCCACGGTGGACAGGGTTCAGCGGAGCTTCCAGACTATGACAGACTAGGAAGAAGGACCTGGCTACCCACTTCTGAAAAATTTGGCCACAGAAACCCTGTGAACAGCAGCGGAGCATCATCAGATAAAGCACTGGAAGAGGATGGTCAAAAAGACCGGGCAGGGTTCCACTCTGCTGTACACAGGGTCGCTAGGTGTCAGTTCGACTGGATAGCCCTAACAACAAAATATAAACACAAAATATATACTATCAGTAAAGTATAGTAAATGTATACTTTTAAAATGTCAGTCATTCGTGAACATTGATATTCTTGTAATTCTTAATAACAAGTGGCCCCTGCTTCCATTATTTCAGGGGAATACAATTCTAAGTAAAGATAAGAAAGCTACCCAACGGCAAGACTTAACCCTGAACTGCTCTAGCACAGTCAGGGCCACCATTAGCCTATTCCGTGCCTTTGTGCCCTTCCTCCAGGCATGCAGCTTTGGAAGTGGAGCTCATGCTAGATTTTGGTCCCCCCAGAAGGTAAGCATCTGTGCAGTATACAACCTGCACAACTGTACACAATAGCCCTGAGCACAGGCCTGGAAATACAGTGGGTACTCCCAAATGCTGAAAATAGGAAGCAGCCTTAGAGGTAATCACATCTCACCTATGGCATGTTTGAGGTCCAGACAACTTTTCAGTTTCTTATTTCAACTGGTATATTTGGGGAACAGTGCATTGGTCAACTGAATTAAGGTTTACAATGAAAGTCAAGGCGACTAAGGGGAAAGAGAAAGTCACAAGAATTCAAGAGGAAACGAGGAAACTCAAAGAGGACAACTGGAAAGCCTCCCCCAGTAAGGTGAGCTCCTAAACCAAAATCATTTTAGAAGAGCAGTATATTGACATGATTAGGAGCATGGGTTCTGGAGTCAGATAGACTTGGTTTCAAATCCTGACTCTGTCACAGTGGACTGTGTAACTGGAGGTGATTCATTTAATTAACCCTCCTGAGCCTCAGTTTACTTATCTGTGAAAGAAAAAGAATACTCACTTTGCAAGGAGGCGTTGAAGATCTAAATGAGCTATTGCACGCAAAGTGCTTCACGTTGCACCCGGCTATATGGTGCTCCACAAATCCCAGTTATTACTAATGTTCCAGCACCATGTTTATGCCAGAGCCTGAAGCTAACTAAAACTTTAGGTCTCCTTTTACACCCTCAGATTTCTTAACTCCTAACCAAAGGGGCTAGGTAGGGGCTTTCATAATATTCCCAGCAGAACAAATGAAATCTGAGTCCAAACCCTGAAAATGCTCTGATTAATGACTCTCTGTTACCAAAGAATAAAGATACCCCCAACCCCCGACATTAGGCTGCTGCCTGTCTGTCCAGTTTACTCTCCCATCGCTGCCCTCAGGAGCCCTGTGTGCTCCAGTTTCTGGTATTTGTGCTAGTTGCTCATCGACATAGCTGGTGACAAGGGGCCAATCTACATCCCTTCTACATCTACACACAATCTACATCTACATGTGGGTCTTCCTACATCCACATTCTAATACCTCAGCTTCCAATATTACTCAGGGGTCTCTGAGACAGAAAAAACCATATCCCTTAGTAAGTTCTCCCAAGCCATACAAGTTACTCCTAGGTGTTGGCCTCAATGTCTTAAGCTATGGTCCCTTGCAACCCTGCATGGCTGCTATGTAGTAGTGGAAAATGGGGGAAGAGGGAGAAGAGACTCCAGAGCCCAAGGGCTCACCCTCCTGAACTCTCGGCTCCTAAATTCAGGTTGAGAGCTAGTTAAGCAGATTCAGTTTAATGTAAGGTGCTGGCTGTTTAAAATACCAGAGCTGGCAATGTGAACTCTCTGACTGACGATGCCAAGATCCTTTACACTTTAAAGGATGGATAATAAGGCCCTTTTCTAAAGATGACCTACGTCCATGAAGATGAGAACCTCACTGAAGAGGAGAATTCAGGCTGAGTGATCTATGGAGAAGCATGCACGGTCTGCCTCTCCAACATGTACCATCAGTTCCAGGAGATATACAAAACCCATCACCCACCCCTATGGCTACTGTTACTTTTTATTTTTTTAAACTACCTCTCCAAATCTTGATGATTCATGTTTAAATGAGATGGAAAATGTATGTGAGGTTATGTAAAAAGCTAGTGGTACAGGCAGGAACTGCTAAGGAAAGTGGCTGCGATACTGACATAGTTGCTAAAGTCTTGCTAAATATAAGGGTGATTTATTGAATGCTTTCTCTCTAAGATTAAAACAACATTCTATTTCAACATTGTACTGAAGGTCCTAACCATCACAATAAGGCAAGAAAAAGTAATAAAGGCATAATAACTGGAAAGGAAAGAATAAAACTGCATTTGTTCTTAATTTAAAGATTATATACTTAGAAAACCCAAAGAAATTGACAAACTATTAGAATTAATGAATTAATTAGCAAGGTTGCAAGACACAGGGTCAATATACAAAAAGCAATTGTATTTTCTATATACTATCAATAAATATTGAAAATGAAATTCAAAATACAATATCTTTTACAATAGTATCATAAAACATTAGATATATTGGAATAAATTTAGTGAAAGATGTCCAAGACTTTGACATTGGAAACTGAAAACCATTGCTGAGAGAAATCAAAGAAAACCTACATAAGCAGAGAAATATTCCATTTTTGTGTATGGGAAGACTCAGTATTACTAAGATGTCCATTCTCCCCCAATTTCTTTCCATTTAAAATCCTAGCAGAATTTTTCTAGAACTTAATGAGTTGATTCTAAAATTTCATGGAAGGCTAAAAAACCATAAATAGCCATGACAATCATATAAAAAAAGAACAAAGTTGGAAGACTTACACTTCAAGATTACATAACTTACAATAAAGCAACAGCAATTAAGACAGTGTGATATTGGTGTCAAATTTGGACTGTTTGAATAGCCCAATAGAGAGTCCAGAAATACACACACACAACTGCTTTTCAATAAGGATTCCAATGCAATTCAATGGGGAAAGGAAAGTAGGAAAATCTTTCCAATAGAGTTGGAACATACAGATATTTGTATGGAAAAAAATTAACCTTAATCCATATCTCATACCATACACACAAATTAACTCAAAATGGATCACAGACCTAAACTCAAAAGCTAAAACTATAAAGTTTCTAGAAAAAATATTTCTAGAAGATAATATCTTAATAACTTTGGGATAGGCAAAGATTTGTTAGGACATAAAAGGCACTAATGATAAAAGACAAAAAAATTAATTGGACCTTAATAAAACTAAAAACTGCTCATTAAAAGACAAAGAAAATGAAAAGGCTTGAAAGTGGGAAAAAATGTGTAAAACATACCTAACAAAGGACTCATACCCAGAATATAAAGAGAACTCCTACAAATCAATAAGAAGACAGTCCAATAAAAAAATGAGCCAAAGATTTAAATATTTCATGAAAGATATAGGAATGGTCAACAAGCAAATGCAAGGTTGTCAACCCTACTGGTCATGCAGGAAATGCAAAGTAAAACCATAATGAGATACCACTTCATACCCACTTGAATTACTAAAATTAAAAAGACCGATAATCCCAGATGTTGCCAAGAATGTAGACCAACTGTAATACTTAAACCTTGGTAGTGAGAGTATAAAATGTTACAGATACTATGAAAAAGAGTTTGGCAGCTTCTTACAAAAATTTAATGTACATCTACCCTATAACCCAGCAATTCTACTTTTATATACCCAAGAGAAATAAAAGCATATGTCTGCACAAAGTCTTGTACAAGAAAGTTTATAGCAGTTTTATTCATGGTCCAAACTGGAAAAAACTCAAATTCCCATCAAGAGAAGAACGGATAAACAAACTGTGGGTTAGCCAAAACATGGAATACTACTCATCAATTAAAAAACAAAAGAAAAAACTTCTGATACAAGCAACATGGACAAATCTCAAAACCATTTCTAGTGAAAGTACCAGACACAAAAGAGTACATACTGTTTGACTCCATTCATATATGAAGTGCAAGAACAGGCAAAGCACATCTATTATAGAAATCAGAACACTGGTTGGCCCCAGGAGGAACTGATTGAAAAGGTGCTTTAGGGAATACTCTGGGGTAGTTGAAAACATTCTATGGCTTGATTTGGGTAACAGTAGAATGGGTGTATATGTTGAACTATGTGTGCAATTAGGATCCATATTGCTGTATGTAAATTATTCCTCAATAAAGAAAAAATATTGCAATATAAACAAGAATACTCAGAGATAAACAGGTGTTTTGACTGGTAGGAATTTATTGGGAAAACAAGATACAAACACATACACAGACTTTGTGGAGCCCTTGTGGAGAAAATTAGGATATAAGATACATGTAAATCAGATTAGGGTGCCATAAATCCTCAAGTCATTATGGGACTAAATTCCTTGCTACTTAAACTTATATTTTTCAGAAAGAGCTACCATATGTAGAGAACGGGATTTAGGTGAGGTTAGTCTAAGAGTCTGAGAACTTGGGTATGATGCAGCGTAGGAGGCTTATAGGAGAATAAGTTAAGGAGGCTAAGGATAATGGCTAGAAAAAATGCCCATTAGATCTGGCCAATATGAGGCTCCATTTCCAGTTTTGTTTATATATTTGTAAAATGAGTAAGCTTGACCAGATTATCTCTGAGATTCTTTCCACTCCAAAACTTTTAACCTGCAAGTCAACGCCCTGGCTGCAGATATGAATGATCCAGGAAACTTCTGGAAAATGCCAATCCCCAACTCCGGCCCTAGACCAATCAAATCAAAGTATGGGGGGGGGTGGATAAGCATCAATTTGTTGTTTCTTTTCTTTTTTTTTTTTAATTTTTATTGATGTCTTAATAGTTTATAACACTGTGGGGTTTTAGTTGTACATTTTTGTTTCTCCGTCACCTTGTGGATGTAACCCTTCACCCCTTGTGCCCATCCCCCACCCCCCTTCCCTTTGGTAACCACCAATCAGTTCTCTCTGTCCATGTGTTCATTTATATTCCATATATGAGCGAGTTCATGCAGTGTCTGGCCTTCTCTCTCTGGCTTATTTCACTTAACATAATACCCTCTAGGTCTTTCCATGTTTTTGCAAATGGGACAATTCTGTCTTTTCTTATGGCTGAGTAGTATTCCATTGTATGTATATACCACATCTTCTTTAACCAATCATCAGTTGAGGGACACTTGGGTTGCTTCCACTTCTTGGCTATGGTGAATAATGCTGCAATGAACATAGGGGTGCATAAGCCTCTTGTGATGGTTGATTTCATGTCCATTGGGTAGATGCCCAAGAGTGGGATTGCTGGATCATAAGGTATTTCTGTTTAATTTTTTGAGGACTCTCCATACTGTTTTCCATAGAGGCTGCACCAGTTTGCATTCCCACCAGCAGTGAATGAGGGTCCCCGTTTCTCCACAACCTCTCCAGCATTTGTTATTTGTCTTTGTGATTATAGCCATTCTAACCGGTGTAAGGTGATATCTCAGTGTAGTTTTGATTTGCATTTCCCTGATGATGAGTGATGTTGAACATCTTTTCATGTGTCTATTGGCCATCTGTATCTCTTCCTTGGAAAAATGTCTGTTCATATCCTCTGCCCATTTTTAGATCGGGTTGTTTGTTTTTCTGTTGCTCAGTTGTATGAGATCTTTATATATTACAGAGATTAATCCCTTGTTGGATATATGATTTGCGAATATTTTCTCCTAGCTTGTGGGTTGTTTATTCATTTTGATCCTGGTTTCATTTGCCTTGTAGAAGCTCTTTAGTCTAGTGAGGTCCCACTTGTTTATTTTTTCTTTTGTTTCCCTTGTCTGAGTAGACATGGAATCTGAAAGGATCCCTTTAGTCCAATCTCAATTAGTGTACTGCCTATATTTTCTTCCAGGAGTTTTATAGTTTCAGGTCTCACTTTCAGGTCCTTGATGCATTTTGAATTGATTCTTGTATATGGCGATAGGAGATGGTCTACTTTCATTCTTTTGCATGTTGCTGTCCAATTTTCCCAGCACCATTTATTGAAGAGACTTTCCTCTCTCCATTGTATGTTCTTTGCTCCTTTGTCGAAGATTAGCTGTCCATAGGTATGTGGTTTTATTTCTGGGCTTTCAATTCTGTTCCATTGATCTGTGTGTCTATTCTTGTACCAGTACCATGCTGTCTTGATTACTATAGCTTTATAGTATATTTTGAAATCAGGGATTGTGATGCCTCCAGCTTTGTTCTTTTCTTTCAGGATGGCTTTAGCTATTTGGGGTCTTTTGTTGCCCCATACGAATTTCAGTAGTTTTTGTTCTATTACCGTGAAGAATGACATTGGGATTCTGATTGGGATTGCATTGAATTTGTAGATTGCTTTAGGTAGAATGGACATTTTAACTATATTTACTCTTCCTATCCATGTGCATGGAATATTTTTCCATTTCTTTATTTCTTCCTCGATTTCTTTCAATAGTGTCTTATAGTTTTCATTGTATAGGTCTTTGACCTCCTTGGTTAAATTTATTCCCAGATATTTTATTCTTTTTGTTACAGTTGTAAATGGGATTGTCTTTTTGAGTTCTCTTTCTGTTGGTTCATCGTTAGTGTATAGAAATGCAATTGATTTTTGTAAGTTGATTTTATACCCTGCCACTTTACTGTAGTTGTTGATTATTTCTAGTAGTTTTCCAATGTAATTTTTTGGGTTTTCTATGTATAAGATCATGTCGTCGGCAAATGGTGAGAGTTTCACTTCTTCCTTGCCTATTTGGAGTCCTTTTATTCCTTTTTCTTGCCTAATTGCTCTGGCCAGAACTTCCAGTACTATGTTGAATAAGAGCGGTGAGAGTGGGCACCCTTGTCTTGTTCCTGTCCTCAAAGGAATGGCTTTCAGTTTTTCCCCGTTGAGTAGGATGTTTGCTGTAGGTTTGTCATATATGGCCCTTATTATGTTGAGGTCCTTTCCTTCTATACCCATTTTGTTGAGCGTTTTTATCATAAATGGATGCTGGATCTTGTCGAATGCCTTCTCTGCATCGATTGAGATGATCATGTGGTTTTTATTCTTCATTTTGTTAATGTGGTGTATCACGTTGATTGATTTGCGGATGTTGAACCATCCCTGTGTCCCTGGTATAAATCCCACTTGATCGTGGTGTATGATCTTTTTGATGTATTGCTGTATTCGGTTTGCCAATATTTTGTTGAGGATTTTTGCGTCTATGTTCATCAGTGATATTGGCCTGTAGTTTTCCTTCTTTGTATTGTCCTTGTCTGGCTTTGGTATCAGGATGATGTCAGCCTCATGGAATGTGTTGGGAAGTATTCCATCTTCCTCTATTTTTTGGAATAGTTTGAGGATAGGTGCTAAATCTTCTTTGAACGTTTGATAAAATTCTCCAGGGAAGCCATCTGGTCCTGGGCTTTTATTTTTTGGGAGGTTTTTGATTGCTGTTTCAATCTCTTTACTTGTGATTGGTCTGTTCAGATTCTCTATTTCTTCTTGATTCAGTTTTGGGAGGTTGTACACTTCCAAGAATTTGTCCATTTCCTTTAGGTTGTCCAATTTGTTGGCATAAAGTTTTTCATAGTATTCCCTAATAATCCCTTGTATTTCTGTGGTATCTGTTGTAATTTCTCCTCTTTCATTTTTAATTTTATTTATTTGAGTCTTCTCCTTGTTGTTTTTTTCTTTATAACTCTGGACCCAGAGGCACAGGCCCCAGAGACCCTTCCCACATCTTTTTTTTTTTTTTTAATAAACTTTATTTTTTAGAGCAGTTTTAGGTTCATAACAATATTGAGTGGAAAGTACAGAGTTCCTATAAACTCCTGTCCCAAATACCCATAACCTCCCCAACTTTATACTTTTATGTTTTGGATCTAGGTCTGTGATCTATTTTGAGTTGATTTTTGTGAAGGGTGTAAGGTTTGTGTCTAGATTCATTTTTTTGCATGTGGATTTCCAGTTGTTTCAGCACCATTTGTTGAAAAAGCTATCTTTGCTCCATTGTATTGCCTTTGCTCCTTTGTGAAAGATCAGTTGACTATATGTGGGTCTGTTTCTGGGCTCTCTATTCTGTTCCACTGATCTATTTGTCTATTTTTTTTTTTTGCCAATACCACATTCTCTTGATTACTACTGTAGCTTTATAGTAAGTCTTCAAGTTGAGTGGTGCCAGTCCTTCAACTTTGTTCTCCT